>JAITYX010000018.1:2400000-3600000 GCA_021018815.1 Talinum fruticosum
ACGTATCGTCCTTTCCGATTGGCCGTCGGCTTGCCATGTTCACAGGTGAAGGCAGGCCGGTGATCGGGACTCGTTGAGCGCTTCGAGGCGAGCCTTCCAGGAAGAGGGGTCATGCCCCTTGGGAAGCCCCCAACAATGGTGGCCACAATCTTAGTAGCAACATCATCATCATAGTGCTTATCTCCACGGGCACATTACTTAAGAAAATGGTCGATCCGACCATTGTCCGCCGATTCCCAAGGGCTTTCTTCGAGCACGACACTTAGCAGATATCATGCCTTGTCTATTCGTGGAATTCGCAATATTTATTAGAGTTTCATCCCTTGGGGATTGGACATGGGATGACCTTCGATCTCCATAAGGATGCTCCTGGTGTTAGTGTTGAAGCGATGGTTTTCTTCATGCCCACAGGGCTTTTTATTACTCTAATGATTGAACTTTCCTTCCCCTCCCTTTCTTCTAGCCTCTTCTCCCTCTCCAGCGCATATTTCCATGGCCTAGATGAAATAACTGGCTTTTCGAGTGCCTCCTGAAGGTTTGCTCTTGGAAAGGTTAAGTCACCCTAAGTGAATAGGGTGATGGAAGATTTTAAATAAAATCAAACACTTTTTGTACAGAGCTTAGTAGAAGCAAATTATGAGTCTAGATTGGACTCAAAAAGAAAGATAAACAGAAGTTCGTGGAAACCCTCCTAGGGCGAGAAAACCATGGACAGTGCTAATCTAAGCACTAAGTCAAATCCACTAATTGAATCCTCAATTACACAAGACTTACTCTTACCAAAATTGCTCCCTTAGATAATTCCTTTACAATGTTTTCCTATACTCACAAGGTCCCTTATCTAATCTAGTACTTCCTGACTGAGTTAACCCTTACGATTAGGGACAACTAACCTGAGTTCACCCTTACGGCTCAGTCAAGGGACTTACAAAGAAAGTAAGAAAAGAATGTACGTAATTACAAGACTTTCTTTACAATTTAGAAAGTAAGAATTACATATTTGGAGTTGTAAGTAGAAGATTGAGTAAGAATGCACTAAGCGTTGAATATGTTCAGTAGCAATCTTCTAGTCTCACAAAATGGCTTCTATTTATAAACATCCAATCCGAATGACTTGTTGAGATTGGTTACGGAGTTGTGTTCTTCACTAGCCATTGTAATGGCTATTCCGAGTTACTCGAAGAGACCCGTTGGGATGTGAACGTTGTACAACGACTCTTAGCTCAAAACGATGGTCCAATCATCCGGTGGCGATTGAAAACCGAGGTAGAAACAACTGTTAGACCTAGAGTAGGAGTTTTCCGGTTTTAGAAACAAAGAACCCTTACACGGTGTCCGATCCATGTCCGAAGTAGCTATTTTTGTCTGCTGGTGTTTAACGTATTTCAAAAATAGATTAGGCTTGTATCAACAACCTACAAAAGCAAATCACTTTGGTACTCAAAGTATAAAAACATTGTGGTCCAAGATTAGGCATAGATGATAATTAAAATCAAAGTAATTAAGTGATTAATTATCTTTGGCCTAAAAGAGTGGAATTTTACGAGTCGAATATCCATTAGGTTCGGATTCCATCTTGAGTCAATCCATAAATGAACAAGTTAGAGAGTGTAGACTATCGGGATATATAAACTTGATCTAACAAATAATTCTCCAAGAATAAACTGACTTTAAGATAAAGAATTAACGTTGTAATTCGTTTTAACTTGAAGTAAGAAGTCATTACTCGGAATAAGTGTGATAGAGAAATTATTTGTTCATGCGATGGTTCTAAGTTATGTCCGAGTCGGTCGAAGCACATATTAGAGATATGTAATGAAGTGCTTTCGAGTGGGTCGAATCGAATAAAAACTTAGATAAAAGAATTCTATAAAGCGCAGAATGACTTAGAATCAAAACCTAAGAGAGATAGAGAGTTATACCTGAGTCTTCAATCTCCTCCTTTTTGATGAAAGGTATTCCATACTTAAGATAGAAAATTGTCGGTTCAAATAGTTAAGTTTTCATAGCGAATTGATCACGAGCAAAAGAATATACTCTTAAATGGAACTTAAGATACTTATAAGTGCAGCTCGGATCATAAAAAACTTCGAACATGTTTCTTGAACTTAACCGGAGCAATGAATCGTGATTAGAGCGAGATATATTAACGAGTCAAGTATCGGAGTCTGTTGAAAACATGTAACTCGGAAACGAGATATGCTTAGAAAAAAAAATTTTCTTTCATTACTAGAGATAAATATATACAAGAAACACAAAATAACTAAACTCGAAATTAGAGAAAAGACTCCCTTAAACCAAACATCCAAATTTCTATTTATTTCTCCCCTATGCATTTCAGCAAATAATATCAAAAGGAGGGATGAAAGATCAAGTAAGTACAGTAGATGTTGGACAAAAAAAAAAAAAGAAATCTGAGTTAAAAAAAGAAATCCGAGTTTAAAAAATAAGACTAAGAAGGAGGGGCTGATTGTCTTGAAGAAGAGGGACGAGCCGTGCGCCTTCGCCTATAAGCTTGTGTTGAAGTAGATGAGCGAGGGGGCTGCAAAACTAGGATATTAGGAAGTTGAGCGAGTCCCGATTCCGGGAATCAAAGGGCATATCTTTCTCAACTTCTTCTTCTTCCTCAAAGACGAGTTGTGGGTTGTGCTTCGAGGCAGGGGCCTTGGATCGACCAACATCGCTAGCCTCTTCCGAGCTGCTCAAATCATGATCATAGGAAAATTAACTCGGGCTCCTTGGTGCCCTAGTCCTCAAGCTGACCAGCATCTTCCCCTTTTCTTCTTCTTTTTCTTCTTCTTCCCTCTTCTTTGCCTTCTTCTGTTTCTCCTTGTGCTTCGACTTCTTCCTCAACTTCGGTTGATGGTGTCTTAGCAGGAGTGGAGGACTCCTCCGAAGTGTCATCGGATTCCGAGTCCTCAGCTGCTTTTGATATGCGCTCTTAGAAGATTCCGATATGGTCGCGTTGTTCCTTAATAATCCCCTTGAGCTTAGAAATTAACTCTTGGTTCTCCCGGAGTTGAGATTGAGCTTGCTTTTTGTAACGCCCCGATTACCATTACTTAATAATTCCGTAATTCGAGAATATTAGGTAAGGTCGCAGCGGAAGTTAATGATTGAAGGCGTCACCGCCACCCTAATAAGAAGACAAGGCTAAAAATAAAATACCATAGCAACTTGTGTTTATCGGTTATGCTTGAGTCCTTGAAAGCACTAAATTTTAAGTTGCACGGAGCCAAGCCCGGCAACATAAATAAACCAATCCCAAATTAGAGTCCTGCTAAACCTTTATACATTAAACAAGCCCATATAGCAGCCTACGGTAGGAAATACGAAATATTTAACTACATTCCAAAGTTAAACCCGGAATTTAACGAGGATGAGAATCACTCGTGAGCATCTAATCCCATCGAGTACAATGATAACGATATACCCAGCTAGGTCTTGCTCCCGTTAGGCTCCTTAGGCCAAGGACTATTCGCAGATGCTTTTCCTAAAAACAAAAAGATTAAAAGAATTCGAAGAAAGAGTCGAAACTCAGTACGAACATTCCTACACAGTTAAATAATTTTGAAACACATTGATTGAGCGCGCGCATTTCAATTCATTTTAGTTTGAAATCAAGGGGAGAGAATATGAGTAAAACTTGCTTGCCGGTTATTATCCGGAAGTGGAAACCCTTGGTAATTGATACGATCTTAGTAAGGTGCTCACCCTCGGGCCGACCGAGAACCCGAGTTGACGCCGCGCGGTGGAATTGGTGGGCATAAGCCCCGATAATTGATAATTGATAATTGGGCGAGGACCACTTAATTAGGTGGCAAAACTTGATTGCAAATGATTCATTATTAGTTGTATATATGAGAAATGTTGAGATTTGATGAAACATGTGAGTTTTCGAAAGGTACAGGCAATGAACGTACTCGAACCGAGAATATTTGTTTCTCCCCTTTTATAAAAATCTAAGTTACCAGCTATCCAAGCAATCGAAGTGGCCTCGATTCTGTTTCAAATAGATTTCTATTATTAATAATGTTTTTCTTGAGTTTTAATACTTGAATTTGTATTTTGTTGACGTGAATTGAAAAGGTGTTAAACATGCTCTTAATATATATATATACATGTATAATCAATCACTTATCTTTACTATATTCATTAAAAAGATATGAAACATGCTCTTAATAATTCTTATCCCTAACGTAATTTCTTTATTCCTCATTTATCGAATTCAAACCCAAAGCTAAGTGATTATTCAATCTATCGGTGCCTTTCCATAGGAAGGCTTCACAATTAACCAAATTGCCCCAAAATTCATACATAAACCATTTTAAGGGACTAAGCATTATTTTCTCATCGAATTCCCATTCACAACCACCATTAGGTATGCTTAATATTCGAACTATTTTCACACACCTCTACAACTACACATTAGCTAGTTCAGCTTCTACATGTACTCGCCCTTCGTTTGCTCGGTATAGTCATTCCCCAAAATATCGGAATCCATCAAATCACTCAATTATATGACAAAACATTCCTAATCTCATTCTCTAAATTACAATTTCCCAAAGGAAATCACATTTATACACAGATCAATCCATCACCGCCACACCCCAATCATCCATACCAATCCGAATTTTCCCAAATCAATTCTCAAATTCACTTCACAAATATATTTCTAGATCATATGATTCGATTTACAATTACAATAACCGACAAATAACAAGTGTGCAATATAGGGTTCGGGGTATTACCTTCAAACATCAAGGGATGGAACCCAAGGAAGGAGAAGAAGTGGCGGTGATGCAGCTGACAACCGGGCTCCGCCAGATGCGGCAGCACCGGCATCAATTTCCGGTGGCCGGGGAATGGGCGGCGAGGCGGGGAGAGGCAGGGCACTGGTCGCGCGAGAGAGAGAGAGAGAGAGAGAGAGAGATAGAGAGAGCGGGCGAGAGCGCGAGCGACACGAGCGGCGCCGGGCGGCTTCGGCCGACGTTGATGGCGTCCGGTGGCCGGAATCAATCGTTGTAGTAGGGTGGTGAGGCAGGGGAGGTGAGAGAGGAAGCACGGGAGAGAGGATGAGTGTGAAGGATGGAATGGATTTTGAAGCTCGTGTATATGTTTCTAGAGAAATCCCTTATGGATTTTTCTTTCAAAATATCGATGTCACTATTTTTTTTATTTATTATTTTATTATCTGTCTAGTTTTATATAACTTACTTAAATTGTTACTATTATTATTCCTTAACTTGGGTTATTAATTAATTTTACGTAAATGCACTTTAATAATATCATCTTCATCTTCCTTAAATGATTTTATTTTACTACGTTTATCGTATATTAGTGTTGTAGATAGTTTATTTGATCTGTTTTAAATGTAATGGTTCATTTAAAATATAATTTCTAATAACCTTATAATTATGTACCTTTATACTTATATACGATATATATATATATTCATATAAATTCCTAAATTTTTTTATTTTAAACATATATGTAGGTTTACCATCATTATTATGAAATTTATTTGTTGGAGGCCACTTCGTCGCCTTAGTCGCATAACACACATATAAAAATAATTTAAATATAAAATATCGAATTGAAGTGCACGCGCTCAATTATATAAATGTTGTAATTAATAAGATAAATAATGTGATTTAGGGTCGGGTTGTTACACTTTTGGAGCGAGAACCGGGGTTGGAATAAAAGTTTTGGAGATTTTCGAGTGGCTTGAAAATCCTCAATCAAAGAAGCAAATTTGTTTACCATTTTAGTAAATAGCTCAGCAGAAGGAGGAGTTGAGAAGTAGAAGGTCCGGCTATCGGAAGTGGGACCTCCGGAGCAATTTGAGTCTCGTGTCTAATGAGGAGGACGAGATAACTCGGATGGATGAATCCGGACACCAGGCTTGAATTCCTAGTATCCGAGATCCGAGAGCTCGTTCTCGCCAAAAGCAGACAACAGATTCCAAGTAAGCTTTAGGGTCGAGAGGAAGAGAGACCTTAAACTATTTAAAAACAATGGTCGAAGTGCCCCGAAAGGAAGAGGAGCGAGACTTCTTAGAATGAGCGAGCACAGATTGCCATTTACTCTAGGATAGAGGGAAAGAGGTGTACATCATAGCCCTTTAGAATATCAAAGAGAACCTTAAGAACTTTTGAATTGGGGTTCTCCTTACGGGAATAATGAGAAAAAAAGGTTCTCATTAGAATAAAGCAAAGAAGCCTTGCTTCGGATTTTATCTAAGTCACGGAGAAATTTTTCCTTGACTCAGGAACTTCTTTAGCATACCTATCAAAGAAATTGTCAACGATTTCGGTGAAAGGTACAGGGTTAGAATTGAGAAAATGAGTTTTTACATCAAAAGCTTGTAAAGAAGGGCAAGGTTGATTCGAATAGTCTTACCCTAAATAGTAGAAGTTATGAGACCTTCATTGGCTGTCATATTGGAATAAAAATCATAATTTTGATGTACTCACAAAAGCACGAGATAGCTATAGACACCAGTGTTTTTGATGTGTTGTAACCACGAGAAAGAAGTGGAAGGAAAGAATTTGTCATCCAAGGTGAAATGTCTGGGTGACAAAACATTTTGAGGGATCCGAGGTACCTTCTTATGCAACCTCAATCTTGGATTTGGTTTTGGCATTCTTGGTGGCTGACCATCCCTCTTGAGCAGTTCCTCTCTTAGGCATAGTTACAAAAGAGATT
The DNA here is from genome assembly GCA_021018815.1 of Talinum fruticosum. NCBI lineage: Eukaryota > Viridiplantae > Streptophyta > Magnoliopsida > Caryophyllales > Talinaceae > Talinum > Talinum fruticosum. The sequence goes on from JAITYX010000018.1 coordinate 2,406,709, forward strand.
GGCAGCGAAAGAGAAAGTAAACAGACGATCGAATAGAGAGTAGAGAGTTAGAATTCAAAACGAGAGAGAAAATGAGTACGAGTGGGTAACAGAGTGATAAGAGCAAAGAGAGCGAGTAAACAGTGAGTAAAGTGAAGAAAAGAAAGTGAAGGGGTGCTATTTATAGCAGAAAAGACTTCCAACCTTCTTTGTGACCCAAAACCCAAGCAACGGTTCTCGGACGTTGTGTCGCTCTATACTATAACGGCTAGTTTTCCAACAACTTTCTTCCAATGGCTATATTTTGCTGACTAATACACGTGACGAGAGAGAGAAGAAAGAGTTTTTAAAAACAATTATGAGATTCTCCATTTATCTAGAGATGACCTCGGAATTTTTATGTCCATTTTGCTTATAAACCGAGTCCGACTCTGTAGAGTTTCGAGTGATTAAGAACAGTCAAAAAACTAATAACTCATAGGTCAGTTTCATTCTAATTAAACTGATACACTTGTTATTCAATCAAAGCACATAACATATAATCATGTAAGAATAATTCATGCAATAATCACATAATCATGTATTAATCATGCAAAGTTCATTCCTAATAAAACAAATCGATCTTCACTAAGAGGCTTAGTGAAAATGTCAACTAATCGAAACTTAGTAGGAATCAATTCAAGCTTAATATCACCTTTCTCAGAATGGTCTCTCAGAAAATGATACCTGACCTCAATATGCTTAGTCTTTTAGTGCTAAAATGGATTCTAAGTGATGCCGATTACACTCGATTGTCACACTTGATTGGGATAGATATGAATGATAGTCCAAGATCCTTTAAGTGCTTGCTTAATCCATAGAATCCGAGCACGAGCAAGCTCCGGCTGCAATGTAATCAGCCTCGGTAGTTGATAGAGCAACCGAGTTCGTTTCTTTGAATGCTAGGAGACGAGGGATTGGCCCAGAAATTAGCATGCTCCTGAAGTGCGCTTTCTATCAACCTTGTATCCAGCATAGTCCGCATCTAAGTATCTAGTGAGAGTCAATTTTGAGTCTTTTGAAAATCATAGACCAAGATTCCGAGTCCCTGCAAGATATATAAAATTCTCTTCATCGCAGTGAGATGTGATTCTTTTGGATTAGCTTGAAATCTTACACACGAGCGGACACTAAATATGATATCCGGCCTACTAGATGTGAGATAAAGTAAGGATCCAATCATACCACTTGTAGAGTTTATGATCTACAACTTTACCTTTTTCATCTTAGTCCAGTTTCAAACTGCTACTCATAGGAGTACATGTTTGATTTGTAGACCAAGAAAGAAATTGAGTGCTCCTATCATACTCATTTGGAACTCCTGTCTCATTAACTCGGAAAACTCTTGGCATAGAGTTTTATTAGTAGCTCCAAAAATGATATCATCAACATAAATCGAATGATAAGAAAATCATTTCCCTTGGTTTTTATGAAAAGAGTTTTGTCAATCTGACCTCTTTTGAAATCATTTTCAACCAAGAAACCGCTTAGTCTGTCATACCAAGCTCCGGGAGCTTGTTTAAGTACATATAAAGCTTTTTGTAACTTGAAAACATGATTTGGAAATTCCGAGTTTTCAAATCCAGGGGTTGCTCAAAATAAACTTCTTCTTGAATAAAACCTTTAACAAATGCACATTTGACATCCATCCGATAAAGCTTGATGTTCATGCTAGATGCAAATGCTAAAAGAATTCTTATTGCCGCAATCCTAGCAACAGGTGCAAAGGTTTCCCAGAATCAATTCCTTCCTCTTGGTTGTATCCCTGAGCAACTAGCTAGCCTTATTTCGACTAACAACCCTTCTCATCCAGTTTGTTCTTGAAAACCCATTTAGTTCCTATTACTAGGTAGTCGGAAGGTCGTTTGGTCGAGTCTAGACTCGTTTCTTTCAAATTAATTAAGCTCTTCTTGCATGGCCTCGACCCATTCAAGTTCATTTAGGGCCTCTAGTGCATTTTTAATGATATGAATGAAGAGAATGCACACAGATTTTGCAAAGAAGAACGAGTTCTTAGCCCACTATTGATATCGAAAGTATATTCTCGGGTGGGTAACTAGATGCATATTTGAAAGTTCTACCTATCCTCTAATTCACTAAGTTTGTTGGTTGAATAGGCTGATCTTCAATTGGTTGATGTTGCTAAGTCTTTATATTGACTTGTTCTTCAGCATTCTGAGTTGGCTCTTGAGTTTTTTCATTACGAGTCACAACATTCCGAGTTGGTTTATTCCGAGTTGCCTCAATATGATTTGTCTTAGTTCTTCCGTTTTGACTCTTTTTAGCTCGGCTTCAGTAAGGTCATCTTCATCTCTGTTAAGCTTGAGATCCGAGAAGGTGGATTCACTTATCCTGCCAAGATCAATCTCATCAAAGACAACGTGGATACTTTCTTCCACTTTGTTTGTCCTTTTGTTAAAAATTCGATAAGGTTTACTATGAGATGAGTAACCTAGAAATATGCTTTCATCCGACCTAGCATCAAACTTAGTCAGATGTTCCTTACTATTGTTGTGCATAAAGTATTTATAACCACATGGTCTGAAGTAGGAGATGTTGGATTTCTTTCCCTTGTATAGCTCATAGGGTGTCTTCTTCGAATAGGTCTAATGAGGCATCCGTTAAGTGTGTAGTTTGTTGTGTCGATTGCCTCGGCCTAGAAATAGTAAGGTAGATAATTTTTAATCATCATGGTCCTTCCTATTTCTTTAAGATTTATGTTCTTTCTCTCCACTACCCCATTTTGTTGAGGAGTTCTTGGTGCAGAAAAAGTTGTGGGAGATGCCATTCTTGTCGGAGAAATCTGCAAATTCTAAGTAGTCGAACTCCCTTTCATGGTCGGTTCAAATCCTTCGATTTGAGTCCGAGACTCAACTTGAATTTTCCTGCAGATCTTAGTGAACTCTTTGAATGCTTCATTCTTGTTCTTCATAAAACACACCCAGGTAAATTGTGAAAAATCATCAATAATGACAAGCCATAAGATTTACCTCCTAAGCTTTTCACAGGAGTTTTACCACACAAATCCATATGAACTAATTTAATCACTTTGGATGTAGACACAGTTTTGAGTGGTTTGAAAGATGATCTGACTTGCTTTCCTTTTGTACATGCTTCAAAGATTTTATCTTTCTTAAATGCACATTTAGGTAATCCTGTAACCAATCCATGAGATGCAAGTTTCTTGATAGCATGCATACTAATATGATCCAGTCTATGATGCCATGTCCATGAATCATCATTCAATGATGCTTTTAAGCAAGATAAATTCTGACTTGAATCTGAAAGAGGGATAGTATAAGTGTTACCTAACCTCGGACACTGAGAGCTTTATCTCTTTGGTGACTGCATCATGAATGTAGCGGTTGGTCTAAGTGAACCATACCTCTTGACCTTTGTCACATGGTTGAGAAATGCTAAGGAGATGTACTTAAGCCCTTTAAAAAGGTAAACTGGATTGGTCGAGTTATTTCCTTGACTAATCTTGTCAATCCCTACTATCTTGCCTTTGCTATTGTCTCCAAATGTGACTTTGCCTCCTTTCGGATCTTTTATTTCGAGAAGAGCCTTGAATCTCTAGACACATGGCGTGAGCAGCCATTGTCTAAGTACCGATGACCCTTCTTTTTCCGAGTCACCTGCAAAACTTTAAAGGGGATGAGTAGTTACCTTTCCTATCCTTCTTATCTTTCTTGTAGAACTCTTCCTTTAGCATCTTTTGCCACTTCTTATACTTCATCATCTTTTTTAAACCTCGGGCAATGAGTGCCATAGGATCCTCTTTTGATTCCGAGGAGCTCGAGACTCGATGTCCGCTTTCGAGGCCTTCAGCGCAATGTTCTTTTTGGTGCTAACCTCAGCATCCTCTTCTTCCGAGATGAATCTCGTGAGTGAGCAGCTTCCCAATAGGCTCATCTAGGTTTATTTGAGAGAGTTTCTAAGCCTTTTCAATGTATGTCACCTTGAGACCCCATCTTCTCTTTGGTAGACTTCTCATGATTTTTCTAGCCATTTCTTCATGAGAGATCTTTCTACCCAGAGACTTGAGATTGTTGATGATCTCGGTGAACCGAGCATACATCCGTGAGATGTTCTCTTCGGCTCCATCTTGAACAGCTCATACTTGTGAAGATATTGACTTATCTTCGCCTACTTCACTTGACTTGTTCCTTTATAGGTATTGACAAGAGTGCCTCACACCTCTTTGGTTGTGTCACGGCTGACACTCTGTTGTACTCTTCTAAGGCGATGGCACACATCGGTGTGTTCATAACTTCAAAGTTCTTTCTAAACTTCTCGGTCTCTTAGGTGATGTATTTAGATTTTTCTTTGAGCACAGATCCGATTCCTTCAATCTTTGTTGGAATGAAGTTCCTATTCTGGATTATGTTCCGGACATCTTCGTCGTTATCCATCGAAAGCATTCCATCATCTTCTTCCAATGTACAAAGTTTTACCCCTTGAACTTGGGTGGTCCGGTAGATGATCTTCCTTCATTGAACTCTCCATTGTTCCGAACCTTTTGATCTTTATACCTTTGGATTGTGAAATCCTCTTGAAAGGCTAACCTCCGATACCAATTGAAGGTTTGCTCCTGGAGAGATTAAGTCACCGTAGAGGGGGTGAATAGGGTGATGGAAGATCTTAAATAAAATCAAACACTTTTTGCACTGAGCTTAATAGAAGCGCATTCTAAGTCTAGATTGGACTTAGAAAGAAAGACAAATAGAAGTACGTGGAAACCCTCCTAGGGTAGAAAATCACGGAGAGTGCTAACCCAAACACCAATTCAAATTCACTAATTGAATCCTTAATTACATAGGAATGACTCTTACAAGAATTACTTCCTTAGACGATTCCTTTACAATGTTTTCCTAGATTAAGAAGTTCCCTTATCCGATCTAGTACTTCCTCACTGAGTTAACCCTTACAGCCAAGGACAACTAAGCTGAGTTAAGCCTTACAGCTTAGTCAAGGGACTTATAAAGAAAGTAAGAAAATAATGTAAGTGATTACAAGACTTTCTTTACAACTCATAAAGCAAGAATTACATATTTGGAGTTTTAAGTAGAAGATTGAGTAAGACTGTACTAAGTAAGCTGTTCAATATGTTCAGTAGCAATCTTCTAGTTTTCCAAAGTGGCTTCTATTTATAAACATCTAAGAAGAATGACCGTGGAGACTGGTTATGGACTTTTGATCTTCACTAGCCCTTGTAATGGCTACTATGAGTCACTTAGAAGAGACCCGTTGGGATGTGAACTTTATTTAACGGCTCTTGGCTTCAAAAGATGATCCAATCATTTGGTGGTGATTGAAAACCGAGGTGGAAACAAGCTGTTAGATCCGAGTTAGAGTTTTCCAGTTTTGGAAACAAACAACCACGACACGGTGTCTAAGCCATGTCCGAAGTAGCTATTTTCTATCTGCTTGGTGTTTAATGGCTAGAAGCTGGTTGCTTTTGTATTTAAAAAATAGATTAAGAATTTATCAACTACCTACAAAAGAAAATCACTTTGGTACTCAAAGTATAAAAATACTTTGGTCTAAGATTAAACACGGATAATAATTAAATTAGAGTCATTAAGTGTTTAATTGTCTTTGGCCTAAAAGAGTGGAATTTTTAGAGTCTAATATCCATTAGGTTCATATTCCATCTTGAGTCAATCCATAAATGATTAACTTAGAGAGTGTAGAGCATCCGGATATATAAAATTGATCTAACAAATAATTCTCCAAGAATAAACTCGACTTAAAGATAAAGAATTAACGTTGTAATTCATTTTAACTTGAACTAAGAAGTCATTACTCGGAATAAGTGTGATAGAGATATTATTTGTTCATGCGATGGTTCCGAATGATGTCCGAGTGGGTCGAAGCACATATTAGAGGTATGCAATGAAGTGTTTTTGAGTGGGTCGGAATCGAATGAAAACTTAGATAAAGAATTCTATAAAACATAGAATGACTTAGAATCAAACCCTAAGAGAGATAGAGAGTTATACCGAGTCTTCACCTCCGCCGAGTGGATATCTTCTTTTCAACGAGGGAGCATTTGAATCTCCCACTCTTAAGTTCATTAAGGAAGGCAGTATAGGCGACTTCGTATTTTAGATTAGGGATGAGGACGGCTCCCCATGGAACCTCCGAACATAGTCCTCAAGGGTCTCATTTGTCCCTTGTTTTTTCTTGGAGAGGTCGATGTTGGTCTTCTTCGATTGCAACTCGTGATGAATTACACAACAAACTTATCACATAGTTCTTTAAAGAAAGAGATGCTTCCTTGAGGCGGACCGTTGTACCATTTCTGCACGACTCCCTTCAACGTGGCGGGAAGAATCGACGGTAGGTTGCATCATCTCCATCCTGCACGTACATGTGGGACTTGTAGTATCCCAGGTGGTCCTCGGGGTCGGTTGTGCCATCATACGAATCGAGCCAAAGATAGGGACAGCGCGGGCTGGTGTCGTGGGACTTCTACCAGGGAAAGGCTTTTCCTCCTCTCGAGATGGAGCGTGATTGCGTCCGGCCTCTCTCGACTTTTTAGGACCCTTCATGGCTGATTGTTCGCGATGCCTCTCCCTTGATCGCTTGCACTCCTGAATGACAGGACCGCTCCTGGTCATGCCTTGGAGCATTGTAGGCTCGTTGAGAATTGCGGTCGTGAGTAATTGATCATGCGAGACTAGTTGACCTTCTGCTCCCCGAGGCCTTTGCCCTGCGTTTTGTGTAAGGGCATCGCCATGACCCTCAAACCAAGCGAGTGCCTACGTGGGTGGCGTAGGGGATCGAGGTTGTGTATGATGTGGTAATCTTCTCATTGGCTCTCTCGAAGAGCTCTCTTCGCCTCGATTATCCCCCTATCATCATCTTCTTCATGGTGCCTCGTTGGGGGGCACTTGGTTGCTCAGGAGCGAGCGTAGTTTGTGCCTCGATTGAATGTGCTAGGGCTGCATACAAGGGCATCCCTCCTAAGAAGTGGCCAACAGGCTAACCTCCCCAGGGGTTGCGCCATACCCAGGAGTTAGGGCATATTGAAATGGCATGAGTGGCGAGGCACTACTCAATGGTGGCTCGCACTCGCTCCTGCACTTATTGTGCAACGATCGTCTTTAGGGTCTCAATCAAGTTTTGAAGAGCCCCCGGGGTGACGTAACCCTTCTGCCGAGGTTGGCGGTTACCGGTGGAGCGCTGGGACGGCTCCACGTCCTCGGCTTGAGGGATGAGGGACGGGTGGATCATTTGCGTCATGTGTCATCCTTGATCGTGATTTGGTACCGCTAGAAACCATAAGCTACCTCTCTCCCCACATACGGCACCAAAATGTTTCCACAGGAAAACGGGTGTAATGATGTGGATGATGATTCGGAGAGAGAGGATTTACTCGCTCTAGTTATGAGGACGTAGCTTGGTTGGATAGATTACACGTGCTAGCTGCAAACCCTACAAAAAGGCGAATCCTCGATGGTGGATCCGGGAAATGCCCCTGTTAAGTTATATTTTATACGTATTTTTAGTAGTTATTTAGTTTATATTATATAGTTTATTTTATCTAATTTATCTTATTTTGTCTACTTAGATGTAATTATCAAATAAAGTGGGGAAGAAATGAAAAGACGTTAAAAGTGGGTTTTTAGCTAACGACAAGCGTCCAAGAAAAGATATGAAGTTTGTCCATAAAAATAATGTGTCATAAAATATTTATTTTATGATATTTTATTTTATGAAATCTTAATTTGAAAAGAAGAGTGAAGATAATCATACTCCTACACCCAATAGGACTCCTCCTTAGAGTTGCATGAGAAAAAGGAAACTTGGAAGAGAAGAAAATGGATCACCATAAAAGGACCTAGCCCCTCACGGGCAACCCCGCTGCTACTCATCAACACTCATCTTCTCTTTACCTCTTGCTGCCTCACAACTATCTCACGCCATCATCATCTCTCATCTAATCATCATCATATTCTTAACCATCATCACCATGGCAAGGATTATTATGGTATTATTATTATTATTGTAACTTTTATTTTAAAGTCTCTATTTTTATTGTTAGTTTAATATTAAAGATGATATTTTTATTTAGTTTATGTGTCCTAAATCATATTATGTTTGAGTAATTTTTTTATACTTCGTATAATCTATTTGAAACCATGTTAAATTATTTATTTTGAAACAAAATTTTGATCTTTATTGTCTTATTGATTTTGTCCATGATTCTATGATAATTTGTGTTTAATATTTATGCTTTTATATTTAATTAATTAGAGTGCACGCTAATGAGTTCTTTATACATTCATATGATAGTTTAAAGGGTTTAAGTACATAATCGCTTGGTCTTTTAGACATAAGTATCACCCAAGTTAATCATGGATGACTCATACCCATCTCTTTTAATTAGAAAATTATCATGGATCCTTTTTAAATCAATTTGCTAGTAGATTGGTTACTAGCTAATAGATGATGTTTTTCTATTTCTTAATGCTCTAATTTGATTAAATTCTAGTGCTAGTACTAGGGTTATCAATATTAGTATGGTTTATATTAGGGCTAGACTTAAGTAAACTAATAACTAAGGAAAAACGGGGAAGATCCACTAGTGGTTGTCTTCTACAGTTTAGCTCATGGGTAGATCAATTTGTGTGTTAATGATAAATAATAATTTGCATGGTGGATATAAATTATACTAAGTGCTTGTTATAAATTTAATATCTTTGATAATTATTTATTTGCTTTTTAGTAGTTTTCTTTAGTTTAATAATTTTTATTTACAAAGTTACAATCTTTTATTATTAATTTCGTTATCCCCCTTAAAGATCAGTATTTTAGGTTAGTTTTAGTAATTTTAGTTTAATTTAATTTTGAGTCTTTATATATTTTAATTTTTAGACTATTTTTGTGTCGGTTTTTATTATTTTTGAGTCGGTTTGTTAGAAATTAGTTTTAAAGTAGTTTCTTTTATTATTTTTTGTGTTTTATCTTCTTTTAGGGTTTAGATAGAGTCCTAGTTTGATGTGATTAAATTTTAGAATTTTTGGAATTAATTTGATAATTTTTCAGATTTAATTCTTGAATTTAATTACTTTAGGTTTTTAGTTAAATAATTTCGGTTTTTCGGTTTGAAATTTTATTTTTATATTTTTAGGGTCTCGTTAGGTCTAGAAAATTAGTGTTAATATTCTTGATAATTTTAGTATTTATTTTCGTAACTAATTTAGTGCTGAATTTTACTTATTTAATTTTCTATTTTAGAATTTGTTTATTTTCTGCTTTAGTCTTCTATTTTAATTATTCAAAAAAATATGCAAAAATATTTTTGGGTTATTATAGTTTTTATATTCTGTATAAATTATTTATTTATTAGTGCATAATTTTCTGTGATTTAAAGCTATTAATTTACTAGTTTATATTTTCTATTTTGTTTCAAAGAGTAGTAAATTTAATTAGATTTAAGCTTACATATTTATTATATCTTTCCTCATGGATTTGATCCCTACTTTCCTATGCTATATTGTTAATTATAAGCCTAAGTATTGGTTTAATTTGTAACCGCACGACAAGCTAACAGCCCTCCAACGCTCAAGTTAGTACGGTGAACCAAATGAGCGAATAGAGGAAAAATCTTCCTTGATGTGCGCAAACGGGGGATTTCTTGAGATTTAGGGTTTTTGCTTACCGGAGTAAGGTTTTTAGGGAATTGTGAGATTTTCCAAGAGAGGAAAATGTTGGGATTTGTATTGTGAGCTTCCATATGATGGTGGGGTAGGTGAGTATATATAGAGAAATTTAATGGGGTAAGGTAGTAATTTACCGTAGTTAGGATAAAAACCCTAGTCTTAGTGGGTTTTGGGCCTTACTAGGCTCGTTGAGAGTAGGTGTGTGCTTGTACCTTCGTTGTTCGACCGATTAGATACAACTGGCTAGTGACGTGGTGGGTAAGATGGAATTGTCTAAAAATATCCGGATCAAGTATAAATACTTTTTAACAACAAAATTTATTCTATGATCTATCAAAAAGATTATTACTATGCCAATTTAGCTTTTGCAATGACTTTATTTTAGTGTTTAAATTTAAAGTCAACAAATTTAAAATGCTATCTATTTCAATAGCACGCATGTAAAATTTTTAAAAATTTTTGGATATATCATCAAAAAAATCTTAACAAAAGTGAAGTACGTCGGCGTGTAGTTGCCACTCCTACTGACTAGTTTTATTTTGTTATCTTCATTGCTCACGTTAACCACAAACAATGGAATGAGGACGGCGGTAATGTAAGAATAAGTCCACCAGAAATGCAAGGAAAAATCTATATGAAAAGTAACATAAAATATGATAGTACCCACTATCAAAAGATATTTATCACTAATTAGTTACTAATAATTTAAATAAATTAGTTTTTTGTGCCTAAGGAGAACACAACCCCAATGAAATAAATAAATTAGTTGCCCTTTATGATCGGGACTATACTAGGAAGAGCATAACTAATATAATTCTCGGATCATTTGCATGTTTGGTTGGATGTAATCAAAGCATTATTTTTTATTTTTTTGACAAAAGAGAGGATTATATTAAATTCCGATCAATAACTTTACACATATCCTCAGTCTGCCGGACCATAGATAATGTCCGGACCTTTCTCAAACCACACCCTCTCCCGAGAGTCAATGGGTTTAAGGTGGGCGATCGTATGAGCAACCGCATTCCCCTCCCTTCTAACATGAACCCAAGAATAGAAATCAAAGCTAGAAACAATATCTAAAATGTCTAAAAGAAGAAAACCCGAAAACGTATTAAGTTGAGCTTTCTTGGAAAGCTTCCTTATCAAAGCTAGACAATCACTTTCAATGATAACACGTTGTTATCCATAGTTACGGACCTGCTGAACAGCAAAACGACAAGCACGGGCCTCCTCTTCTTCTACCGCTTGAAAACCAATCCCTGTTTGACTCCCATAAGAAGCACATCACCAAGGCTGTCGCGAAGGACAAAACCCTAGCCATAAGTATTTTCTCCAACCTACCCCGCATCGACTCCCGCATCGACATTCAACTTCACACAACCCGTTTCAAGTGGTCGCCAAAAGCTAGAGCTGGAAGTTTCGGTTGGAGTTACCAAGTCTTGGACTGCCCTGTAACTACTTACAAACGCTTCAACCACGACGCTCGGTGTTGGCAAATTGCCTGTTTTCCCAGCGAAGACGAATGGGTTCCTTGTATTCCAAATTTCCCACACTATAGCCACAAGGATTCCTAGCTTTTCCGCACCTAAGACCCGAGCTGCACGCAATAGATAGTCTTCCACGAAGCTAGTGTCACTGCCCATAATTCCTCATCCATCCCACTCCCTTCCCAAGCCTCCACCGCGAGGCAATCAAATAGAATATGTAACTCGGACTCTTCTAATGCCCCACAAACTTCACACCTCATACTGAAATTGGGGAGTCGCTTAGCTATATTTACCTTGGTAGGTATGGCATGAACACAAATTTTCCAAGCATAGAGACGTATTTGGGGCGGTACATTGAGGTTCCAGATTGTCCTCCAAATTGGTATCTTCTTGTTTGTACTTGCCGAAGCTTTCCCCGGACTCTTGAGCTCTCGGGCCAAATAATAAGCCGACTTGACGGAAAACATCCCTTTCGAATCAAAATGCCAAATAAATTGATCATTGGGCCAAGAGTCATAGAGAGGTATTTTCGAGTACATCATCAACATTGCAAGGATTGATTACAGCACTAATCAAGTCCTCACGCCAACATTTAGCGTCCTTATCAATTAAGTCCGAAACTCTTAGTGGGGTAGTTGTGCTCATATTGATCGGCAGTACCTAATACGAGAAGGGACGTGGAATCCATGTGTTGCTCTAAACATGAATGCTATCTCCATTACCGACAACTCACCTAGACCCTTTAGCGATCAATTCTCTTATACCCCGAATCATTGCGCCATGTATAGCTGGGTCGAGACCCGATTTGTGCCTCGAGAAAGCTAGAATTTGGATAATATCCGGCTTTCGAAGTCTCGCTACTAAGGACCCCTCATTTTGAATCAATGTCCACCCTGTCTTTGCCAATAAAGCATCGTTATACGCATCAAAATCCCCGAAGCCAAGGCCACCGTCTTCTTTTTTTCACACAGTTTATGGCTACTTACCCAATGGATCTTTTTGGAGCTATTCGTGTACCCCCACCAAAACTTGTTGATAATGCTCCGAAGAGACAAACTAAAATCCTTGGGTAATTTGAAGATACTCATTGCGTAAGTCGGGATTGCTTGAGCTACGACCTTGACCAGCACTTCCCTTCCCACCCAAGAAATAAGCCTATCCGTCCACCCGGAGAGCCTTTTAGATATTCTGTCCTTGATCGGAAGAAAAGCTTGTTTCTTCGATCGGCCCACATACGTTAGTAATCCAAGATACTTATCTTGTGCCAGCACTTCACGAGATATCCAAAATTTGTTTGATGGTTGCCCTTCGCCCCTCAGGAACGCCCTTAGCAAATACCACACTAGACTTGTCAAAATTGACAGATTGTCCGAAGCGACCTCATATTGTTGTTGGACACCCTTAATCACTTGGGCTTGATCTTTGGTTGCTTTACGTGAAGAAGACGGAGTCGTCTCGCAAATAGGAGGTGCGAAATTGTAGGTGCTCGTGGACAAACTTGGTGTCCCACCAAATTTCCCTGTGCCTCTTCTCTTCTCAACAGCCCAATTAACCCTTCGAGTGACAAAAAGAAAGAGATAAGGGGATAACGGGTCGCCTTGATGGAGACCCCTACTTGGAATTACATGCCCACACCCCTTTCCGTCTAAAACAAAAGAGAATGTTGCTGACCGTACATAGTTCATAACCACATCCACCCATCTCCTTAGAAATCCGAGCTTCAGGATCACCTCTCTAAGATAATCCTAGTTCACCCGATCGTACGCTTTACTCTTGTCAAGTTTGATGGCCATCGAACCATTTTTCTTCGATTGCATACACATAGAGTGAAAAATCTCATACGATATAAGAATATTATCCGAAATCAATCGACCCGGCGTAAAGGCACTCGAGTTTCGGATATAATCGAGGGCAGTAACATCTTCAGCCGATTGGAAACCACCTTTGTCACAAGCTTATATACGACGTTACAAAGACTAATGGGCCGGAATTCACTAAGTTGCATCGGGTTCACTTTCTTTGGGATCAACACCACATTTGTATGATTCAGTCTCTCCGACATCACCCCACCATTTAGGATAGCAAGTACCACACGAGATACATCATCTCCAACAATATCCCAAAACTTTTGGAAGAATAAGGCATTAAACCCATCAAGGCCGGGCGCTTTGCTCGGATGCATACATTTCAAGGCCTTGAACACTTCGAGCTTTATCATATGGGCTGCACAACATGGTATTCATATTCTCCGTTACCTTATGGGGGATGCATTCCATCACTGGTGCAGATATAGTTTGAGTAGTTGAACCAAACAAATTGGAAAAATATTGTTCCACCATGTTCACAATGGCCGCTTCTTCATAGACTTGTAACCCTTCCTCATTAGTCAAAGTAGAAATTTTATTGATCCGCCTCCTCATGTTGGCACGAGCATGAAACCAACGTGTATTTGCATCCCCTTGACTAAGGAAGTCTACTCGTGACCTTTGAGCCTAGAACGTCTCCTCTTTTCTCGCGCCATAGGCCAATCTCATTTAAAAGATTACGCTGCGGATACTATCTTTTCCCCCTAATCTTAGTTTCCGGATCAGAAATTTTTTTCTTAATATCCCCAAAGTGTTCATCATGCCGGTGAAGAAGAGTTGTACAACATGCATTGAATTTCCCTTCTAAATTGAGCCATGCGTTGGGAGCTACGAGATTGTTCCAAGCGTCCGTCACCACAATTCTACAATCTTCCTCCTGGACCTAAAAATTTTCGAATTTAAATCTTCTACATTGCCTTCTTTTACGCCTGCTTGTACCATATAATCTGAGTTGGATTGGTAAATGGTCAAACAACTTCTCATCAATATGGAAAACCTTTGCATCCGAAAATATTAGGGACCATTCGATTGATGCACAAAATCAAAGTAGTATTATAATTAAATTAGGGAATGTTCAAACTTACATACAAAACACACATAAAATACCAATAGAAACAAATATAAACGAATAGAAACAAGCAAAAACGACCAAAATGATACAAAAACGGACAGAAATGGGTTATTAAAGGTATTATTTGACAATATCAAATATTTCGTGAATAATACATATTTTAAAAAATGTTATTTATAATATTTTAAAATATTATATTTTATTGTTATAAGAAAAATAATTTTTATTATAATGTTTCTCAAATATTAAAAATTTTTATTATAATGTTCAGTCAAATATAAGAAAAATAATTTTATCTAGTTTGAGAAAAAGACAAAAAAATATAGAATTAAAATAATATAAAAAACAGTAATTAAAAAATTTTAAAAACTCCAATAATACTTACATCAATGCTCGATGGGAAGGCCGTGCACATGATATGAACATACTTCAACATAATATCGTTAATTCAAATTTCAAATTTCCTCACCCCCATGAAGGTGAACATTAGGGGTGTGCAAAACCGATTAACCGCAATTTCGGTTAACCGAACTTTCCGATAATTAAAAATCGAATCGGCAAAATCTCAATCATGCAATCGAACCGAAAGGTTTGGTTAACCGATTTTTCGGTTCGATTTAGCGGTTAACCGTTATTTGAAACATAACTTATGAAATAAAACGGAAGTGAATACAACAAAATATAAGTTTCTAGCTAACAAAAGTAAAATACAACAAAAGAGAAGTTTTTGGCTAGCAAAACATATTTTTTCAATCCCATAAAACAACTCTTAGATTATATACATATGATTTTTTTAAAAAAATCGATTCGATTAACCGCCGGTTAACCGAATTTTTCAAGTTCCAATCCGTGAACCGGAAAAAATTCGGTTCGGTTAACCGAACTGATTTTCTTTAAAAATTTATTCGGTTAACCGATTTTTTGGATCGATTTTTAGTTTTTCGGATCGGTTTTTCGATTTCGGTTTTTTTGTACACCCCTAGTGAACATTCTAATTAAAATCTTGGTTCTTCTTCATAATTGTAACATATTTCATATGTTAAACTCGTAATTGGTATAAATTTTTACTTCAAATGTAAATATTATTTGGTTGAATCTGGATATCGTAACATAGTTTGATATTTAGCATCATTCAAGGAAATGGGTGTTCGATCTCATATGCTTGAATTTAGAAAATTTGGTCCACCTGATGGGGTTAAAGAAAATTTTAATTATCGATACTCCTCCTTATGGATGACGAGTTGAATGAAACTTTTCAGTCCTGAAGAATACATGACTAATTTTGAAGCACAGGATGTCTCGGACAAGTATAGAGTGCCAAATTAAAGCTATAATTACGACTTGCACATTGCACATCCGGATGCATAAAAATGGGATACCAATTTCCCCTAGGCCTAATATTGTGTACATGAACGACCATTGATAGAAGCATTGCACGATTGTCGTAATAGACAAAGAATGAACGTCGTTAGGGATGAAATAGTTTTAGTGGTGTAGTTGGGGACGCTCCCAAGTAACTTATATGGTTGTAGTTTTTAATATTATATTAGTAAGTTATGTGTACGTTTATAATATCCATAATCTTAATATTTCACATGTGACCATTTTAATAGCCCGTTTCATAAAAATAATGACAATAATAATAATAATAATAATAATAATAATAATAATAATAATAATAATAATAATAATACTTTACAAATGGGCACATGAAAGAAGGTAAGTCTCAACGACTTGGCGATTTTTGCTTACCGGTGCCACGAGAATGGTAAAATGCGGGCGATTATCGAAAAGAAGCCACTAGGGAATGCTATTGCCGAAGAAGTACGAAGTGCTTTGTTCGAGAACTAAACTCCAGCCCCTACTACGAAAAAAGATAAAATACGAGATGGGTTTTCCGACAAGATTTGCTAAATTCCGACGAAATTTCGACGAAAATGCCCCGTTTGAATTTCTCTCGTCGGTGCAGGTTGCCCGACAAGCCCATTGGAATTCCTAAAAAACTCGTTGGAATCCCGTCGAATTTCCGTCGAAAAATGTATGTCGCTGTTTTTGAGTTTTCTTGTAGTGTGAAGGTTTGCTCGGGGAGAGTCCGAGTCACCCTAGAGGGGGTGAATAGGGTGAGGAAGTAATCTTGTGGAAATTCAAACTCTTTTGCCAAGTAAAATGCGAGAACCCGGTTACGAGTCAAAACAGAGTCGGAAAAGTAGAGACTCGAAAGACCGAATAGATAGAAATGGCAAGAAAGGCAAATGCTTTAAGATAGTCCGAGTCTACAATGAACTCGGAAAGTAAACACTTAGAGATTACGTGGAAACCCTCCTGGGGCGAGAAAACCACGGATCGTGTCAATCTAGACACGAAGTCAAATCCACTATTTTGAGTCCACAAAATACCGTGAACCGACCGAACCCGAGTTGCTCCCTTAGACAACTCTATACAAGTTTTCCTAGACTCAAAAATTCCCTTATCCGATCTAGTACTTCCTAGCTGAGATAACCCTTACAGTTAGGGACAACTAAGCTGAGTTAACCCTTACAGCTCAGTCAAGGGACCTTATAGAGAAAGTAAGAAAGTGTTTGTAACTAAGTACAAGACCTTACAACTCGAAAGTAATGAATTACAGAGTGGGAGTTGTAAGTAGAAGATTGAAAGTAAATACAATGACTTTGCTCAAGTATGTGTATTAACAATAGGTTCGACAATCTTCAAGTCTTGTGAAGTGGCTTCTATTTATAGATAACCAGGCAGAGTAGCCGTTATCTTCATCTCGCTGACCGAGAGTCTTCGTGACCGTTGATAGAAGCTTTCTAAGTCACTCGGAAAGTATCCGTTGTAATGTGGACGTTGGACAACGGTTTAACTCTCTTGGAAGTCCCAAAACCATTAGCGAGTGTCTTGAAAGATAAGGTGGAAACCACCGTTAAGCTTAGCGTTTCAGTTTTCCCGATTTGGAAACAGACGGCTCCGACACAATCTTCTGGGACTCGGAGCAGGGAAGGTGAAAAGCCATGTCTGCTGGTGATTTGACGTTCGAAGCCGGTTACTTTTGTGGTTT
Organism: Talinum fruticosum; assembly: GCA_021018815.1. NCBI lineage: Eukaryota > Viridiplantae > Streptophyta > Magnoliopsida > Caryophyllales > Talinaceae > Talinum > Talinum fruticosum. The sequence continues at coordinate 2,423,886 of JAITYX010000018.1, forward strand.
GAAAAAGGTGTATCCTCGATTGAATAACCTACAAAAGTAAATCAATTTTGGTTCTCAAAGTATAAAATACTTTGGTCTAAGGTTAGACACGAGATAATAAAATAATTATGATGATTAAACAACTAATTATCCGAGTCGAAGAGAAGTGGAATTTTCCGAGTCTAATAACAATGATACTCGGAACTCCATCCGACTTAGTCTAAGCAATAGATCAAGTTCCATAAAGAATATCGAGTGAGATAACTTGACTTACAATCGGAAGAAAGATTCCGAGTGAGAAAAGACGAAATACTAGTCTATTCAATCTGCGATAAGTCCGAGTGATGCTTGGACTCGGAACAAAGAACCAGCTTTACGAGTCACTTACGGATAAGCAGAGAAATATAAGAAGTAAAAGTCTGTATCACTTAGAGAAAATACCATTTTACTTAAAGAAGTTTCGAGAGTCAGAGAATGCCTTGGAATCAAAACTCTATAAGTATGAGATGGTTATACCCGATTCATTTAATGCAACTCGAAATGCGTTGAGAGGTGTCCGAGTCTTCATAGTGCCTAAAGGATACCGATGTAAACCCTAACTCGACTCCGATTGTTGAATGTGAGAATTAATTAAGCTGATCCGATATGGTGGATGAAGAATTGAATAACGAAACGTTGAAATCTAAGTCGATTTGTGTAGATGAGAATGAAATTTTTGACAAAATCGATGTTGAGAATATTATCACTGTTTCATTGAATGAACAAGAGGCTGGCAAAATTGCTAGAAGGAAAAGGAGTTTTAGTGAATTATTTACAAGCAATCATGCTCCTACTATGGGAATGGGCCTGCATTATGTATCACCTATTTATGAAGGTGAGATTCTAGTAGTTCATATTTGTTCGAAGATGTTCAAGAGGAAATAGAATATTAGAGTAAGACTCTAATTAGGTATGTAATTGGACCAATGTTGAAACTTGCTGTGTTGAAAGATTTTATGGACAAGCATTGGAATGTTGCTAGTAAACTAGAAATATATTGTCGTGTTGTTGGATGGTATGTTTTCGGGTTTACATCCACAAAGGATATGAGTCATTTTAAGAGGGGATCCTTGGATGATAGGAGGTAAATCTTTGCTACTCAAACCTTGGTCAACTGAGTTTAGATTTGAGCAGACTCTAGCTATGAAAGTACCAGTTTGGATTAAATTTCCAAATCTAGATGTGCATTTTTGGTCGGTGAACGGATTGAGAAAATTGGCTAGTGTTGTAGGTTGCTCACTTTATGCTGATAAGTGAACTTCTTTTAAGACAAGAATCTGTTATGCCCGTGTTCTTGTAGAAGTGGAGGTGTCCAAACCCTTGCCAAAGAAAATTCTAGTATATGATTAGATAGGAAAAATTTTTACACAAGAGGTACACTATGAATAGGTTCTATATAATTGCCACAAGTGCAAGAGGTTGGACATGAAGACTTTGAATGCAGGAAGCAAGTTAGACAGGTTTGGATGCCAAAGCGTAAATCAACGAGATACCATAGTAGCTGTGATGGATTCTTATAAAGAAGTCCAACCTAAAGAAGTTCCCCTTAGACCTAAACATGTGGCTAGAGGCCTCCCATGGAGAAAGCATGAGGCAAGTTTAGAAAGCGAGAAAAGCCGAAGTGCACCACCTAAACGGGTGTCCTTTGCAGCTACAACGCAGAGAACCCGAAGGTTTGCTCTTGGAGAGTCTTAGTCAACCTAGAAGGGGGTGAATAGGGTGATGAGGAAATTTTAACAAACTTAGAAACTTTAAACTTGAAAAGAATGAACAAGATAATCCGAGTCTAGATTAAGCTCGGAAAAGAGTGAACTCGAATTACGTGGAAACCCTCCCGGGGCAAAAAACCACAGTGAGTGCTAATCCAAGCACAAAGTCAAATCCACTATTTTGAATCCACAAAATACAGTAGACTCGACTCAACCAGAATTACTCCCTTAGACAATTCCTTACAAAGTTTTCCTACACTCGAAGTTCGCTTATCCGATCTCGTACTTCCTAACCGAGGTAACCTTTACAACTAGGGACAATTGAGTGAGTTAACCCTTACAGCTCAGTCAAGGGACCTTACTCGAAAGTAAGAAGTATATGTGACTGATTACAAGACTTTATAACTCGAGAAAAATATTAGGTACGAGACTTGGAGTTGTAAAAAGAAGATTGAATAAGTAAACAATGACTTTTGCTTAACTAATGTGTTTCAACAATAATTCTAGCAATCTTCTATTCTTGTGAAGTGGCTTCTATTTATAGATGACCAAGCAAATTAGCCGTTGTGTCTGGTTTCGAATAGAAGTCTTTCCCGGCCGTTGTAATGGCTCTTCTAAGTCGCTCGTAAAAGATCCGTTGGGATGTGAACGTTGTGCAACGGCTCTTGGCTCCTAAAGGTGCTCCGGTCAGCTGGTGATGTCCGAAAAGTAGGGTGGAAACCACCGTTGAACTTGGCGTTGAAGTTTTCCAATTTTGGAAATAGACAACCCTAACACAGATGTCCGAGCCTTGTTCGAAGTAGATAAGCCTTGTCTACTAGTGATTGACGAGTTTGAAGTCGGTTACTTTTGTAATTCAAAAATGAGATAACCTCGTTTGGATAACCTACAAAGGTAAACCACTTTGGTTCTCAAAGTATAAAATACTTTGGTCCAAGATTAGGCATAGATAATAATTTAATTAAGACAATTAAGCACATAATTATCTTAGGCCTAGAAGAGTGGAATTTTTGAGTCTAATATTCATTATACTCAAATTCCATCATAGTCGATCCTAAGAGAGATCAAGTTATAAGAGTGAAAACATCAAAGTATAAGGACTTGATCCGGACAAATAATTCTCAAAAGCACAAACCGACTTAGAAAGATGAATTATCACTCGTAATTCACTTTGCGTTGAAATATACAGATCAGAACTCATATAAAAGTGTTAGAGAGATTATTTGATCATGCAATAAACTTGAGTGATGTCCGAGGGACTCGAAACATCAATGTGAGAAGAGAAACAAGAATGTGTTTTCCGAGTCGGTCGAAACGAATGAAAACTTATACATGAGTTTCTATATTACTCGGAATGACTTGTAATAAAAACTTAGGAGGGATGAGGTTTGTACCTGAGTCTTTATGTAATACTTAGAATGATTTAGATTCAGAGTCGAAGTCTTCAGAACCATTTCATTGCAAAATGCATTTAGTGCATTAGTGGAGAATCAAAATGTAAGGACTGGCAAAGGTTCAACAATGCATAAATTTGACAAAGTTAGAAGTATGGGTAGGACCATAGGTCAACCTCAGATATGAGGATCTATTGCTGGAATGTCGAGGGCTAAATGACCTAAATAAGTAAGTAGAAATAAGGAAAACTATTTAAAAGGCCAAACCAGTTGTGTTTGAGCGGATTGAAACACATGTAAAGGAGATGTATGCCGAGTACTATAGCAAAGAAGTTGTTTCCCCAATACAACTTTGTAGCAAATTATACTCAACATTACAATAGAAGAATATGGATGTTTTGGTCCACAATAGTGCAATTATACGTGGTTCAAGTGAGTGATAAGCTCATTCATTGTAGAATTGAGTATTAATCATTTTATGGGCTATATTACCATTATATATGTCTCTAACTCCAGTAGAATTAGGCAGTCCCTATGGCAGGACATTGATAGACTAGTAGACTCTATCACTTCTCCGTGGTCAGTTACTTGGTAATTTCAATGTAGTGATGTCTCAAGTTGAAATAATATCGGGGATCACTACAAACCAAAATGAGATTGATGATTTCTTCAATTGTGTTGTTAGAAATAGTTTGTGTGATGAATCCATGCTGGATATCACTTCACTTGGTCAAATAGGCAAAATGGGTTGTCAAGGGTGTGGGTAAAATTGGATAGAGTGTTGCTTAACCCATCCGCAATTTAATGCCCTTGGAATTTCGGGGTGGATTTTAAACCACCTGGTGTGTTAGACCATTGCTTGGTTGTTGTAGATATCTTAAGTATTAATAAGAATTGCAAAAAGCCTTTCAGATTTCTAAATGCGTGGGCAAGCATAAGTTGTTTAAGGAAGTGGTGCAAGACTGTTGGCTATCACCGGTTAGTAGATGCCTCATGTTCCAAATAGTCACAAAGCTAAAGCAGTTGAAAACTTAGTTAAAAGGGCTCCATGAACAGTACTTCAAGGGCATTAGCTGTAAAGTAGAGCAGACTATATACAGATTTGATGCATGTACAAGATGAATTATAAGCAAATCCCACATCCTAACCCCATCTAGTAAATGGAAAGAAAAATACTTGGAAGATTATATAAAAGCAAGGAAAATTGAGGAGTCGAGTACTTAAGCAAAGAGCAAAGGATCACTTTGTGAAATATGGAGATGAAAATAACAAGTACTTCCATGCTCTCATTAAACAAAAAGACGTTTGTATACAATACATAGAGTGATTACCATCAAGGGCAAGAGCAACTTACACAAGAGAGTACTCGCTAATGCTTTTATCAACTTCTACATTGAACTACTAGGCACTCCTAGAAATACACGACCACTAGATCCAGATTGGATTCTTAATGGACCTATACTTATAGCAGAGCAAGTCCAAAAGCTAAATGCCCCTATCTTAGCGAGATAAGATTCGAGTAGCGAGGATTCGAGCATGGATGTCAACAAGGCCTTGGGTCCCGATGATTTTTCTGCAGGGTTTTTCCAGCAAGCTTGGGGGATAATAGGTGTAGATATATCGGAGGCAATTACTCAGCTTTTTCAAAATGGAAAACTACTTAGACAAGTAAACACTACCCCGATCACATTGGTTCCAAAGACAACAAAACCCACCTAGGTCAAAGATTTTAAGCCTATTGCTCTTTATAATGTGCTTTATAAGGTTATATTAAAGACCTTGGCTACTAGGCTGCAAAGCATACTACATGATATTATCAGTTTGAGTCAAGGAGCTTTTGTGAAAGGGAGGGACATCGCAGATACTATGTTCCTAGCTCATCAACCAGTGAAGCCTTATGAGAGAAAAGGGATATCCCCAAGAGCTATGCTGGAAGTTGACATAAGAAAAGCCTATGACACAGTAAGTTGGGATTTCTTGAAGGCCATGCTAGAAAGGTTTAGCTTCCTAAGAAATTTTATTTCATTAATCATGACCTATGTCACTACTTTAAAAATTTTTTATCAACATTAATGGAGAGTCAAAGGGGTTCTTCTCAGGAGCTTGTGGTTAGAGGAAAGGTGACCCACTGTCAGCCTACCTATTTGTACTTTAAATGGAAGTATACTATCAAGGGGCTAAATCTGGCTACTCAAGACAGGAAGTTTTCTTTCCACCCTAGGTGTGCAAAGGTTAAATTAACTCATCTAACCTTTGCTGATGATATTTTATTTTTCTCTAGGGGTGACCCGAAATCCATTCAGTGTATGTGGGGATGTTTTCTAGTTTTTTCACATATGACGAGCTATCTGCAAATTTGGATAAGTTTGAAATATACTTGGGAGGGGTGAATATCACAGCTCGGAGAGACGTTTTGTAAAGTATATGGTTTGTGTTGGGTAAATTCCGTTTTAGATGCTTGGGATTACCTCTCTCAATCAAGAGATTAACACATAGCATGTGTCAGCCCTTAATTGATAAAATCAAGCAAAGAATCACTTTATGGACATCAAGATCACTGTCCTATGCAGGTAGAAAATTTTTGCGGTTATGACAAGTTTGATAAACTTCTAATCTCAAATATTCTTACCGCCCTAGCATACCATCGACACAATTGAATCACTATGTAGTAAGTTTCGTGGAGTGGAAAAAGCATTGAGGGAAAAAAATGGCACTTGTAAGTTGGAAAAGTATCCGCCAACCATATTAAAAAGTGAGCTTGAATTTCAAAGAAGTCTTAGCATAGAATAAGGCACTATGCACAAAATGGCTATGGAAACTAAAAGACTCAATTTATGTATTCACTCGATAGGTTGAAGCTTATATGTTACCAAGGTAAGATGTCTTTTCACGTGCAGAGTCACAACAATGATGCTTGGGGTTGGAGAAAAATGCTTAGGGTGAGGGATGAACTAGCTCAACACTTGGGCAATGCTACAAAAGGCTAGAGATTGGATAATACAACAACACAAATTTTCGACAAAGCAGCTCATGTACTATTACTACCAGAGACTACAAGAGTTATGTGGTGGAAAACAACTTGGAAGAGTTGGGCATCGGAACGACAAAAGATAATTTTGTGGCTGAGCTGCCATAAGAAGGTACCAACTGTTGCATTACTTAATAATAGAGGGATCCTAGCGGAAAACAAATGTCCGTTGTGTGAAGAACAAGGGCAAGATCATTGTCAATATTTATTCTTCCCCTACTCTTTCTCAAGCATAGTTTGGGGCTTGATTCTTCGAGTGGTTCAAGATGCAACGTGAAAAGATGAGGGCTAGAAAAGGAACTGCAATGGTTTGTAAAGGGATGCAAGGGTAATACACGAGAGAAATAAGTGGTTTAGATCCATTTTTGCAGGCATAATATATGAAATTTAGAGAGAAAGATGCTTGAGGAAATTTCAAGCATAAACAACGATCCTCAATAATCATTATTAGACAGATTCAACATATATGTAGTATGAAAGCGGAAAAGCTTGTTGTGAAATGGGATAATTTTTTAATTTCTATGTAAGCTCTTACATTACTATTGCACAAAAAAGACAACTCCTACTTTTGGGGAAAGTTAAATGATAATTATTTACTTTTTTCCAATAATAATAATAATAATAATTCTTACCAAAGAAATTTATAATATTATTTAAAAAATAATAATAATAGTAATAATAATAACAACAACAACCACAATAATAATAATAATAATAATAATAATAATAATAATAATAATAATAATAATAATGTTTGGTTATAATGTTATAATGCAATTAAAATCATATTAACCTCTACCTATCGAATTACAATTATTTAGACATTTACTAAACAATCATGATTACATTCATCCTTGTAATCAAATTTCAATACACTTGCAAAAACTTTCTCTCTCTCTCTCTCTCTCTCTCTCTCACACACACACACACACACTCTCACACACACATACACACACCCCACACACACACACACATCATTCACAAGTAAAAAACTCATCCACTTGAGAATAAAATTGATTTTCTTTCTTATATTGTCTTAATGTATGGTCATTAAGAGAAAATTTCAAATTCAACAGTTTCGATTCGAAATTTAACTATTGGATTAAAAATATAAAAGAAGCTGAAATTTAAATTTTAAGATCAAAATTCTTTCACTTGTTAACATTTACCTTTAATTCAACAAATATTTATCATCATTAAAATAATTAAATTGATACTTTTTTATCAATGAAAAAATTCAAAACTTGATTATATGATATAAGAGATCAAAAAAGTTCAAATTAAAGTTTCAGGTTTGAAATTTTTATATTTGGATAACATTTATTTTCACTATGATAAACATGTATTGCCACTAGAATAGTCCAATTGATATTTTTGCCACCAAAAAATTTAAAATATGATAGAAAAGATTAAAAAATATCAAATATGATTTTGAATTTAAAATTCTTTCATTCCGATAACATTTATCTCCACTACAACAAATATTTATCGTCATTAGAATAATTTAATTGATATTTTCTGCCACAAAAAATTAAAACTTAATTATTTGATAGAAACGATTAAAAAAGCTCAAATCTAAATATTTATCTCAAAATTTTATTTAGGTGTCATTTATCCCCACTACGATTATTTAATAACTATTTTTACGCTTGAAATAATTCATTATCTTTGTGATTACATTACACTGTTTATATCATTAAGCATAACAATGTAATTATTATGTACCAAATTATATTACATATCTAATTATATTATATTACACCCCTATTACATTATATACAACTAAATGCCACAATAATCTTATTTGGTTCATAAGGTAGAGACTCAAAAACTTTATAAGCTCTCTCCTCGTATTCACCAATCAATCTATATTCCAATTGACCTCCCAACAGCAATGCACCAGTACTCATGCTTCAACTCCCATAGCATATCGGAAGAAGCTTTTTGCTTTGCAAAATCCAATTAAAGTGGCGATGCCCCCTCCTCAATTCTTTCTTTCAAGAGTCTTACCACTAAACCATGCCAATTTGAGCGGTGGATTAAATATAGGTCGGATGTATTCAAGTTCAAATAAAATACGAGTCGGGTGTATATTATATTTGGGTAAATTATGTGTGGTCGTATATCCGGTCATATGAGTTTTCGGCTCAATCCAATAGGTTGAGAGCACTTTTTTGTCATTTATTTTTCTTTTGTCAATTATGAAAACCTAGCATATTTGTTTTTGTTGAAAATTCTCCACCATTTATACGAAAAGGCATAGTATTTGTATTTTTAAAAAGAATAATAAAAAAATTCAAAATTTCTATTATGTTATTTGATTGAGGACCCCATTGATTTAAGCTCCTTAATCGCTTGACTCGCTTAAATTAGGTCAATGAAAGGTTGGGCTAGTAATGGATTGAATGATGAATTATCCTATTGATGACTTGTTTAAGATTCCGATGTTTATTTTATCTCTTCTATTATACTAGTTCACATGTTATACTTAGTTAACTTTATTATTAATAATTTAAAAGTAAGAAATATTAATAATATAAGGAGGTTTTTATGCATATTTACTCTATTTAAAATATATCGAAAAAGGGTTGATCTAGGTTATCTCAACAGAACCATTTTATTCGCCGAAAAAAAGTTTGACTTTGTCTTAACCCGACGCAATGTCCATTCTAGGTGCTAGGTTCAATTACGGTTATAATAGTTTCAAACATGAGAATTAGAGATTACAGTAAATTAAAATTATTATTTGTAATTAGAACATCATAATTTTACATTATTATAGCAATATTATTTCTATAAAAAAAGTACATCATTTAAGATGTGATTAGACTTTATTCAATTCACCAAAAATACAAGAGTGTTTGTAACTTTTGAATCTTTAATACATCACACCATTTGAATTCATAGATATTTTGTTGAAATTTTACTTATGTATTTTTTTATAGAATGTATAATTTTTGTATATAATTTATTTTTATGAGAAATAAGTTGAGAAAGAAAATAGTATTAGTGTCTGTTTATAAATTTATTGCATATGTAATGTGTCTTCAAATGTTGTGATATAATAAATAACCATTATAAAATGAGTGATAAAGTGAAAGAAAAATTATATAAAAGATATAAAATATTCAATTAACAAGTCACAAAATTAAAATTGTTGTTTTTATTGCATTGATCTAGTAGGTTAAACGGCTTCAACTCAGAGTTGAACCACTAATTTGTAATTTTTCAAATCCTATTTTTTCAAGTTCGAGTTAAAAAATCATATTTAAAATTTAAAATTTTCAGAATGATTCACATTGATTTCCATATGGGTCGGTTTTTACAAGGTTTACTCCCCACTACTCCTAAATCACTGTTGCCAATAAATTAGCAAGTCACAGCTACAAAATAAAATTGACCAAGTTGAATGACAACTGGAATCCAGTAATGGTTTATGAGTTGGCTTTTAGCGGACCACTTTTCCCGGACGCTTCGGAGGGTAGGCTTTTTGGCCCGCCTTTTCGGCTGGTTATGTATCAACTTTTTTTTATTTTGGACCTTAATAAGGGCCGTGTTTTACTTGTGCCGCCCATAAATACCTATAATGATTGGATCACCGACATCTTTCTTTTTTTTTTTTTTTCATGTATACGTACATTACCTGTGAAACTGTTAATATCAAGTAAGTGTTATCCCAATGTTAAGTACTTCACACTTTTCTTACTAGCCATGAGATGAGGGTTTAGTTGGGTGATCGTAGTTTCCATGTAAAAAATATGTAGAACTATCAATTCAGTGGCGGATTAAATACGCGTATTTATTTAAGTTCGGATAAAATATAGGTTACGTGTTTTTGAATTTGGGTAAAATATGGGCGATCGTATATTAGGTTATACGAGTTTTGGGTCGACGCAACGGGTTGAGAGCGCCTTTTTTATAAGTTATTTTTTATTTTTTAAAATTGACAAAATAACATATTGTTTGGTTAAAATTGTCCATAATTTTACAAAAAAACTATAGTATGTATTTTTAAAAAGAATGTCAAACATAGTCAAAACTTTCATTGTGATATTTGTGTGAAGGCCTCCATTAAATCGAGCGATTCAACCGATTGACCCATTTAATTATGGTTAATGAAAGGTTGGGTCAAAAATGGAATGAATAATAATGTCTTTTTCGTTAATAATTCGTTTAAGGTTTGATGTTTATTTCATGTCTTATATAATACTAAGAAGATTAGATGAATATTTACTGCATTTTAAAACCGATCGAGAAAGGCTTAACTCTGGATAGGCTCAACCAACCATTTTATTTAGTAGCAAAAAATTGACTTTGTTTTAACCTAACCCATTTCCCATCCTAGGCGCTATGGTTCAAGTAAAGCTAAAATAATTTCAAATGAACGCATTAGAGATTTATGATAAACTAAAATTATTATTTTAATTAAAACATAAAAATTTTACATCATTACAATAATATTATTTCTACGAAACAAAAGTATATTAATTAAGATATGACTAGGTATAATTTTTGTACATAATTTTTTTTAGGAGAAAGAAGTTGAGATATAAAATAATATTAGTGTTCGTTTATAAATAATTATTATAAATATTTAATGTCTCTCCAAATAATGTCGTATAATAAATAATCATTACTAAAAGAGTGATAAAATGAAACGAAAATCATATAATGGGTGTACAACATTTAATTAACAAGTCACAAAGCCAAAAAATTTTTTTATCGCTTTAACCCAATAGGTCGAACAAGTTCGGGTCGATTTTGACCAACTAATTTGTGAGTTTTTTTAGATTCGATATTTTTGAGTTCAAGTTGAAAAAATCGTGTCCGAAACCTAAAATTTTGAGTGGATTTTGGTCGAATTTTCAGGCCAAGCCAATATTTGGCAGGTCTAATCACGTGCATATTAAACCTGTAGCCTCCGAGTATACTCGTAGTTGGCCTTCACATGTTGGGTCAGCCATCATATTCGTAGATGACTTCTCTTAGATCCAACAATTGCTACTTCTCTCTCAAATGCTTTGTTGCACAGCCAAATCTATGTTAATTTGGAGGCCAAACTACAGGCACAACCAAATCTATATTAATTTGAAGGCCACAATAGCTTCGTATGAAGCCTAGGATTAGTTTGTCCTAAGTTGTACAAAATGAATGAATCGTCAAAAATACCTCTATTTATCTTTAACATTCTTTATCTTTTATTTTTAAATATTTTTTCTCCTATACCATTAATCTCTTTTATCTCTCTTTTTTAATTTTTGGAACGAAGGTCAAATATTATTGCTCCAAAAGTAGGCCCAAGAGGCATAATTACATCTAGGCATACCCGGGGACAATTATATCATTGACAACTCTTCATCTCCAACAAATTTATGTATCCTAACACAAACATAGTACTTGATATGACGAACAATTTACTTAACCATGCTTTATTACCCCTTAAATTTTGCGAAGATTTCAAGCTTGCCATATAAAATAAACAACATCACAAAGTGAGGTTCTCACAACCCTAGCTTTTCTGCTTCTCCCTCTGAAGTGCTTGACAAACCACCATACTTCATACTTCTATGTCTAGTGTCTACTTTGCAAGCCCAGGAAGTGAAGGATAGAGTCCCAAATTTGGTGAATAAATTAAAATTTGAAAAACAAGTGTGGACAAGTTTAAGGTCCTCAGCAGAAACAACATGAATCAAGGATTGATTTCATGATTTTGCTGAACCGATCTGTAGTCATAAAGCTATTCTTTGTAGCGAGTTAGGTGATGGATTGTCTTGGCATAGACATGGAATCCCATACAATTTTCATCCAAGGTTGTTTTGTATGTCCCTTTCTAAGTTGTTGATAGATTTTGCTAGTGGAAAATCTTGTATTCAGACTGCAATCATTAATAACACACAGGACATGTTTTCCTCCAAGTTGTAAGAAGACTTCATCTCTAGCCCTTATAATGCTCCTCTATCCCCATGCCTAGTTTGGGGTAGATTGTATATCCCAAATAGAAATATTCCTCAATGATTATGATATAACCCATTCCCCAAGCACCAATAGAGATTTTCCATATCAACCTTATAGCAAGGCTTTTATTCCAACTCAAAAGTTCTTTGAAATTCAAGCCTCCCTTTTTATAGCTTCGCAAATAGGATCCCAATGACGTACGGCTTAGCTCTGTTTATGAATTTAGCTAGACCAAAGGAAGTTCCTGCAAATTGATTCAATTTCATGAATTACCTTCTTAGGAGTTAAGAACACTATTGCCCAAAAGTTGTGTATGTTGAATATAATGGATTCCAACAAGCTGTTTCCTACTAGCATGGATAGCATTTTATTTGACTAGTGTTGCAATTGACCACTAATCTTGGAAAAGGTTGGCACATGTTATATGTCAGTCGAGAGGCTCATAAGGGAACCCTAAGATATTTAAATGGCAGAACCCCTTCAGCGAAGCCAGTATTTTGCGAGTACATGTTCAACTTAGTCCGTATAAACACCGCCAAAATATACGTTGGATTTAGATGGGTTGGCTTTTCATCTTGTCATCGAAACAGGTAAGGACACTCAAAACTTGTGTGACACTAGTCATGTCTCCTATTGTAAAGAACAAGTGGTCATCAGCAAAGAAAAGATGAGTAGGCTGAACTCTTGCACTTTGGGTGAAAGTGATAAGCTCACTTATGAACGACCAATTTGCGGACTATTGAGATAATCCATATAGAGAACAAATAAATAAGGGGATAATGGATCACCTTGCCTAAGTCTCCTCCTTTCTTTGATCCACCCTTCTTAAGTACCATTGATATTTATAGAAAAGTAGGATGAAGTTATGCATGATCTAATCCATTGAATGAAGTCACTAGGAAATCTAAAACCCTTCGAGCATAACAAATAAGAACTTTCTATTAATGGTGTCATAGGCTTTTCGAATATCCACCTTGATCATTGCTCTAGGAGAGATGTGTTTTTGCTGTATTTATGTATGAGTTCATGAGCAAGCAGTATATCGTCTTGTATACTTCCGCCTTTAACAAATGCCCCTTGCTCAGGACCAACTAGAGTCTGTTAAGCAACTTTGCATTTTCTCCACAAGCAATTTTGCAATAACTTTATATAAGGTGGTATAGTAGGCTATAGGCCTATACTCATGGACATAAGAAGGGTTGTCCACTTTAGGGATAAGAGTAATAAGTGTTGAGTTAATGGAATTTAGGAGTTTACCTAATTTGAAAAAATCTTGGATTGCCAAGTAGACATTATTTCCAATATACTCCTATGCAGCTTTGTATAACCCAAAATTATACCCATTAGGTCCAGGAGCTTTTTGATGAAGAATACTCCAAAATGTAGTTTTGATTTTCTCTAGAGTTAGAATGGTGAGGGGATTAGAAGCTTTCCCCTTATTTAGAATGGGACCCAAGGAAAAAGCCTCCATGTCCACTTCTATAGTATATGATTCAGTATTTAAAAAATGGATTTTAGCTTTAGCATGCCTAGTCTTCAAGCAAGCATTAAAGTATGCATTATTTGAGTCCCTAAGTTTTGATATGAGTTTGCTTAGCTCTCTAGGCCAATATAGTTTCTTCTTTTCTCCTCAGGTGCAATAATTACGAGGTTAATGACTTCTCATTGTGTAATAAAGTTTCATGTAATGGCTTCCTTTACACATCCTTTTGACATTGCCATAGTGCAACAATTTTCTCCTTAATTCTCCTTTTAATCCCACTAAACTCATTGTGCTGCAAAGCCTTGAAATCTCTCTTTATAGCCTCGAGCTTAGTGTGAAATTAGTACATAGGATAACTAGAGTGGACCATCCATTAATAAGGATAGTACGAAGAAGAGGATGTGCAGTCCATACATTTAGGAATTTCAATGAATTCTTTGTAGTTTTCTTCAACACAACCATTTAGACCTCCATTCATGCATGATCCGATATGCCAAGTTCGGTAAAAAGAACACTCACTTCAATATGTGAATCCAGCTACATAACAATATGTAAAATTCTGTCAAGCTTGCACCAAACAACATCCTCACCTTCTTGTTTATTCCACCAAGTGCATAGAGCATCCATAGCCTTGACATCATTGAGCTGTTGGAGATTGAGAAATTCGACAAATCAGCCGTTGATCCCCTACAACGTGGTGTACTACTAATCCTTTCGATTACTGAAGTCATAACATTAGAATCTCCCATAAGAAACCATGGAAATGTAGTCATATTTAGATTCACGTAAATCTCCCTAGAGAAGTTGTTTACTATTATACCCATAGACAAAGGTGCAATAAAATGACATTGTTGAATCCTATGTTTGGACTTTGCAATGCACAAACCGGTCACCAGGACAAACAATATCTACTTTCACGAGTGTCTCTCCGTACAAGCCGGATTCGATCATTATTATCATAAACATGATTTGTAAAACTGGAACAACCCTTAAACCTTTTCTTGTGCAATCTATCCACCTTACCAACTTTAATTTGAGTTTCCAAGCATACCCATAAGATCAACTTTATTCCTGTGAAAAATATCTCTTATGCTTCGAGCTTTAGTAGGGTCATTCATACCTAGCACATTTCATGCATATATTTTCATGATTTATGAGTAAACGAGACTCCTCCCATACTCTAAGCAACATCTCCTTTTCTAGTATTGTCGGCAATTTTGGTATTAGTCCTCAAAGCCTGAAAGGATTGTGTAAAGAAACATCCCTCCTAGCTATCTAAACACCTCTACCAGGTTGAACGAGGCAGGATCTTTGCTCTTCTATTTCTTACTATATTGTTATGCCCCGAATCGCGAGGGCTTAGCACACTTGTTGTGAGTTTGCTGCTGTGCAGGCTGTGCATCCTCAAGTTGGTCCTGAATCAACCGGTTGTCTAACGGTGGTGTTGGGGCATGTTCCTCTTTAATGGCCAAAGCTTCCTCATTAGTACTCAATGGTTGTTTTAGTGTAACACCCCAAGACCCACCCTGGGGTATTACATGCCAGGGTTCCCCGAGAGGAACCCCTAAGGCTACTTAAGATCTCAACTTAGGGTTAATAGTTTTCTCTTTGATGGGCGGAAGCGTGTTTCTAAGTTTTCAAAGGTTTTTCGGAAAATTTCAGCAGAGTTTCCTCCGTTATATGGCTAATCCCATAGGCTTAAAGCCTTTACCCTTCACGAAACACATTCATAAACTCAACGAGCCAAACGCTCGGAGTAATCACATAGGGCTTTTCTTATACATAATCGACATTCGGATAAACATACATCCAAGTCTTACAAACATGGAAACATAAAAACAAATAGCAAGTTCGACATCTTCTATCCGTCGGTCTACTACTCCCGAAAGCCAAAAGCAACTCTAAGAAGTCTAGCTTCTATGCCTGAAATGTTGGTGAGGTCATGAGCTCCAAGAGCCCAATGAATAACCCAAACCCAACCTCGGGTTTCACTTTGCACATTAATTCATTAACAAACACATAAGTTCAAAATTCATTCATAACATGCGATTCGGATCATACATGCTTAAGACATGCGAGATAGTAAACTTACCAGACTTACTGAGAAGCACAATAATATCAATTACTCATGAATTCAATCAAACATACTTCATTCATCTTTCTACGCAAGTAAGTCATAGATCATTCATCATGTAAGGCATTCATCACGTAAATCATATCTTATTTCTTATCGTATTCATTTCTTATGAAATCGGGATTTGTTCTTCTTCTCATTCTTCTTCTTGAGTTTAATTATACATTTCATAAATCATTGCTTCTTTCTTTCTTGTTCATCATGCATAATCATTCGTTTCTTCATATCGTAATTCTTTAAGTCTTCTTAGTTTCGAATGGAAAGAAGATTTATGTTTTGCTCTAAAGACCCAGTTCTTGGAGCCAGAATAATTCGTGGGCTCAGTTCTTAGAGGCAAAATAATTCATGGCCTCGAGGCAAAATAATTCGTGACCTCGAGACTTGCCTCGAGCTCGAAGGACGCATATTGTTAATAATTCATGGAAGTAAAATAATTCGTGGCTTCGGTTGACGAGACACTCTTATGGCCATAGCTTCGAGAGGGTTCTTTAATTCATGGGGTCTTAGATCAATAATACAATCCTTTTTCCCTTCTTTAGTTGTTTATGTTTTCCTTATTTTCTTATATCTTCTTATTACTTCGACGAGATACACGTAATTCATATCATTCATGCTCAACACTTTCATACGCAATATCTTTACGAGCTAATAAGTCACATAAGCAAGTTCTAACTCACGTACAATCAATCCAACTCATATAGGCATGCTTATGTCATTTATAATCGATGTACTTTGAGATAAACATCATCACATAAACATATTAATTAGGATTTCAACATATTAATTAGGATTTCTAATTAATGAACTTATCGTTTTCATGATTGTGTAATGTCGCGCCTAGGTGGTTTATGGTTCTATAACTTTCCTTAATCATTATATATCTCTTAATCTAGCCATATAGCTTCTTAAATATCAGTTCTTAACTCAATTACTCAATTAGTTCCGGTTTTGCCCAAAATAGCACATTTTCACTCAAAAATCCATATCTTCCAATCTACTTATCCAACGCATACAAAAATTTACCAGAAACTCTCATAAATTATCAGGAAGGTACAGTAAAATTTTGAGGAATTTTGGGCTACACATGAATTCGCAATAATTCGAGACAGCATGATAAATTCATGAGAAATCTGCACTTAAATCATGAAATTCAATTTTCTAATTTTTCTCACTAAACCTATTCAAGCTATTTTCATCAAATTCTCAATATACAGTTCAATAATCATGCTCAATGATACTCAATCATCACCAAATTCATGAACTAGGCATATAATTCGCAACATGCTTTTCAATTTGTGAGTTGCTTAGTTTCGTGAATTTAGGCCTCTAACTTCTTCAATTAACTTATGGTTTCCAATTTCATGAATCAATTTTGAGTTTAATCCACCTAATTTGTTTTATCTTTAGAGGATGAATTCAGATTACTCACCTTTGATTCTTAGAGGTTCTAAGAATTTCGGTTTTGGAGGGTTTCCGGATTGGGTGATTTTGCTTTACTTCCTTCTCCCTTTCGGTCCCCTTTTCTTCTTCCCAGCGCCCACTTCTTCTTCCTTCGCTCAAAGTCTCGCTGTCTCCCTCTACTCTGTTGTTTTCGGTCCTCAAACCCCTAGCCTCTCGGTTACGTCGGGTCTCACTTGTCTCCCTCCTCGCGCTTTCTTCCTCTTTGTTCCCCTTTGGTCTCTCTTTCGTTCCCGCTCTCGGCTCTTTCGCTTCTAGGTCGAGCCCTCTCACTATTCCTCTCAATATCTCGTTCTCAATCTTTGCTTCTGGTTCCTTCAAGCCCTCGCCCTCTTTGCTCTGTCTCTCCTCTCGCTTGCCTCTGCTTCTTCTTTAATCTCTCTTTCCTCTCGGTCTCCCTTTACTCTCTTTCCCTTTGCTCGCTTACGCTTCTTTCGTTTTCCTCTTCTTCTATTTCCAGTCTCCTCTTAATCCTTCTTTCTCTCTCCTCTTTACTTGATTACACCTAATAAATTTGTTGTCCAAACTTAATTGGACCCCTCTAATTATCTTTGCTTTAGTTATCCGCCAATTCCTCTCAAAATGCCACCCACCCATATTCCTCATTTTCCTTTCTTTTTCTTTTTATTTTAATTTCTGGTTTGGGCTTTCAAGTGAATTGGGCTCAAATTAGCTTCACAAGGCCCACTTAAGTTAATCCATGCTCGGGTTTCAATTCTCGGGTTTTAATTTCGACTCGGAAAAATTCTAATTCACTTAATTTAATAATTTTGATTTTTTAACTTTGAATAAGCAAGCAAGCACCTCAATTTTCGGGTCTTACAATTAGCGCTGGTGTTATCTTTTTGTGCCAAACCCATCGCTCCCCAGTCTTACATGCTTGGTTTAGCCCCTTCCATTTTTGGAAAAATAGGGGACCCATTCACACTAAAAGAAAGTGACTTTTGCCAACATGGCCATATCTCGTTGGTATAAATTAATTTTTTGTTGGTAAAGAGTTTTACCAACAGATAAATATCTGATATTAAAGTGTTGGTAAAAATTCAGTGGGTAAAAGTTTTACTTGACAGATGCGACATACTTGTTATAATTAATGTTTACTACCAATAGATGAGTGATATTTGTAATACTTTCACCATTACCAACTGAAGTTTGTATGTTATTGTTATGTGTTAATACCAACAAATATATACATTAGTAATGGTCACTTTTTTACCATAATCATATCCAACATAAGTATCTATTGGTATTAAAAACTTCTTGCGATTTATATCTGTTAGTGAAAACTCATCCTTCTAACAAATTTTGTTGGTACAAAATGTTCTATGAGCACATTATATGTTGGTAAAAAATATTCAATCAGCACATTATGTGTTGGTACAATTGAATTTTTCCAATCAAGACTATTTATTACAAACTATTTGAAATGGTAAACCGAACAGTTGTAATTATTTTTGCATAGCTTAGCATCACATTGTACACATGAAAAGAAAAACATATTCACACAATAATTTGAATCTCTATCACAATTAGGTTATAAAATTTTATAACGAATGACCATTTAGTCTTTACAAAAGCATACTAATTATTGTTAAAATTTGAATCATACACTTAGTAAATTAAGAAAATACAAACTGTATAATATTATCTTATTCTTCATATGGGTCATCGTATTCATCTTCTCTTCCTTCATTTTGTTCCTCTTTATCCATTTGAAATTCATGATTATTTTGCATTTTTATTGTTTTCATCATCAAGCTCAATTAAAGAGATTATTTCTTCTATTATACCCTACAACAAGAATAGAAAAGAAACCTCTCAATAAAAAAGTCAAAACATAGAGTTTATACCTAGAGCAATATTGAAGCAAATTTGAAACAAACATATTTCATATACCACCAAAAATTAGATTACTTGTCTAAAACAAATTTTGGATACCGACACCAAGTTAACAAATTCAGTTCTAAACTTTTCAGGAATAGAAAATTTTTAGTTCGGACACTACACTTTTCACCCGGGCGAGAAAAAAAGGAAAGAAAAGGTAACAACAAGTAATAAAAAAAAAAGCACACATACATAACAAATAACAAATCATAGTTACAAAAACATAGAGTTTATACCTAGAGAAATTTGAAGCAAATTTGAAGCAAACCAAATTTGAGATAACATCACCAAGTTAACAAATCCCTCATTATTTAAGTTCCAAACATTTAGGAATGAGAAATTTTTAGTTCGGATACTACATTTTTCACACTTTTCAAATACTGAAAGCAATTTAAAGCAAACATATTTCACATAACATCAACAAGCAAATTACTTGGCTAAAATAAAAAATTTGAGATACCAACACCAAGTGAACAAATCCCTTCTCATTTCAATTTCAAACTTTTCAAGAATAAGGAATTTTCAGTTCATATACTACACTTTTCACCTGAGTGAGAAAATAGAAGGGAAAGAAAAGGCAACACCAAGAACACAATAACTTCAGTAATAGTAATCACTAGATGAATAAACAATGACTAGATAACAAACTTGGTATTTCGGAAGGATCAACGCCATCAACTCCAATTTATGAACTTTCTCCTTAGTTTCCTTCTACTCTTGCTCAATTTTAATTCTTTTAGCTCCCTCTTGCTACAAAGAACATCTTTTAGAGCAGGAACGAGTAACTTTGACGCACATGCCAAAGTTCTTTGTGTAGCCATTTTTGTCTTCACCCTCGACCTTATTTAAAATCTAATCTTGGACAACGAGTATCACATGTACCATCCTCAAACTAAGCCAACTCAATATCAATTACTTCCTATCAAGTTGTGTACACCATATGACAAATAATGATATAAAGAAGAATATGATAAATATAGACAGCAGAAGGAGTAATAATGCCAAAATAATATTTCTTACCCTTGTCATAGAAGCAATAATAATGCATCGTCAAGCTTAACATTGTGTGGATCATAGGTCTTTAACCACATTTTAAGCTTATCTACCTTATTGCCTTTTTCCTAAATAACATATATAGTAAGAGTAAGATGATTAAAGTTGTGGTAAGTAGACATGTAAAGTTTGATTTGTGTGACTATAATACATTTTCTTTGCTGAAATTTGTTTAGAGTTTATGTATTTAAACATTCACTATTGTGCTTTGAAAAATTATTCGTAAGAATAAAATACTTTTATTATTATCTAAACAAATAAAATAAAATAACTCAAACATAATTGTATAATAGCTCATCTTCTACATGAATACATGCAAAACTCTTAGTTCCTGCATAATAAGATAATTTTGAATTAACCGGATTTTGAAAACAACCATCACATTCCCTAGGAATTCAAAAAGAAAATTAAGTTTTCACACAAAGGAATAATTGCAAGAACTAAAGCAAAAGTCAACCCCATCACTAAAATGTCTGTTCAACAAGCAACTGCTTATTTGAATAAAATGCAACAAATAGATAGTGAAGGCAAATAGGCTACATCTTCAGAAATGAACGAATTGATGCAAGTAGCTCAAGCGATGAAACCATACGTAGGGATCCTAAAATGATCAAACAATAAAAACATGATTGCAATGAACTAATGTGGCGTTTGGTTGGATGTAATGTAATAGGGGTGTAATGTAATCAACTATGTAATGTAATTAGATATGCAATGTAATGGGACAACAATTACATTACCATGTTTGGTTATATAAAAAGTGTAATGTAATCACAATGGTAATGGATTATTTTAATGACAAAAGTTAGTAATTAAATTATTGTAATGGAGATAAATGCTATCTAAATAAAAATTTGAGTTACATATTTAGATTTGAGCTTTTAAAAATATTTTCTATCAAATAATCAAATTTTATTGCAGATATTAACTATATTATTCTAATAACAATAAATATAGTAATAAAGATAAATGTTATCCACACGAAAATATTTTAAATTTAAAATCATATTTGAGATTTTTTAATCTTTTATATCATATTTCCTAATTTAAAATTTTTTTTCTGGCAAAAAAATCAATTGGATTATTCTAATGGTAATAAATGTTTGTCATAGTGAAGATAAATGTTATTCACATAACAAAATTTTATAAATGTTATTCACATAACAAAATTTTAAACTCTAAATTTATATTTGAGCTTTTTTAATCTCTTCTATCATATAATTAAGTTTTGAATTTTTTCATGGATAAAAAATACAAACTAAAATTATTTTATTTACGATAACTATTTATTGAATTAAAGATAAGTGTTAACAAGTAAAAAAAAATGTGATCTAAAAATTTTAATTTAAGCTTCTTTTATCTTTTTAATTGAATACTTAAATTTTAAATTCAAAATATTAAAGTTAAAATTTTCTCTTAATGACTTAATGATTATATCATATATTAAGATAATAGAAGAAAAAAATTAAGTTTCTTATCAAATGGATAAATTTTTGCTTGCCAAGGAAGAGAGAGAAAATGCATATGGAATTGGGAGGGGGAATTATTACAAGTATGTTAAAATTTGATCACAAGGATGGATGTAATCATGATTGTTTAGTAAATGTTCAAGTAATTGTAATTGCATAAATAGAGGTTAATGTGATTACAATGTAATTTTGATCGCATTACAAAGTTGTAACTAAACATGGTAATGTAATCACCATTACCAATTTGATTGCATTACCACTTTGATTACATCAAACCAAACATGCCCTAAGAGTTCAATGGGCAAATCACCCATCTGTAATTCTTCAAACTCCTCTTCCAAGCTCTGAATTATGTCACCATATTCACATTATAATTCTGCTTCAATTGCATCATATACCCAATCAACTGCAACAGATGAAACTTCGCCATATTGCTCTGAATTTTGGTGCTGGAAGTTCATCCTAATGATTTCTGTGCTGCATTAGTGAGTCTTGTTCGAAGAGTTTTTAGGCAAAAGATGCTTTTTATTTTTTTGGGTGGTTGTCTAATATAACTTTCAAGGTTAGATCTTTCACCTTGTGATTCTATCTATGGTTCCCCTTTTTCATTTTCAGTTGCAGAAAAATAGTGAAAAAGTTATTTCTTTTAAATTTTTTGACTAATATTTTTCTTGTATATTTTCCCCAACTTCAAACAAGAGAAAGAAATAACTTTCTTTCAATTTTCTTCCTCATTTTTTTCTATAAACTTTTGCCTTCATATTTTCTTAGAAACAAACGAAACATTAATTTGTCCATAAGTATAACTTTAAAATCATTGACTTTTTTTCTTTTTAAAATGATATATAGATGAATACCAAACTGTAACATCGAAAATAAAATTTACAGGTAGATATATATGTATGCAAATACTCAAATGCTGCTTATACATTTGTCTTTCCAACAAAAAAAAAAAAATTCTCCAAATAAAATATATATATATCATCAAACATACATGATTATTTATCTTCAGGAAAAAAATCCACTTATTTAATGTTTTAGTTATCCAAAATGTGGAATCTATTTTAAATTTGATTTCCTAATAAAATTATTCATGACTTAAAAAACTACTCATATAATATTATCTTATTTATATAAAAAGTGGGTTCTATTTTTTAAAATTTTATTTCCTAATAAAGTTAATTAAAATATCTTACAATATTTTCAAAGTTTAGGCTTTATCTATTCTATATACTAGTCTAGACCTTTGTTATACACGCAATAATGTTGTACAATATACACCTTAGGAAATTATTGAATTACGGAGGAGTGAATAAATTTTCTTCGATCACTTAATTTTATTAAATGGTTTGCAATCTTTGCCCAATTTAAAAAGATTACTATTATTATATGGTATAAATTAGGAAGTGTTAGATCTAACAATGGTTCTTATGGTTTCAAAAGGGGGCAAAAACAGTGGAGATAAATGATCAGCTCTGTTATTGTCTTACCATTTTGATTGGATTGAGATTCCTTTAAAACTCCTCATCATTAATGACAATAATGGCCCGATGAATTTGACATAACTTCATATACCCAAATTTGGTTGACGAGATACAAAGACAATAATTCTCTTATTTAGTATCTTGTTATTTAGATCGACAGAGGCATATTTTATATACTCATAAAAAGGATGCATAAGTTTTTCTTGTTGTTTTTTGGTGCAATTGAGGGGACAAGTCTATTGCACCCTTGGGCGATACACCAATGCACATGAGCTGGTGATTTAGAAAAAAAAATCACCCCAAAGTACGGTACATAATCGAGTCAACTTTATAATTTGGTATATAAATGTCTAATACTCCTAAAATATGGTTTATTTAATCCAATAATCCTAATTTAATTAAGGTCAAGTTAATATATTTTTTCACTTAACTCAAACTCCATGCAAAGGCGGTGGAAACTCGATTTTTTATGACATGTGAAGTAGAGAAAAAGGGAATTACTGTGCTACCCTCACTAAATCAGTTATCCTTCCCCTTTTCTCGGCTTAACATGTCATGAAACAACCGACTCACCTCCAAATCAGTGGTGATTTAGAAAAAAAAAAAAGAAATTACGATACATGGTAAGTCAACTTTCACTACTATAAGAATGGTCTTTCACACTAGTTATAAATGACTTTTAACAACGGTTGACCATCGTTGTTTAGGTGAGCATTGTTAAAAACTCGGTACCTTTTGACAACGGTTATATAATCGTTGTGAAAGATACCTTATAACAACAGTTCCACAACAACAACTGTTGTCAAAAGTGAGATATATAAAACAAGTTTTTATAATAACTGTTGTTAAAAGCCATGACTAGAATAACAACAGTTCACCTTGAACCGTAGTTAAAGATACTTATAACAATGATTTTCCTCTGAACAGTTGTCAAAGGTAAGGACTAATTGCAATGGTTTCTATGATATTCATTGTCAAAATATGGCTTATAACAACTGTTATCTTGTAAACTGTTGTCATAGGACTATAACAATGGTTTTTATCAATAATTGTTGTGAGACCTAGCCTATAATAATGGTTGTACAAGAAAACCCTTGTCATAATCGTTGTTGGATAATTTTTTTGTTTCATCCATATATATATATATATATATATATATATATATATATATATATATATATATATATATATATATATATATGCTTTTTGTTGAAGTAACAACACACTTGAAGTACCATCAAATATCATTTCATTTTGTTTTTTAAATAAAAGTTCACAAATATACACAACAAAATGCTTAAAAGTAACTAAAAATAAGATATAAATGTATACAACCTAGCTAACTACGGATTGAGTTACTTTTGTACAAGTTCATACACAAACTTCCCTATTCGTCTCGGAGCTCATCCAATGTGGTTGTTGGATAAGGTGTGCGGGCTTCTTTTCCGGAAAAGCTGTGACCAATACTGTAAAATAAATATCTTTATGTCAAGTGCAACAAATAAAAAAATATCCCAATCACTAAAAATCCAAATTTGATAAAAATTGTAAATAAGGGTTGTTGAAATTACCAGTTTTGGATTGGACTTAGAATCGTCCAAATCCAACTGTGTCACAATTTCTTTTACGTATAATACTATGTAAAAGCCACACTCGACGTGGCTCGATTGCTTATGGCACTACAAAGATAAAGCATATATTAATAGGTACATAATAAGTAATGTAGCCGAGAAAACTAATTCTTTGAAGCTAAGAAAGAAAACTTCACCCTAACATTAAGAATAGATGGTTGTTTACAATCTCTTGCATTTCGCGGTCTTCTGCAATTGTAAACCTAGAGAGCACTATATATGGGAAAAAAATTGAAATTATCAGGTATTAGAAATATTATCCATAAAGGTATACAATAAAATGAAAGTATTTAAATGAAAATTGAGGGAACTTACCTCTTGAGAATGCCTATAATTTCTTCTCGAGCACTTACGGGTCTACCTATAGGATCGAGCCAATAAGCCACGCCACACCTTGGGAAAATGGAAGCAAGCATCCAGTGATGACTTCATTGAGACAAACAATATATATAAAAAAGAACATGTAATTACAAATTTATAGGTTAATAAATTAGGTTTGAACATTTACTTCTCGATGAATGGTGCCAAATAACATGACTTCCTCGTTCATATCATTAGGTCGGATATGAAATTAGATCTCTCATCCAACATTCGACCTACGGGTTGGATCGCTTCGAGGCAACAAAAATCGATTGACTCGTTTCCCATGTTGAAGTCAGGTCGTGCAGCCACCTAGTATACATTAAATTTTACATAAGTAGTTATAAATAAAAATTGACGTAAATTCAGGGAATATATAGTAACTCACATAATGCCGATCATAATAGCGGTTGCGCCAAGCTCCTCTATGTTGCACAACAACAGGATGTGCTCTTGGAAAAGTAAGAAATCCGTCTCTCCTTCTCCATCGTACCCCATCATTGAAGCTTGTGTTTTTATGACGAAAACTTTACCGAAATTCCATAAAATGACCAAATCTTTGAGATGTGCATTCCATTCATGAGCAGGTTGGAGAACATCAGGTTGGGCAGCTGATTGCTCCGTCTTCCGACTGTGAAGTGACTTCGTAGGCTTCGATCGGGAGCCGATTTTGCCGGCTTGGGAGCTAACATTGCGAGGCTTCGGATTTAGATCTTTTGAGGTTCTAATTCACATGGGACGATACTAATTATACTTTATAGGTGATAGTAATAACTTTTACAGTGATTAATTGAATTTATTGGTTTTAAATTTGAAATAATACTCGTGGAATTGCCAAAGAAGACCGAACCTTTGGGCCAAGCAACAAAATTGTTGATCGCTTCTTCAACAAGTATGCAAATGGGCCAAAGGGATCGACAATGGGAAATCACCTTTCCCTTCAATCACTTATTTCACCATCACCTTAACTTGATCGTCTAAGAGATGTTCCCCATGAATGAGGGCACCTGGTTGGCAGTGGTCGGGCTGAATAATAGCCTTAGCCACAATGTGATCAAGCGGAGGGTGATGAGAAGCTATGATGTAGTGGATTGGGTACGTAAGAATTAACATAATTATTACAAATGTGCATGACATGTGTTATCTTAAACAATAAAAACAAATAACATCAACTAACACAACGACCATTACTTAAGAGAAGTGAAAACATAAACTACGAAAGAATTCTCGCATTAAAACAGATCACGGTTCCCTAAAAGTTAGCATTTTCTCGGGATAACGACCCCCATCCGAAAAAAGACACAAATATTATACGGTCACTCGACGGCCACGTGCCGGAGTTCCGTAACAACCCAAAGTACATATTAAACCATTCCTCGAGCACATATCCAAAGTATATACACCATTGATGCAATGGCCACAAGCTGGAGTTCCAAATAAAGCATGCATTGAAAGTTAAACCTAGTTTTAAAACTTGCATTAGATAGCAAATCATAACTTCTCCATTGATTTGGAAATGTCATTGGGTGAGCTTGTTTTCCCGCTCATATGTGCTGTAGGTTGACCCTTATGTAGGGCTTCAAAGTTGGGTGGCTGCATGCCCATGTTGGAGAAGTGCTCCTCGACAGTTGCTATCACCTCGGACATCACTTGCGGTTGAATGTCGGCCGCCATTTAGTTTCTCCATTTAGACAAGAGGGCTCGGGCGTCAATTGAGGTGGAACTGGTAATGCACTTCTTTCTATCCCCAAGGTGTTGAACAATACCCCAAGTAGCCACCAACAGCTCGAGCCTAACCGGGATGCTCATCTCTTTCTAGCTCCAAGGCTAGCGTGTCTTTCTTGCCGGTGCTATCGACTTTGGAAGTCAAATGTTGTGACAACGACTCTAGTAAGAAAGAAAGAAATCGTCATCAGATATTTCGTACTAACAATTAAGTGCATGAACGTAATTAATTATTAATGACACTCATATGTCATTAAACCACAAATTCGATTTTCGATGCGATGAAGGTGTCATCTTTCCTCTTTCTTCCTTCGACCCATGACTCGTCCCTATCGATAATAATATGTGAAAGGTCTATGATGGCACCCTGACCGGTTTCCTCTCGAAGCCGTTCAAGCATCCGGTTGAACAACTTCTCGTGCACTAGTGCATATTCCCTACGGGAAATGAATTGGGGATACATATTAGACTTAATCTTCTTTTGGTTGGTTTCACATAAGGCTTGTAGAAATATACATTTATAGATTAGAAAAATGCTTCATAAAAACTAATAAAATGAATGCTAAATAAATCGTGAACGTTTTTAAAATACAAAAATAAATGAAAAAGAAAAACAGAGAACAAATGTTAAATTATTCGGAAGTCTTCAGCATTTTCTCGTTTTTCGAATGTATTCCATTCATCCTCCTTGAAGAACTTGTACACCTCCCATGGTTGGTGTTTTAACTTGGTAGGCTTTGTTTTGTCTATAAACATTTGGCGTAGGTTAGTCTTGAACAATCTCCAACTCTCTTCAGCTCAAGTGAGCATCTTTGATTTCACCAATGGGAGGAGCTTGTCGTCCACGACTAACCAAAATGATTTCTGAAACACCAGGATGACATGTATTACTATTAATACATGTACCCTAATAAAATAGACATTATTATAAGAAACTTATACTCGAGACATCATTCCAAATGTTTTCTTTGACCGAGTCCGGTACCGCTTGCTAATGAGTGAAGGTGATTGACACGTGCATATGCGTTGCAGCAACTATATATCTATTGAAACAAACTCTCTCCATACCAATGGCATTACCGGTGTGATCGAAATGAACATGACTTAGCATCAAACGATTTTCATTGCTACGTGCTAACTTCTCCTTGGTCATTGTAGTTCGACCACTCATCTTCTTCATAGTAGTAGATAAAGACGTAGAGGGAGTGCCGTGCTACTCCATTGTAACTTGAAAAAGGATACAAAACGATTTTTAATCCTTTTACTCTAACCATTAAGACACTTCGGAGCACCCTAAACTCTAAACTCTAACAATTTCAAAACCTCTTAAAATCGTAATGCTTTCTTTAAACCCTAAACTGTAAACCCTAAATTGTCCACAAACTTACATATAACTAATTCCTAGAAAAAGAGGGTACCTAACCCCTAACTGTAAATCCTAAACTATCAATACACTCACTTTTAGCTCGAGTCCTAGAAAAAAATAGATAAGTGTTGTCATTCCTCAAAGTAAACGGTAAACCATAAAAATGAAAATTTTCCTTCATCATTTGTCATCATTTACCAAACCACTTATGAAAATGTCTAACATTTATACAATTCAAAACAAATAAATTGTAAATAGACTTCGAATTGACCATGGAAGGGAGTTCGATTGCTTAGAATTTGCCGAGTTTTGTGATAAAAATGGTATCTCCCACAACTTCTCAGCACCAAGAACTCTTCAACAGAATGGAGTAGTAGAGAGAAAGAACCGACCTCTTGAAGAAATAGGAAGGACAATGATGATTGAACATGATTTACCTTACTATTTCGGGCTGAGGCAGTCAACACAGACAAACTACACTCTAAACAGATGCCTCATCGGACCCATCCTAAAGAAAACTCCTTACGAGCTCTACAAAGGGAAGAAACCCAACATTTCATACTTCAAACCCTTTGGATGTAAGTGTTATGTTCACAATAATGGTAAGGATCACCTGACCAAGTTTGATGCTCGGTCGGATGAAGGTATTTTTCTTGGTTACTCATCTCATAGTAAAGCATATCGCATTTTCAATAAAAAACTAACAAAGTGGAAGAAAGCATCCATGTTATTTTTGATGAGATTGATCAGGGAAAATCAAGTGAGTCAACATTTTTAGATCTCGAAGCTCAATCGAGATGATGATCCTATCGAAGATGAGCTCGGACAGAGTCAAGGAAAAGCAACTCGGAATGAAGAAACTTAGAACAATCGACTCGGAATGAATCGACTCAAGAGCCAACTCAAAATGCTGAAAGTCAATCGGATGAGCAAGCTCAATCAGGTCAGACCACCGAAGATAAACCAATTCAACCTACAAATCTGGTGAACAGAGAACAGGTAGAGCTTTCAAATATGCATCGAGCCATCCACTCGAAAATATCCTGTCCGACATCAACAGTGGGGTAAGAACTCGTTCCTCTCTACAAAATCTATGTGCATTCACTGCATTCATATCATTAACTGAACCTATAAATACACTATAAGCCCTTAATGAACCTGAATGGGTAGAGGCCATGCAAGAGGAACTTAATCAATTCGAAAGAAACCAAGTGTGGACTCGACCAAACGATCTTCCGACCACCCAGTCATAGGAACCAAATGGGTTTTCAAGAACAAACTGGATGAAGGTGGGTTGGTAGTAAGAAATAAGGCTAGACTTGTGGCTCAAGGTTACAATCAAGAAGAATGAATTAATTATGGGGAAACCTTTGCACCGGTGGCTAGAATTGAAGCTATTAGAATCCTATTAGCATTTGCATCAAGCATGAATATTAGATTATATCAAATGGATATTAAATGTGCTTTCCTTAATGGTTTCATTCAAGAGGAAGTCTATGTTGAGCAACCCCTGGATTTGAAAACTCGGAATTTCCAAATTATAATTTCAAATTGCAAAAAGCTCTTTATGGTCTTAAACAAGCTCCCAGAGATTGGTATGAAAGACTAAGTAATTTCTTGGTTAAAAATGATTTTAGAAGAGGTCAGATTGACAAGACTCTTTTTGTACAAACTAAGGGGAAAGCCTTTCTTATTGCTCAGATCTATGTTGATGATATAATATTTGGGGCAACTAATGAAAATCTTTGTCGAAATTTTTCTAAGTTAATGAGACAGGAATTCCAAATGAGCATGATGGGAGAACTCAATTTCTTCCTTGATTTACAAATCAAGCAAGACAAAAATGGCATCTATGTCCATCAATCAAAGTATACCAAGGAGTTGCTAAAGAAATACAAACTTCATGATGCAAAACATACAACGAACACTAATGAGCAAGCAACATAAAAGCTGGACTCGGACGTAAAAGGTGAAGCAATAGATCGAAACTCTATCGAGGTATGATCGGATCTCTGCTGTATCTTACTTCCAGTAGGCCGGACATAATGTTTAGTGTATGTCCGTGTGCAAGATTTCAAGCTAATCCAAAGGAATCACATCTCATTGCGGTGAAGAGAATTTTCGGATATCTTGCAGGGACTCGGACTCTAGGTCTATGGTACTCAAGAGACTTAGAACCGACTCTCACTAGATACTCGGATGCAGATTATGCTGGATACAAAGTTGATAGAAAAAGCACCTCAGGAGCCTCGCCAATTTTGGGTTAATCCCTTATATCTTCGCACACCAAGAAGCAGAATTCAGTAGCTCTATCAACTCGCTGAAGCTAAGTACATTGCAGCTGGAGCATGCTCGTGCTCAGATTTTATGGATCAAGCAACACTTGAGAGACTTTGGACTGACATTCAAATCAATTCCAATCAAGTGGGACAATCAAAGTGCGATCAGCATCATTAAGAATCCAGTTCAACACTCTAAGACAAAGCATATTGAGGTCGGTATCATTTTCTAAGAGACCATTATGAGAAAGGTGATATTGAACTTGAATTCATTCCTACCAAACATCAACTAGCCGATATCTTTACTAAGCCACTTAGTGAGGATAAGTTTTGCTTTATTAGGAATGAGCTTAACATGATTAATGCATGATTATGTGCTATTCTAAGTGAAACTACTTTCATGATTATGTGTTAAATGTTTCTTTTCCGTGCTTTAATAACTACTCGTTCAGTTGACCTATTGATACCGAGCTGTGAGTTATTGCTTGCTTGTAGTTTCGAGTTACTCGAAACTCTACTCGAAGTCGGACTCGGCTTTTGAGAAAAATGGACATCAAACTTCGAAATCATATCTACATTAGTGGAGAATTTTAGAAATCTCTTTTAAAGTTTCTCTCTTTCTCTCTCTCTCTCGCGCGTATCAATCGGACAACTAGCTGTTGGAAGACAAACACTCGGAATTCTAACTGTTGGAGAGCGAGAACAATCACACCGGTCCGAGGCGACCGTTGGAGAGTTGGGTCGAACGAATATCGAAGGATAATTCTTTCACTACAAATAGCATCCATTCTCCTTCATTTCGCTACTTTACTCTTTACTCACTCACTCTCTCGTATACTAAACTCTCAAGCAAGTTCAGTGTTTTTGAAAAGCAAACCCCTCTCTTAAGGAAAGTAAGAAATCATCTTAAGGAAGCACCGAAATCTCTCAAATTTCTCTCTTTTTTTCTACTCTCTCTCTTTCTCTTCGAGCTATCTTCTCTCTCTGTCAAAGTCCATCTCCTCTCTTCTAAAAAAAAAATTCCTCAACAATGCCTAAAAGAGGTTCTCACCCAGACTTTCTTGGTTCTCGCGACCAAGAAGCGCCGAACCAAAAGCAAAGAGGGTCCTTCTAACCCCTCTAAAATTCTTGTCACTCAACACCCGACGTAACCACAAAATTTTCATGGTTGAACCATGTCACAACCACAGGGGTTTACAATTTCCTCTGTTTTAGCGAGTTTATCTATCCGGAACTCATTTCGAGTTCTATTCCAATCTTTCCAGCTCCGAGGGGATCCTCACCTCTAGAGTTCAAGATGTAGTCGTTCGAGTCAACGTCTCTCTCCTCTACCACCTATTCAAAGTCTTTTCTCTTTTCCTCAACAGCAACCCTATTCCTTTCAATGAGGTTACTCGATGAATTCTTCGAGAAATATGTAAAAGAAATCCCTTAGTCACGCAAAAACGTCTCGGTGACTCGGATGAAGTCAAAAGCTCTGTCTTCTTTGTTTCTTGCTGATGAGAACTTTCTTCTCTCATCATTCAAGCAAACAGAATCCGAACTCTAACATTCGAAATCTCTCTTTGACATTCTCGAGGGCTACGAAGTAGACCTATTCCCAGCTATCATTGAGCAAATAGCCTCTATGCCAGCTCGGACAAAGAAATCCATCCGTCTTCCTTTTGGGGCTCTTCTTACGTTTATTATCAAACATATTAAGGTTCCGCTCCCCGAGATCCTAACACGGTTTCGAGACTCGCCATAGTAGTTGGCGTAAAAGAGCTTCTTGGTTATGGATACCGGGAGACCCAACCGGGTGTCCGGGTCCACAACTCGAACCGAGGCAACCTTCTCCTCCACCTCGGACTTAGACTCGGACTCCACTCTCTCTCCCTCCTCCACCGGCGAGTGCCTCCACCTCGAGCCCTTCTCTTCAAGCCACTCTAGTTTTGTCTACCGCAGTGATAGACAAGCTCTCCTCGATGTCCTTAGAAATAAAGGACACTCTCCCGGTCATTCAAGACTGTCCTTCGATCCATGACCATAAACCAAAAGATTGCCCAATCTCAAATCCGAGAGCGAAAAGACGTGCTCCTTGAGATGAAGGCACTGGTAAAGGAGAAGCGAAGTTGATTGAGCTCCTCCAAGAAAGGCGCTCCAAAGCAACTCAGGACCCGGTCATCCCACACACATCCAAAGAGTCCTCAAGCCTCGCCAAATCTCCTTCCGGAGAGGGAGAAGAAGAAGAAGAAGAAGCTGCGGCTGAGGCAGCTCCTTTTGAGGAGAAGGAAGAAGGGGAGAAAGAAGCGAGAAGAGATAGAGGAAGAAGGAGCGAGAAAAGACGAAGCCGAGGGACAAGGTGCTCCGGCCCTTCAACCGAACCGATTAGCTCGGACGAGTAATTTGAGTGAGTCGGAAAACCTCGTCGACAAAGGTCGGTCGGCAGCGAGTCGAGCCTCGAGCAAGCACCTCCCTTAGTTGAGTTCTAAGAGGATGAACCTCCGGACAACCTTGTTGCAGGTCGACCACTCGGACTGAGCCCATCCTAGAGATTCTAGTGCTGCCCCGCCCCGATCTTCAATGTCTTCACGCTCATACCAGCGCAGGAACACGACACGTTCATCCGCTTCAACGCAGACAGCTCCCCCTCCACCCTCTTAGTTATTTATTTTTGTTTTTCGTTTGTTGTTTTTTTGTCCAGTACACACAAATTGTATCTACTTGATACATTATTCCTTTTTTTTTTTTTTGCTGAAAGGCAAGGGGGAGAATATTTAGAAAATTTGTTTTCTTGTTTACTGGGAGTTCTCTTACCCTTCTTGTACATATTTTTTTTTCAGACTTATGTGAATATGAATGAAGTTTCGATTTCGTGTTTTTTATCTCCAAGTGTAACTCCTTTCGAGTTTCCATTTCTTAGTTATGTATCAACTCGGTTTCTTGCTCCGATAAATCAACTCGGTTATGTATATTTGCTCGACATAAGCAATTCTCTAAGTTTGAATAACTTCATTTCTATGCGATATTTTATTCTTAGCTCCGATGAAATCTAAGTATAATAGCTCTAATACACTCTAAGTCCGAATCATTTTAACTATTTCTGTGATTCTTTCTCTCAACCCCAATATACTCTTTGAGAAAGAATGAAAAATCAGGATTGTTTCACTAACAAAGTTTCTATCCGAGTATAGAATGCCTTTTATCAAAAAGGGGAGATTGAAGACTCATATTCTACATGTATATCATTCTGAGTACTATTAAGGAATCAGGTACCGACTTCATCCCTTCTAAGTTTTGATTACAAGTCATTACGTGTATTATAGAAACTATCGTGAGTGATATAGAAACTTTTACGAGTGTTACGTAAACTATTGCATACGTTTTCATTCGATTCCGACCGACTCGAAAGCACACTCTTGTTCATCAATTTACACCGATGGTTTTAAGTCACTCGGACACCACCCAGATTTATCGCATGATCAAACATTCACTCTATCCCTTTCAAACTAAGTTCGACTTCATATTCTAAGATAAATTGAATTACAACGTTAATTCAACTTTCTAAGTCGACATGTTTTGATTGAAATATATTTGTCTAGATCAAGTACTCTTACTCGATATTCTCTGTCTAACTTGATCTTTCTCTAGATCGACTCGAGACGGAATTTGAGTATAATGAATATTAGACTCGGAAAATTCCACTCTTTTAGGACTCGAATAATTATGTTGTTAATTATCTTAATTAAATTATTATTTGTCCCTAATCTTAGACTAAAGTACTTCATACTTTGAGAACCAAAATTGGTTTACTTTTGTAGGTTATCTATACAAGGTTATCTTACTTTTGAATTTCAAAAGTAACCGAGCTTCAAGATGTCATCCAACGGATGAGGTTTTTCTACTTCTTACCAAGGTCCGGACAATCGTGTCACGGTACTGTCTGTTTCCAAACTGGAAATCTTCAATGTTAAGCTCAACGGTGGTTTCCACCCTACTTTTCAGACACCAACAGTGGATTGGGACATCCTAAGGAGTCAAGAGCCGTTGCATAATGCTCACATCTCAACGGGTCTTTTACGAGCGACTCGAAGAAGCTGTTACAATAGTCACAGAGGACTTCTAATCGAAGATAGTCACAACGGCTAATCCGCTTGGTCATCTATAAATAGAAGTCACTTCACAAGACCCGAAGATTGTTGAACCTATTGCTGAAAATATATTTCTCTGTATAATACTCATTCAATCTTCTACTTACAACTCCAAGTCTCGTACTTAACAATTTTTCTGGGTTGTAAAGCCTTATAATCGATCACAAGCTCTGTTTCTTACTTTCCGAGTAAGGTCCCTTTGACCTAGCTGTAAGGGTTAACTCAGCTCGGTTGTACCTAGTCTGTAAAGGTTACCTCGGTGAGGAAGTACTAGATCGGATAAGGGAACTTTTGAGTCTAGGAAAAACTTGTAAGGAATTGTCTAAGGGAGCAATTCCGGTTTAGTCAATGTAGTGTATTTTGTGGATTAAAAATAGTGGATTTGACTTGATACTTGGATTAGCACTAGCTATGGTTTTCTCGCCCAGGAGGGTTTCCATGTAATTCCGAGTTCATACTTTTCCGAGTGCAATCTAGACTCGGAATCGGCTACTTATCCTTTTCAAGCAAAAAGATACCCTTTACATTCAAAAAGTGAAGTTTTCCTCGACTCGAAGTTCCCGTATCTCGATCTAGTATTTCCTGACCGAGATACCCTTTACATTTAGGGAAAACTAAGCTGAGTTAACCCTTACAGACTTAGTCAAGGAACTTAGAGAGAAATTAGAAAGATTATAAGTGAATACAAGACTTTCTTTACAACTCATAAATTAAGAGGTTACAGAATAAGAGTTGTATGTCGAAGATTGAATAAGTAAGCACTAAGTAAGTGTTAAGCAATGTGTTCAAGCAATTTTTTAGTCTTGTGTAGTGGCTTCTATTTATAAGAATTGAAGACTCAGTTTTTAATTCTAAGTCATTTTGAGTATTACATAAAAAGTCGGTATAAATCTCATCTCTCTTAAGTTTTAATTTCAAGTCATTCTAAGCACTATAGAAACTCTTGTATAAGTTTTCATTATCTTCCGAGTGACTCGGAAAACACCTTATTGCATATCTCCTACACTGATGTTTCTGAGTAACTTAGACATCACTCAGAACTATCACATGCTCAAATAATTTCTATAACACTTTTATTCCGAGTACTGATTGTATATTTCAACGCAAAGTGAATTACAACATTAATTTCTTTTTCTAAGTCAGTTTGTTTCCTTGAGAGTTATTTGTCCGGATCAAGTTAATATACTCTCATATTTTACTCTCTCTACTTGATCATCCTTAGGATTAACTCAAATGGAATTTGAGTATATTGAATATTAGACTCGGAAAATTCCATTCTTTTACGCCAAAGATAACTAAGCATTTAATTATTCTTATTTAATTATTATCTATGCCTAATCTTGGACTAAAGAATTTTATACTTTAAGAACTAATGTGGTTTGCTTTTGTAGGTTATTCAAACAAGGTTAACTTACTTTTGAATGACAAAAGCAACCGACTTCTAATCGTTAATCACCCGCAGACAAGTTTAGCTACTTCGGACATGGCTCAAACACCGTGTCGGGGTTATAAGTTTCCCAAACTGGAAAACTTCAACTCTAGACTTAGCGGTTGTTTCCACCATAACTTTCAGTCACCACCAAGTGATTGGACCACCTTTTGGAGCCAAGAGCCGTGGCACAACGTTCACATCCCAATAGATCTTTCATAATGACTCAAAAGAGCCGTTACAACGGCTAGTGAAGACTTTTGTCCGGAACTAAGTATAACGGTCACTCTGCCTAGTTGGCTATATATAAAAGCCACTTCATAAGACTAGAAGATTGCTGAGCACACTACTGAGCACATTGCTTGAATTGAATTTATTATTCTCATTTAATCTTTTATTTATAACTCCAAGTCCGTATTTTAATGTTTTCCGAGTTGTAAAGAAAGTCTTGTAATCAGTCACATTCTTTTCTTACTTTCCGAGTAAGGTCCCTTAACTGAGTTATAAGGGTTAACTTAGCTCATTTGTCCCCGATAAAGGTTACCTCGGTAAGAAAGTACTAGATCGGATAAGGGAACTTTTGAGTCTAGGAAAACATTGTAAGGAATTGTTTAAGGGAGCAATTCTGGTTGAGTCGATCCTTGTATTTTGTGGATTCAAAATAGTGGATTTGACTTGGTGCTTGGATTAGCATTGTCCGTGGTTTTCTTGCCCCAGGAGGGTTTCCACGTAAATATGTGTTATCACTTTTCCGAGTCCAATCTAGAATCGAATCGCTATTTAGCTGAATTGTTGTAAAAATCGTTTAATTTTCTTCATCACCCTATTCACCCCCTTTAGGGTGACTTAGACTCTCCATGAGCAAACCTTCAATTGGTATTAAAGCCTAGACTTTCAAGTGGATCTCACCATCTAAAGGTATAAAGATCGGATGGCTCATAACAATGGAGAGTTCGATGAAGGGAGATCATATCCACTAGACCACCGAAGTTTGAAGGGTCAAACTTCACCCATTGGAAGAAGATGATGGAATGTTTCCTGATGGATAACGATGAAGATGTTTGGAACATCATCCAAGCAGGAAACTTCATTCCAATGAAGACGAAGAATGGAATTATTGTGCCAAAAGCCAAATCCGAGTTCACCACTCGAAGAGACCGATAAGTTTAGAAAGAACTTCAAAGCTATGAACACACTCGATATGTGCCATTAGCACACAAGAATACAACGAGTCTCGATCTATGACACAGCCAAAGAGGTATGGGATACTCTTGTCAACACCTATGAAGGAACAAGCCAGATGAAGCAGGCAAAGATAAGTCAATATCTTCATAAGTATGAGTTGTTCAAGATGGAGCTAGAAGAAAACGTCACTAAGATGTATGTTCGAGTCACTGAGATTACTAATAATCTCAAATCTCTGGCTATAAAGATTTCTCACAAAGAAATGTCTAGAAAGATTATGAGAAGTCTACCAAAGAAGGGATAGGGTCCTAAAGTGACAGCCATTGAAGAAGCTCGGAACCTATCTCAACTAAGGCCGGACGAGCTTTTTACAAGCTACTCACTCACGAGATTCATCTGCAGGAAGAGGATGCGGAGCATCAAAAAGAATATTACGCTGAAGGCCTCGGAAAGCGGATGTGAAAGTCCGAGCTCCTCAAATTCGAAGAGGATAGCCTGCAGCTTCAAGAGAATGATGAAATATAAGAAGTGGGAAAAGAGGCCAAAAGATGAGTTCTACAAGAAAGATAAGAAGGACGAGAAAAGGTAAATATTCTTCTCCTTCAAAGTTATCTTTATCTAAGAACTCTTGTTACTTTGAATGTGCAGCAAAGAGCACATAGTCAAAGATTGTCCCAAGAGAAAGAAGGATAGAAAGAAGAAGGCTATGATGGCTACTTGGAGTGATGACGACTCATCCGAAGATGATAACTCGAGACGACTCTAAGTGTCTTATGGCACTTATGGACTCGTAAGCTGGATCTTAGTCGGACAATGAGGACTCGGATATTGATGAGGTAGTTGAATTCTCAAATTTTCAAAAGTTGATTTAGCACGATATATTTTTACTTTGGAAGAAAAGTCCAATTCGACTCCTTCCTATTCAAAGAACTACTTGAGTCTCTTATCGATGAGAGCAATGCTTTGAAAAATGAATTGGGAAAACCGAGACAAAATCCGAAAGAACTTAAGACCAAGTACTCAAGTAAATAAGACCATGTCCGAGTCACTCGGAACGTAGAACGAGCAACCGAAAAGAAAGCTCAATCAGTCTCAAGAGCTTGTTTTGAAATGCACTCAAGGTAAAAAAACCGTGATATGCTTTTAGACTCTCAATGTGTCTCCTTCAGAAAGAAGGACTTGGTTTCAATGAAGAAGAAGAATCAAAATCCTATTCTAGTCTTTTCAAAAAGGATTCTAAAATTGTAAAGTTTAGAAATCCTAAGCATGGTCCCATTCATACAAATGAAAAGAGGACTAAGCCCATACCAATTTACAGGAACAAGTCTTCTCCTCCCGTTTACAAAAGAAAAGATTTTCAAAAGAAAGAGACATAGAATCGGTTTTCGGAAGGAAGACTCAAAATCAGATTACACCCCAAATTATTCAAATCTAGGTTCCCAAAAGTGCTCTTCCTAAAAAAGGACCACAATAAAGGGAGTTACTGGGTTCGCAAGAGGAAGTGAGAAGGGTTAGTTTGTTTCGTTTTGTAGATAACTCGGAAGAAGAAGAAAGGTCATTGGTACTTAGAAAGTGGTTGCTCACGCCATATGTCGGGAGATTCAAGACTCTTCTATGAGTTAGAAGATTTGAAAGGAGGAAAAGTCACTTTTGGAGAAAACAACAAAGGCATGATAGTAGGGATTGATAAAATTGGCGAAGGAAACAACACAATCAGCTCAGTCTACCTTGTCAAAGGACTCAAGTACAATCTCCTTAGCATTTCTCGGCTATGCGACAAAGGTCAAGAGGTAATGTTAACTCGGACCTAATGCTGCATCTCCGATGCAGTCACTAAAGAGATGATTTCAAACCACTCAAAACTATATCTACATCCAAAGCGCTTAAATTGCTTCATATGGATTTATGTGGTGAAATTCTCGTGAAAAGTCATGGAGGTAAATCGTATGTACTTATTATTGTTGATGATTTCTCACGATTTACTTGGGTGTGTTTTCTTAAGAACAAGAATAAAGCCTTTAAAGAGTTCAGTAAGCTCTGTAAGAAAATTCAAGTAGAGTCTCAAACTCGGATCATAAAGATTGGAACTCACCATGGATGGGAGTTCGGCTACTCGAATTTACAAACTTTTGTGACAAAAACGACATCTCTCACAACTTCTTTGCACCAAGAACTCCCAACAAAATGGAGTAGTGGAGAAAAATAACATAACTCTTGAAGAAATAGGAAGGACTATGATGATTGAAAATGATCTACCTTACTATTTCTCACTGAGACAATCAACACAACAAATTACACACTCAATAGATGTCTCATCGGACCCATCCTGAAGAAAACACCCCGTGAGCTTTATAAAGGAAAGAAACCCAACATCTCCTACTTCAAACCATTCGGGTATAAGTGCTTTGTTCACAACAATGGTAAGGAGCATCCGACTAAGTTTGATGCTAGGTCGGATGAAGGTATATTTTTGGGTTACTCATCTCATAGCAAAGCTTATTGTGTTTTTAACAAGAGAGCTAACAAAGTGGAAGAAAGCATCTACACTGTCTTTGATGAAATTAATCTTGGCAGGATAAGTGAGTCCACATACTTAGATATTAGACTCAATCGAGATGAAGACGACCTTGCCGAAGCTGAACTCGGAAAGAGTCAAAAGCAATTACTGAGGCAACTTAGAATGTTATGACTCGGATCGAACAAATTCAAGAGCCAGCTCGGAATGTCGAAGAACTCAATGAGACTCAGCAAGATCAACCAACTGAAGATTAGACTACTCAACCAACAAACTTGGTAAATCAAAGGACAGGTCAAGCCTTCAAATATGCATCCAACCACCCACCTCAAAACATTCTTTCAGACATCAACAAGTGGGGCAAGAACTAGAACTTCTTTATATAATCTGTGTGCATTTTTTACATTCATTTTATTAACTCGAACCCAAAAATACACTAGAAGCCCTAAATGAACCTGAATGGGTAGAGGCCATGCATGAAGAGCTCAATTAATTTGAAAGAAACCAAGTCTGGACTCGACCAAACGATCATCTAACCACCCAGTCATAGGAACCAAATGGGTTTTCAAGAACAAACTTGATGAGGAAGGGTTGGTAGTCGAAACAAGGCTAGAGTTGTTGCCCAAGGTTACAATCAAGAAGAAGGAATTGATTGTGGGGAAACCTTTGCACTGTTCCTAGGATTGAGGCAATCGGAATCTTGTTGGCATTTACATCTAGCATGAATATCAAATTTATCAAATGTATGTCAAATGTGGTTTTCTAAATGGTTTCATTTAAAAAGAATTCTATGTTGAGCAACCCTCCGGATTTGAAAACTCAGAATTTCCAAATCATGTTTTCAAATTGCAAAAGGCTTTATATGGTCTTAAACAAGCTCCCAGAGCTTGGTATGAAAGACTAAGCAGTTTCTTGGTTGAAAAGAATTTCAAAAGAGTTCAAATTAACAAAACTCTTTTTATAAAAACCAAGGGGAAAGATTTTCTTATTGCTCAGATTGATGTTGATGATATCATTTTTGGAGCTACTAATGAAACTATATGTCAAGAGTTTTCTAAGTTGATGAGACAGGAGTTCCAAATGAGTATGATGGAAGAACTTAACTT
This sequence comes from Talinum fruticosum, assembly GCA_021018815.1. NCBI lineage: Eukaryota > Viridiplantae > Streptophyta > Magnoliopsida > Caryophyllales > Talinaceae > Talinum > Talinum fruticosum. The sequence continues at coordinate 2,464,681 of JAITYX010000018.1, forward strand.
CTTTCTTCGTCTACAAATCAAACAAGACAAGGATGGCATTTATGTCCATCAATCTAAGTATACCAAGGAACTTTTGAAGAAGTACAAGCTAGAAGATGTAAAGCATGCAACAACACCTATGAGTAGCAGTTTGAAACTAGACTCGGATGATAAAGGTAAAGTCTGTAGATCAAAAACTCTATGGAGGTATGATTAGATCTCGTACTCTATCTCACATCTAATAGGCTAGATATCATGTTCTCGTGTCTACTTTTGTGCAAGATTTCAAGCTAATCCAAACGAATCACATCTCACTACGGTGAAGAGAATTTTTCAGATATCTTGCAGGGACTCGGAATCTTGGTCTATGGTTTTCAAAAGACTTAGAACCGACTCCCATTCAATACTAAGATGCCGACTATGCTGGATACAAAGTGGATAGAAAGAGCACATCAGGAGCATGCCAATTTCTGGGTCAATCTCTCATCTCTTGGCACTCTAAGAAACAAAATTATATTGCTCTATCAACTCGCCGAAGCTTAGTACATTGTAGTTGGAGCTTGTTATGCTTAGATTCTATGGATCAAGCAACACTTGAAGGATCTAGGGCTATCACTCAAATCTATCCCAATCAAGTGTGACAATCGAGTGCAATCAGCATTACCAAGAATCCAGTTCAGTAATCAAAGACAAAGCATATTGAGGCAAGGTATCATTTTCTAAGAGACCACTCGAGAATGGTGATATTGAACTTGAATTCATTCCTACGAAATTTCAATCAGCTGATATTTTCACTAAGCTACTTAGTGAAGATCGGTTTTGCTTTATTAGGAATGAGCTTGGTATGATTAATGCATGATTATGTGATTTCTAAGTGAATTATCCTTGCACAATTATGTGTTATATGTTTTTTTTTAAAACAACTGGATCGAGTTGACAAAGTGAGACTCGACCTATGAGTTATTAGTTCTATGAGTTTTCTAAGTCACTAAGAAAACATACTGGGTCAAACTCGGCTTTTGAGCAATATCGACATCAAACTTTCAAAATTATCTCGTAGATAAATGGAGAATTTCGAAATATTTTTGAAAAGTCTTTCCTCTCTCTCTCTCTCTCTCTCTCTCTCTCTCTCTTGCTACGCGTTTCGATCACGAGAAAACTAGCCGTTGGAAGAAAGTCTGCTGGAATTCTAGCCGTTAAAGAATAGAAAGTCACGAGTGGTTTGAGAGTACTGTTTGGTATTCCGGTCGAACGGGTTGAAGGTAATTTCTTTTTGCTATAAATAGCATCCCTTTACTTTCATTTCTTACTTTACTTATTGCTTTCTTACTGTCTACTCTAAGCATTTTTGCTCAATCGTATTCTCTCTCTAAATTCTAAGCTTTCTCTCTTTGCTCTTTCGTGTCCTCTCTTTCTCTCAAATCATCATGCTAAAGCAAGGTACAACACCTGATTTGTTGAGGTCTCGCTGCGAAAAGCCCCGCACCAAAACTCCTCAAGAGGGTACTTCCAACCCCTCGAAAATCTTTGCCACCGAACACTTTATGTTCGATGACAAGTTCTTCCAAACCACATCTTTTTCGTGGTTAAAACACATTCAGGATGCTTGGAGACTACAATTATTTGTGCTTCGGTGATTTCATCTATCCGAACTCGTCGTCAAGTTCTATTCAAATATGTTCTATTTTGAGGGTGTCATCACCTCAAAAGACCAAGGGAAGGTCGTTCGTATGAACCTCCCTCTTCTTCAAAAACTTATCAAAGTTTCTTCCCTCTTTGTCAACTCCAATCATATACCTTTCATGGAAGTCACCGATGAATTCTTTAAAAAATATGCCAAAGAAGTATGTAAGTCACAAAAGAACTTCTCTATGACTCGGATGAGATCGGAGGCAAGGTCGCTCTGTTTCATTCTAATGAGAACCTTCTTTTCTCATCATTCTAACAAGGAGAATCCTAACTCCAAGATTCTTAAAGCCTTGTTTGATATTACGAAGGGCGATGATGTAGACCTCTTCCCTTTCATTATTGAGCGAGATGGCCTCCGTGCTAGCTTAGTCCAAAAAATCCGCTCCTTTTCTCTTCGGAGCTCTCTTGACGTTTGTTTTCAAACAGTTCAAGATTACCCTCCCGTCGAGATCTAAATGTTGTTTCGAGGCTGCCATTGTGGTTGGCGAAAAGACCTTCTTGGGTATGGGTACCAAGAAGTCAAGCCTGGTGTCCGGGTTTATGGGTCGAACTAAACCCTCACCCCCTCCCACTCAAACTCGGACTCTTCTACCACTTCCTCCTCCCTTTAATGGTCCCTTTTCTTCTCTACCACCTCTTCAAGCCTCTACTCGCTATGTTTACCATGTTGGTCGACAAAATTGCTTTTGTGTCTGAAGCACTTCCAAATACTCTCCGCTCTCTAAAAAATGTCCTTCAAGGCTTATTTACCAACTAGAAGACTGGGTAGTCTCGGATCTGGGAGAACCAGGATTTTCCGATCAAGCTCAAGGGCATCATTAACGAGCAGCGCGAGCAGCTCCAACTTTTTCAAGAACGCAAGTCCAAGGCTGCTTAGGACCCAAAAACTTCGGATACTTCTAAGGAGTCCTCCAGCTCAGCCAAGTCTACCTCGGCTGAGGTAGAAGAAGAAGTTGAAGCAGCAGGTAAAGAAGGAGTAGCTCCGCTTGGAGAGGAAAAGGAAGAGGAGAAGGAAGAAGAGGAGAAAGAAAAGGAAGAGGCAGCTCAACCTAAGGGCCAAGGTGCAGCAGCTCTCGAAGAAGAACTTATCTCCTCGGATCACAATCCGAGTGGGTCGAAAGAAGTTGGGGACGTTGGTTAGTCCATAGCCGCTAGGTCGAAGCACCACCCTCGGTTGTCTTTCGGGAAGATGAGCTTGAGGAAGATATACCCCTGGCTCAACGAACCAGGATAGAGCAACTTCATGACATCCGTGTGCTGCCGCCGCCACGATCATCCATCTTCTCCCAAGCTTATCGGCCGCCAGCACCTGCCCGTCCATCCTCCTCTCGACATCAAGCCCCTTCCTCTTAATTTTTTTCTGTCTAACATCAATTGTACTCCTTTGCTATTTTCTTCCCTTCTTTTTGATGCAATTCTCGGGGGAAATATAGAAATCTTGATTTTGTGTTTAGGGGAGCTCACCCTCTTTTTGAGCAATGAATGAATATTTTTTTTTGAACAGACTTATTTTTTAGTTATATGTTTATGAGATATATGTTTCTTTCTACTTTTCTGACCCCGATACAATATGTCTATTTCCTTACTCGATTTATTTTCTGCATAACCGTTATGAGTGATGTTTGACTTGAAATACATTTTATAAATTTGGAATGCCTCTTATTCGTCACTCTTTACTCTTATATGTTCCGATCATTAAAAATGAAAACTCATGTTTCACACTAACAAGTTTCTATCTTAAGTTTGGAATGCCTTTCATCAAAAAGGGGAGATTGAAGACTCGGCTTTTAATTCTAAGTCATTACGAGTATTACATGATAACTCAGGTATAAATCTTATCTCTCTTAAGTTTTGATTTCATGTCATTCTAAGCACTAAAGAAACTCTTGTATAAGTTTTCATTATGCTCGACTGACTAAAAAAATATCTTATGTCTATCTCCTACACTCGATGTTTCGAATCACTCGGACATCACTCAAAACTATCGCATGATCAAAAAATTTCTCTTACACTCTTATTCGAGTACTAACTGTGTATTTCAACGCAAAGTGAATTACAACGTTACTTTCTTTTTCTAAGTCGGTTTGTTTCCTTGAGAATTATTTGTCCACATCAAATTGTTATACTCTAATATTTTACTCTATCTACTTGATCATCCTTAGGATGAACTCGGATGGAATTTGTGTATATTGAATATTAGACTCAGAAAATTCCATTCTTTTAGCAATTAATTGTTTTTATTTAATTATTATTTATGCCTAATCTTGGACTAAAGTATTTTATACTTTGAGAATCAATGTGGTTTGCTTTTATAGGTTATTCAAACGAGGTTAACTTACCTTGTGAATTACAAATGCAACCGGCTTCTAGCCGTTAATTACTAGCAGACAAGTTTTACCTACTTCTCGACATTGCTTAGACACCATGTCACGATTGTTTGTTTCCAAAACTGGAAAACTCCAACTCTAGACTTAGCGGTTGTTTCCACCACAACTTTCGAGTCACCACCAAGTGATTGGACCACCTTTTGGAGCCAAGAGCTATTGCACAACGTTCACATCCCAACGGATCTTTTTGAATGACTCAAAAGAACGTTACAACGACTAGTGAAGACTTTTGTCAAGAACCAAGTATAATGATCACTTTGCCTAGTTGGCTATAAATAAAAGCCACTTCACAAGACTAGAAGATTGTTGAGTAGATTATCGAACACATTGCTTGAATTGAATTTATTATTCTCATTCAATCTTCTATTTACAACTCCAAGTCCGTATTTAATATTTTATGAGTTGTAAAGTCTTGTAATTAGTTACATTCTTTTCCTACTTTCTGAGTAAGGTCCCTTGACTGAGGTATAAGGGTTAACTCAGCTGATTTGTCCCCGATTGTAAAGATTACCTCGGTCAGGATGTACTAGATCGGATAAGGGAACTTTTGAGTCTAGGAAAACATTGTAAGGAATTGTTTAAGGGTGCAGTTCGGTTGAGTCGAGTCCTTATGTTTTGTGGTTTCAAAATAGTGGATTTGACTTGGTGCTTGGATTAGCACTGTCTGTGGTTTTCCGCCCGGGAGGGTTTCGACGTAAATCTGTGTTATCACTTTTCCGAGTCCAATCTAGACTTAGAATCTGCTATTTAGCTGAATTGTTGCAAAAATTGTTTAATTTTCTTCATCACTCTATTCACCCCCTCTAAGGTGACTTAGACTCTCCACGAGCAAATATTTAATCACCAAGGCGGAATGACGTTGAGACTTGTTTTAGACTGGTGAGTTTTAATAGCCACTATAAAGGCTAGTCCGAGTCACTCGAAAAGGATCCGTTGAGATATGAACGGTTTGTGGTGGTCCTTGGCTCAAAAAGTTATCCAACCCTCTGGTTGTGATCAAAATCTGGGGTGGAAACAACCGTTAGACCCGGAGTTGAAGTTTACCAAATTTGGAAACAAACAACCTTGACGCGGTTTCGAGCCATGTCCATAAATGGTTGATTTCTATCTGCTTGGTGTTTAACGGCTAGATACCTGGTGGCCTTTGTATTTCAAAAGTAGATTAGGCTTGTTTAAACAACCTATAAAAGAAAATCAAAGTGGTACCTAAAGTATAAAAATACTTTGGTTAATTATGTAAAGTTAATAATTAACTCAAAGTAATTAAGCACTTAATTATCTTTAGCCTAAAAGAATGGAATTTTCTGTGAAAGTTTTCTCCTTGAGAGTCTAAGTGACTCTAGAGGGAGGGTGATGAGGGAAATTAAACAAACTAAGACAATTTTTTCTTTGAAAGAGATAAACAACTAAGTCCGAGTCTAGATTGAACTCGGAAAAGCAAACACTCGAAATACGTGGAAATTCAGAAAACCACGGACAATGCTAATCTAAGCACCAAGTCAAATTCAATATTTTGAATCCTCAAAATAGAAAAGACTGACTCTACTAAAATTGCTCCCTTAGACAATTCCTTACAATGTTTTCCTAAACTCGAAGTTCCCTTATATGATATATAGTACTTCCTAACTGAGATAGCCTTTATAGTTAGGGACTACTGAGCTGAGATAACCCTTACAACTTAGTCAAGGGACCTTACTTAGAAAGTAAGAGAAGTATGGAATTGGTTACAAGACTTTACAACTCAAAAATATTAAGTATAGACTTAGAGTTGTAAGTGGAAGATTGAGTGAGTTTTGCACTAAGAGAATTACGTAGTGTATTGATCAATGGTTTTAGCAATTTTCAAGTCTTGTAAAGTGGTTTCTATTTATAGATGACCAAGCAGAGTAACCATTGAGTCCGGTTTCTGGACTGAAGTCTTTACTAGTCGTCCAAAATTAGCTAAAAACTATCTCGTTGGTGTTAACGACTTGAAGCTGGTTGCTTTTGAAATTCAAAAAGATAGATTAGCTTTGTTTGAATAACCTACAAAAGCAAACCACATTGTTTCTCAATGTATAAAATACTTTGGTCCGAGGTTAGGCAAAGATATTAACTAAATATGAGTAATTAAGAGCGTAATTATCTTAGGCCTAGAGAAGTGGAATATTCTAAGTCTAATATCAAATATGTTCAAACTCAGCTCAGAATAATTCCTAGAAGGATCAAGTAGAAGAATAATCAAACAGAGAAAGTGATCTTGATCTATCAAATAATCATTTAAGGAATAAACCGACTTAAACGAACTCGGTAGAGAATGACTTGATTCCGAGTTAGTAAACACAGTTAGTACTTAGAAAAGATGTTTTAAATGAATTATTTGATCATGCGATGGTTCAAGTAGATTCTAAGTAGGTCAGAATACCTCAGTAGAGAAGATATAAAACAAAGCGATATCCGAGTCACTCGGAACAAAGATAAAAACTTAGATATGAGTTTCTATGTAGCTCAGAATGACTTGCAATCAAAACTTAAGAGAGATAGAAGTTTATACCTTAGTCATTCATAAAATATTTAGAGTTAAGATCTCGAGCCTTCATTCCGAGTCTAATATACATTAAGATCAAATTCCATCATGAGTTAATCCTTAAAGTGATCAAGTTAGAAAGAATAAAATATCAGAATACATAAATTTGATCAAGTAAATAATTTCAATAAATAAACTGACATAGAAATTAGAATTAAAATGTAATCGAATTTTCACTTGAAACATGAAGTCGAGTGCTCAGAATAAAAGTGTTAAAGAAATTGTTTACTCATGTCATTATTTTGAGTGGTGTTTGAGTGGTTTAGAAACCGATTCAAGAATGTTATGCTAAATGAAAGGTTTCGAGTGGGTCGGAACAGGATGAAAACTTAGATATGAGTTTTTGAAGGCTAAGAATGACTTAGAATGAAAACCATAGAGAGATAGAGAGTTATACTAGAGTCATCAATCTCCCCTTTTTGATGAAAGGCATTCCATACTTAAGATAGAAACTAATCGGACCAGACAGTTAAGTTTTCATAGAGTATTGATTAGAGCATAGAGTATTGATAAGAGGAAGAAATAATGATGATGAATATTGATCGGTTCAGCTCGAGATCAAAACATAACTCAGTAACATGTTTCAGAGCAAAGAAATAATATATCGGAGCAAAGTTGTTAAAGAGTAAGAAATAATAAATCGGAATAAGTATGAAACATATTCTAAGAAATGGATATGCTCAAAAATAAGTAAGTTTCATTCATTGTAAGAAACATTTATACAAGAACTTAAACAAACTAATAAACAAACTCATAAAACAACTAAAGGAATACTCCCCTAAACTAAACATCTATTTTTCTATCTTTTCTCTCCCCTATGCCCTTCAACAGAAAAATTAACAAAACGAGGGAGGAAAGATTAAGTAAATACATAAGATGTTGGAAAAACAAAAACAAAAACAAAAACAAACAAAACTGAGTTTGAAATCAAGATGGAGGGGCAGTCTAGTGAGAAGTCAAAGATCAAGCCGTGCGCCTATGCTCGTATGCTTGAGTAGAAGTAGTTGGGCGAGGTGGCATTAGAATTAGTAGATCCGGCAGTGAAGGGATCCGGGTTTTGTGAAGCAAAGGTAGATCTTCAAGTTCTTTCTCTTTTCCTCAGCAAAACTGCTATCGGCTGAGATTCTAAGGCAGGGGCCTTAGACGGCCTATATCACCTGCCTCTTTTGAGGCACTCCGAGTGTGATAAGAAGAGAGCACCTCGGGTTCTTTATTGCCCTGGTCCTCGGGTTGGACTACTTCTTCCTCCTTTTCTCCTTCTTCTTTTCCTCCCTCAACCTCTCCTTGGCCTTTTTCTACTTCTTCTTTAGCTTCTTCTTATTCAAACTCAAAAAGATAGAGGACTCCTCGGATTTGTCTTTAGTAGATTATAAGTCCTCTACTTCCTTGGATCTTCTCTCTTGGAGATGGCAAATCTGATGATGTTACTGATTGATCACCTCCTTTAGCTCAACAATCAATGCTTGACTCTGTTGAAGCTAAGTTTGAGCCTTGCTTTGCATGAGAGTCGGTGTGGGGATGAAAGCCTAGAAAGAGCCTAGAGTTGATTCCAGCTCTAAAGCTAAAGAAGCAAGTTTGTTAGCCACCTTCTAAAGAATCTCAATATAAGGGGCAGGCAGAGAAGTGGAAGGTCCTACAGGTGAGAAGTGGGACCTCGGGAGTAATCTAAGTCCGAGGTGGAGGTGGAGGAGGGGGTAGCTCGGACGAGTGAACCCGGACACCGGGCTTGACATCCTGGTATCCAAGACCAATAATCTCATTTGGACCAAAACAAACGACAGTGCTCGAAAGCATACAGAGTCTTCTTACGAGTAAGATGGAATAGAGGCTATCTGTTCCAGAATGAATGGAAAGACGTCTAAATCGTAGCCCTCCAGGATGTCACAGAGAACCTTAAGAACTTTAGAGTTTGGGTTCTCTTTTGACGGATAGTCGGAGAAGAAAGTCCTCATGAGTATGAAGCATAGTAGTATGGCTTCTAAGGTCATCCGAGTCACGAAAAGTTCTTTCCGGACTGAGGAGGTTCTTCACCATATTTTTCAAAGAAGTCATTAGCAACTTCAGGTGAAAGAGATGGGATTAGACTTGAGAAGAGAGACTTCACATCAAAAAGTTTGTGAAGTAAGGCAAGGTTGATGCGAACCATCTTTCCTTGAACAACATAAGAGATTGTGTTATCTCTTGCTATCATGTGAGTATAGAACTCATAAACAAGGTGTGGCTAAATATACTCACGAAACACGAGATAGTTGTACACAACAGTTTTGACTCGTGTTTCAACCCGGAAAAAGAAGTTTTTAGGATGAATTTATCGTCCAAAATGAAGTGTTAGGGAACATTGTGTTTTGGGTCTTCCGAGGCGAGGCTCTTTGCCTTTGCCTTGTGTAGCCTCGGATCGGTGGACTTGGTTCCGGCCTTCTTTGTGGCCAACCCTCCTTCCACAGCAGATCCTCTATTAGGTACTTTTTGAGAAGATAAAGAGAGTAGAGAGTGTTTGAGATTAGTGAAAGAAAGGGAACACGGAAGATCGAGAATCAAAAAGAGAGAGAGAGAGAAGAGAGAGAAGAGAGAGAGAGAGAGAGAGAGAGAGAGAGAATAAACTCGAGAGAAAAGTGAGCAAGAGAGCAAGTAATAATTAGGTAAAGCGAAAGAGAGAAAATGAAGCGAGTGTTATTTATGGAGGGTAAAGGAAAAGTTTTCATCTCCTTTTGACTCGGTTTACCAACCAATGGTTATCACACCGTTGAGACTCTCAGTATAGTAATGGCTAGTTTCTCCAACAACTTTCTTTCAACGAGATAGTTCTACCGATTGTTGGTGTGACAGAGAGAGAGAGAAGAAAGAGTTTTCGAAAACATTTATGAGATTCTCTATTTATATAGAGATAGTACAAGAATTTTGATGTCCATTTTGCTAAAAATTTGAGCTGACTCAATAATGTGTCCGAGTGACTTAAAACACACTCGGAAAATTCATAACTAATAGCTCAGTCTCATTCTCGTGTCAACCGATCCATTTGTTATCTACTCAAAGCATATAACAATCAATCATAGTACAATAACTCATGCTATAACTCGGATAATCATGCATTTAACATGCCAAGCTCATTCCTAATAAAAAAAACCGATATCCACTCGGAGGCTTAGTGAAAATATGAGCTAATTAAAATTTTGTAGGAATAAACTCAAGTTCAATATCACCTTTCTCAGAATGGTCTCTTAGAAAATGATACCTAATCTCAATGTGCTTTGTCTTTTAGTGATGAACAAGATTCTTAGTGATGCTGATTGCACTTTGGTGGTCATAGTTGATTGTAATAAATGTGAATGATAGTCCAAGATCCTTCAAGTGTTGCTTAATCCCGAGAATTTGAGCACAACAAGCTCCAGCTACAATGTACTCAGCCTCAGCAGTTGATAGAGCAACAAGGTTCTCGCTTTTTGAGTGCCATGAGATGAGTGATTAACCTAGAAATTGACATGTTCATGAGGTGCTCTTTGTATCCAAGCATAGTCAACATCCGAGTATCTAGAAAGAGAGTCGGATCCGAGTTCTTTGAAAATCATAGACCAAGATTCCGAGTCCCCACAAGATATTTAAAGATTCTCTTCACTGTAGTGAGATGTGATTCCTTAGGATTAGCTTGAAATCTTACACAAAGGCAAACACTAAACATGAGATTTGGCTTACTAGATGTGTGATAAAGTGGAGATCCAATCATACTTCTATAGAGCTTCGATCTACAGACTTAACCTTCTCGTCTAAGTCCAGTTTTAAACTACTACTCATAGGTGTTGCTGCATGCTTCACTTCTTGTAGCTTGTAATTCTTCAATAACTCCTTGGTGTATTTAGATTGATAGACATATATGTCATCCTTTTTTGCTTGATTTGCAGACCAAGGAAGAAATTGAGTTCTCCTATCATGCTCATTTGGAACTCCTGTCTCATTAATATAGAAAACTGTTGGCTTAGAGTTTCATTAGTAGCTATAAAAGTAATATCAACATATATCCGAATGATAAGAAAATCATTCCCCTTTGTTTTTATGAAAAGAGTTTTGTCAAGTTGACTTATTTTGAAATCATTTTTAACCAAGAAACCGCTTAGTCTTTCATACCAAGCTCCGGGAGCTTGTTTCGGACCATATAGAGCCTTTTGCAACATGAAAACATGATTTGGAAATTCAGAGTTTTCAAATCTAGGGGTCGCTCAACACAAACCTCTTCTTGAATGTAACCATTGAGAAATGCACACTTAACATTCATTTGATAATGCTTGATGTTCATGCTCGATACAAATACTAAGAGAGTTTTGATTGCCTCAATCTTAGCAACATGTGCAAAGGTTTCCCCATAATCAATTCCCTCTTCTTGGTTATACCCTTGAGCAACTAATCTAGCCTTATTTCTTACTACCAACCCTTCCTCATCCAGTTTTTCTTGAAAACCCATTTGTTTACTACTACTCGGGTGGTTAGAAGGTCGTTTGGTCGGAGTCCGGACTTCGTTTATTTCAAATTGATTAAGCACTTCTTACATGGCCTCTACCCATTAGGATTCAGTTAAGGCTCCTAATACATTTTTAGGTTCAGTTAATAATATGAATGTTGAAAATGCACACAAATTTTGCAAAGAACAATGAGTTCTTACCTAACTTTTGATGTCGAAAGTATATTCTCGAGTGGGTGACTAGATGCATATTGGAAAGCTCTACTTGTCATCCGATTTACCAAGTTTGTTGGTTAAATAGGCTGATCTTCAGTTGGTTTCTCTTGTTGAGCTTCGCATTGGCTTGTTCTTCGACTTTCTAAAAATGCACATAGATTTTGCAAAGAACAACGAGTTCTTACCTAACTTTTGATGTCGAAAGTATATTCTCGGGTGGGTGATTAGATGCATATTGGAAAGCTCTACTTGTCATCTGATTTACCAAGTTTGTTGGTTGAATAGGCTGATCTTCAGTTGGTTTCTCTTGTTGAGCTTCGCATTGGCTTGTTTTTCAGCTTTTCGAGAAGGCTCTTAAGCTTGCTCATTCCGAGTCACTTTATTCGAATTGGCTAATTTTGAGTTGTCCCAGCTTCTTCTATTTTGACACTTTCTCGGTTCAGCTTCAGCAATGTCATCTTAATCTTTGTTAATTTTGAGATCCGAGAAGGTGGACTCACTTATCCTGCCAAGATCAATCTCATCAAAGATAACATGGATGCTTTCTTCCACTTTGTCTGGTTATTTTGTTAAAAACTCTATAAGCTTTGCTATAAGATTAGTAACCTAGAAATATACCTGCATATGTCCTAGCATCAAACTTAGTTTGATGTTCCTTAGCATTGTTGTGTACGTAGCATTTAATTTCAAATGGTTTGAAGTAGGAGATGTTGGGCTTCTTTCCCTTGTACAGCTCCTAGGGCATCTTTTTCGGGATGGGTCCGATGAGGCGTCTTTTGAGTGTATAATTCACTATGTTAATCGCCTCGACTTAGAAATAGTAAGGCGAGATCATTTTCAATTATCATGGTCCTTATTTCTTTAAGAGTTTTATTCTTTCTCTCCACTAATTCATCCTGTTAGGGAGTTTTTGGTGTAGAGAAGTTATGGGAGATGCCATTCTTGTCACGTAAGTTTGCAAATTTTGAGTAATCAAACTCTCTTCCATGGTCGGTTCGAATTCTTCCGATATGAGTCTTAGACTCCACTTCAATTTTCGTGCAGATCTTAGTGAACTCTTTGAAGGCTTCATTCTTATTCTTCGTAAAACACACCTAGGTAAATCGTGAAGAATCATCAATAATGACAAGCACATATGATTTACCTCCTATGCTTTTCACAGAATTTCACCACACAAATCCATATGAACCAATTCAGGTTCTTTGGATGTAGATGCGATTTTGAGTGGTTTGAAAGATGATCTAACTTGCTTCCCTTCATGCTTCATAAATTTTATCTTTCTTAAATGCACAGTTAGGTAAACCCTTAACTAATCCATGAGATGCAATGCATGGTAATATGACCTAGTCTATGATGCCATGTCCATGAATTATCATTCAATGATGCTTTCAAATAAGATAAATTCTTACTAGAATATGAGAGAGGAATGGTATAAGTGTTAACCGACCTCGATCCTAAGAACTTTGTCTCTTTGGTGACCGCATCGAAATACAAATTGTTGGTCCGAGTGAATATTACGTCTTGACCTTTGTCACATAGCCGAGAGATGCTAAGGAGGTTATACTTGACCCCTTTGACAAGCTAGACTAGACCGAGTGAGTTGTTGCCTTGATCAATCTTTCCAATCCCAACAATCTTACCTTTGCTATTGTCTCCAAATGTGATTTTTCCTCCCTTCAATCTTCAAGGTCAAGGAAGAGTCATGAGTCTCCGGACATATGGTGTGAGCAGCCATTGTTTAAGTACCAGTGACCCTTTCGTTTCTAAGTTACTTGCAAAACAAAAACAAACTAACCATTCTCACTACCTTTCACAAGCCCAAGAATCGTTTTTACTATGGTCTATCTTTGAGGAAGAGCACTTTTGGGAACCTAGATTTGAATAATTTTAGTTTTTATCCGATTCTAAGTCTTCCTTTTAGAAAACTTAGTCTCGTGTATGTTTTCTTCGAAAAACTTTCTTTCGTAAACAGGTTGAGAAGGCTTTTTCCTGTAAAATGGTTTGTGCTCAGTCCCTTTTCCATGCGAGTGAATGAAACCATGCTCGGCTTCCTGAATTTAACAGCTTCGGAATTAGTTTTGAAAAGATCCGAGTAGGAATTAGATTCCTCTTCAACATTGTAACAAAGACCTTCTTTTCTAAATGAGACGCACCGAGAGCCAAGTAAAAGATCAAGGTTTTTCTAATGTTGAGTAAGTTTTAAAACCAACTCTTGAGACTCTTTTAGCTTTTGTTTCAGTCGCTCATTCTCTATTATCGGGCACTCGGACTTAGTCTTATTGTCTTGAGCACTAGTCTCAAGTACTTTCAACTTTTGTCTCAAGTTTTCTAACTCATTTTTCAAAAGAGTACTCACGAAGTAAGAGACTCAAGTTATTCTTTAAAATTAGAAGAGTAAAAATTGAACTTTTCTTCTAAAGCTAAAATGTATCTAGAAGATCAAGTTTGGAAAACATAAGGAAGTATTCAATTACCTCCCGAGGACTTGTTTCCTCAAGCATCTCGATTTGTCACTATATGACTCGGATCCAGGTTCCGAGTTTCTCGGTCTTGTTAGACACTTTGAGTCATCAGAATCATCATCTTCGGAGGAGTCATCATCGCTCCAGGTAGCCACCATAACGTTTTTCTTCTTTTTGTCCTTCTTCATCTTTGGATAGTCTTTGACTATGTGCTCCTTGCTGCCATACTTAAAGCAACCAGAGTTCTTAGATAAAGAGAACTTAGAAGGGGCTGAGTATTTACCTTTCTTGTCTTTCTTGTAGAACTCCTCCTTTGGCCTCTTTTCCCACTTTTTATACTTCATCATCTTCTTGAAGCCTCGAGCAACGAGTGCCATGGGATCCTATCCTAAATATGAGGAGCTCGGACTTTGTCGTCTGCTATATGAGGCCTTCAGTGCAATGTTCTTTTTGGTGGTGACCTCGACATCCTCTTCTTCTAGCAGCAACTCATGAGGGAGTAGCTTCCTAATGAGCTCATCCGGCTTCAATTGAGAGAGACTCTAAGCTTTTTCGATTGTTGTTACCTTGGGACCCCATCTTCTCTTTGGTAGACTTCTTAGAATTTTTCTGACCATTTCTTCCTAAGAGATATTTCTACCTAGAGATTTAAGATTGTTGGTAATCTCAGTGAACCAAGCGAACATTTGAGAGATGCTTTCCTCGGGCTCCATTCTAAACATCTCATACTTGTGAAGATATTGACTTATCCGTGCTTGCTTTACTTAGCTAGTTCCTTCATAGTTGTTAACCAGTGTATCCTACACCTCTTTGGTTGTGTCACGGACTAATGCCCTATTGTATTCTTCTCGAGTTGATAGCACACATCAGAGTTTTCATAGCTTTGAAGTTCTTCAAGAACTTGTCATTCTCTTCGAGTATTATACTATGATTTTTCTCTCGACACGGATCTTGCTCCATCCATCTTCATTGGAATAAAGTTTCTATTCTTGATAATGTTTCATACTTCCTCATCATTGTCCAAGAGGAAGCATTCCATCATCTTCCTCCATTGTGCAAAGTTTGACCCCTTGAACTTGGATGGTATGATGGATGATCTTCCTTCATCGAACTCTCCATTGTTCCGAGCCATCCGATCTTTAGACCTTTGGATTATGATATCCTCTTGAAAGGCTAGGTTCTAATACCAATTGATGGTTTGCTCTTGGAGAGGTTAAGTCACCCTAGAGGGGGTGAATAGAGTGATGGAAGATTTTTGTGAAAATACAAATTGGTTTACACATAACAAACTTAAACATATCTTCCGAGTCTAGATTGGACTCGAAAGGAAAGTACACACAAAAGTACGTGGAAATGCTCCTGGGGCGGAAAACCACGAGACAGTGTTAATCCAAGCACCAAGTCAAATCCATTAATTGAATCCATAATTACAAGGACTGACTCTTAACCGAATTCCTCCCTTAGACAATTCCTTTACAAGTTTCCTAGACTTAGAAGTTCCCTTATCTAATCTAGTACTTCTTGAGAGAGATACCCTTTATAGTCGGGGGCAACCGAGCTGAGTTAACCCTTACAGCTAAGTCAAGGGATTTAGGAAGAAAGTAGAAAGAGTATAAGTGAATACGAGACTTTCTATACAACTTAGAAAATAAGAGATTACGAGAATAGGAGTTGTAAGTCGAAGATTGAATAAGTAAGCACTAAGTAAGTGTTAAGCAAAGTGTTCATCAATCTTCTAGTCTTGTGGAGTGGCTTCTATTTATAAGCACCAAGGCAGAATGACCATTGAGACTTGTTATGGAATGGTAAGCTTTAATAGCCCTTGCAAAGGCTAGTACGAGTCACTCGTAAAAGGATCCGTTGAGAGGTGAATGTTGTGTGGTGGTCCTTGGCTCAAAAACTTGTCTAACCCTCTGGTTGTGATTGAATAGGGTGGACACAACCGTTAGACCCAGAGTTCAAGTTTACTAGCTTTGTAAACAAACAACCCCGGCACGATGTATAAGCCATGTCTAGAAATGGTTAATTTCTATCTCGCTGGTGTTTAACGGCTAAAACCCTGCTGCTTTTGTATTTCAAAAGTAGATTAGGCTTGTTTAAACAACCTACAAATGAAAATAAAATTGGTACTCAAAGTATAAAAATACCTTGGTCCAGAATTAGGCAAAGATAATAATTAATTCAAAGTAATTAAGCACTTAAGTATCTTCGACTGAAAGTATAGAACTTTCTAAGTCTAATATACATTAGGATCAAATTCCATCTTGAGTCAATCCTTAAAGTGATCAAGTTAGAAAGAATAAAATATCATAATAATAAATTTGATCATGTAAATAATTCTAAATAAATAAGCTAACTTAGAAATTAGTATTAACTCCGTAATCTATTTTCACTTGAAACATGAAGTTAGTGCTCAAAATAAAAGTGTTAGAGAAATTATTTACTCAAGCCATTGTTCTAAGTGGTGTTTGAGTAAGTGAGAAACTGATTCAAGAATGTTATGATAAATGAATGGTTTCCGAGTGGGTTAGAACAAGATGAAAACTTAGATATGAGTTTCTTGAAGCTACGAATGACTTAGAATAAAAACCATAGAGAGATAGAGAGTTATGCTTGAGTCATCACGCCTATTAGGTTTGAAAACCAGCACCTATTACTTCCCCGACCAATTATTGTAGCTGATAGGAAGAAAGCAAGTGATTCCTTATAGGAACCACGACCAGTTGGGGCCGCCGAGCTTCCCTACTTGTGTCGGGGCTCTTTTTAAAGATTGATTTTGTAGATGGTTTTAGAAAGTCGATTTTGGAATGTGGGCATGAACCTTTTATTAAGATTTCGAATTTTATTAAATTTGACTTAAAACGAAATAAGCAAAGTTGAATGGCGCTTTATTAACCTTTTTATTTTAGTGATTATTTTGAGAAGTTATGGGATTTTGACCACATGGTGCAGGCGGCAGCCGCACCTAGTGGTGGCCGACGCCGGCCAAAGGCTACGGATGAGGAGATCAGCTTTGGCCTCTCCCCGGCCAAAACTCATTTTATTACCGTTCAGTCAAAAAATAGTTGAGAACCCGATTTGAATAGAAATAAATGAAAAGGGAGTCACCAATCAATCTTCGTAAAAGAAAAACTAACAAAAACAAAAGTAAAGATTTGCTCTTTGAATCTTAGTATGGGGAAACTAAGACTGAAAGAGGCTAAAACCGACTCCACCGGTCTTTAAATTGAGAATTGGATTCGGGGACAAACCCTTTCATTCCGCCCGTCCGAAGACGACCATTACTAGTTCGAGTAGTAAATTAGAATAATGTAAAACAAGCAAGCGAGCAATATGCGATGGGAATTAAAAGCAACCAAACATAATTAAGGAAAGCGATAAAGGCGGAAAGTAAAGAAAGCGGTGAAGAAAGTAAAAGCGAAAAAGAAAGAAAAGCAGAAATTAAAGAGATTACATAGGTCGGGAGGAATTAAAAGCGATACATCTCGAATCCATAATACTGAAAGCGAAAAATGAAAAATATAAATAAAATAAACCGCTTTGAAAAACTGGATCTATGCCCTCGGGTTGTCCCACCTACTAATTTGGATCTCCTGATGCGACGATGGTGAATTGAAAATGGGCTTTTTGTGAGTTTTTGTGGAATTAGGTAGGCAGATGTGTGACCGATGTAGTTTTGGCATCGGATGTATAGAGTATAATGGAAGTATAGAAGGAATAGGCTAAAAGAGACCAATAGATTAGAATACGTAAGGGATTATTCAGTAGCTCTTAGGCAAATTTCAGTAGAGTAACATTGAGGGTTTAGGCATTGGGAGAATGAGAGCTAAGGCTCTCTATTTATAGGGAAAGGTTAGGTCAAGCAATGACCTAGGTTTAACCTCGGTCAATCGTTCGTAATAGGGTACAAAACCAGGTAAGAATATCTTGAGATTGAATTGGATAGAACCGAGATAAAGAAGGGATAAAATCGAATAAAATCGGGAGGCAAGGGCCGACCACAAGAGGCTGCCTATGGTTTCGTGCCCTAGCGTGCTTCCATGGGAGTCTCTGGGGCAAAACGCAGTGTTCCACTTAACCTTTTAGAAGGCAAGCGCTGGCCACATGAGCTTTCCAAAAATGGAACGTTTCCAATTTTGACAAGTTTTCGTTTTGGTAGGTTTCTATTTTTGTCATTTTTCAATTTTTATGCGGGATACGTGCTCTTAGTCTCGGTGGACTATCTCGAAGCCAAACGCAACACTTTGATGCTTATGATCATGAAATGCAGTGCTAACGTCGTCATGAGGTCTTCAACTCCTTGTCCGGTTGCACTTGGTCGTCGGATGACATGAACTCTAAAGAACTCCTACTTGAAATATGATGTTCCTCAAGGTTATGTGCCTTGTTCTATATTTGAGCTTTTAGTTTGTATGCTAATAGCTCCTTTATAAGGTAGACGATTTGTGTCTTCCTCTCGAGTATTCTTGGAGTTGTTGTGGTTGTATGACCCTTTCGATCAGAGCCCCCATATTCTTCTTGGGTGCTTGTGTCTAGTTCTTCTTGAACGTTGGAGAGTTGGTGGGCTTTGATTAATTCATAGAAGATCCTCTTTGAAGGTGACGGTGCTGGTGACCTCCTTGATGCCGATTTGATGCTTGATGCCGCTTGATGCTCGATGCTTCTTGATGCTTGATCCTGGTTGATGCTTGATTGAATAATTCCTTGTAGGGTGCTTTGTTATTAATTTTTGTATTTTTATGAGTTTGACTCATGCAAAGGAGATGTATGCAAGACTCTAGTATAAGAACTAATGCATTCTTTTATTAAGATGATGCAAAAAGTTCAAAAAGACAAAGATAAAATTGCACTTTAGCCCCCGCTCCCTAAAGTAGAGCCTAAAGAAGGGTAAGTCACTCGAACTGCGATGTACTCGGTGCTAAATGGTGAATTATGATCATGACGGTTTGGTGCTGAATCATACCGGCATGCTTCTTGATTATTCAGTTCCTTTTCCCAATGGGTTTATGTCTACTCTTTGGATAGGGCAAAGTGGCTTTGAGATTTGGAAAATTGGAAATGGGATTTGGAAATTGGGTTCAAGATAAGGCTTGGGGTCGGACCTCATTGGCTTCCTACATATCTCGCAATAACGGAAATAAGGCCTTTATAATTCAAAAAGGAAGGTAATTTGGTTTTTTTTTTTTTTTTTTTGGAAAATAGGAAAGGGAAATAGACAAACAATGGATATGGAAAAAGGAAATGGACAAAGAACAAATATGAAAGGGAAATGCACTCTTTATTAGTATCCTTGATGAGTAGTGGGCTCATTGGATGGCCTTTGAATCGGATAAAGCATGTTCTTTTCTCGTGAGCATGCCATCATCTCCGAGTGTTTGAAGTTCATGATAGGCAAGAACTTCAGTGTACCGATGATAACCAGGTTGCGGTGTTCTTAATAATGATTCTAACCTCGATCCTTTTTAGATGGTCGATCAGTCATGTGGGCAACTGTCGCCCTCCAACGAGTAAAGAAGTCGATGCAGCCTTCATCGTCTCCTTGCTTGATTAATTCTAGATCCCGAAAAGTGACTGGTAGATCGGTATTACAGGAGTATTGATTTAGAAACTCCTTGCAAAGATCAGTCCAGCTTAGTGACCTTGCGTGGGTCGATAGCATTGTACCACTTCATGACATCTCGTGTCAAACGTCCATGGGAAGATGACATGGTAAGTGTCTCCCGGTACCTTTTTCAAATTCATTGCCCCTACAAAGTTTCTCACGTGATAGTGAGGGTGCTCAATTCAATGAAACTTGATGTTAGTCATGGTAAACTTAGGGGTAGCTTGCCTTTAGGGATTGAAATGAATCCTTGGGCCGGATAGTGGTGGTTAAACATTAAGGACTCTCGTAACATCTTCTCTATTTGATCTACTGTTGGATCGGATTGAGGCATGGGTTGAGGTTCGGGCAGGATCCTTCTCCTTCTTTTTCTTTCCCTTTGAACTTTGATTTCCTATTTAGTTCTTTGCGTATGAGACTAAGGGATTCTAAAGGTTTGCTCGTGGAGAGTCTAAGTCACCCTAGAGGGGGTGAATAGGGTGATAAAGAAAATTAAACAATTTTTTAACAATTCAGGTAAACAACAGATTTTGAGTCTAGATTGGACACAAAAAATCATAACACGTATTTACCTGGAAACCCTCCCGGGGCGGAAAACCACGGACAATGCTAATCCCAAGCACCAAGTAAAATCCACTATTTTGACTCAAAAAATACAGAGGACTTAACCAGAAATTGTTCCCTTAAACAATTCCTTACAATGTTTTCCTACACTTAGAAGTCCCCTTATCTAATCTAGTACTTCCTGACCGAGATAACCTTTACAATCGGGGACAACCGAAGCTGAGTTAACCATTACAGCTCTATCAAGGCACCTTAATTAGAAAGTAAGAAAAGAATGTAACTGGATACAAGACTTTCTTTATAACTCATAAAATATTGTATAAAGACTTGAAGTTTGTAAATAGAAGATTGAATAAGAATGAGAACAATTAGTTCAACAATAAATTCAATTCAAGCAATGTGTTCAAGCAATCTTCTAGTCTTGTGAGGTGGCTTCTATTTATAGCCAACCAGGCAGAGTGACCGTTGATTCTTGGTTCTCGGACGAAGTCTTCGGTAGCCATTAGTAATGGCTCTTCCGAGTCACTTAGAAAAGATCCGTTGGGATGTGAACGTTGTGCAATGGATCTTGGCTCAAAAAGATAGTCCAATCACTTAGTGATGACTAAAAGTTGTGGTGGAAACAACCATTAAGCCTAGAGTTGGAGTTTTCTAGTTTTGGAAACAAATAACCCCGACACAATGTTTGAGCCATGTCCGAAGTAGCTAAAACTTGTCTGCTGGTAATTAACGGCTAGAAGCCGGTTGTTTTTGTATTTCAAAAAAGTTAGCCTCGTTTGGATAACCTACAAAAGCAATCCACAATGGTTCTCAAAGTATAAAATACTTTGGTCCAAGATTAGGCATATATAATAATTAAATTAGAGTATAACAACTTGATCCGGTCAAATAATTCTCAAGGAAATAAACCGACTTAGAAAGAGGAATTAACGATGCAATTCTCTTTGCGTTGAGATACACAGTTAGTGCTCGGAATAAGCGTGGTAGAGAAATTATTTGAGCATGTGATAGTTCCGAGTCATGTCCGAGTGAGTCCGAAACATTAGTGTAGGAGATATGCAATAAGGTGCTTTCCGAGTCGGTGAGAATAGAAAGAAAACTTAGACAAGAGTTTTTATAGTGCTCAAAATGACTTGAAATCAAAACTTAAAAGAGATAGGATTTATATTTGACTCTTTATGGAATACTCGTAATGACTTAGAGTTAAAAACCGAGCCTTTAATCTCCCCATTTTGATGAAAGGCATTCTATACTTAAGATAGAAACTTGTTAGTGCGAAACATGAGTTTTCATTTTCAATGATCAAAACGTATCGTGAGCAAAGAGTGAGCGATGAAAGGCATACTATACTTATAACATGCATTTCAAATCATATCATCACTCATAATAGTTTTATGGAAAATAAATCACAAAGAAAGAAATAAACAAATTGTATCGTAGTCGAAAAGCAAAAGAGATATATAACTCGGAAAGAAGTATGTTAAAAAAATTCATTCATTGCTCGAAAAGAAGGTGAGCTCCCCTAAACACAACATCAAGTTTTCTATATTCTTTCCCCTACCATTTCATCAAAAAGGAGGTACAATTGATGTTGGACAAAAAAAGGTTAAATTAAGAGGAGGGGGCTTGCTATCGAGGGGAAGAGGGATGGGCAGTGGGCCCGTGCTAATAAGCTTGGGAGGACGTGGATGATCGCGGTGGCAGCAGCACGGGGATGTCCGGAAGTTAAGTTCTTCTGACTAACCAGCATCCCCAGCTTCTTCCGACGCACTCATACCGTGATCTAAGAAGATAAGTTCCGCTTCAGGAGATGTTGGTTCTCCGGGATCCGAGATCTGCCTAGTCTTCCGGTTGATAACCAGGCCTTGAAGGACATTAGAGTAGAGAGTGTCTCGAAGTTCTCTCGGACACAAAAGCAATTTTGTCTACCAACTTGATAAAGATAGCAGCAGAGGATGAAGGAGGTGGTAGAGAAGTAGAGGGACCAACAGATGAAGGTGGAAGTGTTAGAAGAATCTAAGTATGAGTGGGAGGGGGTGAGGGAGGTTTCAACCGAGACCCATGAACCCGCACACCGAGCTTGACTTCCTGGTACTAATACTTGAGAAGCTCTTTTCTGCCAACCACAATGGCAGCCTCGGAGACAACATTTGGATCTCGAGGGGAGGGGACTTTGAACTGTTTGAAAATAACAGTCAAAAGGGCTCCAAAAGGAAATGGACCGGATTACTTTGAAATTGGTGGCATAGAAGCCATCCGCTCAATGATAGAGGGGAAGAGGTCTACGTCGTAGCCCTCTAAGATATTGAATAGAGCTTTGAGAATATTTAAGTTAGGATTCTCTTTGCTGGAATGATCGAGAGAAGAAGGTTTTCATCAAAATGAAATAGAGTAATCTTGCCTAAGTCTTTATCCGAGTCAATGAGAAATTCTTCCATGACTCGAGAACTTCCTTGGCATACTTCTCGAATAATTCATCAAGCAATCTCCATAAATGGTATGGGATTGTAGTTGAGAAAGAGAGAAGGGACTTTAGAAAGTCTATGAAGAGGAGAGAGATTGACATGAACAACCTTCTATTGAACTCTTGATGTAATGATTCCCTCGAGTAGGACATGTTTGAATACAACTCGACAACGAGTTCCGGTCAATAAATTCACCGAAGCACAAATAATTGTACACCTAAGTGCTTTTGATGTGCTCCAACCACGAGAAAGAAGTGGTTGGGAAGAATTTATCATCCAACGTGAGATGTTTGGGTGACAAAAATTTTCGAGGGGTTAGAGGTACCGTCTGTAGGATTTTTGGTGTGGGGCTTTTTGGTAGCAAACCCCAACAACTCGGATGCTGAACCCCGCTTAGGCATGGGGTGAATTGAGAAACCGAGAGGATATGAGAGAGCAAAGAGAGAATGAGAGCTTTGTATTCGTAAAGTGAATATGAGAGAGTAGAGATTTCGAGAGAGGAGAGCGAAAAGCAAAGTAATAAAAAGAAGGCAAAGGGATGCTATTTATAGCAAAATGAAATAACTCTTGGCCTTCGGTCTAACTCTGAAGTTCAAACGGCAGCCTCGGACGGGTATGACGTTTGACACTCCAACGACTAGTATTCCAACAGACTTTCTTCTAACAACTAGAATTCTTCGATTGAAATGCCAATCCGAGAGAGAGAAGAGAGGCTTTTGAAAATATTAGTGAAATTCTTCATTTATCTAGAGATAATTCTAGATGTTTGATGTCCATATTACTCAAAACCGAGTCCGACTCGAGTATGTTTTCTAAGTGACTCGAACAGTCGGAGAACTAATAACTCACAGCTCGGCTTCACTCCATCAACCGATCCATTTGTTATTAAAACAAAAGAAAACACATAACACATAATTATGTAAGGATAATTCACTTAGAAATCACATAATCATGCATTAATCATACGAAGCTCATTCGTAATAAAGCAAAACCGATCTTCACTAAGTGGCTTAGTGAAAATATCAACTAACTGAATTTTTGTAGGAATGAATTCAAGTTCAATATCACCTTTCTCGAGTGGTCTCTTAGAAAATGATACCTAACCTCAATATGCTTTGTCTTTGTGTACTGAAGCGGATTCTTAGTAATACTAATTGCACTCTAATTGTCAAACTTTATTGGGATAGATGTGAATGATAACCCTAGATCCTTCAAGTGTTGCTTGATCCACAGAATCTACGCACAACAAGCTCCAGCTGCAATGTACTCAGCTTCGGCGATTGATAGAGCAACAAAATTTTGTTTTTTTTTGTGCCAAGAGATGAGGGATTGACCCGAAATTGGCATGCTCCTAATATGCTCTTCCTATCAACTTTGTATCCAGCATAATCAGCATCCGAGTATCCATTGAGAGTCGGTTCCGAGTCTTTTGAAAACCATAAACCAAGATTCTAAGTCCCTGCAAGATATCCGGAAAGTCTATTCAGCAGCAGTGAAATGTGATTCTTTTGGATTAGCTTAAAATCTTGCACAAAGGTAGACACTCGAACATGATATCTAGCCTACTAGATGTGAGATAGTGTAGAGATCCAATCATATTTCTTTAGAGTTTTTGATCTACAGCTTTACCTTTTTCATCCGAGTCCAGTTTCAAACTCGCTGCTCATAGGTGTTGCTGCATGCTCCACATCTTGTAGTTTGTACTTCTTCAAAAGTTCCTTGGTATACTTTGATTGATGGGTATAATGCCATCCTTGTCTTGTTTGATTTGTAGACCAAGAAAGAAGTTGAGTTCTTCTATTATGCTTATTTGGAACTCCTGTCTCATCAACTCAAAAAACTCTTGACATAGAGTTTCATTAGTAGCTCTAAAAATGATATCATCAACATAAACTTAAGCGATAAGAAAATCTTTCCCCTTGGTTTTTAGGAAAAGAGTTTTCTCAATCTGACCTCTTTTGACATTATTTTCAACCAAGAAACTGCTTAGTGTTTCATACCAAGCTCTGGGAGCTTGTTTAAGACCATATAAAGCCTTTTGCAATTTGAAAACATGATTTGAAAATTCTAAGTTTTCAAATCCAGGGGTTGCTCAACATAGATTTCTTTTTGAATGAAACCATTCAAAAAAGCACATTTGACATCCATTTAATAAAGCTTGATATTCATGCTTGATGTAAACGCCAATAAGATTTTAATTGCCTAAATCCTAGCAACAGGTGCAAAGGTTTCCCCACAATCAATTCCTTCTTCTTGATTGGAACCCTAGGCAACAAGTCTAGTCTTATTTCTAACTATCAACCCTTCCACATCCAGTTTGTTCTTGAAAACCCGTTTGGTTCCTATGACTGGGTGGTTAGATGATCGTTTGGTCAAAGTCCAGACTTGGTTTATTTCAAATTCATTGAGCTCTTCTTGCATGGCCTCTACCCATTCAGGTTCATTTAGGGCTTCTAGTGCATTTTTGGGTTCAGTTTATGATATGAATATAGAAAATGCACATAGATTATGTAAAGAAGATCGAGTTCTTACCCCACTATTGATGTTAAAAAGTATGTTTTCAGGTGGGTGGCTGGATGCATATTCGAAAGCTTTACCTGTCCATTGATTTACAAAATTTGTTGGTTGAATAGGCTGATCTTTAGTTGGTTGGTTGATCTTGTTCAGTCTCATTGATTTGTTCTTCAAGCATTCTAAGTCGGCTCTTGAATTTGTTCGATCCGAGTCATACTATTCCGAGTTGCTCCATTCCGAGTTGCTTCGATAATTCTGTTTTGACTCTTTCTAAGCTGAGCTTGAACAAGTTCGTTTTCATCATTGTTAAGTATAAGATCTAATTATGTGGACTCACTTATCCTACCAAGATAAATTTCATCAAAGACAACGTGGATACTTTCTTCCACTTTGTTTGTTCTCTTGTTAAAAAGATGACAAGCTTTACTATGAGATGAGTAACCTAGAAATATACCTTCATCTAACCTATCATCGAACTTAGTCGGATGCTCCTTACCATTGTTGTGGACAAAGCACTTACACCCAAATGGTGTGAAGTAGGAGATGTTGGGTTTCTTTCCTTTGCGGACCTTATAGGGTATTTTCTTGAAGGTGGGTCCGATGAGACAATTGTTGAGTGTGTAATTTGCTATGTTGATCGCTTCAGCCCGAAATAGTAAGGTAAATCATTTTCAATCATCATAGTCCTTCCTATTTCTTCAAGAGTTCTGTTCTTTCTCTCTACTACTCCATTTTGTTGAGGAGTTCTTGGTGTAGAGAAATTGTGAGTTATGTCATTTTGGTCACAAAAATCTGCAAATTATGAGTAGTTGAACTCTGTTCCATGGTTAGTTCGAATCTTTCCGATCCGAGTCCGAGACTCTAGCTGAATTTCCTGTAGAGCTTAGTGAACTTTTTCAAGGCTACATTCTTGTTCTTGAGAAAACATCCCCAAATAAATCGTGAGAAATCATGAACAACAACAAGTACATACGATTTACCTTGAAGACTTTTCACAGGAATTTGACCACACAAATCCATTTGAAGCAATTCAAGCACTTTGGATGTAGATTTAGTTTTGAGTGGTTTGAAATTTGATCTAACTTGCTTACCTTTTGTGCATGTCTTACGATTTTATCTTTCTTAAAAGCACAGTTAGGTAAACCCCTAACCATCCCATGAGATGCAAGTTTATTGATAGTATGCATGCTAATATAACCTAGTCTACAATGCCAGGGCTATGAATCATCATTCACGGATGCTTTCAAATAAGATAAATTTTGGCTTGCATCGGAGAGAGGAATAGTGTAGGTGTTACCCGACCTCGGACACTGAGAGCTTAGTCTCTTTGGTGATTGCATCGAAATATAGCAATTGGTCCGAGTGAACATTACCTCTTGACATTTGTCACATAGCTGAGAAATGCTAAGGACATTGTACTTGAGTCCTTTGACGAGGGACACTGGCTTGACTGAGTTGTTTCCTTCACCAATTTTGCCAAGCCCTACTATCGTGCCCTTGAAGTTATCTCCAAACGTGACTTTTCCTCCTTTCGGATCTTCTAGCTCATAGAAGAGTCTTGAATCTCCCGACATGTGACATGAGCAACCACTATCTAAGTACCAATGACCTTTCTTCTTCTTCTTCGAGTTATTTGCAAGACAGGAACAAACTAACCCTTCTCATTTCCTCTTACGAACTAAGTAAGTCCATTTACTGTGGTCCTTTTCTTAGGAAGAGCACTTTTGGGCCTAGATTTGAATAATTTTAGGTCCGGTCCGATTCTCGAGTCTTCCTTATAGAGAATTGAGTCTGTCTCTTTCTTTTGAAAATCTTTTATTTTGTAAATAGGAGGAGAAGCCTTCTTCCCGTAAACTAGTCCGGGCTTAGTCCTTTGTTCATTTGTATGAATGGGACCATGCTCAACCTTCCCGAACTTCACAGTTCCGGAATTAGTTTTGAAAAGATTAGAATAGGATTTTGATTCCTCTTCTTCATTGAAACCAAGTCCTGCTTTCCCGAAGGAGACACACTGAGAGCCTAATAGCATATCAAGGTTTTTCCGACCTTGAGTGAATTTCAAAACAAGCTCTTGAAACTCATTGAGCTTTCTTTTCAGTTACTCATTCTCTACTCTAAGTGACTCGGACAAAGTATCATTTGCTTGAGTACTGGTCTTAAGTTCTCTCAAATTTTGACTTAGTTTTTCCAATTTGTTTTTCAAAGCATTGCTCTTATCGATAAGGGACTCAAGTTGTTCTTAGAGCTGGATAAAGTTAGAATTGGACTTTTCTTCCAAAGTGAAAATATATCTTCTAAATCAACATTTGAAAATTTGAGAAAGTATTCAACTACCTCATCAATATTTGAGTCCTCGTTGTTTGACTCAGATTCAACTTCGAGTTCATAAGTGCCATAAGACATTTTGAGTCAGTCATCTTCTTCGGATGAGCCATCATCCTCCATGTAGCCACCATAGCCGTTTTCCTTTCCGTCCTCCTTTCTCTTAGGATAGTCTCCGACTATGTGCTCCTTGCTACTATCTTCATATCAACTAGAGTTCTTAGATAAAAATAACTTTGAAGGAGAGGAATAGTTACCTTTTCTGTCCTTCTTGTCTTTCTTGTAGAACTCATCCTTTGGCCTCTTTTCCTACTTCTTATATTTCATTATTCTCTTGTAGTTGCGAGCTATGAGTGCCATAGGGTCGTCTTTTGATTATGAGGAGCTTAGACTTTAACGTCTACTTTCCGAGGCCTTCAGCGCAATATTCTTTTTAGTGCTAACCTCTGCATCCTTTTCCTCCGGATGAATCTCGTGAGTGAGTAGCTTACCAATAAGCTTGTCCGGCCTTAGTTGAGAGAGGTTATGAGCTTTTTCAATGGCTGTCACTTGGGGAACCCATCTCTTCTTTAGTACACTTCTCGGAATCTTTCTGGACATTTCTTCGCGAGAAATCTTTCTACCCAGAGATTTAAGATTATTGGTAATCTTCGTGAACCGAACATACATCCGAGTGATGTTTTCTTCTAGCTTCATCTTAAACAACTCATACGTATGAAGATATTGACTTATCTTCGCTCGCTTCACTTGGCTTGTTCCTTCATAGGTGTTCACAAGAGTGTCCTACACCTCTTTGGTTGTGTCATAAGCTTAGACTTTATTGTATTCTTCTATGCTAATTGCATACATCAGTGTGTTCATAACTTTGAAGTTCTTTCCGAATTTATCGGTCCTCGATGCTTGAACTCGGATTTGGCTTTTGGCACGAGTAGTTCCATTCTCCATCTTCATTGGAATGAATTTTCCTGCTAGGATGATGTTCCAAACATCTTCATCGTTGTCCATCAAGAAACATTCCATCATCTTCTTCCAATGAGCAAAGATTGACCCTTTGAACTTCGGTGGTCCGGTGGATGATCTTCTTTCACCGAACTCTCCATTGTTCTAAGTTATATGATCTTTATACCTTTGGATGGTGGGATCCTCTTGAAAGGTTAGGCTCTAATACAAATTGAAGGTTTGCTCGTGGAGTGTCTATGTCACCCTATAAGTGGGGTGAATAGGGTGATGTAAAAAATTAAACAATTTTTGCAACAATTTAGCTCAACAACAGATTCTTAATTTAGATTGGACTCAAAAGAGTGATAACACGTATTTACGTGGAAACCCTCCCGGGGTAGAAAATCGCGGATAGTGCTATTCTAAGCACTAAGTCAAATCCACTATTTTGAATCCATAAAATACAGAGGACTTACTCAACCGAATTGCTCCCTTAAACAATTTCTTACAATGTTTTCCTACACTCAAAAGTTCCCTTATCTCGATCTAGTATTTCCTGATTGAGATAACCTTTAGAATCGGGGACAACTAAGCTGAGTTAACCCTTATAACTCAGTCAAGAGACCTTACTTAGAAAGTAAGAAAAGAATGTAACCGAATACAAGACTTTCTTTACAACTCATAAAATATTGAATAAAGACTTGAAGTTGTAAATAGAAGATTGAATAAGAATGAGAACAATTAGTTCAATAATAAATTCAGTTCAAGCAATGTGTTCAAGCAATCTTCTAGTCTTGTGAGGTGGCTTATATTTATAGCCAACCGGATAGAGTGACTCGTTGATTCTTGGTACTGGACGAAGTCTTTGATAGCCGTTGTAACGGCTCTTCCGAGTCACTCGTAAAAGATCCGTTGGGATGTGAACATTGTGTAACGACTCTTGGCTTAAAAAGATAGTCTAATCACTTGGTGGTGACTGAAAGTTATGGTGAAAACAACCGCTAAGCCTAGAGTTGGGGTTTTCTAGTTTTTGAAACAAACAACCCTAACACGATGTCCGAGCCATGTCCGTAAGTAGCTAAAACTTATCTGCAGGTGATTAACGGCTAGAAGCCGGTTGCTTTTGTATTTCAAAAAATAAGTTCGCCTCGTTTGGATAACCTACAAAATCAAACCACATTGGTTCTCAAAGTATAAAATACTTTGGTCCAAGATTAGGCATAGATAATAATTAAATTAGAGTAATTAAATGCGTTTTTCTTAATCATTTTATTTTAGGAATTATTTTATAAGTCCCGGGATATCATTTACAAATTAAAGGATAAAACGGTTAGGGTTCTCCCGAGAGGCTTTAGGGCCAGGTTGGTGTGAAAGCACCAGTCTAAACGGAAGCCTCGCTTGCCGATTGTCAAGCACAGGCGGCAGCCTATTCTCGGTGATGGCGAGCGCCGGCCGGAGGCATGGGTGACAAAGTTTGCCTCAAACTCGCCCTAGTTGGTACATCCGAACCTTCATATTTTTTTATCCTCGCAAATCAAAAAACAACCGGGATATATATTTAACATAGAATAAAACATAAAATAAGGGAGTCGCAAGTAAGTTTTTAAGAAGGAAAAAACGAACAAAAATACAAAATAAAAACATTTGTTGTTCTAATCTTAGTATGGAATAACAAAGGCTAAAAGCGGCTAAAAATGACTCCATTGGTCTTGAATTGAGAATCGGATTTAGGGGCAAGGGTACGAAATGTAGGGATAAATACCTCCATTCCGCCTATTCGAAGACAAACTGCTACTAGTTCAAGTAGTGTATCGATAAAGATGTAAGAAAACAAGCATACAACATGTGAAACAAAATTAAAGCGACCAAAACATAACAAGAAAATCGTAAAGAAAAGCGATAAAGAAAGCAATAAAAGAAAGAAAAACAGGAATTTAAAAGATTACATTGGTCGTGGAGGAAATTAAAGCGATTACATCTCTTAAACCACAATACGGAAAGCGAATAAAACAAAAATAAAGATAACTCGTTCGAAGGCTTAAATATGGTCCTCAGGTTGTCCCACCTTGTTGATTTGGATCTCCTTGCTGGATCTCTCGATGCAATGGTGATAATCCGAAGAAAATGGCTAGTTTTGTGAATTGTGTCTAAGGTATAGTAGTGATCGATTGAATGAGCGCCCGTAGTCGTGAATAATCGAATATTCTTTAGCTCTTCACATGTATTCAAATGTGAAAGATGAATGTTTATAGAAAATTCGATAGAGTAAGGGTTAGATGAGAGCATTCAAGTTGGCTTTCAACAAGTGTGATACTAAGGCAGGAAGTCGTGTAGGAATGAGAGCCAAGGCTCTCTATTTATAGGAGAGGACCTAGGTCACAAATGACCTAGGGTTTTCCTTTTATCGACTAAAATAAAACCGGGTAATTCCTTTAGAGATAGAATAGGATCGGAAGATGATAAAACCAAATAAAACCTAGGTTAAAAGGGAGTAGGCAGGCATCGGCCAACCAGCACCCTCCTAGGGTTTCGTGCCCTAGTTGTATCCTCGAGGACTCTCCATGCTCAAAACGCAGCGTTCCACCATGCTTCTAGAAGGCGGGCTCAGCCCGCTCTTGGACAATCCGAAAGAAAAGAAGATTTGTGGACCGACCCAAGGCAAAAAGGCTATTTAAGTAGTGTTGGGGTTCTTTGTGGTTTACCGGCTTACATTACACCGATCGATCACAGCTTAGAATCCAAACCCACAAACAGGACTCGGGATTATTATCATCGGGCAAACAAAACAAAACACAAAAATAACGAGATAAAGGACGACACTTTTTAGATGTCTACAATTGGCTCATGGAAAAACTTCTAGGGAGATGGGGCTTAAGTGTTTGACCCGAGGAACGATCGACCCTAAGAGAAAAGAAAATGATATGCTCTTTTATTTGGATGCACATAGGGGATGCAAATCAAATGGAATGGAATGCAACAATGCGCATGACTTAATCTGGGATGATTCTATGATTTGGCTAATGCATAACCGAAATGCATAAATGATTATTTCTAATGGAAGATGAATTTGTTTTGGCTAAATGAGAAAAGAAAATGCAAAACAGACTCACCTAATTTGAGATGAATTTTATTTTGGCTAATGCAAATGAAAGACTCTCCTAATTAGAGATGAATTTTAATTTGGCTAATGCAAGATGACATGCAAGATTGGACTGACCTATTCTAAGATGAAATTTGAATTGGGCTAATGCAAAATGAAATGGACTCACCGTAATTGGGATGAAATTTAAATTGGGCTAATGCAAAATGAAATGCAAGATTAGACTCACCTACTTTGAGATGATTTTAACTTCTGCTAAATGTAAAAAAGAAATGCAAATATGGACTCACCTTAATTGAGATTAAGTTTATTTGGGCTAATGCAAATGAAATGCGGACTCACCTTAATTGAGATGAGATTTATTTTGACTCACCTATTTGAGATGAAATTTATTTTGGTTAATGCAATAATAAAATGAATGGACAAACCTAAAAGATATGATTTTTGATTTAGCTAATGCAAATATAGAATGAATGGATTAACTTAAATGGGGAATGTAATTTTTGACTTTTGGCTAGAAGGCACATAATTAGACCGACTTAAAAAGTTTTATTTTTATTTTATTTTTGCACCCATGCAAGGATTATTCATCGCTCCTCACCCATTCCTAAAGGTTCACAAGTAGAGTATTAAATCTAAAACACACACACTCATTCAAGCATGCAAATGAAGGAGGGGATCACCTAATAGTCCAAAAGTTCTATGGTTAAAGAGTTCAATAGTTCGGATAGATGTTGACACGTAGTCGGAGAATTTGGTCCCCATGGGTTGCATGAATTAGGATACCAACTAGAATTCTCAGTGCCTATCGGTGAACCAAAAGGTTTAGCCCAACAGCGCGTGCTACGAGGGAGGAGTTAGCGTTTCCTCGGGCAATCAAGCCTAGTTCGGCCCGGCTAAAGGAACCAAGTGGGAGCCTCTCTGTAGAAAGGGTAAGCGTGGGGTACAATAAAGTTTTCCTAGTGGTCTAAAATTAGTATTTAAACTAGTTCAAAGGTTGCTAAATGCAGGATGTCCAATGCAAACACATTAGTAAAACTCACTACTCAAATTTTCAAGTTTCGCCCTTTTAATAAATGATTTATCCCCAGCGGAGTGGCCACCGTAGGAACCAAGGCCAACCGGTGCCCGCCGAGGTTCCCCACTTGTGTCGGGTCTCTTTTTAAAGATTGATTTTGAAGATGGTTTTAGAAAGTCGATTTTGGAATGTGGGGAATTTAGTTAAATCTAATTTAAAGCAAATTAAGCAAAGTTGAATGGCGGTTTTTATTAACCTTTTTATTTTAGTAATTATTTTGAGAAGTCCAAGGATATTGTTTCTTAACCTAAAAATACGAATTAGGGCTTCGTTTCTTCCGTGAGGCTTTAGGGCCGATTAATGTGAAAACACCAATTTGGGTCAAAGCCCCGCCTACTAACCACTCGGTGCAAGGCGGCACTGCACTCAGTGTTGGCCGGCGCCAACCGGAGGCCGTGGTTGAGGAGATCAGCCTTGGCCTCCGCCCGGTTGGTAGATCCGGAACTCGTTTTCTTACTATTTAGTTAAAAAATAGTTGGGAAGCGATTTGAATAGAAACAAATGAAAAGGGAGTTGCTAGTCGATTTTAGAAAAGAAAAACTAACAAAAACAAAGTAAAGATTTGATCTTCCAATCTTAGTACGAGGAAACTAAGACCGAAAGAGGCTAAAACTAACTCTACCGGTCTTTGAACCGAGAATCGAATTCGGGGCGAGAGTACGAAATGTAGGGACAAACCCTTTTGTTCCGCCTGTCTGAAGACGACCATTACTAGTTCGAGTAGTGAATTAGAATAATGTAAAACAAATAAGCAAGCAATATGCGATGAGAATTAAAAGCAACCAAACATAATTAAGGAAAGCGATAAAGGCAGTAAAGTAATGAAAGTAGTTAAGAAAGAAAAATAAAGAAAAGTAGAAATTAAAGACATTACATCGGTTCGGGGAAGAATTAAAAGCGATACATCTTGAATCCACAATACGGAAAGCGATAAATAAAACATATAAATAAAATAAATCGTTTTGAAAACTGGATATGTTGCTTTAGGTTGTCCCACCCGCTGATCTAGATATCGATCTGGATCTCTTGATGCGATGTCTGGTTAATTGAAAGGGGTTTTTTTGAGTTTTTGTGGACATAAGTAGGCGGATGTATGACCGATGTAGTTTTGGGATCGAATGTATGGAGTATGATGGAAGTAGAAAAGGAATAGGCTGAAAATGGACCAATAGATCGAATACGTAATGAAGTATTCAGTAGCTCTTAGGTGAATTTCAGTAGAGTAACATTGAGGGTTGACCTAGGTTTAAGCTTGGGCCATTTCATTAGTTGTAGGTTGATAGCCTAGCCCGAATTTATAGTTGTTAGTGAGTTGAAGGGGTGGAAAGATAGGGTGGTATGCCCTTCTACCTGTAGCTAGACCTAGAAAATACCCCATATTCCCGAGCACCGGGTAGACGCTAGGGTTGCCATAAGGATTGAAGTTAAGAGGTTCTTCATCTTTACCTAAGGCAGCGATAGTCTCAAATCCATCTAGTCCCTCATCGTTGACATCGTGCTCGATCTCGACCATAGATTCCTTAGAGGTGATAGTAGCGCAAAGATAGTCCCCGTTCACGGTTATAACATGATCTTGACACCGCTTGATGATCATATAACCTAGGGCATTCTACGAGCAGATTGAATGTAGCTGGGATGTCTACGACTTGGACGTCAATGTTCTTCACTATTAGCCCTACATTGATTGGTAAGATCGAGTTCCCAAGACTGTTCTCTTAGTATTCTCATAGGCTCGGAGATAGATAGTCTGCTTAGAGTGTTGTTGCTCTCTAATGCTTAACCTTTGGCGGTCGTCAAGGTTTAGACATTTACAACTGATCCGTTCTCCACAGAGTGTTAAGGGAACAAACTTATTGATGCAAGTTACAGCTTAAACAAAGGGCATTGTGGTGTGCAACGCCTTCCTTAGGGAGAACCTTTTGATCAAATGTAATGGTTCCGTCCTCACCGTTGACCAATCCTACTACTTCTTCTTGCGTGGTTTTAGGAGAGACCTCGACCTTGCTAAGTGTGTCGATGAAGGCCTACCTATGTTTTTGGGAAGCATATATAAGTTACTAGATTGAAATGTCAACTTTTAACGTTTTAAGTTGTTTCGAGATTGGGTCTTCTTCTTTAATAGCTTCGGGTTCTTCTAGGGCTTCTTGAGTCTATTGTGGACTTAGGGGTGCATTATGTCGTCCAAATCTAGTAAGGAATTGGATTTTGGACCTTTAGGTTCTCCCCAAAAGTCTTCCTCTTCTAAGGGTGGTGTGCCCCGTAAGTCATTGTCATTGTCATCACTACTGTTTATAGTATTGTAGACATCTTCTTCATCACTTACCCACAACCCATGGACTTCGGATGTAAAGGAGGCAAGTTAAGAAGTGTTTTGGACTCATCGATGTCTTGAATGAAGACACACGGGTCCCACTCGACCTGGAATGGGTTTAGTGAAAATAGCTAAGGTACCACGTAAAGGATTCTTGTCATTAGTTGGTTTCTAAGCGGCCTTAGGTAGAGGGAGTTGACTATTGTGGAACATACTTTCTAGTTTGTTCTTGAACGTGTAACATTGCTCGGCTTCGTGTCCTCGTACATGATAGTATTTGTAAACTTTTGCGTGTCCCAGCTTTTAGATCTGTTTCGTGATTTGTTATTCCCTTTTATGGGTGGCAATTCGATCTTTCCCTTAGCCAATAGATGATCAAGGGCTTGAGTATAGATGGTATCAATAGGAGTGTAGTCGATATACTTGTTGAGGGCATTGACATCCGCACCTCGTTAGTGTTACCGGTATTTGAGGTTTTCTTGTCTTTGGATTGGTAATTACCTCTATACCGAGTCATGCATTTTGTGGTTGTGGTGGACAAATCTTCTTCTATCAGCATGTCGGCATCCCTAAGGGTTGAGAAACTCATCATAGGTAAGAATTTGAGGTGCTCGAATGTAGGTAGGATGAAGATTCTTCACGATGATCCCGACTTGGTCCTTCTCGGAAGGTCTGGTCTACCACATGGGTAGCCTTTGGCCTCCATTTGGGGAGAAAGTATGTAAATCTTTCTTTCTCACCTTCCTTGATCAACTCCAAGTCCCTAAGGGTAACTCGTAAATAAGTGTTGTAGGAGTATTGACGTAGGAACTCCTTGCACGATTAGTCCAGTTAGCGACCTTGTGTGGATCGATTGCATTATACCACTTCATTACATCGAGTATCGAAAGTCTATAGGAAGATGATACGGCAAGTGTCTTCTGGTATGTTCTTAAGAGTCATTGCTCCTAAGAAGTTGTGAACATGATGATGGGGATTCTCGAACCTCAAAATTTGATATCGGGCATGGTGAACTTAAGGGGTAGTTTTCCATTAGGGATTGAAGTGAATCGCTTGTGATTAAAGTAATGATTACTGACAATGGATGAGTTTCTTAACATTTGTTCTATTCGATCTATCCATGAATCATGCCGAGGCTTAGATTCATGCTTGGGACTGTCCGGAGGAGATAGACTAGGTGGAGGTGGAGGAGCTACTCCTCTTGTTAATCGTTTTGCTTCTTCATCTCTCTTACTATCCTCAAGAGCTTTTAGGATAGCCTTAAGATCGCTTAATATAGACTCTTTTTCCGATCTTAAGCGTCTATACGAGCTTCTACCCTAGCTGAGTTCTTATTAAAAAGAAAGAATAAGAGACTATTCTGGTGTTTCGTCCATTGGAAGCGAATTCTTTATAAGTACTATCCTACGACGAAAAATAGATCGAACTGGTGTGGTATGCACCGAAATATGTCGATCTGGTGTAGACCACGGAGTAGAACATGGTGCGGAGCGGCGGAAGATATACTCGGATTCCTTGTTGAGGCGTTCTAACCTTTTGGAGCTTTTATACCGACGGTACTCAATTGCAGTGAGACTTCACTATTCTCGCAGCCCAAAGGATGAGTTTTAGGACCATGTGAAAAAATACCACTTTTGAGGGGAAGGTACTTAAGTGCAAGACCCAAAGAGACTAAGAATGCTCTTTATTTGGATGCACATAAGGAATGCATAGAAAATGAAGTGTGTGTGATGACTTAATCTGGGGATAACTTTTAGTTAATGCATAATTGGAATGGATGAATGGTTATTCTTAAATGGAAGATGAATTTATTTTGGGTAAATGAAATATGAAAATGCATTTTTCTAAATTCGAATGAATTTATTTTGGCTAAAATAAAATATGAAAATGCAAAACGGGCTCATATAATTTCGGATGAATTTTATTTTGGCTAAAATGAAATATAAAAATGCAAAGCAAACTCACCTAATTTGAGATGGATTTTATTTTGGCTAAATGAAATATGAACTCACATAATTTGAGATCAATTTTATTTTGGCTAAAATGAAATATGAATATGCAAAATGGGACTCACCTAATTTGAGTTGAATTTTATTTTGGCTAAATGAAATATGAAAATGCAAAATGGACTCTCCTAATTTTAGATGAATTTTATTTTGGCTAAATGAAATATGAAACTGCAAAATGGACCCACCTAATTTGAGATGAATTTTATTATGGCTAAATGAAAAATGAAAATTCAAAAACGGGAATGTAAACAAAGAAAAAAAAAGCCAAAATCTAGAAATCGACTGACTAAAAGAAATAAGAATCCTTGATAGGACCGTTCTGAATTGACTAGTGGTGACTACCTAGACCACTTAAAGAAAGTTTTAGTATGACTCGGAAATGCAAATAATGAACCAACCTCAAAGGGAAAGGTAATTGTGACTTTTTGTTAAATGCACATAATGGACTCGATCTGTAGGAAATTTATTAAGATATTTTATTTGCACCCATGCAAGGGCTAATCAGTACTCTTCACCTATCCCTAAAGCCTCACAAGCAAAAGATTAAATCTAAAACAATCACACTCATCGAATCATGCAAATGAAGACAAG
The DNA here is from genome assembly GCA_021018815.1 of Talinum fruticosum. NCBI lineage: Eukaryota > Viridiplantae > Streptophyta > Magnoliopsida > Caryophyllales > Talinaceae > Talinum > Talinum fruticosum. Next base: position 2,501,925 of record JAITYX010000018.1, read on the forward strand.
GTGCGACCTAATGGTCAAAGATATATGGTCAAAAGAGGATTAAGACTAGGTAAGAGACATGGTGACTCATAGTCCCGGGATTTAGGCTTCCGTGTGATGCACAACAAGAAAAAATGCATTGAAACCTGGATGCCTCTCGGTAAGCCAATAGTGTGTGCTACGAGGGAAGAGGTACCTCTTCCGTTGGCAATCAAGCCTAGTTGGGCCCACCTATGCCGTAGTGGGAGCCTCTTACCTGAAGTGTTTAACAAGGGGCAAAACCTAATGGTCCAACAACAAGTAATAAACTATGTTCAAAATTGCTAAATGCAAGATGCCTAATGCAAATACATTATTAAAACTCACTACTCAAATTTTCATGTTTCTCCCTCTTATTAAGTGATTTATCCCCAGTGGAGTCACCACTATAGGAATCGCAGCCAGCGGGGACCGAAAATTCCCTACACAGGGCCGAGCTTCCCCACGAACCGGCGTAGTTTTTTCAAAGGGGTTGGAATGATTTTAGGGTTTTAAACATTGATTTTTGAAAGTAGGGATTGACCTCTTATTTTGATTCCCAAATTTTATTAAGTTAAGTTAAAGATGAATTAAATTAGATTGATTGGCGATTTTATTTATTATTTTATTATAGAAATTATTTTTAAAGAAGTCTGGGGATATTAATTTTTAACCGAACGCAATAAAGAAAATTAAGGTTTTAAATCTGTCATGAGGCTTTAGGGCCAAACTTTTGTGTAAACACCAGTTTGGACCTAAGCCACCACTACTGACCCCACGGTATCGGGCTGAAGCCAGCACCTATAAGTCGGCGGCATCGGCCGGAGGCCACGGCTTGGGAATTCAGCCTTGGCCTCTAGTCCGGCTGGTAGATTCGGACAATTTTTTTAATCCTATAGTCCGAAAAAATGCCAAGAAGCAATTTGAATAGAAACAAAGCAAAAGTAGGAGTCGCCGATCCGTTCTTAGGAAAGAAAAATTAACAAAAACAAAATAAATGCTTCTCCAATCTTCGTATGGGACAACTTATAGTACAAGAGGCTAAAGTGACTCCATTGGTCTATAACCGAGAATCGGATTTGGGGGCTAGGGTACGAAATGTAGGGATAAGCCCTTCCGTTCGCCCATCAAATGATGACCGTTACTAATTTGAGTAGTGAATCATAATAACGTACTAAATACAAGGAAACGACATGCTAAACTAAATTTAAAGTAACCAAACATAATAATGAAAGCGATAAAGGACGAAATGAAAAACATTAAAGAAAGTAAAAGCAAAAAGAAAAGAAAAGGCAGAAATTAAAAAGATTACATCGGATAGGGAGGAATTAAAAGCGATACGGTTTCTTCTCCACAATATGAAAAGTGATAGAAGTATAAAATAAACTAAATAAGCATTTTGAAGGTTAAACTGTGCCCTCGGGTTAGCCCACCTAGTAATGTGGATCTTAGATTTGGATCGGTTGACGCGACAGTGGTGATTCGAGAAGGCTTTTTATATGTTTTGTGAGGGTGAGTAAAGAGATGTGTGAAGAATTGGGAATAGGTTGAAAAGGGACTAAGTGATCGGAATATGAAGAGAGGTACTCAATCGATCTTAGTCGGGTTTCATCGGCGTGACGCATAGGCAAAAGCCGTGTTGAGCATAGTTTAGCAGCGTAACGCTAAGGAAATAAATCATGCTAAAATGAGAGCCTAAGCTCTATTTATAGGGAGAGTGCTACGTCACAAAAGACCTAGAAAATGGCTCTCGGACAGTCGTCCAAAGCTGAACAAAATTAGCAACAAAAACCGGGCCAAACGAAGCGATAAGACTTGATAGAACCCCTGTTGGGGACGCCGGCCACTCGTTATCACTCTAGGGTTTTGAGCTTTCTTTGTAGCAAAGGGAGTCTCCAGGCCAAAACACGACGTTTGAAGTTAAATAATCCAGGTAGGGGGCACCGGCCATGTGACGTCGTTTTAAGGATTTTGAGCTCCTAATCTTGGGCACACTGTCTTGGAGCAAAATGTATCACTTTGATGCTTCGATCATGAAATGCAGCGCTTAACGTCGTCTTAAGGTCTTCAGCTCCATGTCTACTTGGACATAAAAATAAAACACAGGATTACGAGCGTGGAATTTCCCGTATGCAACACCGGACTTTCGTTGTCCGTGGAGGCTTGGCCCGGGCTTAGACTCGCCCGTAAGAAATGGGATTTTGGACTGACCCAAGGCAAGGCTATTTATTTGGTGGTGGGGGTTCTTTGTGGTTTACTCGGCTTTTATCGCACTAATTAGACACGAGCACGTGATCCAAATCCACAAACAAGACTTGGGATTGCATGATCGGGCCAATAATATAAAATACATAATTAAAAGAGATAAGGGATGACATGTTTTAGGTGTCTACATACATCAAGTTCTATGGGACTAAAAACCCTCACTACCACGTGAAAAGCTTTGTAAGGCAATGACCTTAAATAATGTACCCCATAGACATTAGACAAAGACATCGTGAAGTGGTATAATGTTATTAACCCATAAAAGGTCACAAGCTGGTAGGATCTTTGCAGAGAGTTCTTATACCAATACTCATATGATAATGATCCACAAGTAACTCTTTGAGACTTAGAGATGATTAAGCAAGGAGAAAGGAGATCTTCATCGACTTTCTCACTCACTAGAGGGCTAAGGCCACTAACATGGAAGACTAACCATATGAAATAGATTAGGTTAGACTAATAATCAAAAACCCGAAACCCGTATAATTCTTGCCTTTCATGGACTTCAATAAACTTGGAGATGCCGACATGCTTATAGCAGAGGAGCAGGCATCCACAAAAGCTACGACTAGTCGGAAGATCATCCAATAGGCCCATCACTCATTAAGGATGTTAATAAAGTGTGCATTTTCCCTTTTTATTCCTCAAATCCATCCTAGGCCTATTTCCACTTCCTTGTTTGTGTGAAAGAAAAACTAAATTAGTACCTTTTTGAACTATGAAGGCCTAATTTCCACTCGTAGCGGATACGTAAGAAGTCCATGATGTTCGACCTCAATCTCAATCTTTTCCAATTCCTATCTCCAATTTCAAATTCCAAAATCGAAGCCACTTTTCTTCGCCCTATCTAAAGGAGCAAAAAAGAATCTGGGAAGACACCGAATCACGAGGAAGCATGTCATTCCGATCCCAAGACTCGAATCGATAGTAGTAATACATTGCGGTTCAAAGCAACCTACTTTTCTTTAGGCTCTACTTTGGGAGTGGGTGCTAAAGAACAATTTCATCTTTCTCTTTTAAAACTTTTTGCATCATCTTAATAAAAAATGCATTTGTTCTTAGAATAGGGCACATAACCTAATCGAACTTCGGATCTTCAAGTAAGACAAAAATCCATCCTTATATCCGACAAAAATTGATAGACGTCAAGCTTCAGGCTAATAATGGTCAAGGTTCAAACACCCAGTCGAGCTTCGGACCCAACAATGGTCAAGGTTGAAACATCCCGAGTCAAGCTTTAGATACAACAACGGTCAAGGTTTAGAAACCTCGTTAAGGTCTATGCCTAATAACAGTCAAGTTTTAGACAACTAATCGAGCTTCAAGCCCAATAACGGTCAAGGTTTAGATAACCAGTCGACCATCAAACCCAACATCGGTTGAGGTTTAGACATCCTCGTCAAGCTTCGGGCCCAACAATGGTCAAGCTTCGGATAATGAGTTCAACTTTAGACCCAACAATGGTCAAGGTTAAAACACCACACGAAGACTTCGGGATCTTTCCATAGCCAAGTCAAGGCAATAAATTTTAAACATGATCTAGCTATAAAACATTTTCAGGTAACACTTGAAACTATTTATATTCAACTATCGACTAACAAAACTGTTAGTGCATAAAATTTAAAACGATTAAGTTTAGGCCCCTAATCCAAGCTTCATATCCAAGCTAAGCTTAGGATATCCCCCAAACTTCGGATCTAAGAAGTGGTCAAGTTTAGGCACCTCGTTAGACTTAAGACTTTACCACTCAAGTTAAGTTCAAGCTCCACACAAAGTTTTAGACTAAGTACATGGTTAAGTTTAGGCACACGAATCGACCTTGAAGACTTTAATTAGCCAAGTTCAGGAATCAATAAGCCGGACTTCACACTCCATTAGTCAAGTCCCGCCTCCTTGTCGGACATTCGAATCCATTAACTAATTCTAGACGCATTAATTTCATAAATGTAAGTGACATACGAAGCAACGCCAACTAACAAGCTAAATACCCTTTAATTTCTACTTTGCCATTCGTCTTTCGGACTCTATCAAAGTCGGGGCTAACTATAGGCACCTAAAAAGTGTCATCCTTATCTCTTTTATTTATGTTGGCTCGATGATGAAATCCCATTCCCATTGTGAAATCGGATTGTGATCGGATTAAAATAGGTGTAATAGAAGCCCATAGTCCACAAAAAACCTATGAGCACCACAAATCAGCCTGTTTTTGCTTGGGTCTACCCACAAACCCTTTTCTTTGGCCGAACCAAGCCTAGTTTAGACTCTCAACAAGGAATCCAAACCCGCATCGTTTAATCGAAACCTGCGCACAAAATAAATCATTTTGTTCTCGCTTTAGTGGCCAAGTGAGGCACGCACCCGAAGCGTCCGTACGACATCGTTTAAACTAGTGCCACATTTCTCGACTCTACTCACGACATCGTTTGGTCTAGGAAAATATTTGGTTTTATAAATTGTCTAAATTTAGATCTGGTTCAGTTCTAAGCCGACGGCTAGTTAGTTCTTTAGGGTTTCATTTAACCCTAATTTTAACTATAAATAGAGCGCTTCCCCCTCTATTTTGGTTGCACCATTTTCAGCTAAAAACCCCCTAAGATGAAAATCCTTCCTCTCATTCTCTAGCATTCTCTACTCTCTCTCCATTTACATACTCGTCACTATATCTTCCATTTCTTAAATCCCACAAAAAGGCCTTTTTACTTTCCATTTTAGCTCATCACCCTGTTGTTAGGTTGCTGGAATCCGTTCATGATCCAAGACCAGCACGTGCGACAACCCGAGGGCGCCGGATCTATTTTCAAGCTTGCTTTTTATGGTTTTTTAAATTCAGTATTTATCATTTTCCGTATTGTGGCTTTGAAGATGTAATCGCTTTTAATTTCTCTCGCCCTATGTAACTTTTAATTTTAGTTTCACTTTCTTTATCACATTCTTTACTTGCTTTCTTTATTACGTACATGACTCGCTTGGTTGTTTATCGCTTTGTAGCATCTTTTGTTTGCTTTAATTTTTATATATCGCATGCTGATTGCTTGATTATTTAAACACAATTTTTTAACTTACAATTTTGATTAGTAAAGGTCGTACTGTTAACGACAAAATTGAGAGGATCCCTTGTCATTTCGTACCTTCACCCCGAACACCGGATTCTTAATTTATGAGCGATGAAGTCTTTCTCAAAAACACTTTCAAGCTTAGGTTTTCCATACTAAGATTGGAAGAGTATTTTTTAACTTTTGTTAGTTATTATTTCTTAAAACTAACTAGTGATGCCTTATTGTTGCCTTTATCTCTTCGTATTTGCTTCTCGATATTTCATGCTAAAAATGGAAAAAATTGGTTTCATTATGACAGTTAAAGCTATAAGGCTGATATTGAGTCCTCGATCATGACCCTATAGCCAGCACCGGGTATTGGTCGGTGTAGACATATGCCGCGCCGACAAATAATCGAGCTCACCCCGGCCTAAGTAGATTTCTTTGTTTGGTCCAAGAGCTTTGGGCCAAAATGTAACTTTTATATTTTCTATTTGTTTACCCTTTAGATAACATCCTCGAGACCTTTCTAAAATTAATTTGTAAAAGAAAATGATTAATTAAAAATCGTCAATCACACCATTACCTAAACTATTTCAAAATCGGATTCTAAAAAGAAATAATCTTAATAAGAGGCGCACCCCACATTCCAAATAAATTGTCAAAAATGGATCTTAACAAAAATAAAATAGCGAGAGTCGACACTTCGTGGGGAAACTCCAGCCCACATTCCCTTCGGGGACGGGCCATTGGTTCCTGCATGTAGTAATTTTTTTCTATAAACCATCAAAGTTGTGGTCTATAAAATCATTTATTTAGATGCTTTGATGTATTTAGATGGTTTTTTCGATTCAGCTTTTTGTTTAATATATTATAAAATGTATCGATTATGGGCGAGAAAGAATTTTTACGAAATATTATAAAGAAGAATTCACGAACAACCATGGATGCTTAAAGAAGATCTTAGTTATCTAGAAGCTTAATCATTCTGCGAGGATCTAATTTGAGAAGTTCCTGCAAGAGTTTGATAGACGAGTTCGGGCATTCCATAATACAAGCCTCGCACTTGACTTTCGCTAAATCTCCTCAATTTAAATCCTTGGAGAAGGATTAAGCTTCGGTAACTTATAATCTTGTTCAAGCATTTATGGTTGTTTAACCAGCTTCTTCCTTCATTATACTACCTGTCAAGGCTTTCCTCCGTAATACTACCCGTCAAGGCTTTCCTCCGTAATCGATGTCATTAACCAATGACAACGGTTCCTCCACAAGAATCATTGTTACAAGTCATTAATCATTTTTAATGGTTCGTTGACAAAAACCTTTGTCATAAGTATTTAACAACGGTAACATCATAAAAACTATGGTCATAGGACTTTAACAATGGTTATATGAAATAACATATGTTAGGCACTCGCACCTATGACAACGATTCTCATGCACAACCATTGTTGAAAGTCACACATGACAATAGTTATTATTTGGAACCGCTGTCTAAAGTCATTTTTTGTTTATAAACATATGAGTTCTACCCTCTTTCATCATATTACTTGTGCTCTTTTGACCCTCACCGACTTCATCCACCACTTTCATATGAATACATCACTTATGTCGAGAATGCGTGCAAACCGGAACAAACCGACCAAGTCCGATCTTCTACCGTCTTCATGTTTTTATTGAAGGTACTAAGATAAGCGTGGTAATAATCTAAATTCTTTACTTATGAGTGCTTAGGAATTTTGTACTTCTTATAAGTCCCACATTTTTCTTTAAAATGTTAACTCTTTGTTTCTTCTATCATTACTTTACATCTTAGTAAATGTAAAAGATGAAGAGTTAACAAAAAGATAACATTGTAATGTCCTTTACATCTCAAAGTGTGGCACTCATAAGAAGTGGAGAATATCACTAAAAACTATAAAATTTTGATGACTACCACACTTGTCTAAGTACCTAAATGTTTGCTCCTTGAGAGTCTAAGTCACCCTACGAGGCGGGCGGGTGAATAGGGTGATGACGAAATTTGAACAAACTTTGAATCTTTTTGCTTGGAAAAAGATAAGCTGCTGAGTCTCGAGTCTAGATTGCACTCGAAATGTATATGCACATAAATATGTGGAAACCCTCCTGGGGCAAAAACTAGGGACAGTGCTAATCTAAGCACCAAGTCAAATCCACTATTTTGAATCCTCAAAATACAAAGGACTCGACTCTACTAGAATTGTTCCCTTAGGCAATTCCTTATAATGTTTTCCTAGATTTACAAGTTTCCTTATCCGATCTAGTACTTCCTAACTGAGATAACCTTTACAATTAGGGACAATTGAGCTGAGTTAACCCTTATAACTTAGTCAAGGGACCCGACTCGAAAGTAAGAGAAGTATGTAACCGATTACAAGATTTTATAACTCAGAAAGTAGTAATTATAAGTCGGGAGTTGTAAGTAGAAGATTGAATATAAAAACAATGACTTTTGCTTATGTAATGTGTTTTTTGCAATGATTTCAGCAATCTTCAAGTCTTGTGAAGTGGCTTCTATATAAACATGACCAAGCGGAATGAACGTTGTGTCTTGGTTCTAAACAAAAGTCTTTATCGACCGTTGTAACTTCTTTTCGAGTAACTCAAAAAGATCCGTTAGGATGTGAATGTTGTGCAACGGCTCTTGGCTCTAATAGGTACTCCAGTCAACCGGTGATGTTTGAAAAGCAAGGTGGAAACCACCGTTGAGCATAGCATTGGAGTTTTCCAGTTTCGAAACAGACAACCCTAACATGGTGTCTTAGCCCTGTTCGAAGTAGATAAGGCTTGTCTATTGGTGATTGACAACTAGAAGCCGACTACTTTTGTATTTCAAAAATGAGATAGCCTCATTTGAATAACCTACAAAAGTAAAACGCTTTGGTTCTTAAAGTATAAAATACTTTGGTTCAATATTTGGCACAAATAATATTTATGTTAAGTGCATAAGTATCTTACGCCTAGAAGAGTGGAATTTTCTAAGTCTAATATTCTATATACTCATATTCCATTAGAGTGAATCCTAAGAATGATCAAGTTAGAAAGAATAGAATAATCGAGTATAGCAACTTGATCAGGACAAATAATTCTCAACCAAACAAACCGACTTAGAAAAAAGTAATTAACAATGTAATCCAATTTGCGTTGAAATATGCAGATCGAACTCGGAATAAATGTGTTAGAGAAATTATTTGAACATGCACTAGATCCGAGTGTTGTCCGAGTGAGTCAGAATCATCGGTGTAAGAGATATAAAATAATTTGATTTCCGAGCCGATCGAAACAGATGAAAACTTATACGAGAGTTTCTATAACACTCATAAAGTCTTTAAATCAATACTTAGAGGAGATAAGATTTATACCCGAGTCTTCATGTGGCACTCGAATGACTTAGAGTTAGAATCTAAGTCTTCAATCTCCCCTTTTTCATGAAAGGCATTCCTCACTTGGATAGAAACTTGTTAGTGCAAATCATGAGTTTTCATTTTTACTAAGCATAATATTTTAGAGCAAGAAGTAATGATTGCGAAATATTCCATACTTAGAGAATGCAATGTCGATACGATCATTACCGATAAGAGTTATGCGAGATAATACATTAGAACAGAAAAAATGAAAAGATTATATCGGAGTAGATTAAAAATGATATGAGAGATCGAACTCAAAAATAATTAACTCGAAATAAGTCTATTAAGTATAATAAAATTCATTCATTCATAAAAACAAAGAGGGTGAGCTCCCCTAAACACAACAACAAAGAACATCAATTTTCTATATTTCTCCCCTTTGTATTTCATCAAAAATAGGGAAGAAAAAACAGCAAAGAAGTACACTTGATGTTGGAGAAAAGAAAACAAATAAAATAGACTAAGAAGGGGAGCTTGCGGTGCCGAGGTGGAGGAGCGAGCACTGCAGCGGCACTGGTAAGCTTGAGACGATGTTCATGATCGTGGCGGCGGCAGCACAGGGATGTTTGGTAGTGGCTCTGTTCTGGTCGTCCGACCCAAGGCCATATCATCCTCGGGCTTATCCGCCTAGAAAAGAGCGGAAGCCGCTTCGACTTGACAATTGTGGACTGGCCAACATCCGGAACGTCTTCGACCCACTCATACTATCATCTAAGCCGATAAGTTCTGGTTCGGGGACTACAACACCTTGTCCGAGCCGCTTCCTCTTTCTCTTCCTCTTCTTCCTCCTTCTCTTGTTCCTTTTCCTCCTCGAGCTGAGCTGCTTCAGCTGCAGCTTTTTCATCTTCAACCTTAGTCGAGGGAGACTTGGTCAGGCTGGAGGAATTCTCAAAAGTGTCTAAACTTTCTGGTCTTGGGCAGCCTTAGATCGGTGTTCTTAGAGGCTCTGGAGTTGCTCGTGCTACTCCTTGATGAGGCCCTCGAAGTCGATCAACGGATCCGAGTGTCCTGGATTCGAGATTGGACCGTCTTCTAGTTGATCACCGGACTTTGAAGGACGGTCTTAAGAGAGCGGAGAGTACCTCGAAGTTCTTCGGACATAGAGGAGAGTTTGTCTATCAAAACAAGTACACAAAGCAGTGAGTCACTGCAGAAGGTGGTTCGAGTAGATGGACCACCTGATGGAGGAGGAGGTGGTAAAGGAATCCGAGTCCGAGTTGGAGGAGGTGAATGGGGCTTGAACTCGGACCCATTGACCCGGACACCGAGCTTGACTTCCTAATATTCGTAGCCCATAAGCCCCTTTCGCCTACCACTATGGCACCTCGGACACTTGCATTTGGATCCGAGGGGAGGGGAACCTTAAATTGTTTGAAAACAATAGTTAGAAGGGCTTCGAAGGGAAAAGGAGAAGATTTTTGGATTGAGCTGGCACAAAAGCCATTTGCTCAAGAATAGCTCGGAAGAGGTCTACAACGTAGCCCTCTAGAATGCCAAGAAGAGCTTTGAGAATTTTAGAGTTGGGATTCTCCTTGCTATAGTGATGAGAGAAGAAGGTTCTCATCGAGAAAACAGAGTAATTTGGCCTTGGTCGACATCCGAGTCATAGAGAAGTTTTGTCCCGACTCGGGGACATCCTTGGCGTATTTCTCAAAGAACTCATCTGTAATCTCATTAAAGGGGATGGGATTGCAATTCAGGAATAGAGAAGAAACTTTGAAAAGTCTATGTAGGAGAGAGAGATTGATGCGAACTACCTTGTCTTGAACTCGTAAGGTAATGACTCCCTCGAGTAAGACATGTTTGAGTAGAACTCGCTAACGAGTTCAAAATAGATAAACTCACTAAAGCATAGAAAATTTTATACTCAAGTGGTTTTCATGTGTTGCAACCACGAAAACGAGGTGGTTGGGAAAAATTTGTCATCCAACGTTAGGTGTTGGGTGACGAAAACTTTAGAGGGGTGAGAGGCACCCTCTTGAAGAATTTTGGTGTGGGATTTCTCGGTAGCGGACCCCAAAAATCTTGTCCGATTGGTAGACCAAAAAGAAATTGAGGTCTCCCATCATGCTCATTTGGAATTCCTATCTCATCAACTTAGAAAAATCTTGGCATAGAGTTTTATTAGTAGCTCCAAAATAATATCATCAACATAAATCGAGCTATAAGGAAATCTTTCCCCTTGGTTTTTCCGAAAAGTGTTTTGTCAATCCGAGCTCTTTTGAAATCATTTTCAACCAAGAAACTACTCGAGTCTTTCATGCCAAGCTCTAGGAGCTTGTTGAAGACCATATAAAGCCTTTTGCAATTTCAAAACATGATTTTGAAATTATGAGTTTTCAAATCCAAGGGGTTGTTCAACATAGACTCTCTCTTGAATGAAACCATTCAGAAAGGCTCATTTGAAATCCATTTGATACAATTTAATATTCAAGCTTGATGCAAATGCTAATAGGATTTTGATTGCTTCGATCCTAGCAACTGGTGCAAAGGTTTCCCCACAATCAATCCCTTCTTCTTAGCTGTATCCTTGAGCCACAAGTCTAGCCTTACTTCGATTACCAACCTATCCTCATTTAATTTGTTATTGAAAACCCATTTGGTTCCTATAACTGGGTGGCCGGAAGGTCGTTTGGTCAAAGTCTAGACTTGGTTTCTTTCAAATTGATTAAGCTCTTCTTACATGGCCTCTACCCATTTAGGTTCATTTAGGGCCTCTAGTGCATTTGTGGGTTCCGTTAATGATATGAATGCAGTGAATGCACATAGATTTTGCAAAGAAGAACGAGTTCTTACCCCACTGTTAATGTCGGACGGAATGTTCTCGAGTGGGTGGCTCGAAGCATATTTGAATGCTTTACCTGTTCTCTGGTTCACAAAGTTTATAGGTTGAGCTAGATGATTACATTAGATCTCTTGATGCAACGGTGAAAAATCTAGCAAAGGACTTATTTTTTGTGAAACGTAGAAAGTGTAAGTGTGTAAAAATTAGGAAGGATCGAGTTGAATAAATGCTTAATGATTAGAATAATTGAATATTTTTAGCTCTTTGCATAGATTCAACGGTAATAAGTACAAAAGAGAAATGTTTGAAATTAGGTTGGGAAGAATAATGTTAATGGATGTGTTTTCGCTTGGCTTTCCGCAATATAACACATAGGAGAAAGCCATATGGGAATGAGAGCCAAGGCTCTCTATTTGTAGGGAGAGACCTAGGTCACAAATGACTTAGGATTTCTCTAGGCTAGCTATCCAAACAGTTGAAAATAAATCGAGGCCACGATATTTTGAGATTTAACTCGGGTCAAGCAAGGATAAAACCGGATTGAATCCGGTTCACGAGTGCTCGGCCACCCGGGTGTGCTTAGGGTTTCGTGCCCTATTGTGTTTCCAAAGGAGTCTCCAAGCAAAAATACAGCATTTCACTTAAAAATTAGAGGTTGCGGGCATCGACCACGATGTCGTTTTGAGGGAAAGAGCTCCAACTCTCGTATGGACTGTTTTATGAAGCTTAGACACATTACTTTGATGCTCGTGATCATGAAATACAAGGTTTTAACACCATCTTTAGGTCTTCACCTCCTTATCTCGATTGGACAAAAGTAAAATGAAGTATTTTGAACTTAGAATTTCCGATGCACAGCGACTTGGACTCCTTTGTCTCTAAAGGATTGGCCTGGTTCTTGGATCGTCCAAAATAAAGGGTGATTTTTGGATCGACCCAAGGCGAAAGGCTATTTATTTAGTGTTTAGGGTTCTTTGTGGTTTACTTGGTTTATGTCACACTAATCAAACATAGTCCGAGATCCAAATCCCGAAATAGGACTCGAGATTTCATCATGAGGCCAACGAGAATAAAATACGAGAATCAACGAAATAAGAGACGATAATTTTTAGGTGTCTATAGTTAGCCCCCACTTTCATCGATTATAAAATGACGAATGCTCAAAGTAGACATTAAAGGGTACTTACCTCGATTTTTCGTATTAGTTATTGTGTAAAGTTTGGAATTTATTGTAGTTAAACCCGAACTCCAACATGGGGCCTGGACTTGATCGCGATGCATGTGTTTTGTAGTCCGGTAAGAGAATCCTAAGTTAGGCTTGATCGGAACCTAAAGCTGAGTATATTTTGATTATGAAACCTCAATCGATCTTTGATCCGAAGTCGTGCTTGAATAATATGTTGTACTAACATACTTGAAAACTTAGACTCTAAATTTATATCATTCCGAGTACGATCAAGGACTTAGGTACAAACTTCATCTCTCCTAAGTTTTGACTACAAGTCATTCCGAGTAATATAGAAACTATTGCATATGTTTTCATTCCATTCTAACTTACTCGGAAAACACATTCTTGGTCATCAACTTACACTCGATGTTTCGAGTCACTCGGATACTACTTATATTTATCGTGTGCTCAAACAAACTCTCTAACACTTTTAATCTAAGTTCGACTTCATATTCTGAGATGAAGTGAATTACAACGCTAATTCAACTGTCTAAGTCAGCATGTTTGTTTGAAACATATTTGTCTAGATTAAGTACTTATACTCGATAGTCTCTCGTAAAACTTGATCTTTCCAAAGACTGACTCGATGGATTTTGAGTGTAATGAATATTAGACTCGGAAAATTCCACTCCTCTAGGCCGAAGATAAATTTTGTACTTAATTATCTTAACTAAATTATTATACTGTGCCTAATCTTGGACCAAAGTATTTTATACTTTGAGAACTAAAATTGTTTACTTTTGTAGGTTATCTAAATGAGGCTATCCTATTTTTGATTTACAAAAGTAACTAGCTTCAAGTCGTCAATCACCAACAGACAAGGCTTTTCCACTTTTAAACAAGGCCTAGACACTCGTGTCGGGGTTATCTGTTTCCAAGACTGGAAATCTTCAACGCTAAGCTCAACGGTGGTTTCCACCTTACTTTTCGGACAACTCCAGCTGATTGGAGTACCTTTTGGAGTCAAGAGCCGTTGCGGAACGTTCATATCTCAACGGATCTTTTCGGGAAACTCGGAAGAAGCTGTTACAACGGTCACAAAGGACTTATATTCGGAAGATAGTAACAACGACTAATCTGCTTGGTCATTTAGAAATAGAAGCCAATTCTCAAGACTTGAAGATTGCTGGAATTATTACTGAAACACATTACTTAAGCAAAAGTCATTGTATTCATATTCAATCTTCTATTTACAACTCCCAGCTTGTAAGTCATACTTTACGAGTTGTAAAGTCTTGTAATCAGTCACATACTCCTTCTTACTTGGACTGAGCTATAAGGGTTAACTCAGCTCGGTTGTCCCGAGCTGTAAAGGTTACCTTAGTTAGGAAGTACTAGATCAAATAATAGAACTTTTGAGTCTAGGAAAACTCGTAAGGAATTGTCTATGGGAGCAATTCGGTTGAGTTAGTCTATCGTATTTTGTGTATTTGACTTGGTGCTTAGATTTGCACTGGCCGTGGTTTTTGCTCTAGGAGGGTTTCCACGTGTATCCGAGTTTACACTTTTCCGAGTCCAATCTAGACTCGGATTGTCTTGATTATTTCTTTCAAGCTCTAATCTTCCAAGTTTGTAAAAATTTCCTCATCGCCCTATTCACCCCCTCTAGGGTGACTAAGACTCTCCAAGAACAAACCTTCAATTGGTATTAGAGCCTAGCCTTTCGGAAAGGATCTAACAATCCAAAGGTCTAAAGATCAAATGGCTCGGAACAACAGAGAGTTCGATGAAGGAAGATCTTGCAGCGAGACCACCAAAGTTCAAAGGATCAAATTTCATACACTTGGAAGAAGCTTATGGAATGCTTTCCATTGGATCACGATGAAGATGTATGGAACATCATACAAGAAGGCAACTACATTCCAATGAAGATGGAAGATATAAGACCTGTGCTTAAAGCAAAGTTTGAATACACTATTGAAGAGGCGAGAAAAGGTCGAAAGAACTTTAAAGCAATGAACATTCGATGTGCGCCATCGGCTCGAGAAGAATACAACGAGTGTCGGCTTGTGACACAACCAAAGATGTATGGGACACTCTTGTCGACACATATGAAGGAACCAACCAAGTAAGACAAGCGAAGATAAGTTAATATCTTCACAAATACGAAGCTGTTCAAGATGGAGCCGAAGAAAACATCACTCATATGTTTATACGCTTCACCGAGATTACAAACAATCTCAAGTCTCTAGGTAGAAAGATTTCCCATGAAGAGATGTGCGAGAAAAATCCTAAGGAGTCTACCCAAGAGAAGATGCGGTCCCAAGGTGACAACCATCAAGGAAGCTCGGAACCTCTCACAACTAAAGCCGGACGAACTGATTGGGAAGCTACTTACCCCGAAATCCATCCGGAAGAAGAAGATGCCGAAGTCCGCAATAAAAGAATATTGCACTGAAGGCATCGGAAAGAAGAGGAGAAACTCCGAGTTACTCGGATTCGAAGAAGATCCCATGACACTCATTGCTCCCCGCTTCAAAAAAATAATGAAGCACAAGAAATGGGATAAGAGGCCAAGGGAAGAGTTCTACAAGAAAGATAAGAAGGATAGAAAAGGTAAACACTCATCTCCTTCAAAGTTATCTTTAACTAAGAACTCGGTCTGTTTTGAATGTGGCAGCAAAGATCACATAGTCAAAAGCTGTCCAAGGAGAAAGAGGGACAAAAAGAAGAAGAAGGCTATGATGGCCACTTAGAGTGATGAAGATTCATCCGAAGAAGATGAAGACTCGAGACGATTCAAAATGTCCGATGGCTCTATCGGACTCAAAAGCTGAATCCGAGTCGGACTCTAATAACTCAAACAATGAGACAAATCCTCGGGAGGTAATTGAATATTTCCCCAAGTTTTGCAAAGTTGATTTAGCCAAATATATTTACACTTTGGATGAAAAGTCCAATTCGATTCTTCACAATACAAAGAATAACTTGAGTCTCTTACTTTTGAGAGCATTAGTTTGAAAAATGAATTGGAAAAATTGAGACTCACTTTAAGAGAACTCAAGATTAGTACTCAAACTAATGAGACCGAGTCTAAGAAACTCATAAGAGAAAACGAGCATCTAAAACGAAGCTCAATGAGTCTCGGGAGCTTGTTTTAAAATTTACTCAAGGTTAGAAAAACCTTGACATGCTCTTAGGATCTCAATGTGTCTCCTTCGAAAGGAAGGACTTGGTTTTAACAAAGAGCGGGAATCAAATTCCTACTCGGATCTTTTCCAAAAGGACTTCAAAGCTGTTAAGTTCGGGAAGGTTGAGCATGGTCCTATTCATAAGAATAGAAGGAGGACTCGAGCCTAGACCAGCTTACAGGAGAAAACCTTCTCCACCGGTTTATAAAAAATATTTTCAAAAGAAAGAGACACGAGACTTAGGTTTCTAAAAGGAAGACCCGAAATAGACGAAACCCAAAGTAATTCAAATCTAGGTTCCCAAGAGTCTTGTTCCTAGACACGGCAATCGGGTCATTCGGTTCGGGTTAGTTCGGTTCGAGTTAACTTCGGGTCAATCTTGTTCGGGTTCGGTTCGGGTTCGAGTTCGGGTAAACTTCGGTTCGGGTAAACTTTGGGTCAATCTCGTTCGGGTTCGTTCGGTTTCGGTTCGGGTCAACTTCGGTTCGGTTCAACTTCGGGTCAATCTCGTTCGGGTTCGATTCGGGTTAATTTCGGATCTAGTCGTAATCGGGTCACTTTTTGGGTCAAAATCGATTCAAAATTGTACCACTATAGGCACTAAAGTACATCCTAAGAGACCCAACAAAAAAAATGTGGGTTGGGTCACTTTTATTGGGGTTAAATCGATTCGGATCTCGATTCGATTCGGGTTATTTTGGGTTCGGTTCGGTTTCGGTTCGGGTCATTTTGCATTCGGTCGGTTTCGGTTCGGGTCGGTTTCGGTTCGGGTCATTTCGGGTCGGTTCGGTTCGGGTCGGTTCATTTCGGTTTCGAGTCAAAATCGGTTCAACTGTTTCGGATGTCGGTTCGGTTTGGGTTTCGGGTCGTTCGAGTTGACCCGTTCGGTTCGGGTCGGTTTTGCCAGGTCTACTTGTTCTCGATAAAAGAACCATAGTAAAGGGAGTTACTTGGGTTTTTAGAGGAAGTGAGAAGGGTTAGTATGTTTTTGACTTGCGGGTAACTCAAAAAAGGACAAAAGGTCATTGGTACCTACACGGTGGATGCTTATGCCACATGTCGGGAGATTCAAGACTCTTTTACGAGTTGGAGGATTACAAAAGAGGAAAAGTCACTTTTGGAGATGATAGTAAGGGCAAGATAGTTGGAATAGGCAAGATTAGAAAAAGAGACAACCCAGTCGGCCCAGTCTATCTTGTCAAGGGATTAAAGTACAATCTACTCAACATCTCTCAACTATGTGACAAAGGTCAAGAGGTAAGATTCACTCGGACTAATTGTTATATTTACGATGCAACTGCCAAGAAGACTAAGCTCTCAAGTAATACCTACACTATTCCTCTTTTTGACCCTAGTCAAAATTTATGTTGTTTAAAAGCATCTCTGCATGATGATTCTTGGACATGGCATCGTAGACTAGGTCATGTTAGCATGCATACTATCAAAAAGCTTGCATCTTATGGTTTAGTAAGAGGATTACCTAAGCGTGCATCGAAGAAAGATAAAATTTTGAAGCATGCACAAAAGGGAAACAGTCGAGATCATTTTTCAAATCTCTCAAAGCTGTTTCCACATCCAAAGTGCTTGAAATGTTGCATATGGATTTATGTGGTGAAATCCGTGTAAAGAGTTTCAGAGGTAAATCATAGTACTTATAAATGTTGATGACTACTCACGATTTATATGGGTGTGTTTTCTTAAGCAAAAAATGAAGCTTTCAAAGAGTTCAGCAAGCTCTACAGGAAAATTCAAGTTGAGTCTCGGACTCGGATCGGAAGAATTCGAACTAACCATGGAAGGGTGTTCGATTACTCGAATTTGCACGGTTCTGCGATAAGAATGGTATCTCCCATAACTTCTCAGCACCTAGAACTCCTTAACAGAATGGAGTAGTGGAGAGAAAGAATAGAACTCTTGAAGAAATAGGAAGGACAATGATGATTGAATATGATCTACCTTACTATTTACAGGCTGAGGCAATCAACACAGACAAACTACATGCTAAACGAGATACCTCATCGGACCCATCTTGAAGAAAACTCTATACGAGCTCCACAAAGGAAAGAAACCCAACATTTCATACTTTAAACCTTTTGGATGTAAGTGCTATGTTCACAATGATGGTAAGGATCACTCGACTAAGTTTGATGCTAGTTCGGATGAAGGTATTTTTCTTGGTTATTCATCTCATAGTAAAGCATATGGCATTTTCAATAAAAGAACTAACAAAGTGAAAGAAAGCATCCACTTTGTTTTTGATGAGATTGATCAGGAAAAACCAGGTGAATCAACATTCTCGGAATTGAAACTAAGTCAAGATGAAGACAATCTTGCGAAGTTGAGCTCGAGAAGAGTCACGGAAAAGAAACTCATAATGAGATAGCTTATAATACCATGACTTAGACTAAAGTAGCTCAGGAACCAGCTTAGAATGCTGAGAATCAATTAGATGAGCAAGCTCAATCCGATCGAGACCATTGAGGGTCAACCAATTCAACCTACAAATCCGGTGAACCAAAGAAGAGGTAGAGCATTCAAATATGCTTCGAGTCACCTACTCAAAAACATCTTATCTGACATCAATAGTGGGGTAAGAACTCGTTCTTCTTTGCAAAATTCATGTGCATTAACTGCATTGATATCGTTAACTAAACCAGGAAATGCACTAGCGGCCCTAAATGAACCTGAATGGGTAGAGGCCATGCAAGAGGAACTTAATCAATTTAAAAGAAACCAAGTCTTGATTCTGACCAAACGACCTTCGACCACCTAGTCATAGGAACCAAATGGGTTTTCAAGAACAAAGCTGGATGAGGATGGGCTGGTAGTCGAAATAAGACTAGACTTGTGGCTCAAGGTTACAATCAAGAAGAAGAAATTGATTATGGGGAAACCTTGGCACATGTTGCTAGGATTGAAGCAATTAGAATCCTTTTGGCATTTGCATCAAGCATGAATATTAAATTATATGAAATGGATGTCAAATATGCTTCTCCGAATGGTTTCATTCAAGAGGAAGTCTATGTTAAGCAACCCCTGGATTTGAAAACTCAGAATTTCCAAATCATGTTTTCAAGTTGCAAAAAGCTCTTTATGGTCTTAAATAAGCTTCCGAGCTTGGTATGAAAGAGCGAGTAGTTTCTTCGATGAAAATGATTTTAAAAGAGGACAGTTTGACAAAACTCTTTTCATAAAAACCAAGGGGAAAGACTTTCTTATTGTTTAGATTTATACTGATGACATAATTTTTGAAGCTACTAATGAAAATCTTTGTCGAGATTTTTCGAGTTAATGAGACAGGAATTCCAAATGAGCATGATGGGAGAACTCAATTTCCTCCTTGGTCTACAAATCAAACAAGATAAGGATGGCATCTATGTCCATCAATCCAAGTATACCAAGGAGTTGTTGAAGAAGTACAAGGTTCAAGATGTCAAACATGTAGCAACACCACTGAGTAGCGAGCATAAAGCTGGATTCAAGCGAAAAAGGTAAAGCGAGTAGATCGAAACTTTATCGAGTTATGATTGGATCTCTGCTATATATCTCAAATCCAGTAGACCAGACATTATATTTAGTGTATGTCCGTGTGCAAGATTTCAAGCTAATTCAAAAGAATCACATCTCACTCCGGTGAAGAGAATCTTTAGATATCTTGTAGGGACTCATAATCTAGGTCTATGGTTTTCAAGAGACTCGGAACCGACTCACTTGGATACTCGGATGTCGACTATGCTTGGATATAAGGTGGATAGAAAGAGCACCTCAGGAGCATGTCGGTTTCGGGTCAATCCCTTATATCTTGGCACTAAAAGAAGCAAAACTTAGTTGCTCTATCAATCTGCTGAAGCTGAGTACATTGCAGTACTGGAGCATGTCTGTGCTCGGATTCTATGGATCAAGCAACACTTAAAAGACCTTGTACTTTCATTCAAATCAATTCCAATCAAGTGTGACAATCGAGTGCAATCAACATCACTAAGACTCCCGTTCAACACTAAAAGACAAATCATATTGAGGTTTGGTATCATTTTCCGAGAGACCATTCGAGAAAGGTGATATTGAACTTGAATTCATTCCTACAAAACTTCAATTAACTGATATCTTTACTAAGCCACTTAGTGAAGATCAATTTTGCTTTATTAGGAATGAACTTGGCATGATAAATGCATGATTATGTGTTTTTCTAAGTGAAATTATCTTGCATGATTATGTGTTACGTGTTTAATTTCCGGGCCTTAATAACAATTAGTTCAGTTGACCCAGTGATACCGAGGTAGGATTATTATCTATTTGTGCTTTCTAAGTCACTCAAAAACTTTACTTGAGTCGGACTACGTTTTTGAGAAAATTAGACATCAAACTTCCGAAATCATCTCTAGATTAGTGGAGAATTCCAAAAATTTCTTTTAAAATTTCTCTTCTTTCTCTCTCGTCTTGTGCGTATCATTTAGAGAACTAGCCGTTGGCGACAGACATTGGAATTCTAACTGTTGGAGAGCGGAACGGACACATTGGTCCGAGGCGACCGTTCAAGAGTTAGGTTAAAACGGATACTTGAAGGACATTCCTCTTGCTATAAATAGCATCTACTTTCCTTCATTTCACTACTTTACTTGTTTGCTAACACTCACTCTCGCTTACTTACTCGAAGAATTTCACTCTCAAGCAATCTCGGTACTTTCAAGAAGTCTCAAGCTCTCAGTACTCTCTCTCTCTCTCTCTCTCTTTTTTCTTTCGAAGCTAACTCACCTTCTTCTCCAAGCTTTTCAAAAATGCCTAAAAGAGGTTCCACTGCAGATTTTCTTGCTTCGCAACCAAGAAACCTCGAACCAAAAGCCACGAGGGTCCTAACCCCTCGAAAATCCTTGTCACCCAACATTTGACGTTGGATGACAAATTCTTCCCAACCACAAAATTCACGTGGTTGAAACACATCAAAACCACAGGGGTGTACAATTTCCTCTATTTCGGCGAGTTTATCTACCCGGAACTCGTAGCTAAGTTCACGTGCAAATCTTTCCAGCTCTAAAGGGTTCATCACCTCCAGAGTTTGTGAGACGGTAGTTCGTATTCACATCTCTCTCCTCCACCGTCTATTCAAAGTTTCATCTCTTTACCTCAATAGCAACCCCATCCCCTTCAATGAGGTTGCTGATGAATTTTTCGAAAAGTATGCCAAAGAGATCCACGAGTCACATAAAACTTTTCGTGACCTAGATGAAGACTTAGGCTCGTCTTCTCTCGCTTCCTGCTGATGAGAACCTTCTTTTCTCATCATTCAATATTCAAAGATTCTCAAGGCTTTGTTTGACATTCTCGAGGGCTACAATGTAGACCTTTTCCTAACCATTATCGAGCGGATGACCTCTCGTGCCGGCTCGGACCAAGAAATCAACTATTCTCCCATTTGGAGCTCTCCACACCCTAATTTTCAAACAATTCAAGGTCCCGGTCCCCTCAAATCCTAACGAGGTTTCGAGGCTGCCATCTTAGTTGGCGAAAGGAGCTTCTCGGCTATAGATACTAGGAAACCCAACAAGGTGTATGGGTCCACGGCTCGAAGCCGAGGCGGCCCTCTCCTTCGCCCCGGACTCAAACTTCTCTCACACTCCCTCTTCCACCGGCGGTGCATCCACCTTAAGTCCACCACTTCAAGCCAGTATCGCTTTGTCTACCATAATGATAGACAAGCTCTCCTCTGTGTCCACAAAAATCAAGGACACTTCCTTTACGACTGTTCTTCGATCTATGACCATCAATAAAAAACGACCCAATCACAAATCCAAGAAGCAGTAAGATGTGCTTCTCGAGATGAAGGTTTTAGTCAAGGAGCTATAAGAATTGATTGAGCTCCTCGGAGAAAGGCGCTCCAAAGCAGCTCACGACCCGTACAGCTCGAAACATCCGAAGAGTCCTCGAGCCTCGCCAAATCTCCATCCGGAGAGGCAGCTGAAGACGAAGAGGAGGCTGCGGCTAAAGCAGCTCCTTCGAGGAGATGGATGAAGGAGAGAAGGAAGAAGAAGAGAAGGAGGAAGAAGGAGGAGATAAGGCGAAGCGGAGGGACAAGGTGCTTCCGCTCCTCAACCGGAGCCGATCAGCTCGGACAGCGGTTTGAGTGACTTAGAAGACCATGCCGATGTTGGACGGTTAGCGGCCGTCAAACTTGAGGAAGCACCTCCCGCAGTAACATTCCAAGAGGATGAGCCTCTAGATGACCTTGTTCTGGGTCAGCCACTTAGAGCTAAGCCCATTCCAGAGACCCCAATGCTGTCACCGCCAAGATCTTCAACGTCTTCACAAGCGTTTTAGCGTAGGCACAAAGCACGCTCATCCGCCTCAACTCGGACCGCTCCCACTCCACCATCCTGATTTCTTTTTCTTGTTCTTATTTTCATTTTTTCTTCATTTTTTATCCAGACAAACAAATTGTATCAACTTGATACATTCTTCCCTATTTTGTTTTTTTTCTTTGAAAGGCAAGGGGAGAATACTTAGAAAAATTTGTTGTCTCGTTCAGGGGAGCTTTCTCACCCTCTCTTTTGTATGTATTTTCTGTGTTTATATATAAATGAAGTTTTTGATTTCGTGCATATTGACTTATGAGTACAACTTTTCTTTGAGTTTAAATTTCCTATTTCGTTTTGCTCTCCTATATCAGCTCAATTTTCTTTCTTTCTATTTTTGCTCCGATATAACTACTCACAAATTTTTTTCAAATGAACTATCTGCAGAAACATTCTAAGTCCGAATCACTTCATTTATTATTCAATTACTCTACGATATATTATTCTAAGCTCGATAGATTCCTTGTCAAATGAGTAAGATTGAAAACTCTTGATTATTTCACTAACAAAGTTTCTATCTCGAGTATGGAATGCCTTTCATCAAAAAGGGGAGATTGAAGACTCAAACTTTGAATTTATATCATTCGGAGTAGTATCAAAGACTCGGTACAAACATCATCTCTCCTAAGTTTTGACTACAAGTCATTCCGAGTAATATAGAAACTATTGCATATGTTTTGATTCCATTCTAACTAACTCAGAAAACACATTCTTGTTCATCAACTCACACTGATGTTTCGAGTCACTCGGATACTACTTACATTTATCGCATGCTCAAACAAACTCTCTAACACGTTTAATCTAAGTTTTGACTTCATATTACGAGATAAAGTTAATTACAACGTTAATTCAACTTTCTAAGTCAGCATGTTTGTTTGAAATATATTTGTCTAAATTAACTACTTATACTCCGATATTCTCTCTTATAACTTGATCTTTCCTATGACTGACTATGATGGATTCTGAGTGTAATGAATATTAGAGTCGGAAAATTCCACTCCTCTAGGCCTAAGATAAATTTTGCGCTTAATTATCTTAATTAAATTATTATCCGTAACTAATCTTGTACCAAAGTATTTTATACTTTAAGAACAAAAATTGTTTACTTCGTAGCTTATCTAAACGAGGCTATCCTATTTTTGAATTACAAAAGTAGCTAGGCTTCAAGTCGTCAATCACCGATGAGACAAGTCTTTTCTACTTCTAAACAAGGTCCGGACGTCTGTGTCGGGGTTGTCTATTTCTAAAGCTGGAAATCTTCAATGCTAAGCTCAATGGTGGTTTCCACCTTACTTTTCGAGACACAACCAGTTGATTCGCGAACCTTTTGAAGTCAAGAGCCGTTGCACAACATTCACATCTCAACAGATCTTTTCGAGAAACTCAAAAGAAGCTGTTACAACGGTCACAAAGGACTTCTATTCAGAAGATAGTCACAACGGCTAATCTGCTTGGTCATCTATAAATAGAAGCCAATTCTCAAGACTTGAAGATTGCTTGGAATTATTGCTAAAACACATTATTTAAGCAAAAGTCATTGTATTCATACTCAATGTTCTATTTACAACTCCTAGCTTATAAATTCATACATTCCGAGTTGTAAAGTCTTGTAATTAGTCACATACTCCTTCTTACTTTCTAAGTAAGGTCCGTTGACTGAGCTGTAAAGGTTAACTCAGCTTAGTTGTCCCTAACTGTAAAGGTTACCTCGGTTAGGAAGTACTAGATCGAGATAAGGGAACTTCGAGCCTAGGAAAACTCTGTAAGGAATTGTCTAAGGGAGCAATTCTGGTTCATTCAGTCTACTGTATTTTGTGGATTCAAAATAGTGGATTTGACTTGGTGCTTAGATTAGCACTGGTCGTGGTTTTCTTCCGCGAGGAGGGTTTCTACGTATATCCGAGTCCAATCTAGACTCGGATTGTCTTAATTATTCTTTCAAGCTCTAATCTTCCAAGTTTGTAAAAAATTTCTTCATCACCCTATTCACCCCCTCTAGGGTGAGTAAGACTTTCCAAGAGCAAACCTTCAATACTTGTTAGTGGATAATTGAATTGACAAACATTTAGTGTTTTATCCGAATAATTCATTAGAAAATAGACTAAAAAATATGATTTGAAAAAGCTGATTGGTGGGTCTAAGAGCTCCCACTTGAGGTGTGAAGAAGTCACAAGCCACGGTTGATAGGACTCCACAAGTTAGGTGACCAGCTAGGGCTACAAAGTTGTCGCCAATCGGACACCATGGTGCCTAGTGACCAGCGCGGCCAGCCTTTGGCGGGCCTGGCCCCGGTGTGCTTCTGCTGGATTCCCTTGGTTCCCTACTACTTATTTGACTCTTGTCTTGTGTGGTTGGCTAGCTTGATCGAATGGGTTTATAAAACGGGTGCTTGATGAATTCATTTCACGCACTTGCTTCTCTTCTTACACGCTTGCCCTACTCTTGTGCCTTTTACATTGTTTCTCCTTAAAAACTAGTTGGTTTCCAAAGTCTTCCATAATGTCTAGAAGAAGAGCCTATCCTAAAGGGAGGTCTAGAGATGAAAAACTTGGTTAAGACAACTTCCTTGAACAGGAATGGCATCCTCAAAGCGAGTGGAACCCAAGTGATCTCTTGGTGGAGGCTTAGAGTCACATTTCTTCGCTTGTTATCACTCCTTTGGTAAGCTAATTGGCTTGAGTTTCTTTCGTTGCTCATTTAGAGTAGTGTTTCTACTAAATCTTGTTGTATTTCATTTTGTAGAAGCGTTCTATTTGGTGTTGCGGGGCTATCCTGAAGTTCATGGAGACATGTTAGAGGATGAACTTTCCTCTTGAAGATGTCATGCATAATACCAGTGTTTGGTCCTTTTTCCTTGCCTTGAATCACCTCTCGTGAAAAAACGGAGAGGGATCCTATTAGGGCCATTAGTGAGCATTTTTGGGATACCGCCAACACTTTCTAACTTCCTTCGGGAAATGGCCATAGCTCCTTTTGATTTTTCTATTGATTCGGTTTGGGCTTTTCGGGAGAGCCTCTAGCCTATGATCGGAATTTGTACAAAAACCGTGACTATCTTCGTCATCTTTTTGGCCCTACAGCTAATAGGTTTCCACAAGAAAATTTCTTTAAGTATACCGTCTTTTTTAGGCCCTTGAGGATGTTAGATTTTAGCCTCGACATTCTCTACCACAATAGGTCCGAATCGTGATTACTCTTTTGTTGAGCACGATTCTTTTTCTCGATCAAGTTGCTAAGGTTGATGTTCACTATTTGGTGAACTTGGTGGACCTCGACAAAATAATGGAGCTCAACTAGGGTGCTCTAGTGTATACTTGCCTTATTAGGGGCCTCTGTGTCGATGTGCGGCATACCAAGCTGAGTCGGATTCGACTAACTATCTACCGTTGTACGGTTTATGGAAGATTGTTGAGGTATGCTCAAGTTCTCCTTTTCGCAAAGTATTTTTCATCTTACGTGGATAAAAAATGTACTCAATTCGATCATGCAGCCATGGTTATACAAATATTTCCTGCATCTTTCTCCGGGTTCAACAAATCATCTTGCGTTTTCGGCCTCCATATCGTGGGCTAAAGTCTATCTTTGACGTCTTAAGATTTATGGGATAGACTTCTTGAGATCAGCCCTTAACCGTGTGACCTCGGTATGCATCTTTAATCTCAAAATTCACTTTAAAAGTATGCTTCGAGCACTTTTTAAAAACTGTTTAGTTGGCTGCCCCTGCCCACGGCCTATGACACTACCCATGGGGATGCCTATGGTGGACTCCAACCTTGATTATATACGATTTTTCGTCCATTTTCTTATTGCCTTTCGTTTTTGCTTGCTTGTTTCTTGATAAATCTTGAATGTAGTCTAATTTTCATACTCGGGCCCAATTCCAACTCCTTCGAGTGTCATTATTGCATGAGAACTAAGTGAAAGGAGGATCTTCTTTGATGGTCCCATTGGGTTTTGTTGGTATCTTGGGGAGAGGGTCACGCCTCAAATCCGGGTCAACATGTGGCCTCGGCTTATTCCGGTCGATCCACCCTAGACTATGCTCTACCTTCACTCCCTTCCTCCAAATGAGCAAGCTGCTGCTGCCTTGGGGTATCCTTATACCTCATTCTTAAACTTGTAGACATCATATGCTCACCATGCGGCGCAGATTATGACTCAATTGATGAGTTCTCATCTCTTCCTATTATAGTTGAATTTCTTGTGTGGAAATCAACTTCATCTTTTGCAGCTTACACCGACAAAAATCCATATTCTAAGCCTTGATGTGGATCTTACTCAACCTGGGGATCTCCTCATTATGTAAGAATTCCCGAAATCCCGGAGGAAGAATGTGTCGGGCATCCTTTTCCTAGGAATTCACTAGGGGTAAGAGTTTTATGCTCTTCACTTTTAGTTGTATACTAAAAGTATTTTGGCTAACACCATAGGATAAATTTCATAGTATGACCGAGAACAATCCTGGACCATGTCCATCAATCTTTCCAGGTAAGTTCCTAATTAGTGGAGTGCTAATTTTATTGAGCTTGTAGTGAGCGTGCTAATTGCCCTATCATTCTAGTAGAGGAGTCGATCTAGAGCGCCTCTCTCCGGGAGTCTTCCTGGTGGACCTGGGGCACACATACATTCATCTAATTAACAAGCACCTTCTAGTAATACTGCTACACAAGGTTCTTCACGACGATCTTGACGGTGTCCACATCTTCGTAGCGCTACTAAGGTAAGACCTATCGCTCGGGGCCTAGTGCCTGCAGTGCGAGGCCTAGCTTCTCGAGAGAAGAGCTTGGATATCTTGCCTATGTAGGCTTTTGATTGTCACAAAAATCCTTTTTATTTCCTTCGAGCTTCATACAGCGGGCCATCCCCTCAAGCTTCTCACTCTTGGGACCACGAAGGTTGCTCCTATCAAGGTGATAAAGGCGGTCGGTTCTCCACATCTGTCTTGGAGGACTTCAGGAACTATATCTTTGACGACGCTTGTAATGGCGATGATTAGAGAATTTCTTGCCGCTGTCGATGTTAATGATTAGGGAGTCCCTTGCAGGGTGTTTATTGTTTGTTTAATATTTGCTTTGTAATGGTGACTCTTATGTAAATGAAATTCAAGGACTCAATTCTAAGAAATGCATTCTTTTATTTAATATGATGCAAAAGATCTTAGGGAAAATTACAAAGACGAATCAAAAAAAATTGCACTAGCCCCCAATACCCTCAAAAGAAAATAATAAAAATAAAAATGGAAAATCTGAAGTGCATGGTCTAAAATAGTAATACGGCTTGCATCCAATGGGCTAGGGTAGAAAAGAATATGGCCCAAGGAATGCTTGGGTAGAAGGAAAGCGTGGAACGAGCTTGATCATGGCGGTGATCGGCGCACGCCACCCGTGAAGTCTAGGGTGCTGGCAAATTTGCAGTGATAGAGGTGCAATATCTAAAAGCTCCGGAAAGCTCCTATAAATAGGATCCACGCCGATGCTTAAAAAAATGTGCCTAACACAAAAACCTTTACCGAATCAAACTAAAAACATGATGTGTCTTCCACTTTCTTCCGGAAGATATGAATTTCATGAGTGAGCTAACCCAATGGATGCATGAGATGAGTAATTCAAATAGATTTGGGTTATCAAATTATGGGCTGAATATCCTATTAAGCATTCGCCAAGTGAAGGTTTACTAGACCTTCTTAAGGGCTGTAGTCGCCTTTGGGACCTTCATAATCATGTCTTACAGTTTGGGGATAAGGAGTTGTGCCCCTGCGTGATGAATTTGATGCCATATTAGGTAGTCACGGGCATATGAAACCAATTCTACCCAAATCTTATGAAGGTTTGCTTTTGAAGAGTCTAAGTCACCCTAGAGGGAGGGTGAATAGGGTGATGCGAAATTTGAACAAACTTTGAAACTTTAAGCTTGAAAAGATAAACAAGCTGGTTCCGAGTCTAGATTGGACTAAAAAAATATATACACTCGAAATACGTAGAAACCCTCATGGGGTAGAAAACCACGGACAGTGCTAGTCCAAGCACCAAGTCAAATCCATTATTTTGAATCCTCAAAATACAAAGGATCGACTCTACCGAATTGCTCCTTTAGACAATTCCTTTCAATGTTTCCTAGACTCGAAGTTCCCTTATCTCGATCTAGTACTTCCTAACCGAGATAACCATTACAGCTAGGGACAAGCGAGCTGAGCTAACCTTTACAACTCAGTCAAGGGACCTTACTCGGAAAGTAAAAGAAGTATATAATTGCTTGCAAGACTTTACAACTAAGAAAATATTAAGTATATACTTCGAGTTGTAAGTGGAAGATTGAGTGAGTAATGCACTAAGAGAATAGTTTTAGCAGTAGGTTTAGCAATCTTGAAGTCTTGTGAAGTGGCTTCTATTTATAGATGACCAAGCAGATTAGCCGTTATGTTTGGTGTCCGAACCGAAGTCTTCACTAGCCTTTGGAAGGGATCTTGTAAGTCACTCGAAAAGATCCGTTAGAGTGTAATCATTGGGCAACAGACCATATGCTCCAAAAGTTGTTCCAATCAATTGGTGGTCCGAAAATCAAGGCGGAAACCACCGTTGAGCCTAGCGTTGGATTTTTAAGTTTTGGAAAAGACAGCCACGACAAGGTGTCCGAGTCTCGTCCGAAATTGGCTAAAAGCTGTCTGCTGGTGGTTAATAGCTAGAAGCCGGTTGCTTTCAAAATTGAAAAGATATATTAGCTTTGTTTGTATGACCTACAAAAGCAAACCACATTGGTTCTCAAAGTATAAAATTTTTTTGTCCATGGTTAGGCACAGATAATAATTAAATTAGGATAATTAAATGCTTAATTATCTTTGACCTCGAAAAGTGGAATATTATGTCTAATATCAAAAACGTTCAAACTCGGTTCAGAATACTTCCTAGAAAGATCAAGTAGACTTCAAACATAGAGAAGTGACCTTGATCTATCAAATAATCATTTAAGGAATAAATTGACTTAGACGAACTAAGTAGAGAAAGACTTGGTTCGAGTTGACGAATAAAGTTAGTACCACAATAAAATGCATTAAAAGAATTATTTGATCATGTGATGGTTTAAGTGTACCTCATCGGAGAAGATATAGAACAAAGTGATATCCGAGTCACTCATAACAAAGATGAAAACTTAGATATGAGTTTCTATGAAGCTTAGAATAACTTGCAATCAAAACTTAAGAGAAATAGAAGTTTATAGCTGAGTCATTCACAAAATATGTGGAGTTAAAATCTGAGTCTTCCATCTCCCCTTTTTGATGAAAGGCATTCCATTCTTAAGATAAAAACTTGTTAGTACAAATTAAGTTTTAAGTGTCAATGATCTGTGATTTCTTACGTATCGAGTAAGTAGAGTGTAAAGAAATTCCAAATCAAAGCAAGACTTATAAGTAAATATGGGAACTAACACAGATTTCTAAGTAGATAAGATAAATACTAAAGGAAACTCAGAAATGATCGAACATAGAAAAGATGAACAGTGACATTCATTTATAAAAGAATATTTACAACAAAATGAGGGAAAGAAACTAACCTTAAGCCAAACATCAAGGTTTCTATTTTTTTCTCCCCTAGCATTTCAGCAAAAAGGAGGGAAGAAAAATGGAAATTAAATACACTTAATGTTGGACACCAAAAAAAAAAAAAAGAAATAGATGAAGATGGTGGTGCTAGTTAGGGGAGGAGGACGGACGAGCGGTGCACTTGCGCCGTAAGTCCGAGATGAAGTGGTTGAACATGGCGGCGGTAGCATTGGGATGTTAGGAAGCGGCTCGGACACTGGGTGGTCGAGTCAGGATAATGTCATCCTCCGGCTCGTCTTCCCGGAAGACAATAGGGGCTTGTAAGTCGGTTGGTTTGGACTATCCAATGTCCTCGGCATCTTCCGATCCACTCGGATCCGAGGAGATCAGCTCGGTTCGGGCTCCATA
The DNA here is from genome assembly GCA_021018815.1 of Talinum fruticosum. Classification (NCBI taxonomy): domain Eukaryota; kingdom Viridiplantae; phylum Streptophyta; class Magnoliopsida; order Caryophyllales; family Talinaceae; genus Talinum; species Talinum fruticosum. The sequence continues at coordinate 2,532,086 of JAITYX010000018.1, forward strand.
GCCCCCTTGTCTTTTGGTGATTCGTCCTCTTCTTGTCTTCCTTCTTCCTCCTTGATCTCCTCTTCAGGCTGAGCCTCGCTTGCCTTAGCTATAGCAGCAGACCTCTTGTTCTTGTTCTTCTTCTTCTACCTCAGCAGAGGTAGACTTGGCGATGCTTGGAGGACTCCTCGGATGTGTCGAGTGATCCGAGTCCTACACGGCCTTCGTTACGCTCTCGCAAAGAAGTTCGAGCTACTTGCGTTGCTCGCGAAGAACAACTTTGAACTCAAGCATCAAGGATTGACACTCCTGAATCTAGGATTGAGCGGTCTTCTAGTGAATTACCATCCCTCGGAAAATGGGTTTGAGAGAGCGTACAACCGGTCGAAGTTGGTCAGCTGTAAACATGAGTTTCTCAACTAAGGCAGCAAATACGCCAGCCGAGAGAGGAGGTTGAGATGAGGAGGGGCCAGCTGAAGTAGATGGCGGATCGGGTTGAATTTGAGTGCTGGGAGGAAGAGAGGCGGGTTCCAACTCGGAAGAGTGAACCCATTCACTAGGCCTCACCTCCTGGTAACTATACCTTAGAAGTTCTTTTTGGCTCGACGATAATGCCCGACTTAGAAACAGACGGATGGATCTTAGGGAAGAGGGATTTTAAATTGCTTGAAAACGAGAGAGAGAAGAGCTCCGAAAGGAAAAGGAGCGGATTTCATTGATTGACCAGGCACTTGTGCCATTTGCTCGATAATGAAGGTAAAGAGGTCTACATCGTAGCCCTTCATCATATCTAACAAAACCTTGAGAACCATAGAGTTTGGGTTCTCCTTGCTCGAGTGGTAAATAAAGAAACTGCGCATCGAGAATGTAACAAAGCAATCTAACCTCACTTTTCATCTAAGTCATAGAGAAATTTTTCTCTGCTCAAGCACTTCTTTGGCAAACTTGTCAAAGAAATCATCGACAACTTCGAGAACGGGAATGTGATTAGGATTCAGAAATAGAGAAGAAACATTGAACAATTTGTGGAGGAGAGGGAGGTTGATTGTGATTGTGGTACCTTGAATATTGGAAGTGATGACACCTCTAGAGACAGATTTGTTGGCATAGAACTCAACCACGAGTTCCGGATAAATAAAATCACTCGAAGCATAGATAGTTGTATACCTAAGTTTCTTGAATGAATTTGAGCCAAGAGAAGGAAGTGGTTTTGAAAAACTTGTCATCCAAAGTCAAATGCTTTGGACAACAAAGACTTTTGAGGGGTCCGACGTACGCTCTTGAGTGGTTCTTCAGGCCTTCTTTGTTGCAGAGCCCATGAACTCGGAAGTGAAACCGCATCTAGGCATTGTGAGCGAGAGACAGAGAGATCACCTTGAGCGCAAGAAACGAGTAAGAGAAAGTAGAGAATTTCGTGTAAAGAGATAATGCGCAAAGTGAAGAAATGAAGACAAATAGATGTTATTTATAGAGAGAATGGAAATGTCCTTCAACCTTCTTTACGAACGTTCAAACGACATTCTCGAGATAGATGTGATGTACAGTAGTCCACCGGCTATAATTCCAGCGTTTATCTCTCTAATGGTTCGAATTCTTTGACGAGTGACACGTGTCGAGAGAGAAAGAGAATTAAAAAATTCATTATGAGATTCTCCATTCATCTAGAGATTATCTCAAAAGTTTGGTGTCCATTTTGATCAAAGAGCGAGTCGACTCGGTATGGTTTCGAGTGACTCGGAAAACAATTAACCAACAGACTCAGTCTCATTGGTAAGTCAATTGCTCCATTTGTTAATGAAGAACAAATCACATAATTAAGCACATAAAACATATAATCATGCAATGATGCTTTTAAACAAGATAAATTCGACTTGGATTAGAAAGAGGAATAGTATAAGTATTACCTGACCTCTTACATGAGAGCTTAGTCTCTTTAGTGGTTGCATCGAAGTATAGAAGTTGGTGCGAGTAAATCTTACCTCTTAACCTTTGTCATATAACTCGGAGATGCTTGAGTAGATTGTATTTTACTCCCTTGATAAGATAAACCGAACCGACCAGGTTGTCTCCTTTCCCAATCTTGCCAATTCCAACTATCTTGCCCTTACTATCATCTCCAAAATTGACTTTGCCTTCTTTAAAATCTTTTAACTCGGAAAAGAGTCTTGAATCTCCTAACATGTGGCATGAGCATCCACTGTCTAAGTACCAATGACTTTTCGTCCTTTTCAGAGTTACCTACAAGTCAAAAACACACTAACCCTTTTTACTTCCTCTGAAGAACCCATTAACACCCTTTTATTGTGGTCCTTTTCTGATGAAGAAGACTTTTAGGAACCCAGATTTGAATGACTTTGGGTTTGGTATGATTCTGAGTCTTCTTTCTAGAAAGCTGAGTCTATGTCTCTTTCTTTTAAAAATCTTTTCTTTTAAAAACCCGTGGAGAAGGTTTTCTCCTATAAATTGGTATGGGCTCAGTCCTCCTTTCATTCTTAGGAATAGGACCATGCTCAGCCTTCCAGGACTTCATAGTTCCGGAATCTTTTTGAAAAGATTTGAGTACGAATTAGATTCCTCTTCTTCGTTAAAACCAAGTCCTTCTTTCCCGAAAGAGACACACTAAGAGCCTAAAAGCATGTCAAGGTTTTTTGACCTTGAGTAAACTTCAAAACAAGCTCTTGAGAGTCATTAGGCTTTCTCTTCGGATGCTCATTTTCTCTTCGAGTGACTCAAGCTGAGTCTCATTAGTCCGAGTACTAGTCTTGAGTTCTTTCGAGTTAGTCTCGGTTTTTCCAATTCATTTTTCAAACTGCTGCTCTCGAAGTAAGAGACTCAAGTTGTTCTTTGAGCGAGCGAGAATCAAAATTGGACTTTTCTTCCATAGTGTAAATATATTTAGCGAAATCAACTTTGGAGAACTTGAGAAAGTATTCAATTACCTCTTAACAACTTGTCTCTTCGAGTGTACGTGTTTTCGAGTCCGACTCGGATTCAGCTTATGAGTCTATTAGTACCATTAGACACTTTAAGTCATCGGAATCATCATCTTCCTCAAATGAGTCTTCATCGCTCCATGTGGCCATCATAGCCTTCTTCTTCTTTCTATCCTTCTTTCTCTTCGAGACAGTCTTTAACTATGTGATCATTCTTTGTCACATTTTAAACGACCGAGTTCTTAGTTAAAGATAACTTTGAAGGGGAAGAATATTTACCTTTTCTGTCCTTCTTATCTTTCTTGTAGAACTCTTCGTTTGGCCTCTATTCCCATTTCTTGTGCTTCATCATTCTTTTTAAGCCCGGGCAATGAGTGCCATTGGATCCTCTTCGAATATGAGGAACTCGGAGTTTCCCTCTACTTTACGAGGCTTTCAGGCACAATGTTCTTTTTGGTGATGACCTCGGCATCCTCTTCTTCCAGGTGAATTTCATGGGTAAGCAACTTCTTAATTAGTTCATCCGGCTTTAGGCGAGAGAGGTTCCGAGCTTCCTCGATGGCTGTCACCATGGGACACCATCTTCTCTTTGGCAGTCTGCTTAGAATTTTTACGCACATTTCTTCGTGAGAAATCTTTACGCCCGGAGATTTGAGATTGTTGGTGATCTTGGTGATGTTTTCTTCGGCTCCATCTTGAATAGCTCATATTCGTGAAGGTACTGGCTTATCTTTGCCTATTTCACTTGGCTTGTACCTTTGTGTGTGCTCGACACTCTGTTGTACTCTTCCGAGCTCATAGCACACATTAGAATGCTCATTCCTCCGATGTTCTTTCTTAACTTCTCTAACTCTTTATTATTGTACTCAAATTTTTCTTTAGGCACGAGATCTTGTACCTTTCATCTTCATTAGAATGTAGTTGCCTTCTTAGATGATGTTCCGGACCTCTTCATCGTTGTCTAACGAAAGCATTCGATCAATTTCTTACGAGTGCACGAAGTTTTATCCTTTAAACTTTGGTGGTCCGGTGGAAGATCTTCCTTTATCGAACTCTCCAATGTTCCGAGCCATTTGATCTTTAGACCTTTGGATTGTTAGAGCCTTCTTGAAAGACTTGGCTTTGATACCAATTGAAGGTTTGCTCTTGTAAAGCCTAAGTCGGCCTAGAGGAGGGCTGAATATGGTGATGAGGAGATTTGAACAAACTTTAAAACTTTAAGCTTGAAAAGATAAACAACTAATTCTGAGTCTAGATTGGACTTAGAAAAGTATACACTCGAAATACATGAAAGCCCTCTTGGGGTAGAAAACCATGGACAGTGCTAATCCAAGCACCAAGTCAAATCCATTATTTTCAATCCTCAAAATACAACGGACTAACTCTACCAGAATTGCTCCCTTAGACAATTCCTTTCAATGTTTTCCTAGACTCGGAAGTTCCCTTATCCGATCTAGTACTTCCTAACTGAGATAACCTTTATAGCTAGGGACAACTAAACTGAGTTAACCCTTACAGCTCGGTCAAGGGACCTTAATCGAAACTAAGAGAAGTATGTAATTGATTATAAGACTTTACAACTAAGAAAATATTAAGTACGAGACTTGGAGTTGTAAGTAGAAGATTGAGTGAGTAATGCACTAAGAGAATAGTTTTAGCAATACGTTCAGCAATCTTCAAGTCTTGTGAAGTGGCTTCTATTTATAGATGACCAAACAGATTAGCCATTGTGTCTGGTTTCGGGACTGAAGTCTTCACTAGCCGTTGGAAGGGCTTTTCCGAGTCACTCGGAAAAGATCCGTTGGAGTGTAATCGTTGGGCAACGGCTATATGCTCCAAAATATGTTCCAATCAACTAGTGTTGTCCGAAAATCAAGGTGGAAACCACCATTGAGCCTTGCGTTGGTTTTTTATAGTTTTGGAAACGAGATAGCCCTAACACGAGTGTCCGAGTCTTGTCCAGAATTGGCTAAAACTGTCTGCTGGTGGTTAACGACTAGAAGCTAGTTGCTTTTGAAATTTAAAAGATATATTAGCTTTGTTTAAATGACTTGCAAAAGCTGAAGGTTTGCTCTTGGAGAGACTAAGTCACCCTAGAGGGGGTGAATAGGGTGATGGGGAAATTTAAACAAGTAATGGAAGAATAAAACTAGAGATGACTCAGTGGAGAGTCCGAGTCTAGATTGGACTCGGAAAAGTGCTACCTCGAAAGTTACATGGAAACTCTCCTGGGGCGAGAAAACCACGGTCGAGTGCTAATCCAACCACCAAGTCAAATCCACTATTTGGAATCCACAAAATACGAGTAGAAAGATTCTTCGACTTACCTTTCCCGTCTTCGAGATACTAAATATTATGTTTGGTCTTCAGATGAAAATAAGTTCTCAATCTTCGGATGAATATTCTCTTCACCGCAGTGAGATGTGATTCTTTTGGATTAGCTTGAAATCTTGCACACGAGACGGACACTAAACATTATGTCCGGTCTACTGGAAGTGAGATAGAGCAAAGATCCAATCATACCTCGGTAGAGTTTCGATCTACTGCTTTACATTTCTCGTCCGAGTCCAGTTTTATGTTCGTTGCTCATAGGTGTTGCTTGCATGTTTTACATCTTAGAGTTTGTACTTCTTCAGCAGCTCCTTGGTACACTTTGATTGATGGACATAGATGCCATCTTTGTCTTGCTTGATTTATAGACCAAGGAAGAAATTGAGTTCTCCCATCATACTCATTTGAAATTCCTGTCTCATTAACATAGAAAAATCTCAACACGGAATTTCATTAGTAGCTCCAAAAATTATGTCATCAACATAGATCCGAGCAATAAGAAAGTCTTTCCCCTTGGTTTTTATAAAAATATTTTTGTCAATCTGACCTCTTCTAAAATCATTTTCAACCAAGAAATTGCTCGAGTCTTTCATACCAAGCTCCGGGAGCTTGTTTAAGACCATAGAGAGCTTTTTGGAATTTGAAAACATGATTTGGAAATTCCGAGTTTTCAAATCCAAGGGGTTGCTCAACATAGACTTCCTCTTCAATGAAACCATTGAGAAAGACACATTTAACATCCATTTGATATAACTTGATATTCATTCTAGATGTAAATGCCAATAAGATTCTAATAGCTTCAATTTTGGCTATAGGTGCAAAGGTTTCCCCACAATCAATCCCTTGCTCTTGATTCTATCCTTGAGCCACACGTCTAGCCTTGTTTCGACTACCAACCCACCTTCATCTAGTTTGTTTTTAAAGACCCATTTGGTTTTTATGATTGGGTGGTTAGAAGGTCATTTGGTCGAGTCTAGACTTCGTTTCTTTCGAATTGATTGAGTTCCTCTTGCATGGCCTCTACCCATTCAGGTTCATTTAGGGCCTCTATTGCATTTCTGGGTTTGGGTTAATCATATGAATGCAATGAATGCACATAGATTTTGAAGAGAGAAAAGAGTTCTTACCCCACTTGTTGATGTCATATATGATGTTTTCTAGTGGGTGACTAGAAGCATACTTCAAAGCTCTACCTGTTATTTGGTTCACCAGATCCGTAGGTTGAATTTGTTGATCCTCGGTAGTCTGTTCTAAGTGAGCTTGTTCATCAGATTCACCTTCAATATTCTGAGCTAGCTCTTGAGTCGTCTCATTCCGAGTGACATGGATTTGATTCTTGATAAGCTCATTTTCATTAAGATCATCATTTCTGCTGAGCTTCGAGTCCGAGAATGTTGACTCACTTGATTTTTCGTATTCAATCTCATGAAAGAAAACGTGGATGCTTTCTTCCACTTTGTTAGTTCTTTTATTGAAAATACGATGTGCTTTGCTATGAGATAAATAACCAAGAAAAATACCTTCATCCGACCGAGCATCAAACTTGGTCGGGTGATCCTTACCGTTGTTATAGACGAAACACTTACATCCAAAGGGTTTGAAGTATGAAATATTAGGTTTCTTCCCTTTGTAGAGCTCGTATGAAGTTTTCTTCAGGATGGGTCCGATGAGGCATCTCTTCAATGTGTAGTTTGTCTGTGTTGATCGCCTCGGCCCAAAATAGTAAGGTAGATTGTGTTCAATCATCATTGTCCTTGATATTTCTTCAAGAGTTCTATTCTTTCTCTCCACCACTCCATTTTGTTGAGGAGTTCTTGGTGCTGAGAAGTTGTGGGAGATGCCATTCTTATCACAAAACTCAGTAAACTCGAGTAGTCGAACTCTCTTCCATGGTCGGTTCGAACTCTCCGGATCCGAGTCCGAGACTCAACTTGGATTTTCCTGCAGAGCTTGCTTGAACTCTTTGAAAGCTTCACTTTTGTGCTTAAGAAAACACAACCAGGTAAATCGTGAGTAATCATCAACATAACAAGCACATATGATTTACCTTCGAGACTCTTGATAGGGATTTCACCACATAAATCCATATGCAACATTTCAAGCACCTTGGATGTGGAAACAGTTTCAGAGATTTGAAAGATGATCTAACTTGTTTCCCTTTTGTGCATGCTTCACAAATTTTATCTTTCTTAAATGCACAATCAGGCAATCCTCTAACTAAATCATAAGATGCAAGTTTCTTAATGGTATGCATGCTAACATGACCTAGTGTACGATGCCATGACCATGAATCATCATGAAGAGATGCTTTTAAGCATGATAAATTCGACTCGGGTCGAAAGAGGAATAGTATAAGTGTTACCCGATCTCTTACCCGAGAGCTTGATTTCCTTAGTAGCATAATCAGAGATATAGCGGTTGGTGCGAGTGAATCTTACCTCTTGACCTTTGTCACACAATTGAGAGATGCTTGAGCGGATTGTACTTTAATCCTTTGACAAGGTATATTGGGCTCACCAGATTGCTTCCTTTTCCAATCTTGCCAACCCTAATTATCTTGCCTTTGCTATCATCTCAAAATGTTAGTTTTCCTCCCTTGTATTCTTCTAACTCGGAAAAGAGTCTTGAATCTCCGACATGTGATGTGAGCATCCACTGTCTAGGTACTAATACCCTTTTGTTCTTTTCTGAGCTACCTGCAAGTCGAAATAAACTAACCTTTCTCACTTCCTCTAACGAACCTAGTAACTCCCTTTACTTGTGGTCTTTTTCTAAGGAAGTAGACTCTTGGGAGCCCAGATTTGAATAATTTTGGGTTTGGTCTAATTCGAGTCTTTTTTTAGAGAACTAAGTCTCGTGTCTCTTTCTTTTGAAAAGTTTTTCTTTTATAAACCGGTGGAGAAGGTATTCTCCTGTAAGCTGGTCCGGGCTCGGTCCTCCTTTCATTCTTATGAATGGAATTGTGCTCGGCCTTCCGAAACTTCACGGTTCGGAATCCTTTTTGAAAAGATCCGAGTAGGAATTGGATTCATCCTCTTTTTTAAAACCAAGTCCTTCTTTTCCGAAGGAGACACGTTAAGATCCTAAGAGCATATCAAGGTTTTTCTAACCTTGAGTGAATTTTAAAACAAGCTCTTGAGACTCATTGAGCTTTTGCTTCAGTTGCTCACTCTCTTTTCGAGTGACTCGGACTCGGTCTCATTAAATTGAGCACTGGTCTTGAGTTCTCTTAGAGTAAGTCTCGGTTTTCCAATTCATTTTTCAATGAGATGCTCTCGAAGTAATTGACTCAAGTTGTTCTTTAAATTGAGAAGAATCGGAATTGGACTTTTCTTCCAAAGTAAAAATATATTTGGCTAAATCAACTTTGGAGAATTTGAGGAAGTATTTAGTTACCTCCCGAGGATTTGTTTCCTCACTTGTCGAGTGATCCGAGTCGACTGCGTTTCGGTTTCGATTCAGAGAGTGCCATCGGATATTTTGAGTCATTTGAGTCCTCATCATCTTCGATGAGTCTTCATCACTCCATGTGGCCATCATTGCATTTTTCTTCTTTCTGTCCCTCTTTCTCCTGGGACGAGTCCTTGACTATGTGTTCCTTGCTTGCCACATTCAAAACAGCCGAGTTCTTAGTTAAAGATAACTTTGAAGGAGAGGAGTGCTTACCTTTTCTATCCTTCTTGTCTTTCTTATAGAACTCTTCTCTTGGCTTCTTATCCCATCTCTTGTGCTTCGTCATTCTCTTGAAGCCTCTAGTGATGAGTGCCATGGGATCCTCTTACGAGTCCGATGAACTCAAATTTGCTTCTCTCGGTTTACGAGGCTTTAAGCGCAATGTTCTTTTTGGTGTCGACCTCTGTGTCCTCTTCTTCCGAGATGAATCTCGTGGGTGAGTAGCTTCCCAATGAGTTCGTGCGGCTTGAGTGGGACAGGTTCCGAGCCTCTTCAATGGCCGTCACCTTGGGACCCATCTTCTCTTGGGTAGGCTTCTAAGTATCTTTCTGTACATTTCCTCGTGGGAAATCTTTCTACCCAGAGATTTGAAATTATTGGTAATCTCGGTGAAGCGAATGAACATCCGAGTGATGTTCTCTTACAGCTCCATCTTGAACAGCTCATACTTGTGAAGATATTGGCATATCTTCGCTTGTCCGACTTGGCTTGTGCCTTCATAAGTGTTGACCGAGTGTGTCCCACACTTCTTTGGCTATGTCATAGGCAAACACTCGGTTGTACTCTTTTGAGATGATGGCGCACATCAGAATGTTCATCGCCTTGAAGTTCTTTACGAACTTCTCGCTTCATCAGCGAGTGAACTCGGTCGTTGTCTTGGGCACGAGTCTTGTTTCTTCGGTCTTCATGGGAATGTAGTTGCCTACTTGTGTGATGTTCCGGACATCCTCATCATGATCCAGCAGGAAACATTCCATGAGCTTCTTCCGAGTGCACGAAGTTAGATCCTTTGAACTTTGGTGGTCTACTTGGAAGATCTTCCTTCATCGAACTCTCCATTGTTACGAGCCATTTGATCTTTAAACCTTTGGATGGTTAGATCCTTTACGAAAGGCTAGGCTCGATACCAATTAAAGGTTTGCTCTTGGAGAGACTAAGTCACCCAAGAGGGGTGAATAGGGTGATGGGGAAATTTAAACAAGTATTGGAAGAATAAAACTAGAGATGACTTCGTGAAGAGTCCGAGTCTAGATTGGACTCGGAAAAGTGCTAACTCGGAAAGTTACGTGGAAACCCTCATGGGACGAGAAAACCACGATCGGTACTAATCCAAGCACCAAGTCAAATCCACTATTTTGAATCCACAAAATACGGTAGAAAGACTCAACCAGAATTGCTCCCTTAGACAATTCCTTACGAGATTTTCCTAGACTCGAAATTGTCTTATCCGATCTAGTACTTCCTAACCGAGGTAACCTTTACGAGTTAGGGACAAGCGAGCTGAGTTAACCCTTACCGCTCGGTCAAGGGACCTTACTCGGAATGTAAGAATAAGAGTTTGTAAAGCGATTACAAGACCTTACAACTCGGAAAGATATTAAGTACAAAGTTGGAGTTGTAAGGAGAAGATTGAGTATGAATACAATGACTTTTGCTTAAGTACGTGTATTGAAAGTTAGTTCAAGCAATCTTCAAGTCTTGAGAGTTGGCTTCTATTTGTAGATAACCAAGCAGATTAGCCGTTATGACTATCTTCCGACCGGAAGTCCTTTGTGACCGTTGAAATGGATTTTACGAGTGACTAAGAAAATATCCGTTGAGATGTGAACTTTGGGCAACGGCTCTTGACTTCTTTGGAAGTCCCAATCCACCGGTGGTGTCCGAAAAGTAGGGTGGAAACCACTTGTTCAGCTTAGCGTTGCGGATTTCTAGTTTTGGAAATAGAAAACCACGACACGATTGTCCGGGCCTTGGTCAAAGGTGGAAACGACCTTGTCTGTCTGGTGATTTGACGTTTTGAAGCCGGTTGCTTTTGTAATTCAAAAATATGATAGCCTCATTTGAATAACCTACAAAAGTAAATCAATTTAGTTCTCAAAGTATAAAATATTTTGGTCCAAGATTAGACACGAGATAATAATTATAGGTACGATAATTAAGTGCATAATTATCCGAGTCGAAAGAAATGGAAATTTACGAGTCTAATATTCATTATACTCAAATTCTATCCGAGTCGGTCTAGAAGCAAAGCAAATCGGATAAATAACATCGAGTGGAAAGACTTGATCTAGATTGCCAATGTTCAAATCAAGCATGCTGACTTAGAAAGATGAATTAACACAGTAATCCACTCAAACTTAAATCATAAAGTCGAAGCGAGTTTATGCAAAATAGAACAAGTGTTTGAACACGTAATATATCCGAGTGTTATCCGAGTGACTCGGAACTATGTGTGAAATGATAAATAGGAATATGCTTTACGAGTCGAGTCGAGTCGAAAGAGAATATATACGATATATTCTGTAACACTCGAAAAGATGCTATATCACTAAGAAAAGTCTGTTAAAGTGGGTAGAATGACTTTTAATCAAAACCTTATGAGAGATGAAGTCTTATACCTGATCCCCTAATGGAACTCGGAATGATATATACGTAAGGTCCGAGTCTTCAAAAGCAAACCACATTGATTCTCAAAGTATAAAAATAATTTGGTCCACGGTTAGGCACGAGATATTAATTAAATTAGGATAATTAAATGCTTAATTATCTTTGGCCTAGGAAAGTGGAATATTCTGAGTTTAATATCAAAAAGTTTTAAACTTAGTTCAGAATCATTCCTAGAAAATGCGAGTAGAAGAATATTCAAACATAGAGAAGTGACCTTGATCTATCAAATAATCATTTAAGGAATAAACCGACTTAGACGAACCGAGTAGAGAAAGGGTTCCGAGTTGCTAAACATAGTCGATAATACAATAAAATGCGTTAAAAGAATTATTTGATCATGCGATGGTTCAAGTATATTATGAGTAGGTTAGAATACCTTAGCAGAGAAGATATAGAACAAAGTGATATCCGAGTCTCTCGGAATAAAGATGAAAACTTAGATATGAGTTTCTATGAAGCTCGGAATGACTTGCAATCAAAACTCAAGAGAGATAGAAGTTTATACTTGAGTCTTTCATAAAATATGTGGAGTTAAAATCTGAGTCTTTAACTTATAGGTACCTACTAAAATTGAGCAATCAAAATCTAGGGTGGATTCTTATTGGGAAACAAGTAAATCGACTAATTTGATAAAACGAGTATCGGGACATGTACGCCTATTTAGAAGAAATTATTATCCCAAGGCGACGAGCCATTATCACCTATCTAGTAGGTGGATTCTTGCTGGTAGGAGGTCACGGGGATATGGCACCCGCGACACTATTGAGTTTGGTTCAACAATTAGAGAATTATTATTCCCTAACACCACTAAGAGTTGGTGAAATGATCATAGGCTTTGATTAGGTCAAAGCATATTACGAGGAAGACTTTTTGGGAGCCACCTGTTATTGTACGTAAGCAAACAAGCTGCAGATGAGACCAAACGACGCACTTAGCTTTTGCACTCCTTTTCGTTCCTTTTCGTTTTTCCGCCTTCTTTTTGTTTTTTATTTTGCACTCGCTGTGCCTAAAAGGATTGAATTTTCACCGTGCGAGAACACTTATTATTATTTGGATTTTGCATATGTGATGTGTAGATCCGGTTAATGGAGCACCTAAAGCTGAATTAGGCTCTCACAAAACCGACTCGTACTTAGCGGTACACTTACGCCAATGAAAACGAGAAGAGGTGGTAGGTGATCACTCGACTTCTTTGTGGGAGGAGTACCTCAAGAATCACAATAATGATATAGCGTGGTATGTTGAGCACTAGAAGGTGTCCCGATTCGGGATGCATACCTTGGAACATCTCTTTATACGCTTGCTTGGGTCTAGAAAGCAGTACCTACTATTTCCTTGACCGTGTCTTTGTGGCGAGATGGGAAGAGAACAAATAATTCCTTTCTTAGATCGCATCTGGTCCTCTCGCCTTTGAATTATTCAAGGGGTTTGGTGACTCTAACTAAATAAAATCGTGGCACTGAATACTTGGACGAACCCGCCAAAGTTGTTAACACCTCTAGGCAAACCCAACACTTACGTATCTACCTATTATCCGGAGTGGATAATAGAAATAGATCCACAAACGAGTGTAAGGCACAGAGAGCTAGAGAGATAGGTCCTAAAGAATTTGTCCCAGTGCTAGGCCCTCTCCAAATTTGCAAAATAAACCCTCGAGTGGCTAAATGCATCCGCCGGAGAAAAGCTGAAGCCAAAGGAGCCGAGGAGAGGAGGGCCCGATGAATCGAGGAACCGAAGAAATGCACCCGGGATGATGAGGATAAGTCTAGTGACCCCAATGGAAAGAAAGTAAAGATAGACCGAGAGCCGTGAAGTTTTTAAATAGAATTTAGGATAGAATAAAAGAGAAGGACGTTTAGTTTTGCCTCTTTAGAACATATTTATTATTTTTACTAGTAAAATGCTTGCATTGATTTCCCTTTTATTACTATGTACTCGGGTAAGTAATAGGCTTACCTTTTATTAAATAAAAGTAAGTATTATGTTATACTTCTATATTTTATCGCTCACCTATAGGGAAAATAAATTGGATTGTCTAATTGGATTGCCCCAAAATAAAGAAACCATCTAATTGGACGGTTCAAAGATTATAGAATTAAAAGAAAAAAAAATCGGCCCGGCCAACCCACTATTGTCCAGGTAGTGGCCGGCGCCCACTATAGCCTGGCTCGGTTGGATCGGGCGTGGCCCGCTGTTAAACCTCATATTTATCGATTTTTAAGGCATTATTTATCCCAATTATGTGATGGTTTTAATGTATTTGTTAGGTTTTGGGTTAGATTAGGTTCATTTCCTCTTTATCACCACCTAAGATCGTAAATTTCTTAATTATAGGTTTTTGGGCTTAAATTAGAGAGATTCGAGACAAATTTGAGGAAAAGCGATGAAGAGGAAGGTTCGGGCTTAAAAGGAGGCAAGAAAGAAGCCTAGAACTCATTAGGCGTGCGGATCATCGGGCGAAGGGCTCGAAGTCAAGGAAGGACGCATGGCCTCCCATGGATACCTTGCACGGTCGTGTGAGAAGTTATGGAAGTTGAAGTCGCGCACTGACCTACCGTGCGGAAGCTGCACGTGCTGTGCGAAAGAGGCAGAGATTTTAGGGTTTTTGCACACCCTGCTATGAGAAACCTACACAGTACGTGCGAAATTGCGATAGAACCTTGCACGGTAGGTCGTACGACTTTTGGATGGCCGTGCGACTTACTGTTTTCGCGATAGTTAAGCTTCCTAATTGCAATTTTGGGAAATCTTTTCCATTATTCTAAGTTTGAGCTAGGGTTTGTCGGTTGAGATACTCAAGAACTTTCAATATTCGTTATCTACTCGAAGTTTATGTATTATTGAATCGCATCAAGTTTTCATTCGGTAATCATAATTTCTTGTCTTTGTCTTTTCTTCACAGTTTCTCTTCGTTTTCCATGGCTATTTTCTTTGAATCTTGTCAATTGTTTATTATCATGTTTAGGGGCTAATTTCTCTACTTAGGTTGGGATTGATCCCTATTATGCCTTGATAATCATGAATTGAGTACCAATTGATTGTTCTATGTTTGTTAGGTTAGAATTCACTTAGCTCATCATTTTTTCGTTAATTGGCTCGAAAAAGGACTCATATGCTTTTATTTGGGTTTTGTGAACATTGAAAGATGAAAACTCACCTAGAATGATGTTGTGAACAATTAGAACTTTGATATGAAAATAATTAAGGTTTTAATCGAGGGTTGTGAGATGCATTTATTGTGATTTTGCTCTTTATTAATCCCATGAAAATAGGCGATTAGATTATGCAAGATTAGTCTTTGACCTACAAAAGTAAGCAAAGATAGGTTTAATTGGTGTCTCCCCTTATATATCTGCTAGCATAGGCAAATCTCAAGCGATTTTCAATTTTGATTTCGGGCATAGTAGTGTGATTAATCCCAATCTAAGGATTGTTATCCATTAATTTCTCGTAGCTATTTTGTTATTAGTTGAATCCACAAACCAAATCATTGTCAAACTGAGTTTCACCTATATTAGAGTTTTTAGGTGAATTTAGTACTTGAAAGTGAGTTCCTCGTGGACACGACCCGTACTCGCCGGTGTCTAGCTACAGCTACACCGTCTTGCGGTTACAATTTTAGAACATAATTCTTTCCTAACACCTCTCTGTCTAAAGTTGTGCTAGACGCAGATACTTCTTCAATCGATCCAAATTCATGTACTTGAAAAATTTCTTCTCCATCCAAATGAATTGATTTCACCGCCCCACCAGGTAAGATCCGACCAATTATAAATGGATCGACCAAGTATAAATAGGTCTTGCCAATTGGGTTTAAATTTCTCTTTTAGGTCCTGAATCAACGCTCTTATTTCCTTAAAGAATAAATCTCTAATTTGTAGATTTTGAAGATTAACTTTCTTCTCGAATGCCCTAGATACACGTGCTAGGTATATTTGGACATTGTGCAAGGCATTAAGGCGCTTCTTATCCAATAGTACTAACTCTTCATATTATTCTCTTGTCCATTCCGCTTACGGAATCGGCTTTCATCAATGATCCTTAATGAGGGAATGACAATTTCTACTAGAAGGACTGCTTCCATACCATAAACAAGAGTGTAAGATGTTGCTCCTCTAGAGGCTCTAATAGATTTTCGGTAACCCCATAAAGTGAGAGGCGGTTTGTCGGGCTAGTCTTTATAATTAACCGTAATCTTCTCCACTATTTTATGAATGTTTTTAATAGCGACTTCGACTACTCCATTGATCCGAAGACAGTAAGGGGAAGATTTATGGTGTTAGATCTTGTACTTGTCCAACAAGTCTGCTACCTCCCTCTTAAAATGACTACCATGGTCACTAATTAGCTCGTGGGGCACCCATAATGGAAAATGATATTCCAAGTAATAAACTTAGCTACTGTTCCGACATCAAAGTTGCATAAGAGGCTACCTCTACCCATTTTGTGAAATGGTCAATTGCTACTAACAGGAATTTATGACCACCTGTTCCTTTTGGGGTCACCTTGACAATAATGTTTATTCCCCAAACCGAGAATGGCCAGGGTTAAGCTAATGTTGTGAGGAATGATGGCAATTGGTGTTGTAAATTTGCATACACTTGACATTTATGGCACCCTTTAATAAACTCAAGACAGATCTGCCTCCTTAGTTGACAATAATATCCGAGTCTCTAAATCTTACGGACCAACATCTTACTATTCATATGAGGTCCACACTCCCGCCAATAATCTCTTCCATGATGTTCGTGTTGGTGGACACAAAGTAAACTAATCCTAGAGTTGGGTTTCTTGTACGGTTGCCCTTTATTGATGAAGAATTGAGCAACCAACATCCTGATGGCTCGTTGGGCTCTAGGTGTGGAGTCCAAGGAATATTCTTGTTTATTCGAGATATTAATAAATGCCATGATACCAATTGGTGTGGTTAGCATTAGACACTTTCAATGTGCAAACATGTGTAGGGTGACTCAGTCGCTTTATGTGGATGAGCATTGAATGAATGCCATTAGGGATATTGGCCATGATTCATCCACATATTGGTTATTATCCCTAGGAAGGTAAATGAAAGAGATGTTCTCAAAATGCTTGGTACATACCTTCCATTAGACTGGAGTTATTGAAAACATTGATATTCTTAACCCCGATCTCTACATTAGCTTCAAGTCCTGTCATTAAGCTTCACACTCTGTGGAGTTGTTTTTGACTTTGACACCTAGTTTGACTAAAATGGGAGTGAGCTCCACGAGTAGAAGAATCCCTACTCCAAAGCTCTTCCGGTTGGAAGCGCCATTGATGTACAATGTGAAGACTCAAACCTTACATATATATCATTATGAGTTCCATCAAAGGATCAAGTATAAGACTTCATCTCTCATAAGGTTTTAATTAAAAGTCATTCTATCTCGCTTTAACAACTTTTACGAGTGTTATAGCATCTTTTACGAATGTTACGGAATCTATCGTATATATTCTCTTTTGACTCCGATCGACTCGGAAAGCATATTCTTGTTGATCATTTCACACACATTTCCGAGTCACTCGGACAACAATCGGATATATTACATGTTCAAACACTTGTTCTATTTTGCATAAACTCGGTTCGACTTCATGATCTAAGTTTGATTGGATTACAATGTTAATTCATCTTTCTAAGTCGGCATGCTTGGTTTGAACATTAGCGAGTCTAGATTAAGTCTTTCCACTCGATGTTATTTATCGACTTGCTTTGCTTCCGGACTGACTAAGATGGAATTTGAGTATAATGGATATTAGACTCGGAAAATTGCATTTCTTTCCGACTTAGATAATTATGCACTTAATTATCTTAATTAAAACTATTATCCGTGTCTAATCTTGGACCAAAGTTTTTTATAATTTGAGAACCAAATTGATTTACTTTTGTAGGTTATTCAAACGAGGCTATCATATTTTTGAATTACAAAAGTAACCTAGGCTTCAAAACGTCAAATCACCAGCAGAAAGGGCTTTTTCCACCTCCGACCAAGGCCCGGACACTCGTGTTAGGGTTGTCTGTTTCCAAAGCTGGAAATCC
Organism: Talinum fruticosum; assembly: GCA_021018815.1. NCBI lineage: Eukaryota > Viridiplantae > Streptophyta > Magnoliopsida > Caryophyllales > Talinaceae > Talinum > Talinum fruticosum. The sequence goes on from JAITYX010000018.1 coordinate 2,549,504, forward strand.
GCAATGCTAAGCTCAATGGTGGTTTCCACCCTACTTTTCATACACCGCCAATGGATTGGGACTTCCAAAGGAGTCAAGAGCCGTTGCCCAACATTCACACCTCAACGGATATTTTCCGAGTGACTCGGAAAATCCATAGCAACAGATCACAAAGGACTTCCAGTCGGAAGAAACTCACAAGGGCTAATCCGCTTGGTCATCTATAAATAGAAGCCAACTCTCAAGACTTGAAGATTGCTGAACTAACTGTCAATACACGCACTTAAGAAAAAGTCATTGTATTCATACTCAATCTTCTACTTACAACTCCAATTCCGTACTTAATATCTTTCTCGAGTTGTAAGGTCTTGTAATCGGTTTACAAACACTCATTCTTTATTTCGAGTAAGGTCCCTTGATCGAGCTGTAAGGGTTAACTCAACTCGGTTGTCCCTAACTGTAAAGGTTACCTCGGTTAGGAAGTACTAGATCGGATAAGGTTATTTCGAGTCTAGGAAAATCTTGTAAGGAATTGTCTAAGGGTGAAATTCTGGTTGAGTCTTTCTACGGTATTTTGTGGATTCAAAATAGTGAATTTGACTTGGTGCTTGGATTAGTACTGACCGTGGTTTTCCGCCCTAGGAGGGTTTCCACGTAACTTTCTAAGTTAGCACTTTTACGAGTCCAATCTAGACTCGGACTCTCCACGAAGTCATCTCTAGTTTTGTTCTTCCATTATTTGTTTAAAATTCCTCATCACCCTATTCACCCTCCTCTAGGGTGACTCGGTCTCTCAAGAGCAAACCTTCACAATGTCCAAACGTTCACCTCTACTTGTAAGATATCTTCTTCTAGAAAGTCAAGGTGTTCGGGTTGCGATTCATGTGTGGGCGGATCAGCTAAGAATTCAGACACTATCCTTCCTTTGATCGCTTTTTGAGGGACATACTTGAGTTCGAATTCTAAGAGCATGATAGTCCACCTTGCTATCTTGCTGCTGATAGTTGGTTGCTTAAGTACATACTTAATAGGATCCATAGGTGCTACCACATGTACCAGTATGGGCTAAGATGTAATGCCTGAGCTTCTTGTTAGCCCGGACTAGTACCAATGATGTCTTCTCCAATGGCGTGTATTTAGTCTCATAATCCAAGAACTTCTTATTCAGGTGGTAAATCACGCGTTCTTGCTTCCTGTCTCATTGAGCCAGCATGGCTCCCATAGCCGTTTCCGTCATGGTGAGATACAAAAGTAAATGTTTCCCTGGTTGGGGTGGAACTAGCACTGCAGGGTTAGCTAGGTATTCCTTTACCTTCTTGAATGCTTATTGGCACTCGGCATCCCAAATGGCTTCGGATAATTTCTTTAACTTCTTAAAAAATAGGTTCACGGACTAGAGTTAGTTTTAATATAAAGCGACTGATGTATTGTAAATGTCCTAGGAAACCCCTTATCTCTTTTCCTGTGCTTGGTGGAGAGATCTCCTGAATGGCTTTCATCTTGGATGGTTCAGCTTCAATTCCTCTTAAACTAATGAAACCCAACATTTTTAAGGGTTAAGGCGCACGTTGTATTTTCTAAGTCTCTAGAAGAATTTCCATATGCTTTGGATAGGTGCCCTGCCCTATCTTTGGACTTTTATGATCATGTCATCTACATGAACGTCGGCTTCTTTGTAGATCACATCATGCAATAAGGTTGTAGCTGTCCTTTGGTATGTTGCATCCGCGTTCTTGAGCTCAAATGGAATCACCACGTAATAATATGTCCCCTATTGAGTGATGAAGGTCGTTTTTCCATATCCTCCGATACCATCTTCACTGATTATACCCGGTGTAGCCGTCCATGAACGAAAGCAAAGCATGACCTGTTGTGTTATCTACAAGGATGTCGATATGAGGCAACGGAAATCATCTTTGGGACTGGTCTTATTCGGATATCCGATGTCGACACACATACGAACTCTACCGTCTTTCTTTGGAACTAATACTATATTTGCTACCCACCGAGGATAGTGAGCTACCTCGATGAACCCAACCTCTAGCTGTTGCTTGGACCTCTTCCTTAATCTTTAAAGCCTATTTATGTTTCATTCTCCTCGGCTTCGACTTAACCGGCTTAGCATGTTCATAAAGTTGAATTTTATGTTCTGCTATACTTGGATCTATACCCAACATGTCTTTGTAGGACCATGCAAACATAACTATGAACTCTGCGAGGACCGATGTAAATTGCTTCTACTCCTCCGGATCTACTTGTTCTCCTAAACTTAACTTCTTGGGATTGATAACCTCACCCCAGAATAATTTTTACTGTTTCCTCTATTATTGGTGAGCGATTTTCATGATCTTGCACATCTTTTATTAGTTCTTTAAGGATTTCTCATTCATCATTAGAGGTAAAACAATTGAAAGCAAGAGGAGGCAAAGAGTAAGCGGAAGGTTCACTTTATTGAATGAAGCAAAGAGTACATCGATTCGAAAGCGAAGACACAAAACTAGAAGTGGAAGAATTAGCAAAAGAACTAGAAATAACGAAGGGGAATAAAAAGCCCTAGTATTAGACTCGAAAGGGATGTGCTCCTAGGTCGACTGCAAACTCTTGGCCCTCCTTGATGTTAATCCAAGTGACATGCTCTGAGACCCTTCATTATCAACGTCGGTGATGAATCCGGATAGATCGAAGTGCGGTTATGACATAGCTCGTGATAGTACCGAGACAGAATTTCCTTCTAGATCTAGGGACAAGGAAGCTGTGTCCCCTGCCGAAAGAATTTGATGCCATACTAGGCGATTATAGGCGAACAAAACCAACTATACCTAAATCATTAGAAAAAACTCGTAAGACTTACAAATATTTCTTTGAACCGAGCAATAAGAATATATGGTGGATTCTTATTTGGAATTGAGTAAATCCGAGCAACTTGATCAATCTAATCCATGAGGCGGCGGGCTATTATCAAGCTGTCTAATAGGTGGATTCCTGTTGGTGGGAGGCCACGAAGATTTGGTACCAGCGACACTATTTAGTTTAGTTGGACAAATAGAGAATTATTGTTCTCTAACTCCCTAATAGTTGTTGAGACAATCATAGGTTTAAAGCTGGGTCAATGGAAATTATGAAGAAGACTTCTCAGGAGCCCTCTCTTATTTCATATAAGCATATAATGAAGGTCGAGAACAATCGGTGTGACCGGTCAACGGTTGTCCGGTGCCGCTGAGGCTGAAAGGCCTCCGATATCCGGCAAAAGACTATAAATTTCGCTCTTGTTAAGTTTTTTCTTTTTCTTTTTATTTTTTATTTTGCTCTCGTTGGGCCTAAAAGATTAGACCTTGACCGTGCAAACACTAACTTTGCTTTTGCATTTGTGATGTGCGGATCTGGTTAATGGAGCACCTAAAGGCGATTCGGGCTCCTCGAAAAGTTGATGCATACTTAACGATTCCCTTACGCCTACGAAAACGAGAAGTGGTGGTAGGAATATCTCAAGAATCATAGTAACGACGTGGCTTGGTACGCTGTGCACTCTGGAAGGTGTCTCGGTTCAAAACACATACCTTACAACACCCGTTCATACGCTTTCTAGGCCTTGAAAACAGTACCTACTACTTCCCCGGCCGTGTGTTCCCTTAGAAGGTTAAAGAGCAAATGATACCCATATTGGATCGCATTTGGCCGGCTACCTTTGAATTGTTCAAAGAGTTTGGTAGCTCTAACCGGACAAAGTTGTGGCCCGAATATTAGAGGACCTACCGAAATTGTTGACACTTGTAGGTACACCAAACACTTTTGTTTCTCCCTATTATTTAGAGTGGATAATAGAAGTAGATGCCGAACGACGTAAGGCATTGAGAACCATAGAGATGAATCTTGAAGAAGGTGTCCTCGCTGCTGCCCCTCTCCAAATTCGCGAAATAAACCCTCGGATGGCTAAACGCGTTCGTCAAAGAGAAACTGAAGCTAAAGAAACTGAATAAAGGAGGGCCCATAGAATTAAAGAAGCTGAAGGAATGAACCCGGGACGAAGGAAATGAGTCTAGTGACCCTAAAGGAAAGAAAGTAAAGATAGACTAGGGCCTAGACTCCTAGGATAGAACTTTGGATAGAATAAAAGAAAAGGAGGTGTAGTTTTACCTCTTTAGAATAGTGTTATTAGTATTTTATAAGTAATGTGCTTGCAATTATTTCCCTTTATTACCTATGTATTCAAGTAAGTAGTAGGCTTACCTATTATTTAAATAAAAGGAAGTATTATGTTATACTTTTATATTTTATCGCTCACATGAAGGTAAAAATAAATAAATAGGACCGCCCTTAAAATAAATAAAATACACAGATGGATCGCATAATTGGACCGTCCGGGAAGTAAATAAGGGAACCATCTAACTAATCGCAAAATCAAAAGAAAAACCTCGGGTCGGCCAGCCCATCGTAATCCGGTTGTGGCCGAGTGCCCGCCATGGCCTGGCTTAGTTAGGTCGGGCTCGGGTTACTTGCCTAGGGTCATGCTAGACATAATACTTCTTGAAGCTGCTCTAAGTTCGTATACTTGAAAAATCTCTTCCTCATCCAAATCGAGTTAATTTAACCGCTCCGCTAGGTAAGATCGACTAAGTACAAACGGGCCTTACCAATTGGGCTTAAATTTCCCTCGTGGGTCTTGAATTGGCACTCTTATCTCCTTAAGGACCAAATCTCCAATTTCTAGATTTTGAGGCTTAACTTTCTTATAAAATGCCCTAGATATACATGCCGGTATATCCGAACATTGTTTAGGGGTTGAGGCACCTTTCATCTAATAGTACTAACTCTTCATAACGCGCTTTGGCCCATTCACGCTTCTAGAATGCGGTTCTCAACAATTATCCTTAACGAGGGAATGACAATCTCAAAAGGAAGGACTACTTCCATGCCATCAATTAGAGAGTAAGGTGTTGCTCCCGTAGAGGCTCTAATAGAATTTCTATAAACCCCACAACGCCAAAAGGTAGCTTGTCAAGCCAATCCTTATAAGTAAATGCCATCTTTTCCGAGTATTTTACGAATATTTTATTAGAGGCCTCAATCTGCTCTGTTGGTCCGAGGGCGATTAGGGGAAGATTTATGATGTTGGATTTTGTATTTATTAAACAAATATGCTACCTCCTTCTTAAAATGACAACCATGATAACTTATTAGCTCATTGGGCACCCCATAACGACATATAATATTTTAGGTAATGAATTTGGCTACCTGTTTTGACGTCAAAGTTGCATAAGAGGCTGCCTCTACCCATTTGGTGAAGTAGTCGATTGCTACTAACATGAATTCATGATCACTTATCCTTTAAGAGTCACCTTGTCGATGATGTCTATTCCCCAAACTAAGAATGGCCAAGGTGAAGTTAATGTTGTGAGAAATGACGGCGGTTGGTGTTGTAAATTTGCATACACTAGACGTATGTGGCACCTTCTAACAAAATCATGACGATCTGCCGCCATGGTCGACTAGTAATAACCGAGTCACTAAACCTTCTAGACTAATATCTTAGCATTCATGTGAGGTCTGCACTCCCTACCATGTATCTCTTCAATAATGCACTTTGCTTTATGTTGATTGACACAAAGTAAGCTAATCTCATAATTGGTTTTCTCTTATAGTTGCCCCTGGTTGATGAAGAATTGGGCAACCAACATCCTGATGGCTCATTAGGCTATAGGTGTGGAGTCCAAGGGATATTCTCTTTTATCAAGATATTGATAAATTTCTTGATAACAAGCTGGTATGATCGAGTATTAGACACTTCTAATGGACATATGTGTCCAAGGTGACTTTGTCGCTCAATGTTAACGGGCAATGAATGAATTCAAGTAGGGATACTAATCATGGATGCTAACTTAGCTAGTGCATCCGCAAATTGGTTATCATCCATAGGAAGGTATCCGAAAGAGATATTCTTAATGTGTTTGGACAATTCTGTTAGATATGTTTGGTAGGGTGCCAAGGTTTCACTATGTACCTTCCACCTTTGTGAAATCGATTGATGGTCAAGCTGGAGTCGCCGAAGACTTTGATATTCTTAATCTCAATCTCTGCAGCCACTTCAAATCCTATGATGCAAGCTTTTTATTCTGCAGCGTTACTGGTGACTTCAAAGTATAGTTGAGTGAAATGGGAGCATGTGCTCCCTCCGGTGAGACTACAAGAATTCCTACTCCAAAGCCCTTCGATTGGAAACGCCAACGAAGTACATCATCTAAACGTCAACCTCTACTTATAAAATGTCTTCATGTTGAAAGTCCAAGTGTTCGGGTTGCGATTCGGTTATAGATAGATTAGCTAAGAATTCTAACACTATCCTTGCTTTGATCGCTTTTTAGAGACAAACTTGAGTTCGAATTCTAATAGCATGACAGATCCATCACGTTATCTTGCTACTCGATAGTTGGTTGCTTAAGTATGTACTTAGTAGGGTCCATAGGTGCCACCACATGTACCGTGTAGGCTAATATGTAGTGCCTGAGTTTTTAGTAGCCCGGACTAGTGTCATTGATGTCTTGTCTAATGGCATTTATCTAGTCTCATAATCCAAGGACTTTTTACTTAGATAGTAGGTGATGTGTTCTTCTTTCCTATCTTATTGAGCTAGCTTGGCTCCCATTGTCGTTTCAGTCATGGTGAGATATAGGAGGAAAGGTTTCCCTTGTTTGGGTGGAACTAACACTAGAGGATTAGTCAGGTATTCCTTAGCCTTATTGAATGCTTGTTGGCGCTTGGCATCCCAAATGGGCTCACATCCTTTCTTTAACTTCTTGAAAATAGGTTCAGAGACCATAGTTAGTTTTGATATGAAATGATTCATGTACTTTAAACATCCTAGGAAACCCCTTACCTCTTTTTCTATGCTTGGCGAGTCATCTCTCGAATGGCTTTGGTCATGGATGGATCAACTTCAATTCCTCAAAGACTAACAACATAGCCTAGTAGTTTACCCGAGTTCACTCCAAAGACACACTTTTGAGGATTAAGGGGCATGTTGTATTTTCCAAGTCTCCGGAAGAATTTTTATAGGCTTGGTAGGTGCCCTGCCCTATCTATGGACTTTATAATCATGTCTTCCACGTAAACTTTAGCTTCTTTGTGGATCATATCGTGCAATAATGTTGTTGTTGTCCTCTTATACGTTGTACCGATGTTCTTGAGCCCAAATGGCATCCACCACATAATAGTAAGTCCCCGTTGAGTGATGAAGGTCGTCTTTTCCATATATTCTCCAGCCATCTTCACTTGATTATACCCAGCATAACCGTCTATGATTGAGAGCAAAGCATGACCCATTGTATTATCCACAAGGAGGTCGATATGAGGCGACAGAAAATCATCTTTGGAACTAGCCTTATTCAAATCTCTAAAGCCGACGAACATACAAACCTTGCCGTCTTTCTTCGGAGCCGGAACTATACTTGCTACCCATTGAGGATAGTGAACTACCTTAATGAACCCAACCTCTAACCGCTTCTAAACCTCTTCCTTAATCTTCAAAGCCCATTCCGATTTCATCCTCTTCAATTTTTACTTAAGCGGCCTAGCATCTTCGTAAAGCGAGGATTTTATATTCTGCTGTACTTGAATCTATACCCGACATGTCTTTGTAGGAATATGCAAAGACATTTATAAATTCTTTAATGATCGAAGTAAATTGCTTATGCTTGTTTTGAATGCAAAGTTTTCCCGATTTGAACTTCTTGGGGTTGATCAATTGACCTCAAATTAATTGTTATTGTTTCCTCTATTACTCGTGAGCGATTTTCATGATCTTCCATAGCTTTTCCTAATTGTTCATCATTAGAGGCAAAACAACTAAAAGCAAGAGGAAGCACGAGTAAGTGGAAAGGTTGACTCTATTGAATGAAGCAACAAGCACATAAGACTTAAAAGCGAAGACACAATACTAGATGTGACAAAATTAGAAAAAGAATTGGAAATAACAAAAACAAAAATACAACTCCTAGTACTAGACTTAGAAAGAGGATGTGCTCCTAGGGTGACAGCGAATTCTTGGCCCTCCTCATCGTCAATCCAAGTGACATGCTTGGATCCTTTAATATCAATGTACGTGATGAATGCGGACGGATCGAATTACGGGTGTTACATAGCTCATGACAGATCATCGAGACTGAATTCTTTTCTAGGTTACCCTCTTGTACGAATAGAAGACCGAAAATATTATTCCCAGTGAGGTTGATCCGAGTGTGGTGTGGACTGTCCCTCTTTAAGGAGGTAGGGTGCCTCCTTCTCTAGAATATAGAAGTCATTGAAAATCTCTAGACTAGGTACTAGGATGCCATTTTTCTTAATATAGTAGGGCTCGGGAAAAACATAATAAGGGACGTTATCTCCTTCTCTTAGGAATTGCACATTTAGATGATAGGGAATGGGCTTAATAGGGCGGAGTCTGTGTATGGTGCGAGTCCTCTTTGTCTAAATTTCCTACTTGGCTTGAGCTATTTATGAGAAATAGGTTGATAGCCTAATCCAAAGTTGTATTTGTTTGTGGGTTTAAGGGGTGGAAAAATAGTGTCGTATGCCCTTCGGCTGCAGCAAGACACTGGAAAGTACCCCCTTCTTCCTTGTCTAAGGATTGAAGTTAAGAGGTGGTTCACCCTTGTCTAAGGCGATGGCGATCTCGAATCCATATAGGTCCGAATCATTTGCATCATGCTCCATCTCAACTACAAATTCTTTGGAGGTAATCCCTATTCACGGTTATCACTTAACATATAATGATCATCTTAACTTTTTGATACGAGTGTACATGGCACTTGCCCGATGATCATGTAACCAAGGGCGTCTTAGAAGTAAATTAAAGGTAGTCTGGAATATCTAGAATTTAGAATTCGATGTTCCTTTCTACTTGCCCTATATTACTTGGCAAGGTAAATATTCACAAGACTTGTTCTTTTAGAATTATCGTAAGCTCGAAGATGGATAGTCTGTTTAGAGAGTTGTTGCTCCCTAATTCCTAACCTTTAAGCGAGTTCTCTAGGGACATACGTTCACTTGCTTGATCCATTGTTTACCAAGGTTAGGAGAACAAACTTGTTGATGCAAGTTATTGGTTAAGTAAAGGGTATTGTTGTGTGCAACACCTTCTTACGGGAGATCCTTTTGATCAAAGGTAATATCTCCATCGTCACTCGTTAACCAATCCTACTACATCCTCCGGCATAATTTCGAGAAAGACCTCGCTCTTATAAAGTGTGTCGATCAAAGCTTGTTTATGTTTCGGGAAGTAGATATTAATTACCAAATTAAGATGTCATCTTTAAATTTTCCGAAGATGTTTAAGAATTGGGTATTATTCTTTTTCGGCTTCGATCTGTTTTGGGACTTCTGAGTCCGAGCATGGACCCAGTGTGCATTGTGCCGTCCAGATCTAGTAAGGAATTGGACTACAAGGGTTTCGAGTTTTTCCCCAAAAGTCTTCTTCTTCTAATGGTGATGTGCCACGAAGTCATCGTTATTGTCGTCACAGTTACTTCTCACTTCGTAGACATCCTCTTCATCACATACCCACAACCCTTGGAACTTTGGATCTAAAGGAGGTAAGCTAAGAAGTGATTTAGATTTGTCAACATCTTGGATAAAAGCAGACGGGTCTCACCGACTGGAGTGGGTTTAATAAAAATGGCTAAGGTGTCGCTAAAAGAATTTTTGTTGTTTTTTAGTTTTTGGACAGCCTTAAGTAAAGGGACTTGGTCATTTCGAAACATGCTTTCTAGTTTGTTATTGAATGTCCAACATTGTTCGATATCGTGTTCTCGTGCACAATGGTATTTGCGGAATTTTCCTATTTTTCTTGTTTCGTGATTTCGATTACGCTTTAACGAGCGGCAATTCTTTTCCCTTTTCCAGGAGACACTCAAGAGCTTTAGTGTAAGTAGTATCAATAGAAGTGTATTTAGTATACCTATTGAGGGCATTGACATCTGCACCCTTACTAGCATTGCACTGCGTTGGAGGTTTTTGTATCTTTGGAATGATAATTACCTCTACACCAAGTCGTGACTTTTGTGGTCGCGGTAGACAACTCTTCTTCTATCAGCAAACCAGTATCTCTAAGGGTTTAATAATTTATCATGGGTAGGAATTTGAGGTGCTGATTGTGATTGGGCTAAAGGTTTTTCACGATGATCCTAACTTGGTCTTTTTCGGAGGGTCGGTCAACCATGTAGGCAGCCTTTGCTCTCTATCCGGTGAGAAAATCTGTGAAGCTTTCCTTCTTGCCTTGCATGATTAACCCTAAGTCTCCAAGAGTAACAGGTAGATTAGTTTATAGGAGTATTGATGGAGGAACTCCTCGCACAAATCAGTCCAATTGGTGACCTTATGTGGGTAAACCGCATTATACCACTTCATTACATTAGTATCTGTAGACACCAAAAAAATGTTGTCGTTTTCTCTATTTTTATTTGTTGGCTCGATGATGAAATCCTTAGTCCTGTTTGAGGATTTAGATCTTGGACTATGTTTGATTGGTGCGATGGAAGCCGATAAACTACAAAAACCCCCAGCACCACATTAATAACCTTTTGTCTTGGGTCGATCCAAAAATCTCCTTTTTATTTTTGACGATCCAAGATCGGGCCCAAGCCTCCAAGGACAACGGAAATCCGGTGCTGCATACGAGGAAATTCCGGGCTCATAAAGGAGCTTAACACCTCAACACGACATTAGAAATTGCATTTCATGATCACAAGCATCAAAGTGCTGTATTTTGGCTTTAAGACAGTCCACCCGAGATGAGGAGCATGCATCCCGAATCAAAAAATAAACCTACCAAAAATGAAAATATTCCGAGTTTTGGAAAGCTGCTACGGCCGGCCCCTACCACCCCTATTTTTAAATTAGAACGTTGTGTTTTGCCCGGAGACTCCTTTGGAAGCACGCTAGGGCACAAAACCCTAGAAATCCCTTTAAGGTCGACACCATGAACCGGGTCTTATCCCTTCTTTATCCCGGTTCTATGCGGTTTAATCTTCACAATATCCTACCAGGTTTTGTACGCTATTCTAGGCTGCTAGCAGAGCATAAACCTAGGTGTTTCCTTGACATAACATCTCCTTATAAATAGAGAGCCTTGGCTCTTATTCTCACAATGGCTCATCCTAAGCTGTTATGCTTGCTAAAACTAGATTAAGAGCTACTTGAATACTCCATTTATTATTATGATCTCTTGGTCTCTTTTCAGCCTACTTCCATTATACTCCCCACATCCGATCCCTAAACTTCATCCTTTACCTACGTACACCAAAAACTCACAAAAAGCCTCTCTCATTTGCAATCGTCGTATCAAGAGATCCAAATCCGAGATCCGGATCAGCGAGTTGGACAACTCTGAGGGCACATATTCGATCCTCACAACGGTTTATAATATTTTTAAGCTTTCTTTATTACTTTCCTTATTGTGGACAAATGATGTATCACTTTTAATCCCTCCCCGCTCGACGTAATCTTTTAGTTTTTAGTTTTCTTTTCTTTTCTTTTCACTTTGCCCTTTCTTTTCTTTTCGTTTTTCTTTTCGTTTTGTTTTGCTTTCTTTTTCACTTTCTTTATTTCTACCTTTATCCTTTTCCTTAGCTATGTTTGGTTGCTTTAATTTCTCTTGGCATGTTGTTGCTTGCTTGTTTGTGTTCACATTATTTTAATTTACTACTCGATTTATTAATTGGCGTCTTCGGACGGCCGAAACGGAAGGGTTTATCCCTACGTTTTGTACCCTCGGCCCGAATCGATTCTTGGTTCAAAGACTGATGGAGTCATTTTTAGACTGATTCACTCTTACTTTTTCCATTCTAAGATTGGAAGAGCAAACTTTATTTTTGTTTTTGTCGGTTTTCTTTCCAAAAAGCCGACTCGCGACACCCTATTATTTATTTGTTCTAAATTTGGATCTAGGCTATTTTTTGACTCGCAGGATAAGAAAACAAGAATTGGATATGGCAAGCAAGGGTAGAGGCGGCGGCTGATCCCCGCACTGTCTGAGTCGATAGGCGGGCTCGGGTCCAAATCGGTGTTTTCACACCGGTTTGGCCCTAGAGCCTCATGGAAGGAACAGACACCCTACTTTCTTTATTTTTCGGTTAAGAAATAATATCCCACGACTTCTCAAAATAATTAAAATAAAATGGTTAATAAAACCGCCATTCAAACATTGCCTAATTCGCTATAAATCATATTTAATAAAACTCGGAAATCTTAATAAAAGGTTTATCCCCACTTTCTAAAAATCGCCTTCTATCTTCAAAAATCGAAAGCTTTCTAAAACCCTCCAACCATTCGTAGGGAAACTCGGTGTGCCTCATGCTAAAGTCGTGGTTTCTATAGTGGCGACTCTATCGGGGATAAATCATTTATTAAGAGGGCGAAACATGAAAATTTAAGTAGTGAGTTTTAATAATGTGCTTACATTAGACATCCCGCATTTAGCAACCTTTTAACTACTTTAAATATTGTTTTAGACCCCTACGAAAAGTTTATTCTACCCCCTTTTTACCCTTTCTAGAATTAGGCTCGCACTGGATCCTAGGTGGGCCCAACTAGGTTACTTCTTCCCTCATAGCACGTGCTCTTGGATTAAACCATTTGGTTGATCGGGAGACAACGAGAATTTTGGTTGATTATCCTACCGTGCCCCACACGGAGGACCAATTCTCGGACTACGAGTCGCTATGTATCCTACCTTATAATTGACCATAGAACTTTTGGACTATTAGGTTGTTACCCTCTTCACTTACATGCTTGAATGTATGAGTTCGTTTTAGATTTAATCTTCTACGTGTGAGCATTTAGGAATATGTGAGAAGTGCTTGAATTATCCTTGCATGGGTGCAAAGTAAAAATAAAATAATAAAACTTTGAGTTAGTCCAATGTGTGCATTTTAGCCAAAAGTCAAATTACCTTTTTTCCTCTCTTAGGTCGGCCTAATAAATGCATTCATTTCATTCTTCATTAGCCAAAAAGAAATTTCATCCCAAGCTAGGGGAGTGCTTTTAGCGAAATATAAATTTCGTCTCGGAATAGGTGAGTCTAATCTTGCATTTCAATTTGCATTAGCCCAATTCAAATTTAATCTCATAATAGGTGAGTCCAATCTTACATCTTATTTTACGTTAGCCCAATTCAAATTTCATCTTAGAATTTCATCTCGGAATAGGTGAGTCCAATCTTCCATCTCATTTTGCATTAGCCCAAATTAAATTATATCTTAGAATAGGTCAGTCCAATCTTACATGTCATCTTACATTACTCAAATCCAAATTTCATCTCAAATAGCTGAATCCATTCTTTCATAAATTCATCCCAATTATGGTGAGTTCATTTTATTTTTGCATTAGCTAAAATTAAATTCATCTCTAATGAGGAGAGTCGTTCATTTGCATTAGCCAAAATAAAATTCATCTCAAATTAGGTGAGTCTGTTTTGTATTTTCTTTTCTCATTTAGCTGAAACAAATTCATCTTCCATTAGCAATAATCATCTAGGCATTTTAGTTATGCACTAGCCAAATCATAGAATCATCCCAGATTAAGTCATGCATTTCGCTGTATACATTCCATGTCATTTGTTTTGCATCCCTTCATGTACATTCAAATAAAAGAGCATATCATTTTCTTTTATCTTAGGAACAGCGGTTCCTTGGTTCAAGCACTTAAGCCCCATCTCTCCTAGAAGTTCTTCCACAAGCCAATCCTGAGCATAGTCTTTTGGGATACATGATAGGAAATCCTATACAAGTCAAGAATCCAGCCATTAAGCGTGTAGGAAGTAAGAAATCTACTTCAACACCGACACGGTCAACACCGATTTGTCCCACATTAGCATGTACCACATCAGTACGTCCAGCACCTTTACTAGTAACACTAGTGCGCCGCCCAAAGCCTAAACCAAATACTAATCTTGAACCCAATTTCCAATTGCCATTTCGAATTTCCCAAAATCAAAGCTACTTTCGCAGTATCCATAGGAGCATAAACTAATCGGGAAAAAGCACCAAATCATCAAGAAGCATACCTTTCTAATTCAACATTAAACTATCAAGTCTATGGTTCACGACCCGCCAGCAGTAGTACATTGCGGTTCGAGCAACCTGTTTATCATTCTTTAGGATTTACTTTAGGATCAAGAAGCATAAAAGAATGCATTTGTTCTTAGAATAGAGTCTTGCATTCATCTCCTTTGCATGAGTCAATCTCCTAAAAAAAAAAAAAAAACTAAGCACCCTACAAGGAATTATTCAATCAAGCGAGCATCAAGCATCAAAGAGGCCACCAGCACCGTCGTCTTCAAAGAGGATCTTACACGCCATCAACTCACCAACATTCAAGAAGAGCTAGACACAAGCATCTAAGAAGGATGTGGGGGCTCATGATCGAAAGGGTCACACAACCGGAACAACTCCAAGAATACTTAGGGAAGACACAATTCGTCTACCTTACAAAGGAACTATTAGCACATAAACTAAAAGCTCAAATTTAGAATGGGGCACATAGGCTCACGGAACATCATGTTTCAAGTAGGCATTCCCTAGACTTCAAGTCATCCAACGACCAAATCTAAGTAAGAATTTTTACATAAAGATAAGCATTCGTCCCTATTCGATGAAAGTGGATAGAAGTCGAGCTTCGGACCCAGCAGCGGTTAAGGTTCGGACATAATTCGGTTGAGCTTCGGGCCCGAGCAACGGTTACCATTCGGACATAACTCGGTTGAGCTTCGGACAACTCGGTCGAGCTTCAGGGCCAACGGTGGTTAAGGTTCGGACACACTCTAGTCGAGTCTCAAGCCCAACAATGGTAAAGGCTTAAACACAACTTAGTCGAGTTTCGGGCCCAATAGTGGTCAAGGTTTAAACACGCTCTAGTAAAGTCTCGGGCCCAACTATGGTCAAGGCTCAAACATCCCTCCGTCGAGCTTCGGGCCCAACAACGGTCAAGGTTTACATACCACACCAAGACTTCAAGACCACTCTATGGCCAAGTCAAGGAACCACATTTCAAACATGATGTGCTTGTAAATTATCTTCGAGTAACACTTGAAACCATTTCTAGTTGATTATTATTTAACAAAACTGTTAGTGCGAGAAAAAAAATTTAGCCAAGCTTCGGACCAAGAAAGGTCAAGTTTAGGCACAACTAGTCGAGCTTTAGATCTAAGAAGTGGTCAAGTTCGGTCACCCCGGTTGGACTTCAAACTTTAGTACCCAAGTCAAGTTCAAGCTCCTTGCAAAGCTTCGGACTAAGCACATGGTCAAGTTTGGGCATACCAATCCGAACCTCGAGTATCTAAGCAACAAACTTCAGGAATCAACAACCCGGACTTCGGACTCCACCGGTCAAGTCCAGCCCCTCTATTAAGAGTTCAAGCCATAAGGTACCTAATTTCAAACATATCAATTCAATCGGCATCCGACACACCACCAAGTAAGTACCCCTTTAGTGTCTACTTTGATCTTCGTCTTTCAAATGCGGTCAAAGTGGGGCTAATCGTAGACACCAAAAAAGTATCATCCTTTTCTATATTTTTTATTTGTTGGCCGATGATGAAATAATGAGTCCTGTTTGACAATTTGGATCTCATATTGTGTTTAATTAGTGCGATTGAAGCCGATAAACAACAAAGAATCCCTTTTTTCTTTCGGACGATCCAAGACCGAGCCAAGGCTCCAGAGAAAATGGAAGTCCAATGTCTGCGTACGGGGAAATTCCGGGCTCGAACACTACGTTTCACTTTGTCCAATTAGAAAAGGAGCTGAACACCTCAAGACGACGTTAGATATTGTATTTCATGATCACAAGCATTAAAGTGTTGTGTTTCGGCTCCAAGATAGTCCACCCAAGACTAGGAGCACGTATCCTTGCCAAAAATGAAAACACTGCCAAAAATGGAAACTCTCCATTTTTGGAAAGTCGCTATGCTCGACGCCTGCCACCCCAAATTTTAAAGTAAAACACCTGCGTTTTGCCATGAAGACTCCTTTGCAAGCACAATAGGGCACGAAAACACTAGAAATCCCTTTGTGGACGGTGCCAGTGAATTGGGTCTTATCCCTTCTTTATCTCGGTTCTATCCAGTTCAATCTTCACAATATCTTGCTCGATTTTGTACCCTATTACGGACGGCCGGCCGAGCATAAACCTAGGTCTTTCCTTGACCTAACCTCTCCCTATAAATAGAGAGCCTTGGCTTTCATTCTCAAAATGGCTCATCTCTTTTTATTATCTTGCTAAAACCAAATTAAGAGCTACTGAATACTCCCTTTGGTATTATGATCTCTTGGTCTTTTTAAGCCTACTTCCATCGGACTTACTACATCCGATCCGTAAACTCTATTATTCACCTACCTACACCAAAAACTTACAAAAATCGCCTCTCATTTGCCGTTGTCGCATCAAGAGATCAAGATCTAAGATCCATATTAGTAGGTTGGACAACTCGAGGGCACAAATTTGATCCTCACAAACGATGTATCGCTTTTAATTCCTCCTTGCTCGATCTAATCTTTTAGTTTTCCTCTTTCTTTTCTTTTAGCTTTGCCCTTTCTTTTCTTTTCATTTTTCTGTTCTTTTCATTTTGCTTTCTTTTTCAACTTTTTTATTTGTACCTTTATCGCTTTCCTTAGCTATGTTTGGTTGCTTTAATTTCTCTTGGCATGTTGTTGCTTTCTTGCTTGCTTGTTTCACATTATTTTAATTCACTACTCGAACCAGTAATGGTTGTCTTCAAACGGGTGGAGCGGAAGGGTTTATCCCTACGTTTCGTACCCTCGCCCCTAATTCCATTCTCGGTTCAAAGACTGATAGAGTTATTTTTAGCTTTGTTTTAGTGTTAGTTTTTCCATACTAAGATTGGAAGAGCAAACTTTATTTTTGTTTTATTTAGTTTTTCTTTCCTAAAAGCTGATCGGCGACTCCCTTTTATTTATTTCTTCTAAATTTGGATCTCGACTATATTTTTTTTGCTACGGGATAAGAAAATAGGATCTGGATATGTCAAGCTAGGGTACAGGATGAGGCTGCTCCCCTTAGCCATGGCCTGCGGCCGGCGCCATCCGAGCACTAGGTGCGGCTTGCTGCCTGCACCGTGTGGTCGATAGGCGAGCTCGGGTCCAAATCGGTGTTTTCACACCGGTTTGGACCTAGAGCCTCACGGAAGAAACAGAAACCCTACTTTCGTTATTTTTCAAGTAAGAAATAATATCCCAGGACTTCTCAAAAAAATTATTAAAATAAAATGGTTAATAAAACCGTCATTCAAACTTTGTTAATTCGCTTTAACTCACTTTTAATAAAACTCGAAATCATAATAAAAGGTTTATCCCCACTTTCTAAAAATCATCTTCTATCTTCAAAAATCAAAAGCTTTCTAAAACCCGCCAACTACTCGTGGGGAAACTCGGTGCCGCCTCGGGCTAAGGCCGTGATTCTTATAGTATCGAAAGTCCAAGGGAAGATGATGTGGTAATGGTCTTCTGTAATGTTATTAAGAGTTATTGGGATTCTCTCGAACCATTGAATTTGATGTCATGCATGGTAATCTTGGGAGGTAGTTTACGCTTAGGGATTGAAGTGAATACCTTATGATCGAAGTGATGATTACTTAACATGGATGACTCGCCTTAACATCTGTTCAATCTAATCTACACGTGGATCGGGTTAAGGTTTGGATTCATGCTTGGGGATTCGTGTTTGGGACTATCCGGAGGAGACAAGCTATGTGGAGGTGGAGGACCAAATCTCTCTCCTTTTCTCAAACATTGAGCTTCCTAAACTCTCTTGATGTCCTCAATAGCCTTTATAATAGTCTTAAGATCCCTCGAGATAAATGATATCTTCTCCTCTTGATCAATCATCCTAGTTTCCACCCTAGTTATGTTCTCATTAAGTAAACTATGGTTAAGACTCTGGGTTTAAATCCATTGGAATGGAACTCTTTCTAGGTACTTGTCTTATGGCAAAGAATAGACTGAGCCGGTGTGGTGTGCACCAAAGCTTGTCGCACCGGCGTAGATCGCGGAGTAGAAAGAAAAGAAGATGTGCTAGACTCTTTGGTGAGACGTTCTAATCTTTTAGAGCTCAGATTCCTATGATACTCGGTTGCTTGTGGGCTTCCCTATTCTGCAGCCCAAAGTATGAGGCTTAGGACCATGTGAGAGAAGACCACTTTTGGGCGGAAGGGACTTAAGCACAAGACCAGAAGATACTAAGGATGGTTTTATTTAGATGCACATAAAGAATGTGATGATGAGAAAGAAATGGTGTATGACTCAGTTTGAGATGATGATCTAGCTAATGAATGACTAATCCTTAAAGAAAAGATGATAATACATTTCCTTGTATTTGAATTGAATTTACTTTGGCTAGATGCAAAAAATGAACTCCCTTAATTTGAGAAGAATTTGATTTGGCTAATGCAAATGCAAAATGTACTTACCTAACATGAAATGAATTTGATTTGGCTAATACAAATGTAAAATGGGCTTATCTAATATGAGATGAATTTGATTTGGTTAATGCAAATGCAAAATGGACTCACCTAATATGAAATGAATTTGATTTGGGTAATGCAAATGGAAAATGGACATACCTAATATGAGATGAATTTGATTTGGCTAATGCAAATGCAAAATAGGCTTACCTAATATGAGATGACTTTGATTTGGCCAATGCAAATGCAAAATAGGAATGTGAAAGAAAAAGAAAGACAATCAAGAAAAACTGACTCACCAAAGACAAAGGAGACCTTTGGTAATAGCCTTTTGAACTAACAGGCGGTGACTACTTAGACCGTTTAAAGAGAATTTCAGTATGACTAGGAAGTGAAAATAATGGACTAACCCTAGTAGGAAAAGGGTATTTTGAATTTTGGCTAAATGCACATAACGGACCGACTCTAGCAAATTTATTAAAGTGTTTTATTTTCACCCATGGAAAGGCTAATCGAGCACTCTTCACCTATTCCTAAAGGCTAAGAAGTAAAGGATTAAATCTAAAACACACACACTCATTCAAGCATGCAAATCAAGTCAAAGGGACCACCTAATTTTTAAAAAGTTCTATGTTCAAAAGAGGTCTATACTAGGTAGGATACATGGTGACTCATAATCCGAGAATTTGGTCCTCTGTGTGGGGCACGGCGAGAGAGATGGCCAAAATCCACGGTGCCTCTCGGTGAACCAAATGGTTTGACACAAGAGTGCATGCTATTAGGGAAGAGGTACTGTTTTCTTGGGCAATTAACCTAGTTGGGCCCGCCTAGGATTTAGTGGGAGCCTCATTCCAAAAGGGTAAGCGGGGGTAAAATAAATTTTTCCTAGGGGTCCAAAACAATATTTAAACTAGTTGAAAGGTTACTAAATGCAGGATGGCTAATGCAAGCACATCATAAAAATACCTTACTCAAATTTTCAAGTTTCGCCCTCTTAATACAAAATTTATCCCCAATGAAATCGCCATCTGTAGGAACCACGGCAGCTGGGCCAAACCGAGTTTCCCCACGAATGCCTTTTCGCGTTAGGGCTTTAGAAAGGTAGAAGAGGATGATTTTGAATTTTTGAAAGATGGATTTTTTAAAGTCGGGATTAATCTCTTATTAAGAGTTCGAATTTTATTATGTCAAATAAATAAATTAAATTAGATTGAATTGATTGGCGCTTTATTAACCGCTTTATTTTATAAATTATTTTCATAATTCTCGAGATATTATTTCCTAATTGAAGAATAAAATAACTAGAAATTAGGGTTCCGCCATGAGGCTTTAGGGACGAGACTAGTGTGAAAGCACTAGTCTTGACCTAAGCCTAGGCCGTTGACCACCCGAGTGTAGGCGGTAGTCCGCACTCGGCGGTCACAGGCGTACATAGCCTCGGCTTCTAGATCCAGATCTCTTTTTTTATCCTGCAATAAGAAAGTAACCGAGATGCACTTTTAGTAAGAATAAACCAAAAAATGAGTTGCTAGTTAATTTTTAGGAGAGAAAAACTAACAAGAACAAAATAAATGCTCTCTGTTGGGCATGCAAACTAAGATTACCTCGACTCTATAGGATACTATGTTTCTAACTTTCGCATACTGTTATGTACATATCTAGTTAGATAAACACTTTGGGCTGGTGCGAGAACCTGTGATGTTCGATCGGTACTTGGCATCTCGGTTTTGTTAGCAAAAACGTCTTCTTGTCTTGACTAATAGGGCTTCATCATGGTAGAAGACTTGGTTGAATGTCAATCGGCCTATAAAATGGTACATTAAGCATTGGTGAGTGTCCTAATTTAGGATTCATGCCATGAGGTTTCCTTATATACGTTTGTTGGGACTTAAGACCAGCACATAGTACTTCTCTTACCATGTTAAGCGAAAAATGGGTCGGGTTTGGTACATTCCTTATCCGGATTGTGTACCTCCTACCTGGTTTTATATTCAGAGTAGTGTTATGCGAGTCTAGTCTTAGAGTGAGTGTTGGATGAACTCGTTGTGCTGGCACAAGCCTACATAAGAGAGATCCGAAGTTGTGTTTAGATTGTATCGAGAATGGATAAGGAGTTTGATCCGGTCAAGCATAAGACACTAACGGCTCGAGAATGTGACTAAAGGAGGAATGCTTCTATCGATGGTCCTTTACAAATTTGTAAAGGTGTCCGATCCCGTGAAGCATAAGACACCGAGGGCTTAAGAACGTGACCAAAGGAGGGATGCCCCTACCGATGGTCCTTTACAAATCTGTGAAGTGGTCCGGCAAGGCGATCAACGGGCTCGCGAAGAGAAGCGGAGGGTAAGGAGGAAGAGGAGAGCAGAGCTCGTAGGATTAAAGAGTTAGAGAAACGAACCCAAGGAGATGCATTAAGTCAAGCAACTTAAAAGGGAAGAAAATAAAATAGATTAGGGCTTAGAGTTAGGAAGAATTTATTTTTAGGATTATTGTTTAACAACTTTAGAATTATTTTATTTTCAAAGTTTTATGCTTGTTATTTTTAATTGTGTACTTGGATAAGTAGTAAGGTTATCCCTATTATCAATAAAGTAAAAAGAAAGTAATATGCTCACTTTTATGCTTCATTTTTTTATCGCTCACTTAAAATAACATAATTGTAAGTAACGGACCACCTAAAATAGGTTGTCCTAAAAATGACTGAGTAGGAAAGGCAAGACTAAACTATATAAAAATGAACTAGGATTGGCCATCCTATCATTGACCGGCGTCGGCTAGGGTCATTACTGGTTTGGGTTGGGCTTGGTTTTTGCCTAAGCCATTTAGTTTGGTGTTAAACATAGTATTTCTTCAACTAGTCTAGATTTGTGTATTGGAATAGTTCTTCCCCATCAAAATATGTCGGTTTGACTGTTCCTCCTGGTAGGATTTCACCGAGGATGTAGGGTCCTTGCCATTTGGGTCTAAATTTTTCACTTGTGTCCTGAATAGGTACTCTTATTTCCTTAAAGACCATGTCACCAACTTCTAAATAATGAGGCATAACCTTCTTGTTAAATTCCCTTGATATACGTGCCTAATATATTTGAACATTATGCAGAGCACGGAAACGTCAGTCATCTAATAAAATTAGTTTTACATATCATGCTTTTGCCCAATCTTCTTCTATGATTTGGCTTTCGGTTATGATCCTTAATGAGGGGATGACAATCTCTATTGGAAGGACTACTTCCATGCCATAAACTAGGGAGTAAGAGGTTGCTCCTGTGGATGTTCTAATCGAAGTTTGATAGACCCATAAAACAAAAGGTAATTTAGGAGGCCATTCTTTATAGTTGATGGCCATTTTCTCCATTATCTTATAGATTTTCTTATTTATCATTAGAGGCAAAACAACTAAGAATAGGAGAAGGTAAGGAATAAGAAGAAAGATTCATCATATTGAAAGAGGAAAGAAGTACATCGGATCGAGAAATAGAAATTACAGAATCGAAAGAAGAACAAACGAGAATTAGAAAAAGAAAAATGAGCCCTAGCCTTAGATTACGAGCGGATTGCTCTCCTAGGATCATACCACACTCTTGGCGCTCTTGTGTAAATCCAAGTGATGTGCTTGGACCCTTCCTTATCTACGTATCGAGCTGCAGGTGCGACATGGCTTGAGACAAGTACCAAAATTGCATTCCCCTCCGGGCATTTCTCGTGTCGGAACAACGGACTAACGATGTTGTTTTACGCCACATTGGTCTAGTCTAGAGTGGAGTTTTCATTTTTAAAGCGGTAGGGTGCCTCCTTTTCTAACATCTAGAAGTCGCTAAAAAATTTCTAGTCCTGGGACGAAGATGCCCTTCTTCTTTAGATAGTAGGGCTCCGGAAAACCATAATAACGGAAGTCATCCCCTTCTTTAAAAAATTGCCCATTCAACGTACGAGGATAAGGCTTAACAGAGTCGATCATTATCGGTGCGGTCCAAATCTCAGCCTGATCCCCATATAGATTAGATAGAATGGATGTTAAGAGAGTCATCCATGTTTTGTAATCACTACTTTGATCATAAGGGATTCACTTCAATCCCTAAGGATAAACTACCTCTTAAGTTTACCATGCCCGATATTACGTTCAATGGTTCTCGAATCCCTATCATCATGTACACAACTTTTTAGGAGCAATGACTCTTAAGAACATTCCCGAAGACACACAAGGTTACCAACTAAATTGATCTATGCAAGGAGTACCTCCATCAATACTCCTATAACACCGATCTACTTGTTACCCTCGGAGACTTGGAACTAATCACATAAGGCGAGAAGGACAGCTTCACAGATTTCCTCACCAAATGGAGAGTGAAGGCAGCCCACATGGTTGATCGACCCTTCGAGAAAGACCAAGTCGGAATCATCGTAAAAAACCTTCAACCCAATTATAATCAGCACCTCAAATTCCTACCCATGATGAACTTTTCAACCCTTAAAGATACTAGGTTGCTGATAGAAGCGAGTGTTGTCTACTCGAGACCACAAAAGTCCCGACTGGGTATAGAGGTAATTATGATTCCAAAGATAAGAAAATCTCAAGTACAAACAATACTAGCATGCGGATGTCAATGCCCTCAACAGGTATACTGATTACACTCCTATTGATACTATGTACACTAAAGCCCTTAACTGTCTCTTGGAAAAGGGAAAGATAGAATTGCCAACCATCGAGCACAATCACAAACCGCAAAAAATCCAAAAATTGGGACACGGGAAAATTTTCAAGTATCATCATGCACGAGGACAAGATACCAAACAGTGTTGGACATTCAAGAACAAACTAGAAAGCTTGTTTTAAAATGGCCAACTACCCTTACCTAAGGCTTCATAGTAACCAAGCAACAATAAGAATCCTTTTAGCGGCACCGTAGCCATTTTCACTAAACCCATTCCAGGTCGAGTGGGATCCATCTGTTCTTATCCGAGATGTCAACAAGTCTAAACCACTTCTTAGCTTACCTCTATTAGATCCAAAAGTCTAGGGGCTGTGGGTAAGTGATGAAGAAGATGTCTATGAAACAAGAAGCAACCATAGAAGAAGGCTTAGAAGAAAAGAAGACTTTTGGGGAGACACTAAAAGTCTTGCAATCCAGATTCCTTACTAGATATGGATGACACAATGCATCCCTAGGTCCAAAACAAACTTAGGAAGCCCCAAAAGAGCCTGAACTTATAAAGGAAGAAGACAGAATCCTTAAGCGACTCAAGAAATTAAAAGTTGATATCTCAATCCGGCAATTAATATCTCGCTTTAGAGAAACATAGACAAGCCTTGATCGATGCAATCTAGAGGAAGTGGTAAGCTTGGTTAACGAGTGGGATGGAACTATTACCTTTGATCGAAATATCTCCCGGAAGGAGGCCTTGCACATAACAATGCCCTTTACTTAACCATAACTTGCATTAACAAGTTTGTTGCCCTAACCTTGGTAGACAATGGATCAACGAGTAAATGTATGTCTCCGGAGAACTCGC
This sequence comes from Talinum fruticosum, assembly GCA_021018815.1. Lineage (NCBI taxonomy): Eukaryota > Viridiplantae > Streptophyta > Magnoliopsida > Caryophyllales > Talinaceae > Talinum > Talinum fruticosum. Next base: position 2,573,460 of record JAITYX010000018.1, read on the forward strand.
TAGAAGGTTAAGAATAAGGGAGCAACAAGTCTCTAAATAAACTATGCATCTTCGAGCTTACAATAATTCTAAAAGAATAGTCTTGTGAATATTGACCTTGCCAAGTAATATAGGGCCGGTAGAAAGGAACATCGAATTCTAAGTCCTAGATCTTCCAACTACCTTTAATTTAATTCTAGGACGCCCTTGGTTATGTGATCATTGGTCGGTGCCCTCTACACTGCATCAAAAAGTTAAGATAATCATTAAAGGTTAAGCAATAACCGTCCACGGGGATAATCTTTGTGCTACTATTACCTCTAAAGAATATGTAGTTGAGATTGAGCACGATGCAAATGATTAGGAACTATATGGATTCGACACTTCCGCTGCCTTAGAAAAGGATGAAGCACCTCTTAACTTCAATCCTTATAGCAACCCTAGAGTCCATTCGATAGTTTGGAAGAAGGGGTACTTTCCATGTCTTGCTTGACGGCCGAAGGGCATACCACCCTATTTTTCCACCCTTTGAACCCACTAACAATGACAACTTCGGACTAGGAATCGGAGGACCGCACCGCACACAGCCCGCCCTATCAAGCCCATTCCCTATACTCTTAATGGATAGTTCCTAAGAGAAGGAGATAACTTCCCTTATTATGGTTTTCCTTAGCCCTACTATATTAAGGAAAATGGCATCCTAGTACCCGGTCCGGAGATTTTCAATGGATGCTATATTCTATAGAAGGAGGCACCCTACCTCCTTAAAGAGGGACACTCCACACAAGATTGGACCAACCTTACGAGGAATAATCTTTTTGGTCTTCCGTTCGGACAAGAGGCTAACCTAGAAGGGAATTCGGTCTTGCTACTATCACGAGCTATGTCGTACCCGCAATTCGATCCGTCCGGGTTCATCACGGATGTTGATATTAAAGTATCCAAGAGTGTCACTTGGATTGACAGCAAGGAGGGCCAAGAATTCGCTGCTAGCCTAGGAGCGTATCCTCTTTCCGAGTCTTGTACTAAGACTTGTATTTCTCCTTCTAATATTTCCAATTTTTTTCGAATTCTGTCACTTCTAGTTACTGTGTCTTTAGTTTTTGAGTCCGATGTACTCATTGCTCGTTGCTTCATTGAATAGAGTGAACCTTTCTACTTACTTTGTGCCTCCTCTTGCTTTTAATTGTTTTGCCTCTAATAATGAACCGGAAATCCCAAAAGAATTAGTAAAAGCTATGGAAGACCATTAAAATCACTCACCGAGTAATAGAGAAAATCCTCAAAAGTGTGCCTTTCGAGTCACCTCGGGTAAACTACTAGGCTATGTTGTTAGTCTTAGAGGAATTGAAGTTGATCCATCTAAGATCAAAGCCATTCAGGAGATCACTCCGCCAAGCACGAGAAAAGAGATAAGGGGTTTGCTAGGATGTTTACGATGACGTCAATCATTTCATATGAAAACCGACTATGGTGTGTGAACCTATTTTCAAGAAGTTCAAGAAAGGATGTCAGCCCATGTGGGAGGTCGAGTGCCAACAAGCATTCAAGAAGGTTAAGGAATACCTGGCTAATCCTCCGGTGTTAGTTCCACCTCAACTAGGGAAACCTTTGCTCCTATATCTCACTAGGATGGAAACGACTATGGGAGCCACGCTAGATCAATGAGATGGGAAAGAAGAATGCGCGATCTACTATCTAAGGAAGAAGTTCCTGGATTATGAGACTAGATACACACCATTAGAGAAGACATCATTGGCACTAGTCTTGGTTACTAATAAGCTCAAGCACTACATGTTATTCAACATGGTACATATGGTGGCACCTATGGACCCTATTAAGTACATACTTGAGCAACCAACTATGAGTAACAAGATATCGAGATGGATTGTCATGCTATTAGAATTTCAACTCAAGTTTGTCCCTCAAAAAGTGATCAATGAAGGATAGTGTCGGAATTCTTAACTGATCTATCTATACCGAATCACAACCCGAACACCTGGACTTTCTAGATGAAATCATTTCACAAGTAGAGGTGGACATTTGGATGATGTCCTTCGACGGCGCTTCAAATCGAAGGGCTTTTGAGTAGGAATTCTTCTAGTCTCGTGCGGGGAGCACATACTCGCATTTTAGTTAAACTAGACTTCGAAGTCACCGATAACGCTGCATAATATGAAGCTTGCATCGTCTGGACTTGAAGTGGTCTGTAGAGATCGTGGTCGGGAATATCGAGTCTTCAATGACTCCAGTTTGACATCAATCAGATTTTCCAAAAGTGGAATGTACATAGTGAAGCCTTGGCACCCTACTAAGCATATCCGACAAAATTGTCCAAGCACTTTAAGAACATCTCTTTCACTTACTTTCCTAGGGATGATAACCAATTCACGGATGCACTAGCTAAGATAGCATCCATGATTAGTATCCCTACTTGCATTTATTCAATGCTCGTTCATATTGAGCGACAAGAGTCACCGTGCACACATTTGTATGTTAGAAATGTCTAATACTCGATCTTACTAGTTGGTTTCATGACATTTATTAATATCCGGATAAACGAGAATATCCCTTAGACTCCACATGTAGACCCCAAAGAGCCATAAGGATGTTGGCTACCCAATTCTTCATCAACCAGGGGCAATCGTATAAGAAAACCAATTCCGCCATTAGCTTACTTTGTGTCAATCAACATGAAGCAAAGTGCATTATGGAAGAGATTCATGGTGGAGAATGCGGACCTCATATGAATGCCAAGATGTTGGTCCAAAAGGTTTAGAGACTCGGTTATTACTAGTCGACCATGGAGGCAGACTGTGATGATTTTGTTAGAAGCTGCCACAAATGTCAAGTCTATGTAAATTTACAACACCAAACGTCGTCATTTCTCAAAACATTAGCTTCACCCTGGCCATTCTCGGCTTAGGGAATAGACATCATGGGCAAGGTGACTCCTAAAAGAACAGCAGATCATGAATTCGTGTTAGTAGTAATCGACTACTTCACAAAATAGGTAGAGGCAGCCTCTTATGCAACTTTGACGTCAAAACAGTAGCCAAATTCATTACCTAAAATATTATCCGTCGTTATGGGGTGCCCAACGAGCTAATAAGTGATCATGGTAGTCATTCTAAGAAAGAGGTAGCAGATTTGTTAGATAAATACAAAATCCAACATCGTAAATTTTCCCTTTATCGCCCTCGGACGGAGTAGTTGAGGCCTCTAACAAAATATTCATAAAATAGTGCAAAAGATGGCAATTACTTATAAGGATTGACTCGACAAGCTACCTTTCGCTTTGTAGGGTTATAGAAATTCTATTAGAGCCTTTATAGAAGCAATGCCTTACTCTCTAGTTTCTTGCATGAAAGCGAGTCCTTCCTATCAAGATTTCCATTCCCTCATTAAGGATAGTTGCTTGAGAGCTACATTCCGGAAGGAGAATGGGCTAAAGCGCGCTATGAAGAGTTAGTAATGTTGGATGAAAGGCGCCTCAATGCCTTGCTAACTGTTCGGATATACCAGGCACGTATATCTATGGTATTTAATAAGAAAGTTAAGCCTCGAAATCTGCAAATTGGAGATTTGGTCCTTAAGGAGATAAGAGCTCCAATTCAAGACCCACGAGGGAAATTTAAGCCCAATTGATAAGACCCGTTTGTACTTAGTCGGATCTTACTTGGTGGAGCGGTGAAATTAACCGATTTGGATGAGGAAGAGAGTTTCCAGTGCATGAATTTAGATCAGTTCAAGAAGTATTATGTCTACCACGACCTTAGGCAATAGGCGAAGCCCGGCCCAACCAAGCCAGGCCATGGTGGGCACCGGTGACCACCCGGACAACGGTGGGCTGGCCGAGCTGAGGTTTTTCTTTTGATTTTGTGATTCATTAGATAGTTCCCTTATTTATTTCCTGGATGGTCCAATTAGGCGGTCCATTCGTGTCTTTTATTTATTTTAAAGGCAGTCCAATTTATTTATTTTTACCTCTAGATGAGCGATAAAATATAAAAGTATAGCATAATACTTACTTTCATTTAATAATACGTAAGCTATTATTACCTGAATATATAGATAATAAAGGGAAATAATTGCAAACACATTACTTGTAAAATACTAATAACACTATTCTAAAGAGGTAAAACTAAACCTCCTTTTCTTTTATTCTATCCTAAGTTCTATCCTAGGAGTCTAAGCCCTAGTCTATCTTTACTTTCTTTCCTTTAGGGCCACTAGACTCGGTTTCTTTGTCCCGGGATGTTCCTTCAGTTCATCAATTCTGTGGGTCGTCCTTTCTTCGGTTTCTTTAGCTTCCATTTCTGTTTGACGGATGCGTTCAGCCATCCGAGGGTTTATTTCGCGAATTTGGAAAGGGCAGCAGTAGGGACAGCTTCTTCAGGATTCATCTCTCTAGTTCTCAATGCCTTACGTCGTTGGGAATCTACATCTATTATCTACTCAAAAAATAGGAAGAAACAAAAGTGTTGGGTGTACCTACAGGTGTCAACAATTTCAGCGAGGCTCCTCCAAGTATTCGGGCCACGAATTTGTGTGGTTAGAGCTACCAAACCACCCCTTAAACAATTCAAAGGTAGCTGGCCGGATGCGATCCAATAAGGGTATCATTTGCTCTCTTCCCATCTACCGTAACACATGGCTAGGGAAGTAGTAGGTCCTGTTTTTGAGGGCCAGCAAGCGTATGAAAGGGTGATGTGAGGTATGTGTTTTGGACTCGAGACACCTTCTAGTGCACAACGTACCAAGCTACGTCGTTACTATGATTCTTGAGATATTCCTACCACCACTTCTCGTTTTCGCTAGCAAAAGGGAATCGCTAAGTATGCATCACGGATGTGAAATCAAAGTTAGTGTCCTCCACGGTCATGGTCCAATATTTTTAGGTCCAACAAGAGAAAAATATAAAATAAAAAGAAAAAATGAAAAATTGAATAGGAGCAAAATTTAGAGCCTTTCGGCATAAACCGGAGGCGTTGTAGCCTCAACGGCGCCGGACAACCGCCGACCTGTTAACACCGATTGCTCTTGACCTTCGTAGTGTGCTTACTTGCAATAATAGGGGCTTCGGGAGAAGTCTTCCGCATAATATGCTTCGACCCAGTCTAAACCTATGATTGTCTATTTGTCTAACTAAACTCAATGGTGCCACTGGTGCCAAATCTCCGTGTCCTCCTACCAACAGGAATCCACCTATTAGACAGGTGATAATAGCCCGCCGCCTCGGGATGATGATTACTTCAAGCATGGGCATACATGTTTCCATAATGTTTTATCAGAGTTAGTCGATTTACTTGATTCCCAATAATATTCCACTCGATATTCTTATTGCTCGGTTTAAGCAAATATTTGTAAGTGTCATTGATGTTTTTTAAATGATTTGGGTATAGCTGGTTTTGTTCGCCTATAACCGCCTAGTATGGCATCGAATTCTTTAGGTAGGGGGCATAGTTCCTTATCCCCAAACCTGAAGACATGGTGGTGAGGATCCCAATAAGCCACAACAACCCTTAAGAAGGTCTAATATACCTTTATCGGCGAATGCTGAAGAGGACATTAAGCCTATAATTAGATCTATCCGTATTACTCATCTCATGCATTGACCGTGTTAGTTCGATCATGAAGTTCATTTTATTTTTTGAATGGAAGAAGAGGATACGATGTACCCTTAGTTTGGTTCGCAAAAGGCTTTCTAAGTTTGGCATCTTTTTGATCATCAAAGTGGATCCTATTTATAGGGGTTTTATGGAGTTATTAGAGTCCTACTACAACTCGATCACCGAGTAGTTGCCAGCACCCCGAGATTCGCAGGTGGCGGGCGCCGGCCATGGATGTGGACTAACCCTTTTCACGGTTTTCGTCGGCCCGAGCACTTCTTGGACCATTTTATTTTCTACCCCAGCCCACGTTATTATTTTAGACCATGCACTTGAGATTTACCTTTTTCTTTTTATTATTTTCCTTTAGGGGGAATGGGGGCAAGTGTAAATTTTTTCGATTTTGTCCTTGTAATTTGTGCATCATCTTAAATAAAAGAACGCATTTCTTAGAATCGAGCCTTGCATCTCATGCCATTGCATAAGAGTCTTCATTGCAAAGAAAATACTAAATAAACAAACACCCTACAAGGGGCTACCTAATCATCAATGATGGAAGCAAGCAAGGAATATTCTAAGCATCGCCATCGAGTCATCATCAAAGATGTAATTCCCGAAATCCTCCTAAACGGATGTGGAGAAGCGATCACCTTCATCACCTTGATAAGAGCTCCCCCATTGTCCTAAGACTATGAAGCTTCATGAGTTGGCCCACTATACAAAGACCGAGGAAAATAAAGAGGATTTCTATGACGATCGAAAGCCTGCGAGGGCAAGATGTTTAAGCTCTCCTTAAAAAGCGAGGATCTGTACTCGGAAGCATTAGGGCTGGAAGTGCTAGGTCGTGCCTCGAAGCACCCCTATAATGTGCACGCTGCGAAGAACATCAAGAAGAACCTTGTCTAGCATTACTAGTAGAAGGTGTTTGTTAATTAGATGAAGCCCCGGTCCAACAGGAAGACTATCGGAGGGAGGTACTCTAGATTGGCACCTAAACAGAATAAAAGAGTGATTAGCAATCACTACAAACTCAATAAAATTAGCACTCCACTAATTAACAACGTACCTAGAAAGTAGGGAGAGATCGCCTAGTGAGGAACTTCTGGATTCCCCATAGAGCAGATTGAAGATTGATGGATATAGTCCAAGATTGTTCTCGGTCATACTATAAAAACTCAACATTATGTCTGTTAGTTAAAAATACTTTTAGCATACAACTAAAAGAAAATAGCATGAAAATCTTACTCCTCACCAATTCCTAGGCAGAGGATGCACAACAATAGTTGGACGAAGGGAATTCTTACAAAACTAGGAGAGTCCCCGGGAAGAGTAACATCCACATCAAGACTCGGGATATGGATGTCCGTAGGAGAGAGCTGTCGAAAGATGAAGATTAATTTCCACGCAAGGAATTCAAGTTATGACAAGCAAAGAGTTGTGAACTCACCGGTTGGGTCATGATCCGTGCCGCATGGTCGGCGTAGGATGTGGTCAAGTTTAGAAAAGAGTAAAAGGATACCCCATGATAGCAGACCACTTGTTCATTGGAAGAAGGGAAAGAAAGTAGAACATGGTTGGTGGTGGATCGATCGGAACAAATGGAGGCCACGTGTTGACCCGAATTTGAGGTGTGACCCTGTCCCCAAGATACTAACAAATTAAAAAGGACCTTAAAACAAGATCTTCCTTTCATTGAATTCTCGTGCTACAATGACACTTTGGGAAGTTGGTGTTGGGCCCAAGGATAAAAGTTAGCCTACATTCAAGGTCTATCCAAAAATCAGCTATTAAGAATGAAAGGCGAGTAGAAAAATGGATGAAAAGTAGTGAATATTCAAAGTTGGAGTCCACCACGGGTGGACCCATAAGCCGTAGGTAGGGCGAGAAAGCTGAAAGTGTGATAAAGTTCTCTAAAGCACATTTTGAGGAAAAGTTTTAAGATTAAAAAAGCATGCTGAGGTCACATGGTTGATGGCTGATCTTAAGAATTCTATCATATAAATGTTACGCCGTTGGAGGTAGACCTTCGCCCAAGACACGGAGGCCGGAAATACGGGACAATTTGTTGAGTTGGGCGAAAGAGGTGGGAAATATTTATACAACCATGGTTGCATTTTGCAAATGAAGTAAGATTTTTATCCACACAATATAAAAAATAATATATGTATTGGAGAATAGAAGAATTTGAGCATACCCGCTACTACAAAAACGTTGTATAATTTTTAATTTTTAAATTTTTTTTTACTTAGCGACGGAATTAGTCCGTTGCTAAATCTAATTTTTAATTTTTTTAATTAGCTACAGAATTATTCCGTCGCTAATTCCTTCGCTAATTCAAAATTTTAAAAATTTTAAATTTGCTGCCTATTTTAATTTGAAAAAATATACAAATTTTCAAATTTAAATTAGCGACGGAAAATTCAGTCGCTAATCCAAAATTTTCAAAATTTAAATGTGCCGCCTATTTTCACTTTTCAAATATATAAATTTTTTCAAATTTTTAGTAGCGACGGACGAGTCCATCGCTAATTTCAGTCGCTAACTCAAAATTTGAAAAATTCTAGGTTGGCGGGCTATTAAATTTTTCTCCAGTTTTGAAATTTTAAAATTTTTAATTAGCGACGGATGGATTCCGTCTCTAATTCCATTGCTAACTAAATTTTTAAGTAGCGACGGACAAGTCCATCGCCGATCAATCGTTATGTTGCAAATAAACGCCCAACTTCAACGAGGCTCGGCAAAATCATAAGGAGAGGTAGATTGAGAATCGAGAGAAGGGAGAGCGTGAGAGATCAAGAGGCCACCACCGTCACCGCGCCACCGCCGCCAACTAACCACCTTTAAAATCTTGTAGGTATGCTTTCTCCATCCTCCCTCATTGTTGGTTGTATTTATAATTTACTTTGTTTACTATAAAATTTCAAATTTTAGAGGATTTGATATAATTTATTTTGATAGGCATGGTTGGAATGAAAATGAGGTAGAAGGTGAAGATAATGAGAAAGAGGAAGAAGAAGAGGAAAAGGAAGATGAAGAACATAACTTGTGTTTGTAAATAATGTAATACTCTTGTTTTTTTTTTTCAATTAGTTTTTATGGATGTCGGTGAATTGAAGTTGGATTATTTATGACTTTTGTGTTTGTATATGATTTATTTGTTTGAATTGAAGTTGAATTTGAGGTTGTTATGCTTGCCGGATTATTTGAATTTGTATTTCGTTCAAGAGTTTTTGTATTAAACACTCAAAAATATAGAAAATTGTTAATTTGTTTTAAAAAATTGGCGATAAATCAGCGACGGAATTCTGCGATTCCGTCGCTAATTAGCGACGCAATTTGATTCCGTCGCTAATCTAATCAGCGACGGAACAAGAAATTCTGTCGCTGATTGATTCCGTCGCTATTCCAGTAGCTAATCGGCGACGAATCGCAGAATTCCGTCGCTGATTTTTAGCGACGCGAAAATCAGCGACGGAATTTTTCCATCACTAATTGTGAAATTTCGTCGCTAAATTACGTTTTTCCATCGCCGTTTCCGTTGCTATATGATGATTTTCTAGTAGTGACCTCGATAATTTTCCACAAGCCATTCAACGGTAAATAATTAGTTGAATCCGGCTCCGATTTTGTATGCCGCACACGAGACACAGTGGCCCCTAATGAGGCAAGTATATGAAAAAGCACCCTAATTGAGCTCCTTTATTTTGTCAAGGTCCACTAAGTTCACCAAATAGTGAACATGAACCTTAGCAGCTTGGTCAGAAAAGAGGATCGTACTCAAGAGAAGAGCTAGCACGATCCACACTTGTTGTTGAGGAGAGTGTTGAGGCCGGAACCTAACATCCTCAAAGACCTCAAAAAGGATAGAATACTTGAAGAAATTATCATGGGGAAACTTATTGGCTACGAGGCCAAAGAGGTGATGAAGATAGTCATGATTTTTATACAAATTCCGGTCATAGGCTAGAGGCTCTCCACTGAATCCCAAACCGGATAAAATGGAAAAATCAAAAGGCATTAGAGTCATTTCACCAAAGCGAAGGTGAAATGTATTGGTAGTGGCCCAAAAGCGCTCACTAATAGCCCTAATGGGATCCCTCCCTCTTTTATCGGTAAGGTGGCACAAAGCAAGGTGGAAAATACCAAACCCGACACTATGCTTGACATCTTCTAGAGGAAAATGCATCCTCCTACATGTCTCCATGAACTTAAGGATAACTCCACTACTTCGAATTGAGCCTTTACGCAAGATAAAAATCCAACAAGATTGTAGTTGATGAATTACTTTCAAAAAGCAAACGAAGAAATTTAAGCCAACTAGCTTATTGAAGTAGTAATGGCCAGTGAAGAAACGTGACTCTCGGCCTCAACCAAAAGGTAACTCGGGTTCCACTCTTTCTGTGGGCACCATTCCCGTTCCAAGAAGTTGTCTTGAATAAGTTTCTTGATCGTAGCCCTCCGGATACGATGGCCCTTTCTCCTAGACATTTTGGAAGAAGAGATTTTTGAGAACTAACTAGTTTTCAAGAAGAAGCAATGTAAGAGAGTACAAGAGGAAAGCAAGAGCAAAAAGAGGAGTAGGCATGCAAAATGAACACACTAAGCATCCTCTTTTATAGGTAAACTCGGTCAAGGCAGCCAACCATACAATAAAAGGTCAAGCAAGTACTTGGGAGACCAAGGGAAACCGGCGAGCACGCCGGGGCCGCGATTGCCAATGGCTGGTCGGCGCCGAGCCACGAGGAGCTGTGAGGTCCCATCGGTGACAACCTTTACAGCCTAGCCTCCCCACGAGGACATGTGACCTTTTGGCCCATTATGCACGCATGTGGGAGTTTCGGGCCCACTAATAAGCTTTTTAGGAACAGTTTTATCAATCTGTTTTCGACCGAATTACTCGGTTAAAACACCGAGCTTTTGTCAATTTGACTATGCAATAACAAGCATGTTAGTGCAACAGATTATTTAGCGAAGCTTGAGATCAAAGAACGATCAAAGTTTCAGCATCAAAATATACCAAGCTTCGAGGCTCTAATTAAGCTAAGCTTAGGATCCTATTATCGGACTTCATAACGCACACATGGCGATCAAGTCCAGGCATCATTTTAGGGTTCAAGTTCTCTTACAACCAATTCCAAGCATCTTACAATACCTAATATCAAAAATCGAGGTAAGTATCCTTTAGTGTCTACTTTGACCCTTTGTCTTTTTAGACTCGGTCAAAGTGGGTGCTAACTCGTAAACACCTCAAATGTGTCGTCTCTTATCTCTTTATTTTTATATTTTATTCTATTGGCTTGATGATGAAATCCCGAGTCCTATTTAAGAGTTCGGATCTCGGACTCGTGATCGATTAGTGCGACATAAACCAAGTAAACCACAAAGAACCCCAAGCACTAAATAAATAGCCTCTTGCCTTAGGTCAATCCAAAACTCCCTTTTCTTTCGGACGATCCAATACCGGGCCAAGCGTTCGGAGACAACGAAGTCCAAGTGCTTGTGTACCAGGAAATTCCAAGTTTAGAACATCGCATTTACTTTTGTCCAATCGGACAAAGAGTTGAACACCTGAAGACGGCTTTAAAGCATTGCATTTCATGATCATAAGCATCAAAGTGCTACGTTTAAGCTCCACAAGACAGTCCACACGAGACTAGGAGCTTTTCCCCTCAAAACGACGTCGTGGCGTGCGCCAGCAACCCCGAAGATTTAAGTGAACTGTTGCGTTTTGGCTTGAGGAATCCCTTGGAAACACTGTAGGGCACGAAACAAGAGGGCATATCGGGGTGGCCAATGCCGTGAACTAAATTCTATCCAAGTACTATTGCTTCTTTATCCGGTTCAATCTTGTGAGATTCTGGCCCGATTTGTTTGCAACTACTTGGAAGGCCGACCGAGGGCAAACTCTAGGTCATTTGTGACCTAGGTCCTCTCCTATAAATAGAAAAACTTGGCTCTCATTCCCATAGGACTTTCTCCTCTGCGTAATGCTCGCAGAAAGATAACTAGAGCATTTATACCTAAACGTTACTTTGCCAAAATTACTATCAACTATTCATCTCTTCTCTACTTACCATTGTTGAATCCGTACAAAAAGTTAAAGAATATTCGATTATTTTAAACTCGGGCACTTATTGAACCGATATATAATTTTCTACATATATAATTCACAAAACCAAGCCCTTTTTTCTTTCGTTCGTCGTCGTTGGACCAAGAGATCCAGATTAATAAGGTGGGACAACTTGAGAGCAATCGTGCAGCCTTCAAATTGTTTATTACATTTATGCTTCGTTTATGGCTTTCCGTATTGTGGATTAAAGAGATGTAATCGTTCTTTTAATTCCTCCCATCCCGATGTAATCTTTCAGCTTTTCGCTTTTCTTTTCTTTTCGCTTTATTTATTGCTTTTCCTTATATTCTATTTTGTTTCTTTTATTTATCATTTTAGCATGTTGTATGTTTGTGTGTATTACGTTATTTTAATATACTACTCAAACTAGTAATGGTCGTCTTCGGACGGGTGGAACGTAAGGGTTTTCCCCACATTTCGTACCCTCGCCCCAAAATTTGATTCTCGGTTCGAAGATCGATGGAGTCAATTTTAGCCTCATTTAGGCTTAGTTTCTCCATACTAAGATTAAAAGAGCAAGTTTTTATCCTAAAACTGACTGGTGACCCCCTTTTTTACGCTTATTTCTTATTTAATTTGCATCCCGATTATTTTGTAATTGCGGGGTAAAAGAAATTGGTTCTGAATCTACCAGCCAGGGCAGAGGCCGAGGCTAATCTTCTCGGCCTACGGCCTCGAGCCAGCGCCCGACATCGGTTGGTGCAGGTTGCCGCCTCCATCGAGTGGTCGACAGGTGACGCTTCGGTTCAGATTGGTGTTTTCACACCGATTTGGCCCTAAAGCCTCATGGAAGAATCAAAACTCTAGTTTTATTTGTCTTTCGGTTAGTAAATAATATCTCGGGAATTGTATAAATAAATTATAAAATTAAAATGATTAATAAAATCGCCATTCAAACTTTGCCTAATAAGATTTAATAAAACTCAGAAATCTTAATAAAAGGTTCATCCCCACTTTCAAAACCATCTTCAAAAACTGTAAAATCATTCTTTAAAGCCTTCTAAAACCCGATGCCAAGCAATTCGTAGGGAAGCTCGGTCTGGTCTTAGTGGTCCCGAGGCTATGGTTCCTACAAAGTCATAGTTAAATAAAGGGCATTGTTGTGCAATGGCTTCCTTAGGTAAGTCCCTCTTATCAAAGGTATTGGTTCAATCCCTAGTGTTAACCAATCATACTACCTCTTCGAGACGATACCTTGATCTTACTAAATGCATCAATCAAGGCTTGCTATGTTTCTAAGAGGCGGATATTAACCGCCAAATAAATATGTCAGCTTTATGTTTTTGGAGTTGTTTGTTGTGGGTCTTCTTCTTTGATAGCTTGTTTTCTTTTGGGGCTCTTCATTCTATTGTGGACCCATTGGTGCGTTATGTCATCCAGATCTTGGTAACAACTAGACTTCAAGAGTCTTTGGTTTTCTCCCAAAGTCATCATCTACTAAGGGTTGTATGCCCTGAAAGTTGTCGTCATTTTTATCCTCGGTCTCATAAACATCGTTTTCATCAATTACCCATAACCTATATACTGTTGAATCTGAATGAGGTAAGTTTATTTGTGACTTGGGGTATATTTATGTCTTGAATGAAGACAAAAGGATCCTACTGACTTGAAATGGGTTCTGCAAAATGGCTAAAGTTCCACTAAATAGGTTCTTACTATTATCGGGTTTCGAGCGACCTTAGGAAGAGGAAGTTGACTATTACAGAACATGCTTTCTAATTTCTTCTTGGAGCTCCAACATTGTTTTATATTGTGCCCTTGTTCACGATGGTATTTGTAAAATTTTCCCATGTCCTAGTTTTTGAGTGTTTTGCATTTTCTAATTTTGCCCTAATGGGTGTAAGTTCGATCTTCCCTTGAGTAAGTGATTAAGGGCTTGAGCATAGGTAGTATCTATTAGAGTGTAGATAGTGTACCTGTTGAGGGCATTGACATTTGCATCCCTACTAGTAGTGCCGGTATTAGAGGTCTTCTTATCCTTTTCCGATAACTACCTCTATAGATTGTCACAATTTTTGTGGTCATGGCGGACAATTCTTTTTAAACAAGTATACCCGCGTCTCTAAAGGCAATGAAGCTCATGAAAGGCAAGAACATAAGATGTTGATTAGAGGTGGGTTAAAGGTTGTTCACAATGATTCTACCTTGATCTTTTCGAAAGGCCGTTCTACCATATGGGTAGCCTTTGCCCTCTATCTAATGAGAAAGTCGGTGAAACTTTCTTTCTCCCCTTGTTTAATCAACTCTAAATCACGAAGGGTGATAATTAGGTTATTATTGTATGAGTATTGATGTAAGAATTCCTCGCACGGATCAGTCCAACTATAGTGACCTTGCATGGGTCAACTACATTATAGCACTTCATAACATCTTTAATGAACATCCAAGGGATAATGATATGGTACGTATCCTCGGACACATCCTTTAGAGTGACTCGCTGCAATGAAATTACAAACATGATGACAGGGATTTTCGAATTGTGAAACTTGATGTCTAGCATGGTAAATTTTGGAGGTAACTTTCCTTTAGGGACTAAAGTGAAACTCGTGAGGTCAAAATAATGACTTTTTAACATGGCAGAGTCTCTTAGCATCCTCTCTATCTAATTTATGCATGGATCAAACTTAGATTTAGGCCGTTCTATTAGGGTACACCGAAAACATGTCACACTTATCTCGCTTTTTTTCTATTATTTTTATTATGTCAGCCGAATTATGAAATCCTAATCCTATTTGCGAACCGGGATCACGTTCGAAGTTTGATAGGCACGATGGAATCCGAGAGAACCATAAAAACCCATTAGCACCATAAAAATAAGCCTTTTTGTTTGCGCCGGGCCAAAGATCCATTTTCTTTCAGTCGGACTAAGCCCGAGTTAAGGCTTCCAATTAGGATAAGGTCGGCTCCGCGATTTAGGCCTTCCAATAAAAGCGAGCATTTCATCTTTAGCATTCCAGCGTAACACGGAGCTCAAAGTGTCCGTACGACATCGTTTAGGCCGGCATCGCGTTTCATGGCTTTCCACACCAAAGCGCTATGTTTTGCTCCAAGCATTTAACCAAGGCACAAACATTAAATTCACCAAACAATGCCATTTAAGGCTGGGGCCGTGTTTCATGGTCCACATCGCCAAAGAGCTATGTTTTGCTCTTGTGCAAAACCAAGGCCTAGATGGTCGAGTTTTCCAAGTGAGAAGCGTACCGTAGTAGATATGGCAAGAAATGAAACATGACTCTCAATCTCCACTAATAGGTCATTCCATTCATAATGAAGGCACCATTCCCGCTCTAGGAAATTATCTAGGGTTAGGCCCTAAGCTCTTGTCCTCCTAATAGGATGAGTATGCCTTCAAGGCATTTTTAATAAAGGTTTTATAAGAAACCATGTTAGTTTTCTCAAGGAAAAATTTGAGCAAGCTAGAACAAAGTTAGAGTAAGCAAGAAGAAGCAAAGAGAGGAGCAAGTGAAGAGTGCAAAATGAACACACCAAGCTCCCTTTTATAGGTGAAATTTGGCTAACTTGACAAGTGCATAAAACAAAGTTCAAAAGGCAAAAGGAGACTAAGCATGGAGACCAAGTGCATGTGCCAAGACAAGGGCTACCTAAAGCTTAGCCAGCACCGGCCACGAGGCTTGACCACTGTTAGCTCGGCGACAACCTTGCAGGTGTAACATGGGGCTAGCTAGTGTGAAGTCCCATCAGGCGTGGCTGGTTGTTTTAGAATGTTATGCACACAAATGGATCTTTGGAGTCCAAAACTTTAACTTTATCAGATTTATTCCTCATTCTGTTTTCGACTAAATTATTTATGTAGAAATGTTGAACTTTTATGAATAGGTTATCCACTAACAAATATGCTAGTACAACAAAATTATTAAGCCAAGCTTCGGATCAAAAGAGGATTAAGATTGAGAAAAATCACCGAGCTTCGGGATTTTGATGAAGCCAATCTCAAGATCGCTTAGTCGGATTTCATAACGGACGAATCGCTATCAAGTCTAGGCCCCTATACCCGAGATCGGGTTCAATAGTAACCAATTCCCAAACATCTAAAATCGATCGTCATTCGAAGCAATGCTTAAAAGCGAGATAAGTATCCTTTAGTGTTTACTTTGACACTTCATCTTTGTAACGCCCCCAATACGTAAATACATAAATAAGTAATTAACACCGGAAGACTTGTAGATTTGGGAGACGTTACCGCCGTTTTAGAATGAAAACAAGGCAAGTTCATTTGAGCAAATTAATTTTTCAAACAATATATATGACAATCCAACCCAATTTTTTTTCTTTACGTGAAAATGAATTTTCAAAATGCCGAGGATCAGCTGGAGAGGAATCATGAGCCATGAGACCGAGGGAGGGACTAACATGTATGGGGTCAAGACGAACAGTCGAACATCACTTCTCCCGACCAGCTTTATCCTTTTCTTCCTCTTTAAACTTTACGTGTGATTGTGAATAGCCTGTCATGCGCTCAAGTCCCTAAAAATTTAAAACATAAAACAATAAATGTGTGAGCTAGAAGCTCGATGACGTTACCGTTATAAAATAAAATTGCAATTTAGATGTTATTAAATCGTGCATATCTTAAATCATCTTTCTTGAATACTCGGTTTGCAAATTTATCAATTGCCGATTTGCTTTTTCGATTTAGCCAAACTTAGGACCCGTATCGTGAAACAATCAATCATGGGATCCGACTCCTAGGTTCATTGAATCATAAGGCGGTCGGCTGTGAACAATTGAACGATTAAACGGTTAAACGATTAACGATTCCGTGAACAATTGAACGATTAACGATTCTATTCACAATTGAACAATTAACGATTCTGTTCACAATGGAACAATTAACGATTCTGTTCACAATGGAACAATTAACGATTACGTGTACGATTGAACGATTAACGGTTCAATGCTCGCTAGCGAGCAACGTTGTCCAGGCATCCCGGATCAACCATTTACGATTACAATTACGATTACGATTACAATTACGATCACATTCATTCATGGATCGTCATACGATTACGATTACGATTACGATTACGATCACATTCATTCATGGATCGTCATAACGGTTAACGGGTCCTTTGCATGGCTAAATCAATTAAATTGTGAAAAACTTATGTATAAGCGCAATGAATTGTTACTGTGTCTATAAACCGTAAACTATACCGTGAATCGTAAACTATAACCGTGAACCGTGAACCGTAAACCGTAAACTGTAACTCCGAACTATAAACCGCATCCGTGAACTGTGAACTGCGAATCGTAATAAATCTGTTGTAAACCGTGAACTGTGGCTGTGAAGTGGGTCCAAATTATTTGTATTATTAAAGCAGTAACTCAATAATAAAGATAAGCACTTTGGAAAAGGTATAGCAATAACGTACCTCAGCGTGCCAACACTTTAATGACTCGATTGTTTTTGCAACACAATTTCAATTCGATTTCGTTTCCAAAACTAATCTACTTTGTAGATTACTAGTCCTTTAACAACACGTATATGCGTTTATGATCACCAAACTTTTACTTTTCGCATACCTATCCATATTATTTCCTTTTGATCTCGATATTCATACATTTCCCGAAATAAGCTATTGATGATATAGTTTGAATTCGTATATAACAATTGATAAGTTTAATTTCCCATTCTTTTAATAAATCTCAAGTTTGATCTCTTGCTTCTATCATTTCTAGTATGTACTTAATGTAGCCTAATCGTAATTCATATAGTATGCCCAAATGTCCTCATTTACGTAAACCGAATATACTTTCTACTTGAGGTGTCGGTTTGGTTTTCCAATTTTCTAAAAATTTTGGCACAGTTTCGTCCGGAATATGGCCTAACCATTAGGCTAAAGCCTCAAAACCTGTATAAAATTTCACAATAGAACTCAACGAGCCACACGCTCGGAGTATACAACTCAACGGCCACACGCCGGAGTATATTTACCATCCCAATAACCAAGTTTCAACCAAATATACAAGCCAAGTTACAATCTCATCAATGTTCTCATTTTTCGGTGCCATGAACTTTTCGATTTTTGGTCACAACATATATATTTATAGCTAAGGCTCCGGTTAAGCAATTTAATTGTAGAAATCCCGATTTTCGGGAGATGGATTACATACGATTAATTCTTTTATGAGTATTACCAATAATCGGTTAATGATTTAGTATGTTGTAGATAAATAGTGAAACTCATTAACATGTAAACATTTAGATATTTTGAAAAGTACAATTAGTAACGTACTCGAGGTAGTTGATCGTTTTCCTTCAAGTATTGTTTTTCGTTATTTCCTTCGATCATGTCCACTTCCATCGATTTTCTGTTTTCAGGAAGTAATTTGATTTATACATTAATAAACTCAATAGCTACTCTCTATTTATGCAAACTTTTCACATTTGACTTCCTCTAATTCCCCACTAGTTACTCAAATTCATTTGAATTCCTAACTTCCTTTAATTCTGTAAATTTCTTTTCCCCTCCTCCTTCTATTCAATTCAACATTCTAATTTTCTTTTCAAATCACGGCTCATTCTAAGTAATTTGCGAATTCTCGTAAAGATCATTACGCATTGAATTATTCTTGTCTTGTCACCACCACATTACTTAGTAACCAAATTACTAACTCCACCAAGGTCTCTATTAATTTCAATAAAATTCCCAAGTATAACCCAATTTCATTTTTTTTTTCAATCAAGCCTAACACAATCCAATTACCACTTAATTCCCATACATGAATAAACCTCCGGACTCCATCAAATTTCCATATTTCTAATTGATTTACTCTTACTTAACTAAACCAAAATTCAATTACATTAATTTGCTCAAGTTTAACACACATACAAACAAATAAATTCAATCCTCCATCAATCTTCAACGCCTCATTTACACATTCTTAAAACTAACTCCCAAAATTATATATACGCTCATATTTCAATCATCCTCAATATTTTTCTTCCAATTCTTCCAGCACCAAGCAATTTATTCATATTCATATAAAACTTAAACAAGCACATTCACAATTATAAATAATCCCAAATCAATTTCCAATTCCATATCCACACATATCAAACCCTAACTCCAATTTCATTTTCTCCCAAAATTCTTTCAATTCCACCATAATCAATTCACAATTCACATATAATTGTCTAATTATTCAATAATAACATAAATTTGTGCTAAAATTTGCTTAGAAATTAAGGATTGGAGATGTGGAGATATACCTCACAAGTGGTCAAAAGTGGAATTGGGTAGTGGTGGCTTGTTGGTGGAGATACGGTGGCTCCGGCAGCGGCGTCGAGCGCCGGTCGGCGGCCGTGGTGGCACAACCGTGCAGCAGACAACAGGGCGTCGCCCTGCTGGTGCGGGACAGGGGGAAGAAGAGAGACTGGTGCGGTAGCAGGGCAGCGGCCCGGTACGCCGGCGGCCGGGAACGGCGGCACCGGCCCGAGTCCGGTGGCGGTGGCAGCCGCAAGGGTGAAACGGCCCTGGCCCTCGTGTGAAGCAACACGGAGCGGAGAGGAAGGAGATGCGATGGAGGTGGCTGGGTGGTGGCCGAGAGCGCCGCCGGCGGCTGGAGGCCCGGCCGATGACTCGGCCGGTGACGAGGGCAGCGAGCGGGCGGAGGGAGAAGAGAGGAAGGAGAGGAGAGAGAGAGGATGAATGTGTTACTTGCCTTTCAAACCCCGCTCACCGATATATTCCCGATCCTTCCACCATCTTCCTCTCTTTTTTTTTTTTTTCTATTTCTGCTATAATAATTTGTCTATATATGTATACTATTTTACTTTATTTCTTTTTACTTATTAATTTAATTTATTCGAATTTGGAATAAATTGTTCGAACATATATATATACATTTCGCGAGTACAAACGTAAATTTGTACGAATTACCCCTTATTATTTGCGATTATCAAGTTTGTTCGCATCTTTTATTTCGGTTTCGTATTTTGCGCGGCTCAAAGCTCTTAAACAATATTAAGACGATAAAATGCAAAAATTAGTTACGATTAAGTTTCGGGGTGTTACAGATCTTTCGGACTCGATCAAAGTGGGGGCTAGTCTGTAGAAACCAAAAACATGTCACTCTTATCTCCTTTATTTATGTTATTTTTATTTTGTTAACTCTGGTGATGAAATCCTAGTCCTGTTTGCGAACTCGGATCACGATCGGACTCCGGTTGGCGTGACGGAAGCTATTAAACCACAAAAATCCATTAGTACCACAAAAATAAGCCTTTTTGTTTAGGTCGGCCCACAAACCCATTTTCATTCTCAATCCAAGATGAGAAGGTGGGACAAAAAATGATTAAGTTGCGCCCCTCCCTGTGGAAACTCGGCCCGTTTTGGTCCGCCGCCCTTACGTAGGGGAAGGCAGGGGCCACCGATTCTTACGAGTGGCAACTCTACTGGGGATGTGTCACTTATTAAGAGGGTAACACTTGACAATTTGAATTGTGAATTTGCTTAATGTGTTTTGCATTAGGCATGTTGCATTTAGGCAGACCTTGGACATAGTTGCTTTTAATTTCGACCATTAGGCTTTACTCTTAAGAATGCCTTTTGAAGAGGTCGAACTACTAACCCAATGGGCGCACCTAGACTTGATTATTGGTAAGGTGGTTACTCTCCACTCCTAACAAACTCTTTTAATTTTTACCGAGAGGCACCAAGAATTCATGCTATTTTCTCGTCATGCACTCCATGGAGGATTAAATTCTCGGAGTATGAGACACCATGTATTCTACCTAGATTTATCTCTCTTTTGACCATAAATCCTTAGTTGTCTAGGTGGTATCTCATATCTTCATTTTCATGCATGAATGAGTGTGTTCGTTTTGGTATTTAACCTTCTTCTCGTGAGCCTTTAGATTAGGTTTAGTGTGCCAAATAACCCTTGCATGGGTGTAAATAAAATAGAATAATTAATTTCTTGAGTTGGTCAATATGTGCATTTTTAGCCAAAAGTCAAAATTGTCTTTCTTTTTAGGTCGGTCTATAATTGCATATCTAAGTCGAGTCAAAAACAAAAATCTGTCCTTTAGTCTCGACTTTTGTAGCCACGATCAACGGACATAGCTAGCGCCGACCACCTCTAGTTAGTTAAGGAAGGTCCTGTCGGGGACCTTCCTCTCTTTTCTCAGTCAATTTTAGTTTTTTTAGGTCTTTAACTTTTTGAGTAGGCTTGCATTTTTCCATTTTTTCATCTAGCCAAAAATAAAATTCATCTTAAATTAGGTGAATCCATTTTGCATTTATCTAAAAATAAAATTCCTCAAATTAGATGAGTCCATTTTTGCATTTAGACAAAATAAATTCATCTCAAATTAGGTGAGTCCATTTTTTGCTTTTAGCCAAAAATAAATTCATCTCAAATTACGTGAGTCCATTTAAATGAGGTAAGTCTATTTTTGCATTTAGCCAAAATAAATTCATCTCAAATTAGGTGAGTCCATTTTTTGCATTTAGCCAAAAATAAATTCATCTCAAATTAAGTGAGTTCATTTTTGTATTTAACCAAAATAAAATTCACCTCAAATTAGGTGAGTCCATTTTGCATTTTAGCCAAAATAAAATTCATCTCAAATTGGATGAGTCAATTTGTGCATTAGCCAAATAAAATTCATCCCAATCTAAGACATTAGCATCATTGCATTTGTCTTTAAATGTTTTACATTTCTTATGTGCGTCCGGATAAAAAGCATTCCTTTTTCCTAGTCTCTTTGGGCCCAGACACTTGAGTTCTTTTTTCCCTCCAAAAAGTTGGTTTTCTTAACATGGTCCTAAGTAGTTATCCTCCGAGCTGCAGAATAAAAAAGTGTATCGCCATTAGGTTTTGTTGGAATTCGAGCTCGAAAAGCTAAGAGCGCTTCAATAAAGAGTCCACTACCACTTCCCTTGCGCTACACTGCGATCTATGCTAGTGCGACCAACTTCGGTGCATACAACATCGGTTTAGTCAATCTTTCGCAGTAGGACACTAATGGACGAAGAACCACAACCATCTCTTATTATCACCTTGCTCAACTAATCCTCTACTAAGATGGAAGCCCAAATTGACGCTCAAGATGAAATCTTAAAACTCTTGATGCCATCCTAAAGACTCTTCGAGAAAATAAGAAAGGAGGTAAAGAAGAAGCTCGTCCACCACATGGGGTCTACCACCTCAACCTCCTCTAAGAACCGATCAACCTTCTCCGAAATTGATCAAGAACCAAAGTCCGATCCATGTGCGGATTGGATAGAAAGAATGTTAAGGGAATCTGTAATGTTTAAGGGTCACTACTTTGACCTCACATGGTTCACTTCAATCCCTAAAGGAAAACTACCTTCTAAATTCACTATGGAAGATATTAAGTTTCATGGTTTCTAAAATCCCCATCATCATGTTCGCAGCTTCATAGTAGTAATGACTCTTAAAAGGGTACCTAAAGACACTTACCGCATTATCTTCCCATGGACATTTGATTTGACCAAATGGTATGATGCTGCAGACCCACATAAGATCGCTAATTGGACTGAACTGTGCATGGAATTGCTACTTCAATACTCCTATAGCACTGATCTACCTATCACCCTTGAGATTTAGAGCTGATCAAACAAGGGGAAAAAGAAAGTTTCACCGACTTCCTTACCGGATGGAGGAAAAAGGCTGCCCATATGGTAAACCGACCTTCTAGGAAGGACCAAGTCGAATCATTTTGAAGAACCTTCAACCCGCTTATAGAAAACATTTCAAGTTTCTACCATTCATGAGCTTCACAACCCTTAAAGAATGGGTATGCTAATAGAATAAGAGTTCTCTGCCATAACCACAAAAATTATGACTGGTTATAGAGGTAATTACCATTCTAAAGACAATAATAGCTCTAACCTAGGCAATACCAGTAGGAGTGTAGATGTCAATGCCCTTAATAGGTATACACTACAATCCTATAGATACTACCTACGCTTAAGCCCTCGATCGCTTATTATCTAAAAGAAAATTAAGTTACTGCGAGTAAGAGCAGTAATCAAAACCGCGAAATAGTTAAAAAATGGGATGTGGAATAATTCTTTAAGTACCATTGGGCACGAGGAGATGATACAAAACAATGTTGGACCTTCAAAAACAAATTAGAGAGCATGTTCCGCAATGGTCAACTTTCTCTCCCTAAGGTCGCTCAAAAACCCAACTATAGCAAAAACCCATTTAGTGGGACCTTAGCCATCTTTTCTAAACCCACTATTCCAGTGTCCGTGGGATCCCTATGTCCGCATTCAAAACATCAACAAATCTAAACCACTAGTTAGCTTACCTTCTTTAGACCCGAAGTCCATAGATTGTGGGTAAGCGATGAAGGGGCACACCACCTTAAAAGGTGATGACTTTTGGGGAGAACCAAATAGTTCCGAGATCCAATTCCTTAGTAGATTTGGACGACAAAACACACCAACGGGTCCACAACAGACTTAAGAAGCCCCAAAAGAAAAAAAAAGTTGTCAAAGAAGAAGACCTAATCCTTAAACACCTTCAAAAACTCAAAGTTGACATTTCCATCGAGCAACGCATATCTGTCTCCCAAAAGCGTAGGCAAGCCTTAATCAATGCACTTAGTAAGATTGAGGTCTCTCCTAAAACTACGCATGAGCAGGTAGTAGGATTGGTCAATAATGGGGATGGAAGTAACACATTTGACAAGAAGGACCTACCTAAATAAGTCATTGCACAAAATAATACCCTTTATCTAACTATCACTTGCATCAACAAGTTTATCCCTCTAACCTTAGTAGACAATGGATCTGCTGTAAATGTGTGCCCTTGGAGGATCTGCTAAAAGGTTAGGCATCGAGAGAAACTTTTTAAGGAAACTGTTCATCTCCGAGCTTATGACAATTCCAAAAGAACGGTTTTGGGAATAGTGACTCTTTCAATCAATGTTGAGTCAGTGGTGATAAACATTGATTTCCAACTCCTAGACATTCCAACCACTTTTAATCTCCTTCTAGGATGCCCTTGGTTACATGATCACCAAACAGTGCCCTCGACACTCCACTAGAAAGTCAAAATGATTATTAAAGGTCAAGTAGTAACCGTGAAGGGAGATAACCTCTATTCCACCATTACTACTAAGGAGTCTATTGTATAAATTGATCACGACACCGATGACAAAGACCTTTATGGATTTGAGACTATAGCTATTGTGGAAAAGGATAAAGCATGTCTTAACTTCAATCCTTATGTTAACCCTAATGTCCATTTGATGCTAAGTAAGAAGGAGTATTTTCCTAGCTTAGTCTGTAGGCATGAGGGCATACCACCCAATCTTTACACCCCTTGAACCCATCAATAATTACAAGTTCGGACTAGGATATCATCCAACTACTAAGGAAATAGCCAAAGCTATGTGGGAAACATACACTAGGAGGACTGCACCACACACAACCTACTCTATTAAGCCTGATCCTCGCACTTTAAATGGGCAGTTTCGAAAGAAGGGGATGACTTCCCTTACTATGGTTTTCCTGAGCCCTATTATCTAAAGGAGAAGGGCATCCGGGTCCCTGGTTTAGAAATCTTCGATGATTTTCATGTGCTAGAAAAGGAAGCACCATACTTTCTTGAGAAAGAACAGTCCACCCAAGATTGGACTAATCTTGGCAAGAGCAATGTCTTTGGTATGTTATTTGGACAAGAGAAATGCTTAGACGAGAATTCAGTTTTGGTAATAACCCAAGCCATATCGCTCCCAAAATTTGGCCCATCCAAGTTCATCACTAACGTCAACACATACAGGTCCAAGCATATAACTTGGATTGATGCTCGAAGAAGGCAAAGAGTTCATTGTCATTTTAGGAGAGTAATCTGTATATGAGTCTAAGGCTAGGGCTGTTGTCTCTTTTCTAATTCTATTAGTTTATCTTCCAATTCTACATTTTCTATTTCGAGTATGATGTACTCCTTTCTTCATTCAATAAGATGAATATTTTCACTTACTCTTTGCCTTCTCCTGTTCTTAACTATTTTGCCTCTAATAATGAACAAAAATCCCTAAAAACTAATCAAAGCTATGGAAGATCATGAAAATCGCTCACCAATAATAGAGGAAACAATAACTATTAACTTAAGGTCAGTAGATTAGCCCCAAGAAGTTAAAATTCAGAAAAAGTTGAATCCGGAAGAGTAGAAGCAATTTACTTCACTCCTTATAGAATTTATAGATATATTTGCATGGTCCTATAAAGACATACCAAGGATAGATCCAAGCACCGTGGAATATAAAATTTCACTTTATGAAGATGCTAAGCTAGTTAAGCAGAAACTTAGGAGGATGAAACTTGAGTGGGCACCAAATATCAAAGAAGAAGTTCGAAGCAACTAGAAGCCGGGTTTATTCAAGTGGTTCACTACCATGAGTAGGTAGCAAATACAAGTACTAGTTCCAAAGAAAGATGGCAGGGTTAGGATCTGCATTGACTTTAGGGATTTGAACAAGGCAACCCCCAAGAATGACTTTTCATTACCCCATATAGACATTTTAGGTGACAACATGCTTGGTGATGCTTGACTCTCGTTCATGGATGGATATGTTGGATATACCCAAGGGAAGATGAAGGACGTATTGTTATGTTGTGATGCCTTTTAAACTCAAGAATGTTGGAGCCACTTATTAGAGAACAACCATGACATTGTTGCATGAAATGATACATAAAGAAGCCAAAGTTTATGTTGACAACATGAACATGAAGTCCAAGGATAAGGCAGGGCACCTACTTAGCCTTAGGAAATTCATCGAAAGACTACGGAAATAAAATATGCACCTTAACCCACGTAAGTCCTGTCTTTGGGGTAACCTTAGGAAAACTCGTGAGGCCATGTGGTCAATCTTAGAGGAATTAAAGTTGATCCATCAAAGATTAAAGCCATCCAGGAAATACCATTGTCGAAGACAAAAAGGAAATACAAGGTTTTCCGTGGCGTTTGCGAGTGTATTAGTTGTTTTATATTAAAACCGACTATGGTTTATGAACCCATCTTCAAGAAGCTCAAAAGGGAGCTAGGCTATTTGGGATGAGGATTGCCAAATAGAATTCGAGAAGGTTAAGGAATATCTGGCCAATCCACCAGTCCTAATTCCGCCCCAACTCGAAAAGCTGTTTCTCTTATACCTCACCACGACAGAGACTGCAGTGGGAGCCATGTTAGCTCAACGAGACGGAAAAGAGGAACACACAATACATTATCTAAGTAAGAAATTCTAAGATTACGAGACCCACTATACTCCCCTAGAAAAGACATCATTGGCTTTAGTTTGGGCCACCAAGGAGTCTAGACATTACATGCTGGCCCACACGGTACAAGCAGTAGCGCCAACAAACCTCATCAAGCATATTCTATAACAACCAACTATCAGCAGTAAGATAGCTAAATGGACAGTCATGTTATGAAAATTTAAACTCAAGTATGTCCCACAAAAGGCAATTAAGGGAGAGTAGTACCGGAATTCGTAGCTGATCTACCAACAACCGAAGCATAACCAGATCATTTTGATTTTTTAGATGAGGGCATCTCACAAGTA
Organism: Talinum fruticosum; assembly: GCA_021018815.1. Lineage (NCBI taxonomy): Eukaryota > Viridiplantae > Streptophyta > Magnoliopsida > Caryophyllales > Talinaceae > Talinum > Talinum fruticosum. Next base: position 2,599,750 of record JAITYX010000018.1, read on the forward strand.
GAAGTTGATGTGTGGATGATGTACTTTGATGGCACTTCTAATCAGAACGACTTTGAAGTATTGATCCTTCTAGTTTCACCCGAGGGAGCACATACTCCTATTTCGATCAAATTGGACTTCGAAGTTACCAACAACATCTGTAGAATACGAGGACTCGTATTATTAGATTACAAGCTACTATAGAAATAGAAGCCAAGAACATCAAGGTCTACAGCGACTCAAGTTTGATCATCAACCATACTTCACGAAATGGAAGGTACGTAGTAAAACCTTGGCCCTACTAAGTGTATTTGATGGAGTTAGCAAAACATTTTGAGAGCATATCATACACTTACCTTCCGAGAGATGACAATTGGTTCTTGAAGCCCTAACCAAACTAGAATCCATGATCAATATCCCCATTCGCATTCATTCAATGCCTATTCAAATAGAATGGAAGAGTGAACCTACGCACATATGCACATTAGAAGTGTCTAGTACTCGACCAAACTAGTTAGTACCGTACATCTACCGATACTTGGAAAGCCAAGAATATCCATCGAACTCCACACCTAGAGCCCAATGACTTATCCGCATGTTAGCCGCACAGCTTTTCATAGATCAAGGACAATTATACAAGAAAACCAACATGGGAATTAACTTACTTTGTGTCAACCAACATGAAGTAGAGCACATAATGGCTGATGTTCATGGTTGGAAATGTGGAGCTCATATGAATGGAATAATCTAGGTTCGGAAAATTCAGCGATTAGGGTATTATTGGTCAACCATGGCAGCAGATTGTCATGAGTTTACAAAAAGATGTCACAAGTGTCAAGTGTATACAAACCTATAGCACCAACCACTATCGTTTTTAACAACACTTGCATCGCCCGGCCATTCTCGGTTTGGGCGTAAACATTATAGGTAAAGTGACCCCTAAAGGAACGGGCAGTCATAAATTTATATTAGTAGCAATTGACTATTTCACCAAGTGGGTGGAAGCGACATCCTATGCAACAATAACATCAAAACATTGGCTAAATTCATAATCGTTAACATCATCTATCAATATGGGGTACCACATGAATTGATTAGTGACCATGGTAGTCACATCAATAAAAGAGGTAGCGGATTTACTCGGATAAGTACAAGATCAAGCATCATAAGTCTTCTCCCTATATCCCTCGGACCAACGAGCAGTCAAGGTTGCTAACAAAAACATCCTAAATATAGTGGAGAAACTAGCCGTCGATTACAAGGACTGACTCCGATAAATTGCCCTTCGGTTTATGGGGCTACCGAACCTCGATTAGAACCTCGACGAGAGTAATCGCTTAATCCCTAGTGTATGGCATGGAAGCGGTCCTTCCAATAGAAATTGACGTTCCCTCTTTGAAAATCATAGCAGAAAGTATGATTCCTGAAGCATAATGGGCCAAAGTGCATTATGAGGAGTTAGTCTTACTAGATGAAAGACTCTTGTTTGCTCTACATAATGCCCAAATATACCAAGCATGTATATCAAGGGCATTTAGTAAAAAAGTCAAGTCTTGTAATTTACAAATTGTAGATTTGGTCCTTAAAGAAAATTAGGGCACCAATTCAGAGCCCTAGAGGAAAATTGAGGCCCAATTGGCAAGGCCCATACATACTGAGTCAAATACTACAATGACGGGTAGTCAAATTGACGGACTTAGATGGAGAACAAATGTTTCGAGTACACTAACTTGGATCAATAGAAGAAATACTACGTTTAGAATAACACTAGACTATTTTTGCTATTTGTCGGGCCTAAGCCAATTAGGTCACGACTTTGGCCGACGCCGACCACCGCTCGGTCAACGGTAGGATGGCCGAGTCAAAATCCCTCTAGCTGATATTTATTTTTCGACATTTAATTAGAGCGAGTCCTTTTCGGACGGTCTAATTATTAATTGATTCCTTTAGGCGAGCGATAAAATAAAACTTCATAAAGCATAAAAGTGAGCATAAAACTTACTTTTTACTTTGTTAATAATAAAGGGCAAGCCTTATACTTAACCGAATACGTAGCAAAAAGGGAAATAACAAGCATATTACTTAGAAAATAAAATGTTCCAAAGAGGCAAAATAAAAGTTTCGTAAATCTTATTCTTTCCTAATTCTAAGCCCTAGTCGAGTAAAGCAAGCCTTTGTTACTGACAAAATTGAGTAGGCATGTATTAGTTAGGATTTTCAAGTCCCCACACCATCTCAAAGTGTTCTACAAGCCGGATATGCACAAGACACAGCACGAGATAAAAACAAAAATTAGTAGTGTCCTGCACGACCAAATTCATCCTAATTTGCAGCCCAACATGAGCAAAATAAAAAATAGAAAGAGAGAGAGAGAGAAGAAAAGCTCAAAGCTTTTGGGCTCTCTTGCGTCTTACAACCTTCCTTGGCGACGCCGCCTTACAGCCCCAATGGCTTGCTCCCAACCGTTTTAATACTACTTACCTACAACAACAAGGGGTTGTATATAAAGTCCTCATTTAGATCTACTTCTTGGTTTAACCCTAGGATATTTTTAGCAATAATCGGAGGAGTCATGGAACGATAATACCCCAATTGTTTGGTGATGTTCAAGCAAGGCTGCATGGTCGAAATCGCTATGGCCTCTCATCAATAGGAAACCACCTATTAGACATGTAATAATGGCCTAACGCCTTTCGATGAGAATCAATCCCGAGGCATACATAGGATGAAAGTGAGAAATCAAGTTAGTCGATTCATCCTATCTCCAACCAGAATCCATCTTAGATTCCTGTTATTCAAACTCAAAAGATGTTTATAGGTCTCCGCCATATTGGTTGATGGCGTAGAAACTATAGGTCCGGTTCGACGTTGGTGGATGTCTAGAATGGCATCAAACTCTTCAGGAAGGGGATACGATTATTTATCCCGAAACAAAGTCTAGTGGATCCTTCCCTGCCTAATTCGAAGAGAGTGTTTAGCCCAAATTTTGCTAACCTTAGCCTCGTCGATATTGTTCATCTCATGCATCTAACGAGTTAATTAAGTAATGAAGTTCATTTTTAGGAATCGAGGAAGAGAGTGTTTAGCCGTTAACAAAGGCAAGTGGATCCTTTACAAAGTCCATTGGATCCTTACCTGCCTAATCGTTGAAGAGAGTGTTTAGCCCATAATTTGCGAACCCTAGCCTATTGACATCTTTCATCTCATGCATCCAAGTGAGTTAATTCGATAATAAAATTCATTTTTTGGGAATCATGGAAACGAAAAAACTAAAAATTTTCGGGATCTGTTTTCAAAGAATTGCAAGTGGATACTAGAGGTGTAATTATAACGACCTACTACAATCCTTTTTATAACAGGTTTTTCAGGACCATAGTCTTACTCACTCATGCCACTATAGCCTGCCGGGCCTAGACCGTTCCTTGGCTAGTGGCGGCCAAATCGGCTGGTTCCTCGCTTTTTCATTCGGTCCGAGCATTTCCTACATGTGGACCAATTGTTGATTATGGCCCATTTCCGCTCAGCCCGATTATTGACGGACTATGCAACTTACCATTTCCAATTTTATTTTTTATTATTTTATTTTGGAGGGAATGAGGGCTAGTGCAATTTTCAAATTTGTCTTTGATTTTGTTTCACATCATATAAATAAAGAAATAATTTTTTAAAGATTGAGTCCTTGCGTTCATCTCATTGCACAAAGTCAAATAGTACAAAGAAATATTAATATTATCATTATATAGCACCTTACAAGTGATTATTCAATTTTCGTCATCGTCACCAACATCGTTGAAGACATAGTTGATGATATCCTCCAAGATGGATGTTGAAACTCGCCTATCTCCCGCAGCTTCGAAGAGCTGGCCCCATGGTCCCAAGTTGGTTGTGAGGCCTCATAATAAGGCCCACTATATGACATCTAATAAAAATCATACGGGTTTCCATAAGGATAGAGCGCTTACAAGGACATAACATCCATGTCGGTCTTAAAAGAACTAAGTCCAGCTTTAGAAGAACTAGGCCCACGTGCAGAAGTGTTTGGCCCTACTTTAGAAGCGTTGTGACCGTGAGAGCACTGGGATAAACATCACAAAGAACCGTCTTTAGTAGTACTACTTGGATGGCATTTGTTGACCAGTAGCATGAATTTGAGTTCAAGAGCCGCCAAGGAAACCACCTGAATGAATAGACCTAGAACGACTTGTCTTACAAGAATAAAAGAGTAATTAGCACATATACTAAAAACTCATGAGTTAGATTTGATGGTTCTTTAAAAGAACCATCATCATAGGTTACATTTGATGACGATTCTTCCATGGAACCGTCATTAAATGTGTCTCCAAAATTAGATCTAAAAACTTGAGAACTGGTACTGCTTGTTTTACACACTCGGTTCATTTTCTCTCTACTCTCGGTCTTATCACTCTTCCACAGTTTCTCTCATCCACAATACCTCGGATCTAGATATGATCGGTATGGTACATGTTGCCTGGTAAGCTCTCATTGTCGTTGTTCCTCTTCTTGCCTCTTTCCTTTCACTCAATCTTTCCTCTCTTCTCTTTTAGGTGTTGTTCTCCTCTCTTGTTGTTGTATCTGTCCTCTGTCGCTGTCATTGTGGTTCGCCCTCTAGCCTCTCGCTCACTCTCGCTGTTGTTGTCTTCTAGTATGAATCTTAATAATCTCTTAATTTTCGCTTTAAGTTATTCACACAATTTAGGTAGTTGAATGTGGAATGTATTTGCGGTAATTATTTTAATGTTGAGAATCTGGGTAATGTTTGAGATTGTTGAAATGTTGAATCGTTTATTGAGAATGTGGGTAACATTTATTTAGATTGTTAAGTTGGAAATTTGTGAAATGTTTGAGATTTTGAGAAAAGGGTTTAGGAGTTTAGGATTTAATTAATATAGGAAAATAGAATGATAGTTAGGATGGTAAATCAAAAGAGTGTATCCAAATTTATTTAGGGTTTAGTGAAATAGAAAGATAAGTTGGATATAGGGTCATCCCTAAAAACATGTCATAAAGATAATTTGTATCCAAATTTGTTTATTTTGATGAAGTGATGTTGGGGTGAACTCATTTATCCAATTATCGAAATTAGTATCCAAATTTGGTTAGAGTTTAGAGAAATAGAAATATTTATGGTTACGGGTTTGGGAAAATAGAAAAATTTGTCGTTTAGGGTTTTGGAAAATGGAAATACTTATGGTTTAGGATTTAAGGATCAAAAGGGAGAAAATATAAAGGTGAAATGTAAAAAGTTGGAAAGGTATTTGGATATAGGGATCTCCCCACATACTTGTCGGAAAGATAAATTTGTTATCAAATTTGTTTTTTGATAAGGTGATGTTGGGGTGAACTAATTTATCCAATTATCTTATTTATCTGGTTTCCTTTTAGGTTGCAAATTTGTTGTATTATACATGATCATAAACTAGAGGCCATGACTTTTTGAAGTTTACATAATTGATAAGACAATAATGAAATATGAATGAAATGTTGAGGCCACCCTTTAATTTGCTTTAACGATCGAAGACATAACAGGAACCAAAACTCCCTTGTTGTGTTTAACAATGGGCTCGGGTTCTCAAGACAAAACATGGGGTGCACATGCAAAGTAGGTCGTTCCACGAAGAAGGGGAGAAGGGGTAGAGGAGTCAAATGGAAACAAAGGTGATAAACAATGATAAACTTGTAACAGTTCACTATTGTTTATCACCTTTTTTTCCATTTAACTGTTTTACCCCTTGTGTTATACGTTGATGATACGGCCAATGATAAGTGGTCTATTGTTCTTCAAGGGAAGAGGCACGTTGCTGGTTGTGATGGTGAAGATGTGTGTGAGTTTGTTGAAGAGACCCCACCCTTCACCTTGGGAATGCCTGTTGAAAATGAGGATGCCAATTTTGAAGAATTGTATTTAAGGGTTGACCATCAAGAGCGCATATATATTGAAGATAAGTCCAAGGGAGGGAAAATAGGGCATAGACCATGTAGTTATATCAACTCGATAAGAACATTATTGTATAACAATTTTTATTGATGTATATCCATATTGTTGCTTGTTTTAGTAAATACGAGCTTGCCTTTCATTATTTTTAACTTTAATAATTTCATGTAATAGATCATTGTTTGATGAGGATCAAAAGGACTAAGTTGTCCAATTGAAGGATAGAAAGCTTTTTCGGTTGAGAAGCGGAAGCTAAGATTGGCGACCAATGTTAGTTTTGATTTCCTTTCCCATTTTATAATCCTTTTATGTTTGTTACTGTTTCTTATGGAAAAGTTGTTGATTTAGGTACCTGAATTTTGTAGATCAACCAAAACTCAACGATATAGCTTTTGAAGTAGTTGATTCCAAAGGTGCATACATGATGGTGACAAGTTTTTCAGGTAAACAAGTGATTTATACCCTTTTTGGTCGCTAATCCTAGCTCCTCGCTTCTCAACTAGGAATTTTTGGTATAAATTCGATGAAGTGATTTATACTACGAAGTTCCTAGTTGAGATGCGGGAGCGAGAATAGCAACCAAACGTAAGTGTTGATGTCCCTTTCTAATTTATGATCCTTTTATGTTTGTTATGTTTCTTGTGGATAAGTTCGTGATTAATGCTTTCTTGAATTTTTATGTTATCCAGTCTACCCTTGCAATAACTCCAAGCAATGTATTTATGAGAGGAGCATCACTTTGGGAACATGACTAAGGAAATAGAGATTGTTGGTGAGATGTCCTATTTATGTAATCCTTTTTCAGTTTTTATTCCAAAAAGTTCATATTTTGGTGTTGAAATTTTGTAGTTTAAATGACTTCAATTTTTATGCCAAATGGTTCATCTCTATTTACCCAAATTTATGTTTTTAGTAAATTGAGTTATATGCTTGCTTTATAAATATATTACTTGCTTGGAGTTTGTGCATTGGTAGAGTATGCATCAAATATGATGTGTATATGTTGTCCAGGCTATCGATACAACAACTCTAAGTGAGTAATATTATCATAAATACAATCACATAACTAAATCTACTATAAAAGCATGAATTTGGGTAAATAGAGATTTCCTTTTGACATAAACATTGAAACTAGTTTATAACACAAAGTTTCAAGATGAGAGATGAACTTTTGGATATAAACACTTGAAAGAAGAGTACTCTTTGTATTATATTTCACATCATTGTAATATATTCTTTGTTGGTACTTACTGTGAAATATGGAATTGTTATCGAACTTGTTAAAGATGGAAGCTGTTGTGGTTGTAGTAATATAGGAAATTTTTATATTGGAACAATTGATGCTATTGGTGGTTCTTGTGTAAGTTGTTGTGGTTGTAATTGTGTATATTCTTTACGTATCACTTCGTATGCGAGGTACGAGAAAATAAAAAAATTATAAAATAAAATTTCAGACTTATTACTACGGTTCTCAAGGAAGAACCGTAGTAATAGGTCCGAATATAACCTATTACTACAATTCTTGCTTAAGAACCAGTAGTAATAGGTCTTCGCCTGAAAATTTTGGCTAGAACAAGGGGATTTGGGCCAGGACCTATGACGACGGTTCTCTGGAAGAATCATCGTGATAGGTTAACCTATTACAATAGTTCTTTTGGAAGAATGGATAGTAATAGGTTGTATATAACCTTACAATTTTTCAGGAGAACCGTCATCATAGGCCTTCTTTTACTATGGTTTTAAACCATTGTTGAAGATGTTGACCTACAATTAAGGCCACATCCATGACGCCGGATAACGGTAGTTAAAGGTAATTTTGAATCGTAGTTAAATGTCATTTTGAACGTAGTTAAAAGTGGTTCTTGTAGTAGTGCATGACTCTCAGCCTCCACCAAGAGATTGTTTGGGTTCCATTCATGATGAGGGTGTCATTCCCGCTTTAGGAAGTTATCTTAGGTTAGGCCATCAGCTCTTGTCCTCTTAATAGGATGCGAATGCCTCCGAGACATTTTTGTATAGGTTTTGGAAGAAAATAAAGTTATTTTACTCGAGCCAAAATGTGAGCAAGCTAGAACAAAGTTAAAGCAAGCCGGAAGAAGCAAAGAGAGGAGCAATTAAAGTGTGCAAAATGAACACACCAAGCTCCCCTTTTATACGCAAAATTTTGCCAACTTGACAAGTGCATGAAACAAAGTTCAAAAACCAAAAGGCGACCAAGCATGGAAACCAAGTGCATATGCCGAGACAAGGCCCGCCCAAAGCCTGGCCGGTCCCTACCATGAGACCCGACCAGCGTCGGCTCAGCGGCAGCCTTGTAGGTGTAGGTTGGGGCTTGCTAGTGTAAAGTCCCATCGGGCATAGCTAGTTATTTTGGAGTGTTATGCATGCTAATGGATCTTTGGAGCCCACAACTTTAACTTTATCATATTCATTCTACGGTTTGTTTTCGACTCAATTATTAGGGTAAAAAGACTGAACTGTTGTGAATATGATTATCTACTAACGAATATGCTAGTACAACATAATTATGAAGCCAAGCTTCGGATCAAAACACGATCACGCTTCAACAAAAATCACCGAGCTTCGGAACTTTGATCAAGCCAAGCTTCGGATCGCTTAGCTAGATTTCGAGAACACATGAATTGCGATTAAGTCAAGGCCCCCTATTCCGGAGTTCAGGTTCAACAACACCAAATTCCTGAAATCTCAAATTGATTGGCATTCAAAGCAATGCCTAAAAGCGAGATAAGTATCCTTTAATGTCTACTTTGACCCTTCATTTTTCAAAATCGGTCAAAGTGGGGCCTAACTATAGACACCAAAAACGTGTCACTCTTATTTCCTTTATTTCTATTATTTTTATTATGTTAGCCCGGTGATGAAATCCCAGTCATATTGCGAACTCGGATCATGGTCGGAGTTTGATTGGCGTGACGAAGCTCGTAAACCACAAAAAAAAAACCATTAGCACAACAATAATAAGCCATTATGTTTGGACTCACAAACCCATTTTCTTTCGACCGGAACAAGCTCAGGTCAAGGCTCCCAATTAGGAGAAGGTCGGTGTTGCGCTTTAGGCCTTACTCGCTTGCTAAATGCAACATTTCATATTCAGCATTCCGAGTGTAATACGGAGCTCAAAGTGTCCGTACGACGTCTTTAGGCCAGCATCACGCTTCATGGCTTTCCACGCCAAAGCACCGAGTTTTTCTCCAAGCACCCAACCGAGGCACGGAAGTCAAATTCACCAAACGACGGCATTTGAGGCCCGCGCCACGATTCATGGTCCAACTCGCAAAGCGCTATTGTTTTGATATAGTGTTCAACCAAGGCACAAAAGGTCGGTTTTCCAAGCCATGTTGTTTTGAGGCGGTGTTGTGCTTCTCGGCACCTCCTATGGGATTCTCGATCCAAACCGATTTTATTCGATTTTTTCTAGATTCGAGTCGGTTCGGTTCGAGTTGTTTGGATGGTTGTTTACACTTCTTTTAGGTTATTTTGTGACTTAGCTTTTTCTCTATAAATAGAGAGTTTAACCTCTCATTTTAAGCATGGCCATTTTCCAATGCCACATCTTGCTCCATTTTAATCTTAAAAGCTACCAAACCCGTACAACTACACATTGCTAAATTTAGGTTAAGAGCTCCTGAATGCTAAATCGGTATTATGATCTCTGGGCTCATTTTCAGGTAACCATTACTATACTAAGCACCTTAATCATTTTTGTACACTACTTTAACTCCACAAAATTCCACAAATTAACCCACTTAAATCTTGTTCATCCATTGTCATGCTTCTAGATCCAGTTCATGATCCAAGATCAGCAGGTAGGACAACCTAAGGGTGCTCAACTCATTCTCAATCATGATTACGGTTTATTTAAATTTATGCCTTTTACCATTTTCCATATTGTGGATCAAGATGTAATTATTTTTTAATTCCTCCACGCCCGTTGTAATTTTATTTTTATCGCTTTCCTTTACCCTTTCTTTTATTGCTTTCTTTATTGCTTTCTTAACTACTTTTATTGGTTTCTTCGCATACTTTGGTTGATTTAAATTTTGTATTCATATGTCCTATGGTTGATTAAAAACATGTTATTTTAACTAATAATTCGAATTAGTAGAGGTCATCTATTGACGGGCAAAATGGAAAGGCTTATCCCTACATTTCGTGCCTTCACCCTCAAACTCCGGATTCTCGGTTCTAGACTTATGGCATAATTTTTAAACCTCTTTCAAGCTTAGTTTTCCCATACTAACATTGGAAGTGTATTATTTTATATTTTTGTTAGTTTTTATTCCTAAAGCTGACTAGCAACTCTCCCTTTTCTCTTTTATTTCCACGAAATGGCATCTCCACATTTCTAGGTTAAAAATCGTGACAATAGATTTATTTTCCGACAACCAAGGTCATGGGCCGAGATTCATCCCTTAGTCTTAGCCTATGGCCGGCGCCGGTGACTCGGACGGTGCTGGCTTTTGCCAGCGCTAGCCAGCCACCAGGCATGGCTCTTGGTCCTAACCGATGTTGTCACACCTTTTTGCCCCAAAAGCCTTGCGAGATATGACTCATATTTTTCCTATTTTCTTAAACTATGGAATGTCATCTTGAGAGTTCCTAAATTTAATTTCTAAACTAAGAGATTAATAAAATAGCCAATCACTACTTTGCTCAAACTGATTCAAATAAAAATTACAAAAATCGAAAATCTCAATAAGAGTTGCACCCGGTTTCAAAAATAATTTTCAAAACCCTAAAATCCAAAAGGGAGCCACAACCACTCCGTGGGGAAACTCTATCCCATTTTGGTCCGCCGCCCCTCCACGGGGGTAGGCGGGAGCCACCGGTTCCTATAGTGGAACGCTAAGTAGTGGGCCATTAGTTGGTGACTGAGCCTCTTCTTCTTCCTTTCCTCCCTCTTTGTTTTCCTAATTTTTCTAAAGAGTCTTTAGAATAAGAGCAAGAGTTTCGGACATGGCATATATTGTTGATCTTGAGCCTCAATCCGGGCTTCAATTTTAACTCGGGATTCATTTATATAAAAGATGATGGGACAAGGTTGTGGCTTTTCATCATTGTAGGGGAATTGTTTTTGGGTACTGTCGGACGATGAAAGACTGATTGGATCGGTGTTAAGTGCACCGAGGTTGGTCGTGTTGGAGTTGATCGAGGTGTTGAACGCAAAAATATAGTATTTCACTCCCTACTTGAACCATTCAGACCTTTTAGAACCCAAATTCCGACAAAACCAAGTTGAAGTAGGTTTCCTATTCTGCAACCTAAAAGATAATTGCCCAGGACCATGCTAGAGGAAACAAGCTTTGGGAAGAACGCCCTTTTATTTGGATACAAATAAAGAATGTGTTAACTTGTCGTACATCTATAAATTAAACCACTACTTAGACTTATAATTAACAATATAGTATAGGGATATAGGGATTGAATCCACGAGGAAAGATATAACTTGTAAGCTTAAATCTAATCAAATTTACTACTCTTTAAAACAAAATAGAAAATATAAATTAAAAAATGAATAACTAAAATTAAATATTGGAAAATTTCCTAATAAACTACCCGAATAATTTGGACAAAATATAATTAATCTAAAAACCCAAAAAATATATTTTATAAGTTTTAGAATAAATAAGATAGAAAAACTAAAGTAGTAAAATAAAACAAAATCTGAAACAGAAAATTAAATAAGTAATAATCTACACTAAAATAATTACGAAAATAAATACTAAAATTATCCAAAATATTGAAACTAATTTTCTAGACCTAAATAAACCCTAAAAATATAAAATTAAAATTAAAAAACTAATTTACGAATTGATTAACTAAAACCTATAGTAATTAAATTCAAGAATTTAATTCGAAAAATTATCAAATCACTTCGAAAAATTCTACACTTTAATCACAACAAAATAGGACTCTATATAAACCCTTAAATACATAAAATACCAAAAATAATAAAAGAAACTATTTTTAAACTAATTTCTTACAAATTCACTCAAAAGAACAAAACCTGATGAGAAAAATAATCTAAAAATTAAAATATATAAAGATTCAAAACTAAATTAACCTAAAATACTAGTTCTTTTGGGGAGGGGGATAAATGAAATTAAAAATGAAGAATATAAAATTGTAAAATATACAAACTAAAGAAAATAACTAAAAAACAAATAAATAATCATCAAAGATATCAAATTTATAAAGAGCATTTAGTATAATCTATATCCGCCATGCAAATTAATATTTATCATTAACACACAAATTTATCTACCCATGAGCTAAACCGTAAAAGACAACCACTAGCGGATCTTTCCCATTTTTTCATAGTTATTAGTTTAATTAGGCCTAACTCTAATATAAACCCTACCAATATTGATGACCATATCACTAGTACTAGAATTTAATCAAATTAGAGCATTAAGTATTAAAAAAATGTCATGTAGCACCTACTAACCACTCTACTAGCAAAATTGATTTAAAAAAAGATGTATAATAATTTCCTAATTCAACACATGGGTATGAGCCATACATGATTAACTAGGGTGATACTTAAGTCTAAAAGACCATAGCAATTACATACTTAAGCCCTTTAAACTATCATATAAATTTATATAAAACTAATTAGCATGCTCTCTAATTAATTAAGCATAAAATCATAAATTTTAAGAAAAATTATCACAGAATCATGGATAAAATCAATAAGACATTAAAGATCCAAAACCTTTTTCAAAATAAATAATTTAACATGGTTTCAAGTAGATTATACTAAGTATCTCAAACGTAATATAATCTAAAACACGTATGTTAAATAAAAATAACATCGTTGATATTAAACTAATAATAAAAATAGGGATTTGAAATAAAAATTACAAAACTAATAATACTACCAATATAATGCTTCCTGCTATCATGATTGATTGATCAAGATGATAATAATGATTATAATTAGAGATGTTGATGAGGATATAGGTAGGAGAGAGCGAAAAAAGGTGGAAGAAGAGATGGTGTGATGTGTGATGATGATGATGAAAATGTGATCATGGGGAGATGAAGGGCGAGAAGGTGAGAGCTGGAGTTCGGAAGAGGTTGAGATGTGTAGGAACTGCGGCCCCGACCAGTTCGCTCCATAAGGAGGGGTTGATCGAAAATATGGAAGCCCATGTTTTCCCATGAATGTCAGCTCTCTTTGATTTTTGAAGATTCTTTTCAAAGATAATTTTGAAAGCTTATTGAAGATGGGGATGTACCTCTTATTGAGATATCCGATTTGGGTGATTCACTTAAAGTGTTTTAAGCAAAATAATGGTTGGCGATTTTATTATATCTTATTTTGGAATTTAATTGTAGAAGGATCGGGACGCTATTTCTGAATTTAATAAAACCAATCTCTTCTAATATTAGTATAGGAAAACTAAGCTTAAAAGATGCTTAAAATTGACTCTATCGGTCTAGAACCGAGGATCCGGACATCGTGGGAAAAGGTACAAAATGTAGGGATAAGCCCTTCCATTTGGGGATTGAAGTGAATCCCGTGATATCAAAATAGTGACTCTTGAATATGGAGGATTTCATTAATATTTGTTCTATTTGATGTATGCGTTGATTAGACTTAGGCTTCGGCTCAGGACTAGGTTTGGAGTAGGTTGTGGATCAATTTTTGGTTCAGGTGGAGGACCTCTCCGTGGTGGACGAGCTTCTTCTTCACCCCCTTTCTTATTCTTCCGAAGAGTCTTTAGGATGACATCAAGAGTTTTAGATATGGACTTTATCTTTTTGTCTTGAGCCTCAATTCGGGCTTCCATCTTGGCTGAGGACTCATTAAGCAAGGTGATGATAGGAGATGGTCTTGGTTCTTCTTCCATTAGAGGGGAATTGTTTTTAGGTACTGCCCTACGAAAGATTGATTGAAATGGTGTTATGTGCATCGAAGTTGGTCGCACTGGTGTAGATCGAGGTGTAAAGCGAGGGGAAGAGTTATTGGACTTCTTTTATTTAGTTAATTGCTTAGGACCATGTTTAGGAAAACCACATTTTGGGAGGAAGGGACTCAAGTGGTAGCCCGAAGAGACTAACAAAAGGAATGCATTTTTATTTCAATGCACACAAGAAATTCAAAATAATTAAAGAAGAGTGCAATGATGCGAATGACTTAGTCTGGGATTATTAGGGCTAGAATGCAAAATGAAATGCAAAAACGAACTAACGTAGTTTGAGATAAATTTATTTTGGCTAAAATGCAAAAAGGAAATGCAAATATGGACTCAAATAATTTGAGATAAATTTATTTAGGCTAAAATGCAAAAGTTAAATGCAAATATAGTCTCCCTCATTTGAGATGAATTTATTTAGACTAAAATGAAAAAATGAAATGCAAATATGGACTCATCTAATTTGAGATAAATTTACTTTGGTTAAAATGAAAAAATGAGATGCAAATATGGACTCACCTAATTTGAGATGAATTTATTTTGGCTAAAATGTAAAAGTAAAACGCAAATATGGACTCACCTAATTTGAGATGATTTTGAAAATTTATTAAAATGCAACTTATTAAAGATGGGGATGTGCCTTTTATTGAGATTTCTGATTTTGGTAACTCAATTAAAGCATTTTAAGTAGAATAATGATTGCCGATTTTATTAAACTTATTTTAGAAATTAATTTTAGGAGCCTCGGGATGCTATTTTAGAATTTAGAAAGATAACAAAACTTTAAATTCAATTCTTCCACAAGGCTTTTGGGCCCAAACAATGTGAAAACACCGATTTGGACCAAAGCCTTCCCTGAGTCTAGAACCGAAAATCCAAATTTCGGGGCGAAGGTACGAAATGTAGGGATAAGCCCTTCCATTCCGCCTCGTCAACCGACGACCTCTACTAATTTGAGTTCTTAGTTTAAGAAATATGTTTCAAACAAGCACACAACATGTAAATATGGAAATTAAATCAACCAAACATGTGAAGAAAGTGATAAAACAATTAAGAAAGCAATAAAGAAAAGGGATAAAAATAAATTACAACGGACGAGAAGGAATTAAAAACGATTACATCCTTGAATCCACGATACGGAAAGTGATAAAATGCAATAATTTAAATAAACCATTATATGTCGCAAAGGAGTTGAGCACCCTCACATTGTCCCACCTGCTAATCTTGATCGCAAACCGGATCCGGAAGTGTGACGATGGATGAGCGAGGACTAAAGGAGGCTTTTTACGGAATTTGTGGATGTAAAGTAATGTCGGAAATCATAAGAGTGCTTGGTGGAGTGATAATTAGCTGAAAATGAGCCAAGACATTAGAATACCGAATAGCATTCATTAAGTCTTAGCCCAAATGCAGCTTTTTAGGTTTAAAATATGGCAGCATAAGGCATAAGAATGTCCATCCTCCAACCGAGGACTAAAAGCTCTCTACTTATAGAAAAATGCTAGGTCACAAAATGACCTAAAGAGCATGCAACTAGTTGTCAAAAATGTAGAACCGGACCAACCGGAAAATAAAAAAAAAGGGATAAAATCGCCCTGAACCCAAAAGGACTTTAAAAAACGATGCCATATGGGAAAACAAACCTTCTATGCTTTAGCAGGTCTCTAGAGCAAAATGCAGCACTTTGGTGAAAAATCTCCGAAGCGCGTGGTCGGCCTTTTATAGTTTCGTTTTGTGTAGTTGATTTCGTGTCACGATTGGACATTTGGAGAAAAACGTAGTGCTTCAGTAAAAATAATGCAGCGCTGGCCTACATGACATTGTATGGACATGTTGGGGTCCGCGATATCGCTGAGATGCGTGAGGCGAAATGTTGTGTTTAGAAAGCGACAAAGCATGATGCCCGAGCCGGCCAGTATTGACCCGGAGCATTGACCCAGTGCTTGGACCAGTCGAAAGAAATTGGGTTTGTGGGCCATTGCAAAGCAAAAAACCTAATTTTTGGTGATAAGGGATTTTTTTGTGGTTTACTGACTTCCATCATGCCAATCAAACTCCGACCGTGATCCATATTCGCTAACGGAACTAGGATTTCATCATCGGGATGAAAAAATAAAATAACAAAAATAAAGGAGATAAGGGTGACAAATTTTTAGTGTCTAATAGATGTAACCTCGTGCTGCATGAAGAAGTCGGGTTGAGCGAGAAAAAGTAGACAGCCACCAAGATAGAGAGCCGATGAAATGGTGATAGAGATGAGAAGATTTTGAGATTAATGGTTGTGTGGAAGTGGGATTTTGATGATGATGTGATGATATAGGAATGAAGGAGGTTGCTGGTTGTGAAGAGCATGTAGGAGCTGTCGTTAGGGGTGTAGGCACCCAAGGGATAGAGGATACGAGAGGAGAGAGACTGTGATGATAATATGATAATGTTGCTAATGAGTGTGAGTTGATAATGATAAGAGTTGGCTACATCGGGAGTGAAGGATAGAGTTGGCATGAGAAGATGGAGTAGCAAAGAGGATGCAGTGCAACCTGATTTTGTGATTAATTAAAAAGGGAGAGTTGTAAAGCGATTAAAAGTACGGTTAATTCTTTATTCTCCTCTTGTGAATAGAATTATGATCTCGTAATCCTCAATTATAAAATAAATATTTTATGCCTCGTTATTTTTTACCGACTTCAAATATTATCGTGAACGCTTGTCGGTAATTAAAAACCTGCTTTTGACATCTTTTCTTCTCTTCTCCACTTTATTCAATAATCACCTAACACTAGAAAAAATAAAATAAATTAGATAAAACAAACTATATATTATAAACTAAATAACAACTAAAATTATGTATAAAATAGGACTTAACAAATTCCCCACATTTAGGCTTTGGATGTCCTCGTGTAAAGAAATCGAAGACTCGACCAATACGTTTTCTTATAAAGACACACATAAAACATAAAATATACATTAGGTTTGTCTTGCTTTGATAACAATTTAATTAAAAGCAAGTGAAGAAAACTAAACATTAACTGGTCATCGGAGAATTTATTTCTCATCCTCACAATATCTCTTTCATTAAATAACAAGATCAAAAACTATCAATCTTATTTAAACATTTACATACTGAGGATTAAAAAGTTTTATGATAGGAAAAATTAAGGTACAGTATGGTTATAGAGACAATTGAATTAGCAGAGATAACCCACCAAATTGATTATAAACTTATCTTGCAAAAATAATTTTTTATCAACTTATTTTGTTTCTTTGTTTTCATTTTTATTTCAAAACTCCATTCAAGCAAATATTCGAGGCTCATATAGGGTTTTAAAAATATAACACTCTCTCGTCACGCACTCACTAAAATAGAAGTGCTCGAGTGAACACTTATTCCCTTTTTTCTATTAGTATGGTTCGAGTATCGATCGACCGAAAAGGCTCAACTTGAGACCTTCTTAAGGGAAAATTGTGTCGAGCCACCAATTCCTACCCATGTTAGTAAACTAAAATTTTTTATTTTTTTATTTGTTTATTATCGTTGGCATGTTTCGACTCATAAAAGACCCTTAACGGGGTTAACTCTTCTAACACAGGTCTTTTCCATTCACAAGTCGTTTAAAGGGAACAACTATCATACCACTTGAACCAAATTATGTTGGTAAACCAATATATTCCAAACTTTATTCGGCAAGACAAGAAAAATCACAATTTTAATGAGTTATTCTATTAAATTCAGTAGTCTAGGTAAATGGTTTAAGTGAATATATTGCCTCTTTCATTGTCATATAACATGCAAGGAGTTTCTACATCAATACTCCTATAACAATGATCTGCCTATTACCCTTAGAGACTTGGAATCAATTAAATATGGTGAGAAGGAGAGCTTTACAGATTCACTTGCCGGATAAAAAGTAAAGGCTGCCCACATGGTTGACCGACCTTCCGCGATGGACCAAGTCAAGATCATCGTAAAAAACATTTAGCCCAATTATAATCAGCACCTCAAATTCCTACCCTTGTTGAATTTTTCAACCCTTAAAGATGTTGGTTTAGTGATAGAAGAAGAGTTGTTTACCGCGACCACAAAAGTCGCAACCGGGTGAAGAAGTAATTATCATTTGAAAGATAAGAAAACCTTCAACACGAGCAATACTAGCAGGGGTGCAGATGTTGAAGACTCGGAATTTGCATAAATGTCATTCGAGTACCATCAAGGGATCAGGTACATACTTCATCTCTTGTAAGTTTTGATTACAAGTCATTCTAAGTGCTTCATAAACTTTTCGAGTGATACAAAACCTTTTTTGAGTGATACAAAATCTTCTCCGAGTGTTACGTAAACCATTGCATATGTTCTCACCTGATTCCGATTTACTCGGAAAGCATACTCTTGCTTATCGGTTCACACACAGTTCTAAGTCACTCGGATAACACTCAGATTTATTGCATGTTCAAACATTTGCTCTAACATACGTAAACTTAGTTCCGACTTCATGTTCTACGCCTGATTGAATTATAGTGTTAATTCCTCTCTTTAAGTCAGCATACTTTGTTTGAACCATGCCTGTCTAAGTTCAAGTATTACTACTATGATATTCCTCATCTAACTTGACTTACTTTTAGAGTAACTCAAATGGAATTTGAGCATAATGGATATTAGACTCGGAAAATTCCACTTCTTCAGGACTCGAGATAATTATGTACTTAATTATCTTAATTAATTTATTATCCATGTCTAACCTTGGACCAAACTATTTTATACTTTGAGAACCAAATTGATTTACTTTTGTAGGTTATTCATACGAGGTTATCCTATTTTTGAATTACAAAAGTAACCGACTTCAAGATGTCAAATCACCAACGAGACAAGGCTTTTTCCAATTCTTACCAAGGCGCAGACACTATGTCGGGGTTGTTTGTTTCCAAAGCTGGAAATCTGCAACGCCAAGCTTAACGGTGGTTTCCACCCTACTTTTCAAACACCACCAGTGAATTAAGACATCCAAAGGAGTCAAAGAGCTGTTGCCAAACGTTCACACCTCAACGAGATATTTTCCGAGTCACTTAGAAAAGCCATTGCAATGGTTAGAAAGGAATTCTAATCGGAAGATAGTCACAACGGCTAATATGCTTGGTCATCTATAAATAGAAGCTAACTCTCAAGACTTGAAGATTGCTGGAACCATTATCAAATACACATACTTAAGCAAAAGTCTTTGTATTCACATTCAATCTTCTACTTAAAACTCCAACTCTGTACTTAATATCTTTTCGAGTTGTAAGGTTTTGTAATCAGTCACAAACACTTATTCTTACTTTCTAAGTAAGGTCCCTTGACTGAGCTGTAAGGTTTAACTCAGCTCGGTTGTCCCTCATCTGTAAAGGTTACCTCGGTTAGGAAGTACTAGATCGGATAAGGGAACTTCGAGTCTAGGAAAATCGTGTAAGGAATTGTCTAAAGGAGCAATTCTAGTTAAGTCTTTCTACTGTATTTTGTGGATTCAAAATAGTGGATTTGACTTGGTGCTTGGATTGGCACTAACCGTGGTTTTCTGCTCCATGAGGGTTTCCACGTAATTTACGAGTTAACACTTTTCCGAGTCCAATCTAGACTCGGATCTGTCTCAAAGTCGGTTTTAGTTTTTAAGTTTGCATTCTTTGTTCAAATTTCCTTATCACCTAATTCACCCCTACTCTAGGGTGACTAAGTTTCTCCAAGAGCAAACCTTCAATTGGTATAAGAGCCTAGCCTTTCAGAAAGGATTTAACTATCCAAAGGTCTAAAGATCAAATGGCTCGGAACAATGGAGAGTTTGATGAAGGAAGATCTTCCAACGAGACCACCAAAGTTCAAAGGATCTAACTTCGTGCACTTGGAAGAAGCTCATAGAATGTTTCCTGCTTGGATCACGATGAAGATGTCTAGAACATCATATAAGTAGGGAACTACATTCCAATGAAGATAGAAGAAACAAGACTCATGCCTAAAACAAAGTCCGAGTACACCACTAAAGAGGTAGAGAAGTTCGAAAGAACTTCAAGGCAATGAACATTCGACGTGCGCCATAAGCTCGGAAGAATACAATCGAGTGTTAGCCTGTGACACAGCCAAAGAAGTGTGGGACACGCTTGTCAACACTTATGAAGACATAAGCCAAGTCGGACAAGCAAAGATAAGCCAATATCTTCACAAGTATGAGCTGTTCAAGATGGAGCCAGAAGAGAACATCACTCGGATGTTCATTCGCTTCACTGAGATTACTAACAATCTCAAATCTCTGGATAGAAAGATTTCCCACGAGGAAATGTCCAGAAAGATACTCGAAGTCTACCCAAGAGAAGATGCGGTCCCAAGGTGACAGCCATCGAAGAGGCTCGGAATCTGTCCTCATCGAAGCCGGACGAACTCATTGGGAAGCTACTCACCCATGAGATCCACCTGGAAGAGGAGAATGCAGAAGTCAGCACTAAAAAGAACATTACACTCGAATGCCCCGAGAAAACAAAGAAGCAAATCTGAGTTCCTCTAACTCAGAAGAGGATCCCATGGCACTTATCGTCAGAGGCTTCAAAACAATGATAAAGCACAAATGATGGGATAAGAAGCCAAGAGAAGAGTTCTATAAGAAAGACAAGAAGGATAGAAAAGGTAAACACTCTTCCCCTTCAAAGTTATCTCTAACTAAGAACTCCGGTTGTTTTGAATGTGGCAACAAAGAATACATAGTCAAAGACTGTCCCAGGAGAAAGAGGGACAGAAAGAAGAAAAAGGCTATGATGGCCACTTGGAGTGATGAAGATTCATCAGAAGACGATGAGGACTCAAAGGATTTAAAGTGTCCGATGGCACTCTCGGATCGAGAAGCTGAATCGAGTCGGACTCGATCACTCGGACGAGTGAAGAAACAAATCATCAGGAGGTAATTGAATACTTGCTCAAGTTCTCCAAAGTTGATTTAGCTAAATACATTTATACTTTGGAAGAAAGGTCCAATTCGACTCTTCTCAGTTTAAAGAACAACTTGAGTATGTTACTTCGAGAGCATCTCTTTGAAAAATGAATTGGAAAAACTGAGACTTACTCTAAGAGAAGTCAAGATTAGTGCTCAATCCAATGAGACTGAGTCCGAGTCACTCAAAAGAGAAAATGAGCATCCGAAGCAAGAGCTCAATGAGTCTCAAAAGCTTGTTTTAAATTTCACTCATGGCTAGAAAAAGCTTAACATGCTCTTAGGATCACAATGTGTCTCCTTCGGAAAAGAAGGACTTGGTTTTAACAAAGAGGAGGAATCTAATTCCTACTCGGAACTTTTCAAAAAGGATTCCAGAATGTGAAGTTCAGGAAGGCTGAGCACGGTCCCATTCATAAGAATGAGAGGAGGACTGAGCCTATACCACCTTACAGGAGAAAACCTTCTCCTCCTATTTATGAAAGGTAAGAGTTTCAAAAGAAAGAGACACGGACTCGGATTTATAAAAGAAAGACTCGAGAATCGGACCAAACCCAAAGTTATTCAAATCTGGGTTTCCAGAGTCTACTTCCTCAAAAAGGAACAAAGTAAGGGAGTTACTTGGGTTCGTTAGAGGAAGTGAGAAAGGTTAGTTTGTTTCGACTTGCAGGTGGCTTAGAAAAGAACAGTGGGGCATTGGTACCTGGACGGTGGATGCTCACGTCACATGTCGGAAATCCAAGACTCTTTTCTAAATTAGAAGATTACAAGGGAGGAAAAGTAACATTTGGAGATGATAGCAAAGGCAAGATAATTGGGATAGGCAAGATTGGAAAAGGAAACGATCCGGTCAGCTCAGTATACCTTGTCAAGGGATTAAAGTACAATCTACTCAGCATCTCTCAACTATGTGACAAAGGTCAAAAGGTCAAATTGACAAGACTTTTTTATAAATACCAAGGGGAAAGACTTTCTTATTGCTCGGATCTATGTTGATGACATAATATTTGGAGCTACTAATGAAATTCCGTGTCGAGAGTTTTTGAATTAATGAGACAGCAATTTCAAATGAGTATGATGGGAGAGCTCAACTTCTCCCTTGGTCTACAAATCAAGCAAAACAGAGATGGCATCTATGTCCATCAATCAAAGTATACCAAGGAGCTACCGAAGAAGTACAAACTTCAAGACGCAAAACATGCAGCAACACCTATGAGCGATAGCATAAAGCTGGACTCGGACGAGAAAGGTAAAGCGATAGATTAGAAACTCTATCGAGGTATGATTGGATCTTTGCTATATCTTAATTACTTCCAGTAGGCCGGACATAATGTTTAGTGTACGTCCGTGTGCATGATTTCAAGCTAATCCAAAAGAATCACATCTCACTAAGGTGAAGAGAATATTCGAGATATCTTGCGGGGACTCGGAATCTAGGTCTATGGTACTCAAGACACTCGGAACTCGACTCTCACTGGATACTCGGATGCTGACTATGCTGGGTACAAAGTTGATAGAAACAGTAGTTCGAGAGCCTGCCGGTTTACGGGTCAATCCACGATATCTTGGCACTCAAAGAAATAGAACTTAGTAGCTCTATCAACTGCTGAAGCTGAGTATATTGTAGTTGGAGCATGCTGTGATCAAATTTTATGGATCAAGCAACACTTCGAGAGATCTTGGACTTTTATTCAAATCGGTTCCAATTAATTGTGACAATCCAAGTGCAATCAGCATCACTAAGAATCCAGTTCAGCAATCAAAGACAAAAAACACATTGAGGTTAGGTATCATTTTCTAAGAGACCATTCTGAGAAAGGTGATATTGAACTTGAATTCATTCCTACCAAACTTCAATTAGCTGATATCTTTACTAAGCCACTTAGTGAGGATCGGTTTTGCTTTATTAGGATTGAGCTTGGCATGATCAATGCATAATTATGAGCTTTTCGAGTCAAATTAGTTTGCATGATTATATGTTATATGCCTTCTTTCTTTAATAACAATTAATTCAGTTGAACCGGTGATACTGAGCCCTAAGTTATTAGTTGTTTACGGTTTCGAGTCACTCGAAACTTGATCGAAGTCGGACTCGGAATTTGAGAAACATGGACACCAAACTTCGAAATCATCTCTAGATCGAGTGGAGAATTTTAGAAATTTTTTAAAATCTCTTTTTTTTTCTCTCTCTCTCTCGCACTTCAATCAAACATCTAGCCGTTGGGAGACAATCACTGGAATTCTAACCGTTGAAGAGCGATGCAGTCACACCGGCTGCGAGGCGACCGTTGGAGAGCCGAGGTTAGAACGAACACTAAAGGACGATTATTTCTCTATAAATAGCACCCTTTGTTCTTCATTTCGCTACTTTACTCTCTACTTACTCTCACTCTCTCAATTACTTCAACTCGCGCAAGCTGTCTCTACGTTTGAAGAAAGTTTTTGTCACTCTCAAGCTAAGAGGAAGCATTCTCAAGTAAGCTCTGTCATTCTCGGCTCTCTCTCTCTATACTCTTTCATTTTCTTTTTACTCGCTCACTTTCGTTGAGCTATTTATCTCTCTCTCTCTCTATTTCTTATCAAAAGTTTATGTTTCTTCTCTTTTCCTCATCAAACATGCCGAAAAGAGGTTCCCACCCAAATTTTCTTGGTTCCGCCACCAAGAAACCTCGTACCAAAAGCCGGAAGGCCCCTCCAATCCTTTAAAACCTCTTGTCACCCAACATCTAACGTTGGATGACAAATTCTTTCGGACCACAAAGTTTTCGTGGTTGGCTCACATCAAATTAATAGGGGTTTACAATTTCCTCTGTTTTAGCGATTTCATTTACCCATAACTCGTTTCGAGTTCTATTCTAACCTATCTAGCTCTTAGGGTATCCTCACCTCTAGAGTTCAAAATATCACGGTTCGCATCAACACCTTTCTTCTCCACCAACTCTTCAAAGTCTTTTCGCTTTTCCTCAACAGACAACCCCATACCTTTCAACGAAATTGCTGATGAATTCTTCGAAAAATATGCCAAAACTTCTCCGTGACTCAACTCAAATCGAAGCTCGTCTTACGTGCTTTCTGCTGATGAGGACCTTCTTATCACATCATTCAAGCAAGGATAACCCTAACTCCAAGCATCTTAAAGCTCTTTATGACATTCTTGAGGGCTACGAAGTAGACATCTTTCCTGCTATAGTCAAGCAAATGGCAGTTGTGCCTACTCGGACTCGGACAAAGAAGTCCACCCCACTTCGTTTCGGGGCTCTTCTCACCCTCATCTTCAAGCAATTCAAAGTTCCTCTTCCCTCGGATCATAACGCGGTTTCGAGGCTGCCATTGTCGTTGGCAAGAAAGAACTTCCTGGGTATGGATACCAAGAGACCCAACCGGGTGTCTAGGTCCATAGCTTAGAACCGAGGCTTCCATCTCCGCCTCGGACTCGGACTCAACCTACTCTCTCTCTCCCTCCTCCACCTGGTGGTGCCTCCACCTTAGGTGTTTCTCAAATTCTCTTTTCTGCTTTGTCCACTGCCATCATGGACAAGCTTTCCTCGGTGTCCACCGAATTTAAGGACACCCTCCGGTCATTCAAGACTGTCCTTTAGTCTATGACAATGAATCGAAAACCGCTCAATCCCAAATCCGAGAGTAGCGGGACGTGCTTCTTGAGCTGAAAGCACTCGTCAAGGAGCAAAGGGAGATGATTGAGCTCCTTCAAGAAAGACACTCCAAGGCGGCTCGGGATCCGGTCGACTCGGATACATCTAAAGAATCCTCGAGTCCGGCCAAGTCCCCTATGAAGGGGAAGAACAAGAAGAAGAAGAAGGAGAAGAAGAAGAAGAAGGAGAAGAAGCGGAGCTCGTGGCTGAGGTAGCTCCGTCCAAGGAGAAAGAAGAAGGGGAGAAGGAAACAAAAGCTGGAGCCGAAGCGGCCGAGGGCCAAGGTGCTCCAAAACCCCTACCACAAGTGATCGAGCTGAGACAGTGAGTCCGAGTGGGTCCGACGACCCTGCTGACCATGGTCACTCAACGAGTAGAGCCAGCACCTCCCTTACTCGAGTTCCGGGAGGACGAACCTCCGGACGACTTAGTTTTGGGTCGGCCACTCGGAGCCGAGCCCATTCCGAAGATACCAATGCTGCCCTTGCCTTGTTTGTCTACATCCTCCAAATCTTATTAGCGAAGGCGCACTACACGTCCACCGTCTCCACTTAGACTGCTCCCTCTCCTCCATCTTAGAAATTCTCTTCTTCTATTTTAAATTCTTTTTGTCCGGACATACAAATCTATATCTCCTTAATACATTCTTCCTCTTTTTATTTTGCTGAAAGGCAAGGGGAGAATAGTTAGAACAATTTGTGGTCATGTTTAGGGGAGTTTCTCTCACCCTCTTTTGTGTATATACTTTTATGAATATTAATGAAGTTTACGAAGACTCAGGTATGACTGACTAACCCCTTGGATGTGTTTTGATTTCATGCATTCATCTAAATTTAGGATAAAGCAAGAAGCATCCTAAAATAAATTCATTTAACTAAGTCATATGCTTTACAATTCATCATTTCAATATGACTTATTCTTGGTCGAACTCATACTTAAGCATATTAAGATTATCCGACTAAGTCGACCCACTAAGTTAGACTCAAACTTAGAAAGTAGAATTTGAGTTAGTTATGACAGATCGAGTAAGTCCGACCCACTCAGATCGACCTACTCGGAACTTAGAACTCAAATTCTGATCCACTCGAACTCGGACTCAAATCGACCCACTCGGAACCGGATTCTAACCCACTCGGATCCGACCCACTCGGAACTCGGACATTTAGTTTGCCTACGCTATTATTTGTTTAATCATGCGTAATTGTAAAATGTCTATATAACTCTTGTGCCCATTAAGATTGAATGATTTATTTATGAGTTTTAGCATATCCGGAATCTAAGTATATTGAATATTAGACTTGAAATATTCCAGATTAATAAATTAAGATAATTAGTCATTAAATGCTTTATTTAGACTAATCCTTCTCTAATTATGGACCAAAGTATATTTATACTTTGAGAACCATTGTGCTTAATGTTTTTGCAGGTTTTCTAATTTCAATTATCTGAAGAAAAAGCAAAAACAAAAGGCTTCGACCGTTAAAGCACCTTGCCGGACAAAAAGTCGAAATTTCTAGAAAAGCTCAAAACTTACTAACTGACCTTGTATGTTCTTGTTTTGGGCAATATTTTATTTACGAGTCTAACGGTCTTTTCGTTACTGCTTTTCAGTTTACAAAAGCTAGAATAAGAGTTGTTGGAAGCTAGGACCAAGGCACAATGGCTATTTCTAGGTGGTCCGGAAATCGAGTGACTCGGACTATCCGTTACAACGGCTAGTTGACTCGGACAGCCTTCAACGAAAGACGTTGGAGGCTCAACGGCTATCTCTTTAAGGCAGACTATTTATAGAAGCCTTAGCACAAGAATTCAGCTGACGAATGGAAGAAAAAGAGAGACCATATTGAACATCTTCTCTAGCATACAACTCCCAAACTGTAATTCTAATATTCCGAGTTGTATTTTTCGAGTCGGTTGTATTGCAATTCTTACTACGCTTCTACTCTTTCTCTCCGACTGAGTTATAAAGGTTACCTCAACTCAGTTGTCCTAAACTATAAAGGTTACCTTAGTTTGGAAATACGAGATTAGATAAGGGAACTTCTAACCTTGGGAAAAATTGGAGGATACCAAGTTGATAAGGTAACTTCAACTTGGAAGTACTAGGTCGATCGGATAAGGTAAATTCGAGCCTAGGAAAATTGTAATAGATTTGTTTGGGAACAAATCTGGGTAGTCATATTCATTGTAATTGAGGATTCAATTAGTGGATTTAACTTGGTGTCCGGATTGACAATGTCCGTGATTTTCTCGCCCTAAGAGGGCTTCCACGTAAATACGAGTTCATACTTTTACGTGTCCAATCTAGACTCGGAATTTGTTTCTATCTCTATTATGTGCAAAAGAGTTTGATTTACTCAAAAATCTTCCATCACCCTATTCACCCCTCCTCTAGGGTGACTTAACTTCTCCAAGAGCAAACCTTCAGTTTCAATTTCATGCTTATTACTTTCGAGTTTCAATTTCTTGCTTAGTAATTTTTCTTTGCTCCGATTCGACAATTCGATCTATCATTGCTCTGATCCTCAGTAATTTTTTATTGCTCTAATACTTCATTTTTTTTAAGCAATCTAAGCTTACTTGCTCTAATAGAATATAAGTTTCAATCACTCGTATCCACTCTATATAATTCTATCATGTTTTTCTGAATTATTCTTGAGAAAGAATGAAACACCGGATCTATATCACTAACAAAGTTTCTATCTAAGTATGGAATGCCTTTCATCAAAAGGGGAGATTGAAGACTCGGACTTTGCATAAATGTCATTCCGAGTACCATCAAGGGATCAGTGTACAGACTTCATCTCTTGTAAGTTTTGATTACAAGTCATTCTAAGTGCATCATAAACTTTTTTGAGTGATACGGAACCTTTTTAAGTGATACGTAATCTTTTCGAGTGTTACGAAACCATTGCATATATTCTCACCTAATTCGACTGACTCGGAAAGCATACTCTTGCTTATCGGTTCACACACAGTTCTAAGTCACTCGAGATAACACTTAGACTTATTGCATGTTCAAACATTTGCTCTAACGTACATAAACTCGGTTCGACTTCATGTTCTACGCTCGATTGAATTACGAGTGTTAATTCCTCTCTTTAAGTCAGCATGCTTTGTTTGAACCATGCCTGTCTAAGTTCAAGTATTACTACTCGATATTCCTCATCTAACTTGACTTACTTCTAGACTAACTCAGATGGAATTTGAGCATAATGGATATTAGACTCAGAAAACTCCACTCCTTCGGGACTCGAGATAATTATACACTTCATTATCTTAATTAATTTATTATACGTGTCAAACCTTGGACCAAACTATTTTATACTTTGAGAACCAAATTGATTTACTTTTGTAGGTTATTCAAACGATGTTATCCTACTTTTGAATTACAAAAGTAATCGGCTTCAAGATGTCAAATCACTAGCGAGACAAGGCTTTTTCCACTTCGACCAAGGCCTAAACACCGTGTCGGGGTTGTCTGTTTCCAAAATTGGAAATCTGCAATGCCAAGCTCAACGGTGGTTTCCACCCTACTTTTAAAACACAACCAGTGAATTGGGACATCCAACGGAGTCAAAGAGCCATTGCCAAACGTTCACACCTCAACGGATATTTTCCGAGTCACTCGAAAGCCATTGCAACGGTCACAAAGGACTTCTAATCGGAAGATAATCATAAAGGCTAATCTGCTTGGTCATCTATAAATAGAAGCCAACTCTCAAGACTTGAAGATTGCTTGGAACCATTGTCAAATACACATACTTGAGCAAAAGTCTTTGTATTCACATTCAATCTTCTACTTACAATTCCAACTGTGTACTTAATATCTTTACGAGTTTTAAGGTCTTGTAATCGATGACAAACACTTATTCTTACTTTCTAAGTAAGGTCCTTTGACTGAGCTGTAAAGGTTAAGTCAGCTCGGTTGTCCCTAACTATAAAGGTTACCTTAGTTAGGAAGTACTAGATCGGATAAGGGAACTTCTAAGTCTAGGAAAATCTTATAAGGAATTGTCTAAGGGAGCAATTCGGTTAAGTCTTTCTACTGTATTTTGTGGATTCAAAATAGTGGATTTGACTTGGTGCTTGGATTAGCACTCACCGTGGTTTTCCGCCCCGGGAGGGTTTCCACGTAATTTCGAGTTAACACTTTTATGAGTCCAATCTAGACTCAGAGTGTCTTAAAGTCGGTTTCAATTTTTAATCTTCCGTTCTTTGTTCAAATTTCCTTATCACCCTATTCACCCCCTCTAGGTTGACTAAGTTTCTCCAAGAGCAAACCTTTAGATGTCAATGCCCTCAACAAGTATGTTGACCACACTCCAATTGATACTACCTACACTAAAGCGCTTGACTTGTCTTTTGGAAAAGGGAAAACAGAATTGCCGCCCATTAGAGCGAGAATCGAAACCAAGAAATAGTCAAAAAAATTGGGACAAGAGAAAATTTTGCAAATACCATCATGCACGAGGACGGGATACTTGAACGGTGTTGGACATTGAAAAACAAACTAGAAAGCATGTTTCGAAATGGCCAACTCCTTTTACCTAAGGATGCCTAGAAATTAAACAATAATAAAAATCCTTTTGGTGGCACCGTAGCCACTTTCACTGAACCCACTCCAGGTCGAGTGGGACCCATTTGTTTTTATCCAAGATGTTGAGGAGTCTAAACCGCCTCTTAGCTTACCTCCATTAGATCTAGAAGTCCAGTGGCTGTGGGTCTTCATGAAGAAGGCGTTGCACACAACAATGCCCTTTACTTAATCATAACTTGGATCAACAAGTTTGTTCCCCTAACCTTGCTAGACAATGGATCAGCAATAAACGTGTGTTCTTAGAGAAGCTGTTAGAAGGTTAGGAATTAGGGAGCAACAATTCAGTAAATAGGCTATCCATCTTCGACTTATGACAATTCCGAAAGAACAGATCACGGGAACAGTGACCTCGCCAATTAATATAGGGCCGGTAGATAGGAACATCGAATTCCAAATCCTAAATATCCCACCTATCTTCAATTTACTTCTAGGATGCCCTTAGTTACATGATCATCGGGCGGCTCTACACTGCATCAAAATGATCATCAAAGGTCAAGTTATAA
The DNA here is from genome assembly GCA_021018815.1 of Talinum fruticosum. Taxonomy (NCBI): domain Eukaryota; kingdom Viridiplantae; phylum Streptophyta; class Magnoliopsida; order Caryophyllales; family Talinaceae; genus Talinum; species Talinum fruticosum. The sequence goes on from JAITYX010000018.1 coordinate 2,629,325, forward strand.
CTATGAATGGGGATAACCTTTGTGCTACATCCGTAGTTGAGATCGGGCACGATACCAATGATGAGGAAGCTGTATGGATTTAAGACTGTCGCCATTTTAGAAAGGGACGAAGCACCTCTTAACTTCAATCCTTATGGTAACCCTAGTGTCCATTCGATGCTTAGGAAGAAGAGGTATTTTCCAGGTCTTGCTTGCAAGTCGAAGGGCATACCACCCTACTTTTCAACCCCTTGAACCCACTAACAACTACAACTTTGGACTAGTTTATCAACCTACTCCTAAGGAAATAGCCCAAGCCAAACAGGAAATTCAAACTAAGAGGATCGTACTACACACAGTCCACTATATCAAGCCCTTTCCATATACTACGAACAAGTAGTTCCTAAAAGAAGGAGATGACTTCCCTATTTATGGTTTTCTTAAGCCTTATTGTATAAAGGAAAAGGGCATCATGGTACCTGGTTTAGAGATTTTCAGTGAATTTTATATTACGGAGAAGGAGGCACCCTACATCTTTGAAAAAGGACAGTCCACACTGATTGGACCAATTTTGATGGGAATAATCTTTTTGGTCTTCCGTTCGAGACAAGAGAATCACCTAGAAGGGAATTTGATCTCGATAATGTCATGAGCTATATCGCACCCGTAGTTCGATCCATCTAGATTCATCATCGACATTAAGAATGAAGGGTCCAAGTATGTCACTTGGATTGACGTCAAGGAGGGCCAAGAATTCGCTGTTAGCCGAGGAGCGCATCCTCTTTTTGAGTCTAGCTCTAGGGCTTTTATTTCTCCTTATGTTATTTCTAGTTCTTTTCTTAATTTTATCACTTCTAATTCTATATCTTCAGTTCATGAGTCCGGTGTACTCGTTGCTTCATTCAATAAAGTGAACCATTCCGCTTACTCTTTGCCTTCTCTTGCTTTCAATTGTTTTGCGTCTAATGATGAACAAGAAATCCCTAAAGAACTAATAAAATTTATGAAAGATCATGAAAATTGCTCACCAATAATAGAGATAACAAGTAACAATTAATATGGGGTCGATAATCAACCCCAAAAAGTTAAGATTGAGAGAACATTAAATCTAGAAGAGCAGAGCAATTTACTTCGCTCCTTACGGTGTTCATAGATGTCTTTGCATGGTCCTACAAAGATATGCCGAGTATAGATCCGAGAATAGCGGAACATAAAATTCCACTTTACAAAGACGCTAAGCCGGTTAAGTAAGAAGTTGAGGACGATGAAACCTGAATAGGGTTTGAAGATTAAGGAAGAAGTCCAGAAGCGGTTAGAGGCTGAGTTCATCAAGGTAGTTCACTATCTTAGTGAGTAGCTAATATAGTACCGAGTTTCGAAGAAAGACGGCAGGGTTCGTATATGTGTCGACTTCAAAGATTTGAATAAGGCCTCTCCTAGAGATGATTTCCTGCTACCTCATATCGACATCCTTATAGATAACACAATGGGTCGTGCTTTGATTTCATTCATGGACGGTTACGCTGGTTATAATCGGTGAACATGGCTGAAGAGGACATGGAAAAGATGACCTTCATCACTCAATGAGGGACATACTACTATGTAGTGATGCCATTTGGGCTTAAGAACACCGGTGCAACATACAAAAGGACAACTACAACCTTATTGCATGAAATGATCCACAATGAAGCTGATGTTTATGTGGATGACATAATCATAATGTCCAAAGATAGGGCGGGGCATCTACCTAGCCTAAGGAAATTCTTCCAAAGACTCGGAAAATACAACATGCGTCGTAACCCTTAAAAGTATGCCTTTGGAGTAACCTTAGGCAAACTGTTAGGTTATCTTGTCAATCTTAGAGGAATTGAAGGTTATCCATCCAAGATCAAAGCCATTTAGGAGATCCCTCCGCCATGCACAAAAAAAAAAGAGATAAGGGGTTTTCTAGAATGCTTACGAGTACAATTGTCGTTTCATATCAAAACTATCGTCAGGTGAACCTATTTTTAAGAAGTTGAAGAAAGGATGTGAAGCCATTTAGGATGTTGAGTGCCAACAAGCATTCAAGAAGGTTAAGGAATACCTAGCTAATCCTCAAGTGCGAGTTCCACCCCAACTAGGGAAACCTTTGCTTCTATATCTCACCATAACGGAAATGGTTATGGGAGCCATCTAGCTCAACGAGAAAGGAAAGAAGATCGCACAATTTACTACCTAAGTAAGAAATTTTTTATTATGAGACTAGATACACGCCATTAGAGAAGACATCATTGGCACTAGTCCGGGCTACTAAGAAGCTCGGGCATTACATGTTAGCCTACACGGTACATGTGGTGGCACCTATGGATCCTATTAAGTACATACTTGAGCAACCAACTATCGGTAGCAAGATAGAAAGGTCGATTGTCATGCTATCAGAATTTGAACTCAAGTTTGTCCCTCAAAAAGTGATCAAAGGAAGGATAGTGTCGGAATTCTTAGTTGATCTACCTATACCGAAGCGCAACCCGAACACATTAACTTTTCGGTTGCGAGATATCTTACAAGTAGAGGTGGACATTTAGATAATGTACTTTGACATCGCTTCCAACCGGAAGAGTTTTGGAGTAGGGATTCTTCTAGTCTCACCGGAGGGAGCACATACTCCCATTTCAATCAAACTAGACTTCGAAGTCGCTAACAACACCGCAGAGAACGAAGCTTGCATCACAAGGCTTGAAGGCTGCTACGAGATCAAGATCCAGAATATCGGGGTTTTCGGTGACTCCGGTTTGATCATTAATCGGATTTCGTAAAGGTGGAAGGTACGTAGTGAAGCCTTGGCACCTTACCAAGCATGTCCGATAGAATTATCCAAACATATTGAGAATATCTCTTTCACCTACCTTCCTAGGGATGATAACCAATTCCGGATGCATTATGAAAGTTACAATCCATGATAAATATCTCTACCGGCATTCATTCAATGCCCATCCACATAGAACGGCGGAGTAACCCTACACACGTCCGCACATTAGAAGTGTACGATACTGACCACACCAGTTGATGTCATGACATTTATCAATATATGGATAAGCAAGAATACCCCTTGGACTCCACACTTAGAGCCCAACGAGCCATCGGGATGTTGGTTGCCCAATTCTTCATCAATCAAAGGCAACGTTACAAGAAAACTAACTCGGGATTAGCTTACTTTGTGTCAACCAACATGAAGAAAAGCGCATCATGGATAAGATTCATGATAGGGAGTGTAGGCCTCATATGAATAGTAAGATGTTGGTGCGAAGGTTTAGAGACTCGAATATTCTTGGTAAACTATGGCAGCATACTTGTCATGAGTTTGTTAGAAGGTGTCATAAAGTGTATGCAAATTTACACCACTAACCACCGTCATTCCTCAAAACATTAGCTTCACCCTGGCCATTCTCGGTTTGGGGAATAGACATTATTGGTAAGGTGACCCCTAAAGGAACATGTGATCATGAATTCGTGCTAGTAGCAATCGACTACTTCACAAAATGGGTAGAGGCAACCTCTTATACAACTTTGACGTCAAAACAGTACCCAAGTTCATTGGGGTGCCCCACGAGCTAATTAGTGAGCATGGCAATCATTTTAAGAAAGACGTAGGAGATTTGCTTGGACAAGTACAAGATCTAACACCATAAATCTTCCACCTATCATCCTCGAGACCAATGGAGCAGTCAAAGCCGCTAATAAAAATATTCGTAAAATAGTGGAGAATATGGCGGTTACTTATAAGGAATGGCCCGACAAGCTACCTTTTGCTTTGTGGGGTTATCGAACATCTATTAGAGCCTCTACAGAGGAACACCTTACTTCCTAATTTTATGGCATGTCAGCAGCCCTTCCAATAGAAATTTTCATTCCCTCATTAAGGATAATTACTGAAAGCCGATTTCATAAGCGAGAATGGGCTAGAGCACGCTATGGAGAGTTAGTACTATTGGATGAGAGATGCCTCAATGCCCTAGACAATATCCAAATATACCAAGCGCGTATATCCAGGGCATTTAATAAGAATGTTAAGCCTCGAAATCTATAAATTTGTCCTTAAGGAAATAAGAGCGCCAATTCAAGACCGACGAAGGAAATTTAAACCCAATTCGCAAGGCCGGTTTATACTTAGTCGGATCTTACTCGACAAGGCGGTGAAATTAACCGATTTGGATGGAGAAGAAATTTTCCAATACACGAATTTGGATCGATTGAAGAAGTATTATGTCTAGCATGACCCTAGACAATGGGCCGAGCACTGGCTCAATTAGGCCATGTCGTGGCGGGCGCCGGTGACCACCTGGATAACGGTGGGTTGGCCGGGTCGAGATATCACTTTTTAATTCTTTAATTAACCATCTAATTAGATGGTTCCCTTATTTATTTCTTAGATAGATCAATTAGGTTGTCCGTTCGTGTATTTTTATTATTTTAAGGGTGGTCTAATTAGGTGGTCCAATTTATTTTTACCTCTACGTGACCGATAAAACATAAAAGTATAGCATAGTACTTGCTTTTATTTAATAACGAGTAAGCCTACTACTTTCCTGAATATTACATAGCTAATAAAAGGAAATCATTGCAAACACACTACTTGTAAAACAATAATAGATTTGTTCTAAAGAGGCAAAACTAAACCCCCTTCTCTTTTGCTCTATCCTATGTTCTATCTAAAAGATGTAAGCCCTAGTCTATCTTTACTTTTTTCCTTTGGGGTCACTAGACTCGGCTTCATCATCCTGGGTGCATTCCTTCAATTCCTCAATTCTGCGGGCTCTAATCTCTTTAGATTGTTTGGCTTCAATTTCTCTTGGCAAACGCGTTAAACCACGCGAGGGTTTCTTTCGCAAATTTGGAGAGGGACAGCAGCAGCGACAACTTCTTCAGGATCCATCTCTCTCGGTTCTCAACGCCATACGTCATTGGGGATCCACTTTTGTTATCCACTCTATATAATAGGAAGAAACGAAGTATTGAGTTTGCTTGGAGGTGCCAGCAACTTTGGCGGGTTTGTCTAGTATTCGGGCCACGATTTTATCCGGTTAGAGTCACCAAACCCTTTGAACAATTCAAAGATAGCGAGGCCAAATGCAGTCCAACAAGGGAATCATTTGCTCTCTTCCCATCTGCAACATATGGTTAGGGAAGTAGTAGGTACTGCTTTCTAGGCCTAGAAGGCGTATAAAAGGGAGTTGCGAGGTATGAGTCCCGAATTGGGACACCTTCCAATGCACAACGTACCAAGCTATATCGTTAATGTGATTTCGGGGTACTCCTTCCACCAAGAAGTTGGGTGAACAACTACAACCTCAATCTCGTTTTGCTTGCGAAGTGTACCGTTAAGTACGCATCGGTTTCGAAGGAGCCCAAATTAGCTTTAGGTGCTCCATTAACCGGATCTGCATATCACGGATGTAAACTCAAAATAAGTGTCCTACATGGTTAAAGTCTAATCTTTTAGGCCCAACAAGAGCAAAATATAAAAAAACAAACACAGAGGGGAAAAACAAAAAGGATCAAAAACTAAGACTTTCAATGTAAGCCGGAGGTGTATTTGCCTCGGCGGCATCGGACTCGCCGCCCTATGGCCGGCTCCGTCGACCAACTTACGCCGTTTGGTCTCGTTAGTGGTTCTTTGCTTAAGCTGTAACAACGGGGGTTCCTAGAGAAGTCTTCCTCGGAATTTTCTTCGACCCAATCTCCTATGATTGTCTCAACAACTATTAGAAGAGTTAGAGAACAATAATTCTCTAATTGTTCAACTAAACTCGAGTAGTGTCGCTGGTGCCATGTTCCCGTGACCTCCTACCACTAGGAATCCACCTATCGGACAGGTGATAATGGCCCACCGCCTCGGGATAATGATTGCTTCGAATAGGCATACATGTGCCGATAGTGTTTCATCGGGTTCGTCGATTTACCTTATTCCCAATAAGAATCCACCCTAGATTCTTATTGCTCGGTTCAGAAGGTATTTGTAAATCTCGCGAAGGTTTTTCGGCGATTTGGGTAAAATTGGTTTTGTACGCCTATAATCGCCTAGTATGGCATCAAATTCTTCGAGCGAGGGTCATAATTCCTTATCCCCAAACCTGAAGATGTGATGGTGAAGGTCCCAAAAGGCCACAATAGCCCTTAAGAAAGTCCGGTAGACCTTCACATGGCAAATGTTGGATAGGATAGTTACCCCATAACTTAATAACCCGAATCTATCCATGTTGCTCATCTCATGCATCTACCGGATTAGCTCACTCATGAAATTTATATCTTTTGGAAGGAAGTAAAAGACACAAAATGTCTGTTAGTTTTATTCGCATAAGGTCTTTGCATTAGGCAATTTTTTCAAGCACCAGCGTGGATTATATTTACACATTACTAAAGGAACCACTTTTAACGATGGGTATTTAACGACTATTAAAAGGACAAACCATCATGAAAAATGTAACGAGTGGCTTTTTCGTAAAAAAATGCGGTTTTTAATGTATATATGATGGCGGTTCAACATAAAAACTGTCATCTAAAGTTTCTATCGAACCTTAGACCACGGTTCTTTTACTAAATCGTCGTCATAGTTACATCTATGACAACGGTTCGATAAAAGAACCATAGTCTAAGAACTTTAGACAAAGGCTCTTGGTAGTGAGCTGTAGTTTAAAGTTACGCACAAAAATCCTCGGCCAACGCCGAGTCCAATACCCTCTCTCTCTCTCTTCGGTTGCTCTTCTATCTGCGGTGGCTGATGGTTTCGTTTGCTTCCCACTCATTCTCTTTTCGGTTTCCGGTTGTGGTTGCACCCCCACTCACTCTCTCCGCGTTTTCGGTTGTGGCTGCACCACTCTCTCGCCTACTTCTTTTTCCGACCTCACTCTCTCTGCATGTCAGCACCTCTCTCACCAACTCACTCTCACCAACCTCACTTTCTCCCCATGGCCACACCTCTCTCACCGACTTCTCTTTTCGAGCATCATCACGTTTGTCTCTTTCTCTTCATCTTTAGCATTTTGCCCTTAATTCCATTGCAGGCTTTTTAATTCTGTTATTGTTTGCCTCTTCATTTTTGACATTTTCATTAAACTAGAAAGTATAGATAGTGTTTTCCAATTTCAAATCTAAAATCGAAAGTGTAATTTAGGAGTCTTATATTTTACGAGTGTTTTAGAGAAAATTTTGTAGAATAATCTTATAATTGTGAATGGATAGAATATGAAAATAAGAGACGACTTGTTATACATGTTTATTTATCAAGAGTTATATAATTACTTGCAGTATAAAATGGATTCTTCAAAAAGTACAAAAAATCGAGGGGCGAACTATGATGAACAAGGAGAAGTTTGTCCGAAGTAGAGACGATCCAACTCTCCTTACACGGGTCGATTTTGATTGGCATAAAAAGTTGTAGGTGATCATAAAGTTACCTTTATGAGCTACATTGGCGCAGACAATCGGCTCCCACGTGAACATTAATTACGGAAAATGTGCTCACGTCCCTAATTCCATTAAGGACAACCTTTGGAACGATATTAAGGTAAATGAACTACATCTCAACTTAGTGTTGCAACTTATATTATAAATGTTAATATAAATGTACTGATGCATATTGTTCTTATGTTTCAGGAAACGTTCAACTTGAACGTTAATGAATCTGAGATCCCCTTCGTGAAATACAAGACTTGTCATGTCGAGTGGCGAGAAAAGTTTAGAGGTTTCAAATATCGCATTGCCGCTATATGGGTCTACAAAACAAAGTAGATAAAAACAAGAAGGTAGACCACGGGAGGTCTACAATTGTATCACCGAGAAGGACTCGAAGATCATTTGAATCACATGTCACCTCTCTTGAATACATGGTAATTTCATTACTTTGTTGCCTTTTTTTATACTACACATCAATGATTATATAAAATATTAATGGGTAGCTCTAAGGAGAAAATAGAGGGTTTGAATAGTAGGCAACTTCATTCAATATTCAATCTCATATAAAAATAGCGTGATGTTGGTTTTCTATAAATGTAAGTGGTGAGGTATACTTGAGAAGGGTAGATCTTGAGGACAATGAGAGGGGTTGTCTTAAGTGTTATGCACTCGATATTTTTCGTTGTCTTAATTACTTGCGCGGGCGATAGGTGAAGCCAACCGGAAGAGGATTACGAGGAATACCTACTCTCGAGCCGTTGTTGGGAGGGTAGGGATAGTTGAGCACTTTTGGACTAGGATGGAGTGCTCCATCTCTTCCATCCAAGCACATATGGAGGTCCAAATGGCCCAAATGCACTCCCATATGCAGTCCTAACAGATCGTAAATGTCCTAAACGGTTGCACGAGATGACTGCACATATGGAAGAGATGAGGGCGCAGATGTGGTCAAAGATGCGAGTCCCGGATGAGGTCGTACTTTACCAACATGGGTATGCCATTACCTAGCAACTTTGATGATGTACGTCCATTCTCACCCCACACACCGGCCAACGTGAACACGAGCTCACCCGTCGACCAATTCAAAGTTCAGGTGGAGGTAATTCATATTTTGCAACCTAATTATATTTACATGCATGTTTATTTTGACTAATTAATGTATAATCTTGTTGAATAATTACTTATAGTGGATGTTTTTGTTGTTTCGAATGAGTGCCTTTATTTACATGTATGTTTATATTTTTGACTAATTGGTGTATAATCTTGTTGAATGAATCGTGTATATTATGTGGTTGTTATGTAACTCCGATGTGTGGCCGTTAAGTAATTACTTATATAGTATGTTTTTGTTGTTTCGGATGAGGGTCGTTAACCCAAGAAAATGTTTACTTTTAAAGGGAAACTCTATCTGTTTATTTTCAAGATTTTTAGATTATTTAACTTCTATGTCAAAGGTTATCCCATGATTGTAATTGTTATACTTATTCTTATGCGATCGGCGATGACCAAGGTAGCTTTTAATCACCCTCCACTAGAGCATGTTGTTGCATTGGGTGTTGTTTTCTCGTGAAGGTTAGATATTGTTGTGCACAGGACACCCCTCACAACTGATAAGGTGAGGGTGATTATGAAAGAGGTCATGCACGGGAAAGGCGAGTGTGAGTTGCTAATTCGGGGACCAGGACCTCCACACCGTTGACGAAGCGAGTCAACACTTTTCTTCGTTGGCCCAAGAGTTTGGTCATCCTCTCTACGGTTATTCATTTTCATTTAAAAATATTAGATTTAGTTGTTGTTAACATCATGTATATATATTTCTCATTTTTTTTTTTGATTATTCACTAAGATATCGGGGATACATCCAAGAGTGGGATGAAGGGCGTCGGTGGCACTAGCAAACGTTTAGTAACGCCCGTTTGTCGTCCGAAGAAGTCTCCTCTCAAATCCATTGATAAGACCCGCACGGATTGGTGTGCTACTCGGAAAGTTATGTGAAGACTCTGTCAACAGAGGAATTGTCCATCTGTAGCGCACCGAGTCACGTGTTTGGGCAACGTGAAGGGGATATGTCGGTTTATGTCTTCCTGGACGACATACTACAATTTTTGTACATGGAGGATATCGGCGTATCCGCTATTATGCTTGGCATTATCTGAGTTAATATATTTATAATAAGTTATTTTTTTACTATTAATTTCAATTTCTAACTACATACAATTATTATGTAAGGTAGCTGCACGAGATTGGAAAGGACTTCTTTTAGTTTCTTAACCCTAATTCGATTATTCAAGGAGTTAGGCACAATCGTGAAGAACGAGTCACCTATATCTTCTACATCATGAAACATACTGCTAAAGATAAAACATGGTATTTGACGTCGTTCAATGAGAGGTAAGTGTACAAACAATGAACTAATTAAGTGAAGTTTTTATATGGTGTTATACATACTTATATAAAAATGTGTTATTTGTGGTTATGTAGCCACCATTGGAAGCTTGCTGCCCTATATCCAAGGGCTAATATCGCCTACCGACTTCATCCTCCGGGTCATGACGTGAGGGAAGATGTCAAGGACGTCGTCGAGTCGTGAGTTCATACTTTTAATCATTTTATGTTGTTTTATTAATTAATAATCGTTTAATGGTATGTCTAACTTGAATTTTATTTTTCCGATTGAAAAATAGTGCTCTAATGCGTTACTATTATGGTGGAGGCTTCAAAGACAAACGAGTGAAATCAAAACCACTAATTGTCCCCATCAAGGTGACGTTCTCTTGGTTATTAGAATCTACTTTAGTTGTTTTTCATTTCATATTATTTGCTAGCTACATAAAGTACTAATTAATTATGTATGTGTTGGTAATCTATTTTAGTATTGTAATGCCATATACAACCTGGGAACGTGGAGTGCGGCTTCTACACTTTCCGAGTGCATGAAAGAGATTGTGACCAAAGTCGATTTTAATTCTAGTTCCAATGAGGTTTACTTGCACTTGTAATTGATTATATTCCTTTTTTAGCTTGATTAACACTTGCACTTGACCTAATTAATATATCTTTTATAGCATTGGTGATAATATTTCCCTTGAAAGAATCCACCAACTCCCTATACACATAAAGTGCTCAACAAGTTAAAACAAGGTTGGACGAGTTTGTATATAAGCGTATAAATAAATAGGTATATACTTGAAATTATTCTTCATTATTTGATTGGTCAAGTTTGTGATTTTAATAGTCATACGAGTTATAGGTATATATTTACATAGGTATATATATTTTTACACTTTGTCTTGTACCATATAAATACAAAATGGGAAAAGTATGCTATTTTGTATATATTCTCGTGAAGAGTGTATTGGATTGTCGTATGTATTTTGAATGCGTAAGGTTATATATGATTTGTACTGTACGAGAGGGCAAGAAAACACGACAAAAATTATTTAAAAAAGATGTATTACTGCGGTTCTTAAGGCGGAACCGTAGTAAAAGGTTCGATCAAAGGCCTATGACTATGAACGTAGTCATATGCTTCTCTATGACAATGGCTCTTGATTGGAACTGTCGTCATAGATGCTCTATAATAATTTTTTCAACTACAAAGGAAGGTCTATGACGACGGTTCGGATGAAGAACCGTTGTCATAAATGAGCCTATGACTACAATTTTTCCATCTCGAACTGTCACCATAGACCGACCTATTACTATGGTTTTGAAACATAGTAAAAGATGCTACATACAACGATGACCACATACACGACGCCGGCTAACCATAGTTAAATGTCGTTTTTAATCGTAGTTAAAAGTGGTTCCTGTAGTAGTGACAAGAGCTTTCGGAGCTTTTAAAGTCCTACTACACCTCCACCACTGCATAGTTCGTCAACACCCAGGATTTCACGAGTGGCGAGCACCGGCCACCGCCGTGGTCGAGCCCGTTTTGTGGTTTTCTTTGGCCTGGGCACTCCTTGGACCTTATTATTTTCTACTCCAATCCATTGCATGCAGCCCATTTTGATATTTTGGACCATGCACTTGAGATTTTCCTTTTTCTTTTTATTATTTTCTTTTGGGAGGAATGGGGGCTTGTGTAATTTTCTTTCGATTCGTCTTTGTAATTTTCCCTAAGTTTTTGTGCATCATATTAAATAAAAGAATGTGTTTCTTATAATTGAGTCATCTTGCATTTCATCCAATTGCATAAGAGTCATCATGTAAAAACGTCCTATAAGGGACTCCCTAATCATCAACGTCGGAAGCGGCAAGGAATCCTCTATGAAGGTTTGCTCGGGGAGAGGCTAAGTCACCTTAGAGGGGGTGAATAGGGTGATGATGAAATTTGCTTCCAATTAAAAATCAATATGACTCTAAAGAGAGTGAGAGTCAAAAATGAACTCAGAAAATGAACTAACTCGGAATTCAAAGATGATTAAAGAAATAGATTGAACAGAATTCGAAGCTATCCGAGTCTAGAATGTACTTAGAAAAGTAATGACTCAAAAATACGTGGAAACCCTCCTGGGGCAGAAAACCATAGACCGTGCTAATCCAAGCACGAAGTCAAATCCACTATTTTGAGTCCAAAAATACGAGTACACTAACTCAACCCGAGTTGCTCCCTTAGACAACTCCTTACAAGTTTTTCCTAAACTCGAAATTCCCTTATCCGATCTAGTACTTCCTAACTAAGATAACCCTTACAGCTAGGGACAACTAAGCTGAGTTAACCCTTACAGCTCAGTCAAGGACCTTACTTAGAGAGTAAGAAGAGAGTGTTTGTAATCGAGTACAAGACCTTACAACTCGAATATAATGAATTACGAGTTGGAGTTGTAAGTAGAAGATTGAGAATGAATACAATGACTTTTGATCAAGTATGTGTATTAACAATAGATTCGGCAACCTTCAAGTCTTAAGAGTTGGCTTCTATTTATAGATGACCAGGAAGCTTAGCCGTTGTGTCCATCTTCGACCGGAAGTTCCTTTATGACCATTGTGTAGGATTTTCTTAGTCACTCGAAAATATCGGTTGAAATATGAGCGTTGGACAACGGCTCTTGACTCCCTTGGAAGTGCCTAAAACCACCTGGCGGTGTCTTCAAAAGTAAGGTGGAAACCATTGTTGAGTTTAGTGTTGCGGATTTCCATTTACGGAAACAGACAATCCCGACGCAGTGTCCGAGGCTAGGTCGGAGTTGGAAAAAGCCTTGTCTCGCTGGTGATTTGACGTTTTGAAGCCGGTTACTTTTGTATTTCAAATTTAGGATAGCCTCATTTGAATCACCTACAAAAGTAAATTAATTTGGTTCTCAAAGTATAAAATACTTTGGTCCAAGATTAGACACGAGATAATGATATAATTAAGATAATTAAGTTACTGATTATCCGGGTCGGAAAAGGAATGGAATTTTACGAGTCTAATATTCATGAAACTCAAAATTCCATCCGAGTCAATCTAAAAGAGAATCAAGTTAACTAAAGAATATCGGAGGAAATAAACTTGATCTAGGCCGAGCATGAATTCAAACTAAGATACCAGAGTTAGAACGCAGAACGGATGGTGTTTGAATCATGCGATATATCCGAGTGTCGATTGACTCGGAACCGAGTGAAACATGGTGAGTGCGGATATGCTTTACGAGTCACACGAGAATCATGTGTAAATGCATGAAATAAATTCTTTAACACTTAGAGAAAATACTATATCACTCGAAAAGTTTCGAGACACAGGGAATGACTTGGAATCAAAACTTTATAAGTGAGAAAGTCTTATACCTGATGCCCTTGTTAGAACTCGAAAGGTGAGATGTAAAGTCCGAGTCTTCACTCTAATCATCGCTATCGGAATCATCGTCAAAGATATAGTTCCCGAAGTTACCTGGAAGGTTAGGAAGGATCACCCGAGTAAGGAAGTTTTGGATTCCCGAAGAGCGGATTAAAGATTCATGGACATGGTCCGGGATTGTTCTCAGTCATACTATAAAAATCAATTCAATGATGTTAGCAAAAATACTTGTAGAATACAACTAAAAGTGAAGAGCATGAAACTCTTACCCTCGCCAATTCCTAAGGAAAGGATGCCCAACACATTCTTCCTCTAGGATTTCGGGAACGCTTACGTAACGAGGAGGTTCCCCAGGTAGAGTAACATCCAAGGCTTTGAATGTGGATGCCCGCCGGTGTGAGCTACCAAAAGATGAGGTTAATTTCCATGTACGAAATTGAGCTATGATAAGAAAATAGTTGAGAACTCACCAGTTGAGTCATAATCCGCACCGCATAGTGAGCATAGGATGTGTGAAAATTTAAGAATAAGGTATAAGGATACCCCACAATAGCGATCGCTTGCTCATTTGGAGGAAGGGAGCGAAGGTAGAACATGGTCCGGGATGGATCGGTCGGAACAAGCAAAGGTCACGTGTTGACCCGAATTTGAGGTGTGAACCTTAAGATACCAACAAAACCCATATGGACCTTCAAACAAGATTCTCCTTTCGCTCAATTCATGTGCAACAATGACGCATGGAGGGAGTAGGAGTTGGGCCAAAGGATGAAAAATAACCTACATTCAAGGTTTATCAAGACACAAGCAAGCAAGAACGAAAGGCGGTAAGAAAATGGATGAAAAATAGTGCATAATCAAGACCGGAGTCCATCACAAGTAGGCCCACATGCGATCCTACGAGGCTATGGACGAGGGCAGCAATCTAAAAGCTCTCTAAAACATATTTTGAGGCAAATTTTGAGATTAAAGAGGCATATCAAGGTCACACGATTGAGAGCTGATCTCAAGAAGTCTATCCCATGAATCTTAGGACGTTGAAGATAAACGTTAGCCCATGATATGGAGGTCGAAAATACGGGATGATTCGTTGAACTAGGAGAAAGATGTGGGAAATATTCGTATAACCATGGCTACATGATCACAATGGAGTAAGTTTCTTTTATCCACACAAGATGAAAAATACTTTGGGGAAAAGGAGAATTTGAGCATACCTCAACAATCTTCCACAAACCATACAACGATGAGTAGTTAGTTGAATCTAACTTCGGTCTTGTGTGTCGCACACCGACACGAAAACCCTTAATGAGGCAAGTATATGCGGGAGCACCCCGGTTGAGCTCCTTTATTTTATTGAGATCTACTAAGTTCACCAAGTAGTGAACATGAACCTTAGCAGCTTGATCGGAAAAAAGAATCGTACTCAAGAGAAGAGCAAGCACGATTCGGACCTATTGTTGAGGAGAATGTCGAGGCCTAAACCTAACATCCTCAAAGGCCCCAAAAAGGACAAGTATACTTAAAGAAATTGTCTTAAGGAAACCTATCGACCACATGGCCAAAGAGGTGACCATGATAGTCGCGATTTTTATACAAATTCCGGTCATAGGCTAGAGGTTCTTCCGAAAAGCCCAAACTAGATAAAAAGGGCAAAAGGTGTTATGGTCATTTTCCTGAAGGGGAGGTGAAAAGTGTTGGTAGTGTCCTAAAAACGTTCACTAATGGCACCGATAGGATCCATGTCCCTTTTGTCGGTGAGGTGGTTCAAGGCAAGGAAAAGAGGACCAAACCCTGCGCTATGCATGACATCCTCAAGAGGAAAGTGCATCTTCCTGCATGTCTCCATGAACTAGGTGATAGCTCCACTACTCCGAATTGAGCCTTCCTCCAAGACAAAAATCCAACAAGATTTTAGTTAAAGAGCTACTCTCAACGTGAAAAGGAAGAAACTTAAGATAATTAGCTTATTGAAGGAGTGATAGCAAGCAACAAAACATGACTCTTAGCCTCTACCAAGAGGTCACTTGGGTTCCACTCGTTCGCGGACATCATTCCCTTTCAAGGAAGTTGTCTTGAACGAGTTTGTTAGCTCTAGACCTCCTTATAGGATGGGGTCTTCTCCAAGACATTTTGGAAGAAAAGATTTTGAGAACCAATTATTTTTTAAGAAGAAGAAAAGTAGGAGAGCACAAGAAGAATACAAGAGCAAGCGGAGGAGTAAGTGTGCAAGATGAACACACCAAGCACTCCCTTTTATAGGCAAACTCGGTCAAGTCAGCCAACCATTCAAGACAAGAGTCAAGCAAGTAGTGGGAGACCAAGGGAATCGACGAAGCATGCCGGGTGCCAGGCCTTCCAAAGACCGGCCGGCGCCGGCTACCGTGTGTCGTGGTGTCCCATCGATGACAAATTTGCAGCTCTAGCCTGTCTACCTAGCTTGTAGAGTCCCATCAACCGTGGCATGTGACTCCTTGGCATCTTGCGCATGCAAGTGGAAGTTTTCGGACCCACCAATCAGCTTTTTCGTATAAGATTTTTTCAGTATGTTTTTCATCGAATTATTTAGGTAAAACACTAAAATTTCGTCAATTTTATTATACACTAACAAGTATGTTAGTACAAGCACATCATTTAGCTAAGCTTCGGATCAAAGAACGATCGAGGTTTCAACATCAAAATATACCAAGCTTGACACTCCGATCAAGCCAAGCTTAGGACCCTCTTACCCGACTTCGAACAAATACATCGCGATCAAGTCCAAGCCCCATTTTGGAGGTCGATTTGACTACAACCAATTCCAAGCATTTCACAATAACTAATATCAAAAATCAAGGTAAGTACCCTTTAGTGTCTACTTTAACTATTCGTCTCTTTAGACTCGGTTAAAGTGGGGGATAACTGTAGACACCTAAAAATTATCGTCTCTTATCTCTTTAATTCCGTATTTTATTATGTTAGCCGGATGATGAAATCCCGAGTCTTGTTTAAGGATTTGGATCTTGAACTCGTGTTTGATTGTGACATAAGCCGATAAACCATAAAGAACCCCGGAACCAAATAAATAGCCTTTTGCCTTGGGTCGATCCGTAACTCCTCTTTTCATTCGGCGATCTAAGAACTTGGCCAAGCCTTAAGAGATAACGAAGACCAAAGCTATATGCTCGAGAAATTCTAAGTTTAGAATGCCGCAGCGAGTTTACTTTGTCCAATCGGACAAGGAACCGAAGACCTGAAGACGGTTTTAAAACGTTGCGTTTCATGATCACGAGCATCAAAGTGTCGCTTTTAAGCTCCGTAAATCGGTCCTCAAGACTAGGAGGCTTTTCCCCTCAAAACGACGTCGTAGGCGGCATGTGAAACCCATAATTTTAAGTGAAGGGCTGCGTTTTGGCTTGGAGAATCCCTTAGAAACACGCTAGGGCACGAAACCCCGGGCAAGCCTAGGTGGTCGGCGCTCGCTAACCTGGATTCTATCCGATTTTATCATTGCTTTATCTGTTCCATCTTGTGAGATTCTAGCCTGGTTTATTTGCAGCTGCTTGGATGGTTGATCGAGTGTAAACTATAGGTCATTTATGACCTAGGTCTCTCCCTATAAATAGAGAACCTTGGCTCTCATTCCAATACGACTTTCTCCTATGCGTAATGCTACACAAAGCTAACTAGAGTACTCACACCTAAATGTTTCTCTGCCGAAATTAAGTTCTCTTTTCTACTTATCGTCGTTGAATTTATGCAAGTAACTAAAGAATATTTAGTTATTTTTATGTCCGGGCACTTATTCAATCGATCCTTCCTACTCCTTACATATTCACCTTTTACACAATTCAGAAAAACGAGTCCTTTCTTTAATTTCTCGCCATCTCATTTAGAGATCTAGTGTAGAGATCCATATCGGCAAGGTGGGACAACCCGAGGGCAATCGTTCACCTTCAATCGGTTTAATTATTTATTTTGATGCTTTTATTGCTTTCCGTATGAGTGTTTGGATTAAAATGCCACTCAAGTATCTTATAATGTCAAAAATGCCACTAATAAAATTGATGATAAACGATTGCCATTGGACTAATAAATTAACGGTTAAAAATGCCACTATACCTTAATTTAACCTACTCGTAGTAGGTAAACACCCATAAAATTGGTAAAAACCCTTTTTCTTTTTTTTTTTAACAAGTAATTTCTCTCTCTCTCTCTCTCTCTCTCTCTCTCTCTCTCTCTCTTTCCTCCATTGAAACTCCAATATTCAACCTCCATTGAAACTCCAATATTCAAGCACCAGAGACAACACCGAGGGGAGAGAAAGAGAGAGAGAGAGATAGAGCTTTGGACGCCGGAGAATCGGAAAATCCCAAAGGGGATTGAGTAGAGAAAACTAATTTTGACCTAATTAAAGCAACCCTTCTTCAAGCGCCAAAGCCGAGTATAGAGAGAGATATAGAGAGAAAGATTTGGATTTGAGGCAAGACAATCGGATCATCCCAACCCAGGAACATTCAATCCAAAACCCTCATTCCAAATTCCTTGAATCCCTCATTTTCACTCTCCCCATTCAAGCTTTGAATCTCTTTCTCCCCAATTCCTTCAAAAAATTTCTCCTCTTATATATATTTTCCTCAATTTATTTATCCATTACTCTTCTTTCCCTTTCTATCTTTCCATGGTTTTCGCCAACCCCACCTACCACTCGATCCGTTAACCGCCCAATTGACCACGTAAAGCCCCTCTCCTTTCAGTATGCATTTTCTCCATCATCATTGCCAGTATTGCCATCTCAAGCGATGCTGCTTTGACCTCTGCTAAGGACTTGGCTATCCAATGCCCCCGCCGACCGATCACTACTATCCTTGCCACCATGAAGTCTCTCTCTTTTTCTCTTTGCATTGTGTCTCGTTGTTATGCTAGTTTGTTGCTTAGTTATTGACATGAAAATGGGTGTTTGAGGCCTGGATTTTTTTGTTGCGGTTAAAGTTATGGTATGCTTGAATATTGGAGTTTCAATGGAGGGAAGAAAGAGAGTGAGGCGGTTTAATTATAACAAACAGTTGAGAAATGGGTTTTTACCTACTGGATGGGCTTTACCGCCATAACGAAGTTAACCTCAACTACGAGTGGCATTCTTAGCACTTAATAATTAATTTAGTCGCAGACAATTACCATCGATTTAATTAGTGGTATCTTCGATAATTTTGGATGATTTAGGGGTAATTTAATCCCAACACTCCTTTCCGTATTGTGGATTCGAGATGTAATCGCTTCTTTTAATTCCTCCATGCCCGATGTAATCTTCTATTTTTTTGCTTTTCTTTCTTTATCTCTTTCTTTACTCGCTTTCTTTATTGTTTTCCTTTAATTCTCGTTTGGTTGCTTTTTATTATCGTTTAGCATGTTGTATGTTTACCTTTTGCACATTATTTTAGTATACTACTCAAACTAGTAATGACCGTCTTCGGATGGGCGAAATGGAAGGGTTTTCCCTACATTTCATACCCTCGCCCCAGATTTGATTCTCGGTTCAAAGACCGATGGAGTCAATTTTAGCCTCTTTAGTCTTAGTTTTCCCACAATAAGATTGAAAGAGCAAGTTTTTTGTTTTTGTTAGTTTTCTTCCTAAAAGTTGATCGGCGACTTCCCCTTTTTTGCTTTATTCTTATTAAAAATGTGTGCCAAGATAGAGGTCGAGGCTAACTGCTTTAGCCCAAACCCCTTGCTGGCACCTCTAACCGCCCAAGCGGTGCAACGGCTGAGGCTTGGGTCCAGACCGGAGTTTTCTTACCAATCTGTCCCTAAAGCCTCACGACGTAACCCTAATTTTTAAATTTTACTTGTTCTTCAACTAGGAGATAATATCCCGGAATTCTAAAAATAATTTATAAAATAAAATGATTAATTAAATGCCAATCAATTCAATTTAATTTAATCAATTCATTTAACTTAATGAAATTCGGAAGTCTTAATAAGAGATCAATCCCCATAATCTAAAATTTATCTTTCAAAATCCTGAATCCTTTTTAACCCCTCTCGAAGGTTTTCTCTTGGAGAGTCTAAGTCAACCTAGAGTGATGAAGAAAATTAAATACTTTTTGCACAATAACTTAAATAAAATAGATTCCGAGTCTAGATTGGACTCAAAAAGCTAAATACATAGATGTACGTGGAAACCCTCTTGGGACAGAAAACCACGGATAGTACTAATCTAGGCACCAAGTCATATCCACTATTTTGAATCCACAAAATACAAAGGATCGACTCAACCAGAATTGCTCCCTTAAACAATTCCTTACAAAGTTTTCCTACTCGAAGCTCCCTTATCCGATCTAGTACTTCTTAACCGAGGTAACCTTTACAATAAGGGACAATTGAGCTGAATTAACCCTTATAGCTCAATCAAGGGACTTACTAAGAAAGTAAGAGAAGTATGTAATTGATTACAAGACTTTCTTCATAACTCGGAGAATATTAAATACAGAGTTGGAGTTGTAGGTACAAGATTGAGTAAGAATGAGAACAACAATTAGTTTAGCAATTAAATCAGTTCCAGTAGCATCAATCTTCTAGTCTTGTGGAGTGGCTTCTATTTACGGACAACCAGGCGGAATGACCATTGAGTCTTGTTTCGATATGATGTCTTTACTAGCCGTTGTAATCGGCTATTTTGAGTCACTCGGAAAAATCCGTTGGGATGTGAACATTGTGCAACGTCTCTTGGCTCCAAAATATGGTCCAATCAACTAGTGGTGACTCGACAACCGAGGTGGAAACAACCGTTAGGCCTAGAGGTTGAGTTTTCCAGCTTTGGAAACAAAAACCCCGACACGGTGTCCGAGCCACGTCTAAAAGTAGTTAAATCTTGTCTACTAGTGTTTAATGGCTAGAAGCCGGTTGCTTTTGAAATTCAAAAATAGATTAACCTTGTTTGAATAACCTACAAAAGCAAACCACATTGGTTCTCAAAGTATAAAATACTTTGGTCCAAGATTAGGCCCGGATAATAATTAAATCGAGTGATTAAGTGCTTAATTATCTTAGGCCTAAAAGAATAAAATTTTCTTAGTCTAATATTCAATAGGTTCAGATTCCATCTTGATTCAATCTTAAAAGTAATTAAGTTCGATGTTAAATCATCAAAAAGTGAAGACTCGGACACTTCTCAACGCATTTCGAGTTGCATTAAATGAATCAGGTATAACCATCTCATACTTATAGAGTTTTGATTCCAAGGCATTCTCTCGTATCTCGTAAACTTCTTTGAGTAAAATGGTATCTTCTCTAAGTGATACAGCTCTTACTTCTTATATTTCTTGCTTATCCGTAAGTGACTCGAAAACCGGTTCTCTGTTTCGAGTCCCTTATCACTTAGATTTAACGCAGATTGAATAGACTAGTGTTTCGTCTTTTCTCACTCGGAATCCGACTTCGGTTATAAGCTTTATTTCATTAGAGTCGAGTACCTCTAGTCTGTTTCATGCTTAGTCTATATCAAGGTATATCACTCTTATGTTCTTTACTTAACTTGATTCTTTGCTCGGACTAGCTCGATGGAATTTTGAGTTACATGGATATTGGACTCAAAAATTCCATTTCGTTTCGACTCGGATAATCGGTTGCTTAATTATCGTAATTATTTTATTATCTATGTCTAATCTTGGACCAAAGTATTTTATACTTTGAGAACCAAAATTGATTTACTTTTGTAGGTTATTCAATCAAGGATACACTTTTCAAACTATAAAAGTAACCTGGCTTGAACGTCAAATCACCAGCGAGACATGGCTTTTCACCTTCTCTCGCTCCAGTCCCAGTAGATTGTGTCGTGGCTGTCTGTTTCCAAATCTGGAAAACTGAACGCTAAGCTTAACGGTGGTTTCCACCTTATCTTTCAAGACACCGCCGAGTGGTTTTGGGACTTCCAAGAGAGTTAAACCGTTGTCCAACGTTCACACTACAACGGATACTTTCTGAGTGACTCGAAAGCTTCTATCAACAGATCACAGAGGACTCTCGGTCAGCAGATGAAGATAACAGCTACTCTGCCCGGTCATCTATAAATAGAAGCCAACTCACAAGACTTGAAGATGGGCCGAACATATTGTTAATACACATACTTGCTCAAAGTCATTGTATTTACTTTCAATCTTCTACTTACAACTCCCACTCTGTAATTCATTACTTTCGAGTTGTAAGGTCTTGCACTCGTTACAAACTCTTTCTTACATTCTTTGTAAGGTCCCTTGACTAAGCTGTAAGGGTTAACTCAGCTTAGTTGTCCCTAACTGTAAGGGTTATCTCAGCTAGGAAGTACTAGATCGGATAAGGGAATTTCGAGTCTAGGAAAACTTGTATAGAGTTATCTAAGGGAGAAACTCGGGTTCGATCAGCTCACGGTATTTTGTGGACTCAAAATAGTGGATTTGACTTCGTGTCCGGATTGACACGGTCCGTGGTTTTCTGCCCCGGGAGGGTTTCCACGTAATTTCTAAGTGTTATCTTTCCGAGTTCATTCTAGACTCGGACAGTCATTTTACTCCTGCTTGACTTGCGTGTTTGTTCGTGATAGCATTTCGAGTCCAAGCTTTTCGGCCTCGCTGCTTGACTCGGAACTCGTCTCTGTCTCTTTGTTAACAAAAGAGCGAACGTTTCCACGAAAAACTTCTATCACCCTATTCACCCCCTCTAGGGTGACTCGGACTCTCCCCGAGCAAACCTTCAAAAAGCATGAACTTGATTGAATCGAATAATTCTCTAGGAAATAAACTGACTTAGAATAAAGAAGTAATGATGTAATTCATTATACTTTGAAATACAAAGTCGATGCTCAAAATAAATGCGTTAAAGAAATTATTTGAGCATCCGATGGTTCTAAGTGATGTCTAAGTGAATAAGAAATACAAGAGATTATACAAGAAAGCGCTTTCGAGTCGGTTAGAACATAATGAAACTTAGATATGAGTTTCTATAAAGCTCAAAATGACTTAGAATCAAAATCTAAGAGAGATACAGAGTTATACTTGAGTCTTCAATATCCCCTTTTGATGAAAGGCATTCCATACATAAGATAGAAACTTGTTAGTTAAAAAATGAGATTTCATTGCAAATGATCGGAGCAGGAAATAATGTTCTCTTAAGTAAGACTTGAGATACTTATAAAGTACAGCTCGGATAATAACTCGTAACAGATTTGCGGATAATTGATAAGAGCAAGGAAAGAAAAGAAATTGTAACCAGAGTAGATATGTTAAAGAGTTAAGTATCGGAGAAAAAATAAAAGTACGTAACTCAAAAATAGGTATGCTCATAGAAAGAAAATTCATTCATTGCTCAGAAAAAAAAAAAAACATAGACAAAAAGGGAGGAAACTCCCCTAAACCCAACATCCAAGTTTTCTATTTTTCCCCTATGCATTTCATCAAAAGTAGGGAAGAAAATAGCAGAAAAGTACAACATATGTTAGACAAAAGAAATAAAAGCTGAAAAAGAAAAAAAATAGGCTAAGAAGAGGGGGCAGGTTGTCCGGAGAAGGAGGGACGAATAGTGCGCCTACGCCTATATGCTTGTGTGGAAGTGGATGAGCGTGGAGGCTGCAACGACTGGAATATCAAGAATCTGCTCAGTCATGGTTCTCGTGAACCAAGGAAACATTGTCCTTAGGCTCTTCTTCCTCGAAGACAACCGTGGGCGGAGCTTCGAGGTGGGGGCTTTTGACTGACCGACATCGCGAGCCTCTTTTGAGCCACTCAAAACATGATCTAAAGAGATCGGTTCGAGTTCTTTTGTGCCCTGGCCCTTAGGTGGAGCAGCCGCTTCTTCTTCTTTTTCTTCTTCTTCCTTCTCCTTAGCTTCTCCTTCTACAGCTTGAGCTTCTTCCTCAATTGCCTCTTTAGCTGCTTCTTCAACCTTAGCTAAGGTTGACATAGCGAGACCGGAGGACTCCTCAAAAGTATCACATGTGTCCGAGTCCTCGATAGCTTTTGATCCGCATTCTTAGAGGAGACGAAGCTGCTCGCGTTATTCTTTGATAATCTCCTTGAGTTTAAACATGAGATCCTAGTTCTCCTGGATCTTAGACTCGCGATTTTCCGGTGAATAACTAGTTTTGATGAACATTTTTTAAGGAGTGGAGAGTAGTCCGAAACTCTTTAAACACGAAAGAAAATTTGTTTACCATCTTTGCAAACACAAGCAGCAGAGGGATGAGTTTGAGAAGTAGAAGGACCAGCAGTAGGGGGTGGAAGAGCCGGTGCGCTCGAGTCCGAGTGGGTGGAGGAGGAGGAGGTGTTAACTCGGTCCCGTGAACCCGCACACCAGTGCTTGACCTCCTAGTACCCGTACCCTAAAAGCTCTTTTTGCTAATACAAATGGCAACTTCTAAGACATCGTTTAGGTCTTTGGGTAGGGAAATTTGAACTGTTTAAAGATAACAGTCAAGAGAGCCCAAAAAGGATAAGGAGCAGATTTCTTTGAGTGAGCAGGCATAGAAGCCATCCGCTCAAGAATCGCTAGGAAGAGGTATACTTCATAGCCCTCTAGAATGTCGAACAAGGCTTTAAGAATCTTGGAGTTTAGATTCTCCTTGCTAGAGTGATGAGAAAAGAAGGTTCTCATCGGAATGAAATAGAGCAGACCTTGCCTCAAATTTCATCCGAGTCACGGAGAAGTTCTTTCATGACTTAGGTACTTTTGCATACTTTTTAAAGAAGTCATCTACGACTTCCATGAAAGGTATAGGTCTAGAGTTGAGAAAGAGAGAAGTGACTTTGAAGAGTTTGTGGAGAAGAATGAGGTTGATTCGTACAATCATACTCCGAACTTTTGAGGTTGTGACACCCTCAAAAAAGTCATGTTTGCATAAAACATAGCAACGAGTTCAGGATAGATATATTCACGGACGCACAAATAATTGTATACCCCTGTGTCTTTGATATTATGCAACCACGAGAAAGAGGTGGTTGGAAATAATTTATCATCCAACGTTGGGTGTTGGACAACGAAGTGCTCGAGGAGGGTTTGAAGTACCTCCCGAGAGTTTTTCGTGCGAGCCTTTTTGGAGGCTAAACCAAATTCCCGACCGGTTCCTCGCTTAGGCATGGTGAAAGATGAGAAAGAGAGAGAATGAAAGTAGAGAGAAAAAGAGTAGTGAAGGCTTTATAATTCGGAGAGCGAGAGAGAGAATATGAGTGAGCGTAAGTATCGAGAATAAAGAGCAAGAAAACAAGTGGGCAAAGTGAAGAAAAGAAGGTAGAGGGGTGCTATTTATAACGAAAAGAAGTGACCTTCAACCTTCGTTCGACCCGAAAACCAAGCAACACACTTAGACCGGTGTGATGTTCTACACTTCAATGGCTAGAATTCCAAGCAATTTTCTTCCAACGGCTAGTTTTCTCTAATTGAAACGCGTGGCAGAGATAGAGAAGAAAGAGTTTTTGAAAAGATTTCTGAAATTCTCCATTTATCTAGAGATGATCTTAGAGTTTGATGTCCATTTTTCTCATAAACTAAGTCCGACTCGAGTATCGTTTCCGAGTGACTAGGAATACTTAGACACCTAATAACTCACAACTCACAACTCGGCCTCATTCTCGAGTCAATCGATCCATTTGTTATCGGAACATATAACACATAATCATGCAAAGATGATTCAATCAATAACAAAATTCATCATGCATTAATCATGCCAAGCTCATCCTAATAAAGAAAAAGTGATCCTCACTAAGAGGCTTAGTGAAAATATTAGTGAACTGAAGTTTTGTAGAAATGAATTCTTAGTGATATTAGGTGCACTCGATTATGACCTCAATATGCTTTGTCTTTGAGTGCTTGGACTCGGGTTCTTAGTGATATTAATTGCACTCGATTATCACCTTGATTGGGATAGATGTGAATGATAGTCCAAGATCCTTCAAGTGCTACTTGATCCACAAAATCCGAGCACAACAAGCTCCAGCTGCAATGTACTCAGCCTCGACAGTTGATAGAGCAACCGAGTTCTGTTTCTTTAAATGCCAGGAGATGAGGGATTGACCCAGAAATTGGCATGCTCCTAAGGTGCTCTTTCTATCAAATTTGTATCCAACATAATCAACATCCGAGTATCTAGTGAAAGTGAGTTCGAGTCTTTCGAAAACCATAGACCAAGATTCTAAGTCCCTCGTAAGATATTTGAAAATTCTCTTCACCATAGTGAGATTTGATTCTTTTGGATTAGCTTGAAATCTTGCATAAAGGCAGACATTGAACATGATATCTGGCCTACTGGATGTGAGATAGAGTAGAGATCCAATCATACCTCTGTAGAGTTTCTTATCTACAAGTTTAATTTTTTCTTCCGAGTCTAGTTTCAAACTGCTACTCATAGGTGTTGCTGCATGCTTCACATCTTGTAGCTTGTACTTCTTCAATAACTCCTTGGTATACTTAGATTGATGGACATAAATGATATCCTTGTCTTATTTCATTTGTAGACCAAGAAAGTAATTGAGTTCTCCTATCATACTCGTTTGGAACTCCTATCTCATAAACTTAGAAAACTCTTGACATAGAGTTTCATTAGTAGCTCTAAAAATGATATCATCAACATATATCCGAATGATAAGAAAATCTTTCCCCTTGGTTTTTATGAAAAGAGTTTTGTCAATCTGACTTCTTTTGAATCATTTTCAACCAAGAAATTGGTAAGTCTTTCATACTAAGCTCTAAGAGCATGTTTAAGACCATATAAAGCCTTTTGCAATTTGAAAACATGATTTGGAGATTCCGAGTTTTCAAATCCAGGGGTTGCTCACCATAAACTTCTTTTGAATGCAACCATCTAAAAAGCACATTTGACATCCATTTGATAAAGTTTGATATTCATGCTAGATGCAAATGTTAACAAGATAACGATTGCGTCAATCCTAGCAACAGGTGCAAAGGTTTCCCCACAATAAATTCCTTCCTCTTCATTGTAACCCTAAGCAACAAGTCTAGCCTTATTTCTTACTATCAACCCTTCCTCATCCAGTTGTTCTTGAAAACCCATGTGGTTCCTATGACTGGGTGGTCGGAAGGTTGTTCGGTTAGAGTCTAGACTTGATTTCTTTCAAATTGATTAAGCTCTTCTTGCATGGGCTCTACCCATTCAAGTTTATTTAGGGCTTCTAATCCATTTTTGGGTTCTGTTAATGATATGAATGTAGAAAATGTACACCGATTATGCAAAGAAGATCGAGTTCTTACCCTACCGTTGATGTCGAATGTATGTTCTCGGGTGGGTGACTGACTGGATGCATATTTAAAAGCTTTTACCTATCCTCCGATTCACCGAGTTTGTTGGTTGAATAGGTTGATCTTCAGTTGATTGATCTTGTTGAATCTCTGTATTGACTTATTCTTCAGACATTCGAGTTGGCTCATGTACTTGTTCGATCCGAGTCACAACATTCTAAGTTGCCTCATTATGAGTTTCCTTAGTTTTTCTATTTTGACTCTTTTCGAGCTCGGCTTCAGCAAGGTCGTCTTCATCTCTGTTAAGCCCGAGATTTGAGTATGTGGATTCACTTATCCTGCCATGATCAATCTCATCAAAGACAATGTGGATTCTTTCTTCCACTTTGTTAGTTCTCTTGTTAAAAACACCATAACATTTGTTATGAGATGAATAACCTAGAAATATACCTTTATATGACCTAGCATCAAACTTAGTCGGATGCTCCTTACCATTGCTGTGAACGAAGCACTTATACCCAAATGGTCTGAAGTAGGAGATGTTAGGTTTCTTTCCCTTGTAGAGCTCGTAGGGAGTCTTTTTCAGGATGGGTATGATGAGGCATCTATTGAGTGTGTAATTTGTCTGTGTTGATCGCCTCAGCCTGTAAATAGTAGGGTAGATCATTTTTAATCATCATAGTCCTTCATATTTCCTCAACAGTTATGTTCTTTCTCTCTACTACTCCATTTTGTTGAGGAGTTTCTCGGTACAGAGAAGTTGTGGAAGATGTCATTCTTGTCACAAAAATCTGCAAATTCCGAGTAGTTAAACTCCCTTCCATGATCGGTTCGAATCCTTCTAATATAAGTCTAAGATTCCACTTGAATTTTCCTTCGGATCTTAGTGAACTCTTTGAAGGCTTCACTCTTGTTCTTCAGAAACCAAACCTTGGGAAATTAAGAAAAATCATCAAAAATGACAAGTACATATGATTTACCTCCAAGGCTTTTCACAGGAATTTCACCACACAAATGTATATGAACTAATTCAAGTACTTTGGATGTAGACACAGTTTTGAGTGGTTTGAAAGATGATCCGACTTACTTCCTTTTCTTGCATGCTTCAAATATTTTATCTTTCTTAAATGCACAGTTAGGTAATCCCTTAAACAATCCATGAGATGCAAGTTTCTTGATAGTATGCATGCTAATATGACATAGCCTACAATGCCAAGTCCATGAATCATCATTTATAGATGCTTTCAAACAAGATAAATTCTGACTTGAATATGAGAGAGGGATAGTATAGGTGTTACCTGACCTCGGACATGAGAGCCTAGTCTCTTTAGTGACTCGCATCATAAATGTAGCAGTTGGTCCGAGTAAACATTACCTCTTGGCCTTTATCACACGAGTTGAGAGATGCTCGAGGAGATTCTATTTCAGCTATTTGACAAGGTAAACTGGACTCGACCGAGTTGTTTCCTTCACCAATTTTTCCAATCCCTATAACCTTGCCTTTGCTATTATCTCCAAATGTGACTTTGCCTTCTTTTAGATCTTCTAACTCAGAAAAGAGTCTTGAATCTCCCGACATGTGGCGTGAGCATCCACCGTCCAAGTACCAGTGACCTTTCTTCTTCCGAGTTACTCGCAAAACAAAAACAAACTAACCCTTCTCATATCCTCTTACAAACCCAAGTAACTCCTTTTACTGTAGTCTTTTCTCGAGGAAAAACACTCTTAGGCACTCGGATTTGAATGATTTTGGGTCCGGTCTTATTCCGAGTCTTCAAACTAGAAAACCGAGTATGTGTCACTTTCTTTTAAAAATCCTTTCTTTTGTAAACAAGTAGAGAAGGATTTTTTCGTAAGCTAGTCCGGGCTCAGTCCTCTTTTCATTCTTATGAATGGGACCATGCTCAACTTTCCTGAACTTTACAGCTTCTAGAGTCGGTTTTGAAAAGATTGGAATAGGAATTAGATTCCTCTTTAGCATTGTAACCAATTCCTTCTGTCTTGAATGAGACACACCGAGAGCCAAGTAAAAGATCAAGGTTTTTCTAACCTTGAGTGAGTTTCAAAACAAGCTCTTGAGACTCATTGAGCTTTATTTTAGTTGCTCATTCTCGGTTCCGAGTGACTCGGACTCAGTCCCATTTTCTTGAGCACTAGTATTAAGTGCCTTCACATTTTGCCTCAAGTTTTCTAACTCATTTTTCAAAACATTACTCTCGGTAGTAAGAGACTCAAGTTTTTCTTTGAACTGTGAAGAGTCAAAATTGGACTTTTCTTCCAAAGTATAAATATATCTTGCTAAATCAACTTTGGAGAACTTGAGAAAGTATTCAATTGCCTCCTCAATATCTCGAGCTCTTAATGTCCGACTCAGATTTAGCTTTTGCGTCTATCGATGCCATAAGACACTTTGAGTCGTTAGAACCATCTTCTTCGGATGAGTCATCATCACTCCAGGTAGCCATCATAGCCTTTTTCTTTCTGTCCTTCTTTCTTTGGAACAATATTTGACTATGTTCTCCTAGCTGCCACATTCAAAGCAACCAGAGTTCTTAGTTAAAGATAACTTTGAAGGGGATGAGTATCTCGCCTTTTCTATCCTTCTTATATTTCTTGTAAAACTCTTCATTTGGCCTCTTTTCCCATTTCTTGTACTTCATCATTTTCTTGAATCCATGGGCAATGAATGCCATAGGATCCTCTTCTTATTATGAGGAGCTCAAACTTTCATATATGTTTTCTAAGGCCTTCGAGCGCAATATTCTTTTTGTGCCGACCTCGGCTTCCTCTTCTTCCGGATAAATCTCGTGGACTTTCTAATAAGCTCATCCGGCCGTAGTTGAGAGAGGTTCCGAGCTTCTTCAATAACTGTCACCTTGGGACCCCATCTCTTCTTTGGTAGACTTCTTAGAATCTTTCTAGACATTTCTTCATGAGAGATCTTTCTACCTAGAGAGTTAAGATTATTACTAATCTCTCGTGAACCGAACATACATCCGAGTGATGTTGTCTTCCAGCTCCATCTTGAACAGCTCATATTTGTGAATATATTGACTTATCTTCGCCTAATTCACTTGACTTGTTCCTTCATAGGTGTTGACAAGGGTGTCCCACACCCCTTTGGCTGTGTCACAAGCTAGGACTCTATTGTATTCTTCCGTGCTAATGTCACACATCAATCTGTTCATAGCTTTGAAGTTCTTTTTGAACTTATCGATCTCTTAAGTGGTGAACTCGGATTTGGCCTTAGGCACAGTAGTTCCACTATCCGTCTTCATTGGGATGTAGTTGCCTCCTTGCATGATATCCTAGACTTCTTCGTCGTTGTCCATCAAAAAGCACTCCATCATCTTCTTCCAATGTGCAAAGTTTGACCCTCTAAAATTTGGTGATCCGGTAGATGATCTTCCTTTCTCGAACTCTCCATTATTCCGAGCCATATGGCCTTTACACCTTTGGATGGTGAGATCCTTTTTAAAGGCTTGGCTCGATACAAATTGAAGGTTTGCTCTTGGAGAGTCTAAGTCACCCTAGATGGGGGTGGATAGGGTGATGAAGAAAATTAAACACTTTTTGCACAATCACATAAATAAAATAGATTCCGAGTCTAGAATGGGCTCAAAAGGTAAATACAAAGATGTATGTGGAAACCCTCTTAGGGCAGAAAACCACGGACAGTGTTAATCTAAACACCAAGTCAAATCCACTATTTTGAATCCACAAAATACAAAGGATTGACTCAACCACAATTGCTGCCTTAAACAATTCCTTACAAAGTTTTCCTAGACTCATAAGTTCCCTTATCCGATCTAGTACTTCCTAACCGAGGTAACCTTTATAATCGGGGACAATTGAGCTAAGTTAACCCTTACAGCTCAGTCAAGGGACTTACTAAGAAAGTAAGAGAAGTATGTAATTGATTACAAGACATTATTTACAACTCGAGAGAATATTAAATATGGAGTTGGAGTTGTAAGTAGAAGATTGAGTAAGAATGAGAACAACAATTATTTCAGCAATGAAATCGGTTCAAGCAAGCAGCAATCTTCTAGTCCGGTGGAGTGGCTTCTATTTATAGACAACCAGTGCACAATGACCGTTGAGTCTTCTAGTTTGGATGTTAATGTTGTGCAATGGCTCTTTGCTCCAAAAGATGGTCCAATCAACTGGTGGTGACTGAAAACCGAGGTGGAAACAACCGTTAGGCCTAGAGTTGGAGTTTTCCAGCTTTGGAAACAAACAACTCTAACACGGTGTCTAAGCCATGTCCAAAAGTAGCTAAAGCTTGTCCGCTGGTGTTTAACGGCTAGATGCCGGTTGCTTTTGAAATTCAAAAATATATTAACCTCGTTTAAATAGCCTACAAAAGCAAACCACATTGGTTCTCAAAGTATAAAATACTTTGGTCCAAGATTAGGCACGGATAATAATTAAATCAAAGTAATTAAGTGTTTAATTATCTTAGGCCTAAAAGAATATAATTTTCTTAGTTTAATATTCAATAGGTTCATATTCCATCTTGAGTAAATCTTAAAAGTAATCAAGTTAGATACTTAATCATCAAAAATCATGAACTTGATTGAATCAAGTAATTCTCTAGGAAATAAACCGACTTAGAATAAAGAATTAACGTTGTAATTCATTTTGCTTTGAAATACAAAGTCGGTGCTCGGAACAAGTGTGTTAGAGAAATTATTTGAGCATGCGATGGTTCTAAGTGATGTCCGAGTAAGTCGAAACGTAGTTAGAGATTATGCATTAAAGCGCTTTCGAGTCAATCAGTCAAAACATAATGAAAACTTAGATGTGAGTTTCTATAAAGCTCGGAATGACTTAGAATCAAAAACCTAAGAGAGAGAGAGAGAGTTATACCTGAGTCTTCAGCCTCATTTTCCAAAACGAAGAATGCCAAAAAGGTAATCGTGGGGAAGCTCAGCCGGTTCGACCGACCGTGGTTCCTACGAGTTGACAAGACACGGGCCTAAAGGGGATCAATTCATTATGGAATCCCAAGCAAGACAATTGTTCTACATTGAGGACCCGACCAATGATAAGTGGTCTATTATTCTTCAAGGGAAGAGGCACATTGCTGGTGGGGATGGTGAAGATGTGTGTGAGTTTGTTGAGGAGATCTCACCCTTCTCCTTGCGAATACCTGTCAAAAATAAGGATGCCAATTTTGAAGAATTGTAAAGGGTTGACCATCAAGAGGGCATATATATTAAAGATAAGTCAAAGGAAGGGAAAAAGGGCATAAACCATGTGATTAGATGAACTCGATAAGAACATTATTGTATAAAAATTTTTATTCATGGATATACATATTTTTGCTTGATTTAGTAACTGCAGACTTGCTTTTCATTATT
Source organism: Talinum fruticosum (assembly GCA_021018815.1). Lineage (NCBI taxonomy): Eukaryota > Viridiplantae > Streptophyta > Magnoliopsida > Caryophyllales > Talinaceae > Talinum > Talinum fruticosum. The sequence goes on from JAITYX010000018.1 coordinate 2,661,077, forward strand.
TCGACTTTAACAATTCCATGTAGCAGTTCATTGTTCAATGATGAGGATCAAAAGGACTAAGTCTGTCAAATGGAAGGGTAAAAAACTTTTTCGGTTGAGAAGCGAAGTCGAGATTAGTAACCAATGTTAGTTTTGACTTCCTTTCCCATTTTATTATCCTTCTATGTTTGTTCTGTTTCTTACGGAAAAGTTGTTATGTTAGGCACCTGAGTTTTGTCGATCATCTAAAACTCAATGATATAGCTTCTAAAGTAGTTGATTCCAAAGGTGCATACATGATGATGACAAGCTTTTTCAAGTAAACAAGTGATTTATACCCTTTTTGGTCTCTAATCTCAGCTCTCACTTCTTAGCTAGCAATTTTTGGTATAAATTCGGATGAAGTGATTTATACCACAAAGTTCCTAATTGAGAAGCGGAAGCGAGAATAGTGACCAAAGTTAGGGTTGATGTCCTTTCTAATTTATGATCCTTCTATGTTTGTTATCTTTCTTGTGGATAAGTTGTTGATTAACGCTTTCCTCGCTTTTATGTAGTTATAAGACGAGCATCACTTTGGGACAATGACAAAGGAAATAGAGATTGCTGGTAAGATGTCCTACTTGTGTACTTCTTTTTCAGTATTTATGCAAAAAGTCCATCTCTTTGTCTTAGAATTTTATGGTTTAAATGATTTCAATATTTATGCCAAAAGTTTCATCTCTATCAACTCAAATTTATGCTTTTTAGTAGATTGTGCTTATGACTATATTGCTTGCTTGGCATTTATTCATAAGTGACGTGGACAACAAATATGATGTATATATGTTGTCCAGGCTAGTGCTACAACAAATCCAAGTAAGCAATATCGTCACAAAGATAATCACATAACTAATTCTACTATAAAATGCATCACTTTGGGTAAATAGCGATTTTCCTTTTGGCATAAACATTGATAACATTTATACCATAAAATTTCAAGACAAGAGATGTAATTTTTGACATAAATACTGAAAGAAGAGTACTCTTTGTATTATATTTCACATTGTAATATATTCTTTATTGGAACTTGTTAAAGATGGAACTATTGTGTTTGTAGTAATGTGTGAAATTTTTTATATGAAACAATTGAGGTTGTTGGTGGTTGTTGTGTAAGTCGTTGTGGTTGTACATGTGTACATACTCGTTTATATAACTTTGTACAACGGGTACGAAAAAACAAAAAAGTTATAAAAAAATTCAAACCTATTAGAACCATAGTAATAGGTTCGAATATAACCTATTACTACGGTTCTTAGTTAAAAACCGTAGTAATAGGTCTTCACCTAAAATTTTGGCCAAAACAAGGGGGATTTGGGCCAAGACCTATTACTGCGGTTTTTAAATAAGAATCGTAGTAAATAGGTCAACCTATTACTATGGTTCTTCTCACGTAACTATAGTTATAGGTGGCCTATGACTACGGTTGCTTGGATTAACCGTATTAGTATGTCTTCTTTTACTATGGTTTCCAACCGTAGTAAAAGATTCCCATCTACAATGACGGCCACACACATGATGCCGGATAATCGTAATTAAGGTCTTTCGGAACCATAGTGAAAAGTGGTTCTTATAGTAGTGTCTCTATCCTTAAGGCTGCTCAAAAACCCAATAATAACAAGAACCCATTTAGCGGAACCTTAGTCATCTTTTCTGAACCTATTCTAGGTCGAGTGGGATCCTTCTTTCTCCTTTAAAGATATAAATGAACCCAAGTCATAAATCAAGCATACCTCTATTATACTCAGTAGTATGTGGACTATGGGCAAGTGATGAAGAGGATGTTTATGAGATTATGGATGACAACGATGACAACTTATGGGGCACACAATCCTTAGAAATTGACGACTTTTGGAGAGAACCAAAAACTTATGAAGTTCAATTCCTAACAAGATCTAGATAACATAACGCACCAGTAGGTCCACAACAGCACTAAATAAGCCCCAAAAAAAAAAAAAAGAAGCTACCAAAGAAAAAGATCCAATCCTCAAGCAGCTTCAAAAACTCAACACTGGCATATCTATTTGGTAGCTAATATTCAACTCTCGGAGGCATAGACAAGCCTTGATCGATGCACTTAGTAAGATCGAGACATCTCCTGAAGTCAAACTTAAAGAGGAAGTAGGATTGGTTAACAATTGGGATGGATTTATTACCTTTTATAAGAAGGACTTACCTAAAGAAGCCATTGCACAAAACAATGCCCTTTATTTAAGTGTGACTTGCATTAACAAGTTCATACCTTTGACCCTAGTAGACAACGGTTCAATAAGAGGTTAGGCATTAGAGAGCAACAACTCTATAAGAAAACTGTTCATTTTAGAAGTTATGACAATTCCAAAAGAGTAGTTTTAGGAATAGTGACTCTCTCCATCGGTGTTGGGCAAGTAAAGAATATCAACTTTCAGGTCTTAGACATTCTTGCCACTTTTAATTCTATCCCCATAATTTAAGGCAAGATGAGAGGGAAGTGGTAGAGACTGAATAACTACAGTTTGGTAACTGTCATACGTGCATATAAGAAGTTCGTTGGCAATTTTATCCCCATAATTTTAGGCAAGATGAGGGCAAATATGGAAAAATGAAAGTTATACAACTACATGAGGGTCATGGCTTTATATATAACATAGATTAAGTGATGACCTTTTTTTGGAAAATATTTATCTAAGCGATCTATGATAGATTTGGAAATTGAGCCAAATAATCAATATGAGATCATTTCTACTTTCAGCTGGCTAGTAGAGACAATGTTAGCCTTCCCAGGTACTGTTTAAAGTACCCACGTGCATTCAACAATTTGGGGGAGGAGGAATGAGGGAGATGATCATTGTTTTTTTTTTTTTTTTGGGATTTATCTGTAGTATATATAAATGGGTAAGGTCCAAAAATGGACTAGGTATAATTCTATTTGAGTTCCTTTTCCATTTTTGAATTTTGTTATTGCCTTGGCCAAGGCAGATCAAATTGTCATAAAATATTGGAGATTGTTGTTTGAGTTTTCTTATTGTTAGCATGGAAGGAAAGCCCTACTTAAAATATGATTTAGTTTCTGAAATGAGAATCTATATCTCCATCCTCCAATGCTTATCCTTTCTATAAGACTAGGGACTTGATGGATCAGCTTTTAGCCTTTTTCAATCTAATGATGCTTGTGTGGATTTGGTAATTGGTGTGAGAATAGGGAATAAGACTTTCTATTAAGGAAATAAGTCTGATGAGTGGTTAGACAAAACAAGCAGTGTTTTTAGTCAAATTGTATGACCAATGCTTGGGGGAATTCCCAGTTCTTTCCAGATTGTTTTTTTGTTGTATAGGTTGGTATTTGTTACATTGACGATAATATTAACTGGTATGTTGATTGGTAAGTAGAATGTTTTTGAGGTAAATTGTTTCATGTAAGTTCTTACTTTTCTATGGATACATACCTTTTGTGGGCAATGTATTTGGAATTCGCTTCAGCTTTTGTGGATAGTTTTATCACCTTCAATAGATGTTATTATTTCATGTTGAAGGAAGGGGATAAGACGATGTCACATATAGTTAAAACAACAGTAGCTGTATATGGTATGTTTTAATCATTCCTAAGCTTTCTGATGGGAATTCAAATATTATTGATAGCTTGTTGGTTAATCTATTTGCAATGTTGTCAAAACAATTCATATACAGCTGATAACAATTACTCAACATTCTCTTCTAAAACATGCATATATAAGTGATATTGATGTCTGATATGAGCTGTGTGTCTTTTTTATTTCACAATCAGACTAGGTAGTTTCTTGTTGCTGTATTTTTGGGGCTTAACTTGTGTGCTGTCTTTTCTTCATTTTTACAACATTTCGCCAGAAGATGCCCGTTTCTTTGGCATGGACCCCAAAACATTAGTTCTCTTGGAGCAAAGAGTTATTCTGTTCTTGTGAGTGATGGAAACTACTGGTTTTTCTTATTTTAATGTGGGCATCACTTGGATGTTCGTACCTTGCTGTTATGTTTTGTGGTAGAGTATCCTAGATTGTTGCGCTTTTGGTCTAAAAAGGTAGAAAAGTTAACTAGTTGTGTGGGTTAGACAACCTTGTTATATAGAGGTGGTTGCTAATTTTTCCTCATGTGTGCCAATGTTATGACTGGGGTATTTTGGTGGTTTTATTGGACCCTCTTGGGGAGTGACTTCATCTAATAACCTATAATTGTTTTTGAAAATATTTCTTTCTGGTGGTAAAGAAAAACTGAATTTTATGTACAATTCCCCTAATTATTCAACATTATTTCCTAGCTTTTTATCAAATGCAAGGAGGCTGGCTTTTGACTGCACTAATATGTGAATACTTAGACTAGGCCCAGCTAAATCACACACTTAAAGTGTAGCATCCAGAGTGTAATTTGGTATAAGAACCATAATTTCTTTCTCTTATAAATCTTTTACAAAAGGTTAGAAGTTGTATTCCTATCTATTCATTCTTCATGTAATTTTGTCTTTGTCAAAGGAGTTTTGGAAAGAACTAGAGTTTAGTAGCAAAAATGGATATGATCTCGGCAAGAATGGAAAAGATGGACCTGTGCTTTTAGATGTTTAAGATTGAAATATCATGAATTATGTGCACCTTTTTATTTTGTTAATTAGAATATGATAAATATTTGATATGATAAAGTGAAATAAAGTAAAGTGCCTTCCTCTATTTCCTTTCTATTGTAGTAGGTAGTTTATTGTTTTATACGATCTAATGGAATTAACTTCTCTACAACTTAGGAGTAAGTGTTGCTAAATCTAACCCCCTCAAATCTGTCTAGGTGGGACTGTAGGACTATCTGGTTTGATTTGGAAACTTTAACATGATAAATATTTGATCTCTGGGAATTGTTTGTTCTTAGTTTCATTCTAGAGAAAGCTATATTTCATACAAATCTAGTGTTTCTTGTAGTTAATGACTTCTGAGCTCTTTTTTTCTATTGTTTTGGGGGGGCATTGTGTTGACATTGATAAGACAAGTCTTCCTTGCATAATTTCATAATTTGCTTTATCGTATTGATGATTGACTTGGATGTGATCTTCAGTTCTTTATCTTCACTCTTTTGTGGGAAGGAAGTGGGGATTGATGCTACTCTTGTGGTCCTCTTTGTGGCTCTTAATTGAGTGCCTTATAGCAACATAAAATTATGTGCTGTCAGAAAATCTTTTTAACAACTTCTGTTTGTGTGGAGTTGTTTGCTTATTATGGATTTCTTAATTGAGTGCGAGTGTAGAATAAAGCACTGAGTGGTAAAGGTTTAATGCCTTAATATGATGGTGTACAACTTTCTTGCACATAATCCAAAACCCCTCTCTGTCTACTCATTCAATACTATTGGCCAAAAGAATTGGGTGTTAACAGCTGTAGATATGGGGTAGAATCAGCACAGTGGGAATCAAATACTTCCCTGAAAATTAGAATGTGGGGAACATAACAATACCTACTACTCAACCCAAAAGTTGGCTTATCAGTCAACAAATGCACACACACGCACACACAAGAGCTGTAATATTGAGCCTTACATACTTATTAATAACCAAATATTTTTCTAGATATTTGTCAGAGTTACTGATAGCCCGTGCCTATTTTCCTGTCCACTTCAACCAAAGCTTCTCAGTTTATTATAACACCCCCTTCTCCTAAGAGGCGGAGTACTTCAAATTAAGGACGATTTCACTTTGCTTCATAATTCATAAGTAAACCCTCAGCCTAGGGATGACTTTTGCTCTGTCTGGAAATTAATGGGGTTGCAAAGCATTTGCTACTTTATATATATTCTGCCCAAAAGTGGCACGGGAATATAGAAATTTGTATAAAAGGCACCTTATATATATTATATGAGATTTCAAAGAGTATTCATTGAAGCATTTAAAAGTTTATTAAAGCTCCAATAAATTTCTCTTTTCTGTGTTTGTTGAATAAAAAGCACATGCGCATTTGTTGGCTTGGATGAAAATTATCTTATCCCAGACCATAATTATCCCTAAAAATATGTAAAAGTTTTCTTAATGTGGCATACAGTACCAACTATTGATATTCATGTCAGTCACGAATATTTCTGGTTTTATAATTGGCAACCTGATCCACTTCAAAAGTGTAGCCATATAGAACCTTTTTAGGCATTGGAAATACAGAAAAGTAGAGAAACCCTTAGGCTCTATTTGATTCTAAGAAAATAGGTTGGAAAGAAAATTTAAATGAAAAAAAGTGATGAGGAAAAAAGTTAAGAGGAAATTAATTTTTTTCTTATGTTTGGTTCAAGGAAAAATAGACGGAAAAAATTATAATCATTACATTGTCATGGAGAGCATAAAGAAAATACTTAATAGCATTGATTAATTGAGAGGAGAGAGAAAATTTTAATGGCATTTCTTAATAGAATTCTGTCTCTTTTTTTCATTTCTCTCTCTTTGTGAAGTTTTTCTTCCATTTTCCTCTCAATTTTGGAAGGAAAATATCATTGACCAAATTGACAAAATTTTCCATGAGTTTTTCCATCAAACTTTTTTTCTCTCATTTTTCTTCAATTCAAACAAGGGAAAGAAATTCATTTTCCACATTTTTTTCTTTCCTTCTAATTTTCTTAGAATCAAATAGAGTCTTAATGAGATGAAAAAATAGAAAGTATTAGCCAATCTTACTTATTATGTCACTTTCATTAATACATTTTAACCCCAAAGTACTTTTATTCCCCCTCCCCTTCATTATGGTCTTTCATTAATGGATGATAAAAACCTCAACATAAGAAATATGATAAATGATAACACTACATGCTTACAGTTCTTAGATTAAGAAAATTCAAATGGACTTCTTAGAAATCTTCTCTTTCTTCTACAGATGTCATGAGTTCTTGATTGGAATACGTGATACGGTTATACCATGTTATCCTTGTGCACAATGAATAAGGACCCAATTATTTTATGAGTACATTATTCTCTCAAGGAAGTGACATTTGTTGAATCCTAAAAGCATGATAATGTAAATATTATTCCATTGCTAATTATTTTAAATTTAGGAGGCTAACTATCTATATCTCCCTAGCTTTGTTATGGATAAAATCGCATGCTTCATTGCTTTGCAGAGTTCTTCGAGGGATTTTCTCCATAGGAGGGGATAGTAAGGACTGAAAAAATCAGAGTGAGACAATGAAACTGGGGGAAAAAAGCATACATGAATATAGTAAATAGTAAGGAAACGTTATGGTTTCCCATGGTAATTCTAGAAAAATAACATATTCGATTATCCTCGAAGATTCTTGCTAACAAATCAGAAAATTCCTAAGGTCTAATGCGCTCAATGCATTTTATGTAATTAGATTTTGGTTTGGCTAAAAGCCAAACTAATATGGGGACTATTACCCTCTTCTTCATAAGGAACATGGTTAAATATGCTAGGAAAACTTGATTAGATAGTACATCTATAAGGACATAATGGCAAGATCGATTGGGGATTCTATCTTTTCAGATGAAAGAAGAACAATGTGAGCCCAGTTCCTCAGATTATGAACAAGGATTATGTAATGAGCCTTAGCGTGAATATTAACTGCAAATTGCTAAAGTGGTTGATGTACCTGTGTCACTTCTCTGTTTCCTTTGTGGAAATGTAGTTGGCCACTTCAACCTTTACCAACTCTCTAGATGTCAAAAGGAGAAAGTTACCCAAAAAGATATCCCAAGGAGATATGCTTGTTATAGCACATGATTATGTACGAATACATACTAGAGATGCACTCAATAGAATTCAGCCTTGAATTGTTATGAAGATATTCCACCCTTTTTCCCCTTCCCCCTAGAATATCAAAAATAAATTAAATGTGTAGGTGGTTTTATTGGACCCTCCTGGGGAGTGACTTTGTCTAATAACCTATAACTATTTCTAAAAATATCTCTTTCTGGTGCTAAAGAAAAACTTAATTTCATGTACAATTCCCCTAATTATTTAACATTATTTTCTTGCTTTTTATCAAATACAGGGAGGCTAGCTTTTGCCACGAAAATTTTTGATTGTGGCATAGTCATTATTTCATATATATACACTTGTACTGACGAAAATTTCCTATGGCTAGACAAAAAAATTGCCACGATTTTATGTTTCTTATGGCATAATTCATGGCACAAGTGATGAATTCTTATAGTGTAACCTCCTTCTATGACGCCCTTGGTTACATGACCACCAAGCAGTGCCCTCCACACTGCATCAAAAGGTTAAAATGATCGTTAAATGGCAAGTGGCACCTGTTAAGGGACCTGTTCGGGGAGATAACCTCTGTTCTACAATAACTTCTAAAGAGTCTATCATTGAAATCTATCATGATTCCAACGACGAAGAGCTGTATGGATTCGAAACTCGTAGCTGTTGTAGAAGAAGATAAAGTACCTAAACTTCAATTTGTATACTAACCCTAGCTAACCCTAGCATCTATTCGATGTTAAAGAAGAAGGGGTACTTTCCTTGTCTAGCTATAGGATGAAGGGCATACCACCCAATCTACCAACCCTTTGAACCCACTAATAAGTACAAGTTTTTGGTTTAGACTACCACCCAGCTGCTAAGGAAGCAACCCAAGCTAAATGGGAAATATAAGATAAGAGGACTGCATCGTTAACAGTCCACTTTATTAAGCCCTATCCTCACACCTTGAGTGGGAGATTTTTGATAAAAAGGGTCGACTCCCGTTGTTATGGTTTTCCTGAGCCTTATTATCTAAAGGAGAAGGGCATCATGGTCCAAGATTCGGTTAATGCCGGATGTTGGAAAAGAAGCACTCTACCTCCTGAAAAAGAACATTCCACTCTAGACTAGACCAATCTAGCATAAAACAATATCTTCATTCCGTTGTTCGAATAAGAGAAGCACCTGGAGGGGAATTTAATTTCGATGCTTGTCCCAAGCCATGTTGCACCCGCATTTCAATCGGTCGATGTATATCACCAACGTAGATCAAGAAGGCTCCAAGCATTTCACATGGATTGATAGTGAAGAGGGCCAAGAGTTTGCTATCATCCCGGGAGAGTAGTCCGCTTCAAAGTCTAGAGGTAGAGCTGGTTTTTCTTTTTCTAATTCCGCTTGTTCTTTTTCCAATTCTATAATTTTTGTTTTGAAGTCCGATGTACTTGTTTCCTCATTCAATAAGATGAATCATTCTACTTACTCATTGCCTCCTCCTTTTCAAAATTATTTTACCTCTAATAATGAATAAGAAATCCCTAAAAAATTGATAAAAGATATGGAAGATCATGAAAATCGCTCACCAATTGTAGACGAAAAATCACTATTAATTTAGGATATCTAGATCAACCCCAAGAGGTTAAGATTGGGAAAACTCTTATGTCCGGAAGAGCAGAACCACTTTACTTCGCTCCTTACGGAGTTTATAGATGTCTTAACTTAGTCCTATAGAGACATGCCGAGGATGGATCCTATTATAGTAAAACACAAAATTTCACACTATAAAGATGCCAAAACAGTTAAGTAGAAGCTTAGAAGAATGAAACCTAAGTGGGTCTTAAAGATCAAAGAAGAGGTTCAAAAGCAGCTAGACACTAGGTTCATTAAAGTAGGCCACTACCCTTAATGGGTAGAAAATGTTGTGTTAGTCCTGAAGAAGACGGAAGGGTTAAGATGTGTCTCGACTTCGAGAGATCCGAATAAGGCGAGTGCCAAAGATGACTTTCCTCTACCCTACATAGACGTTTTAGTTGACAACATGGTTTGTCATACTTTACTCTCCTTCATGGATGGCTACGCAAGGCATAACCAAGTTAAGATAGCCGAGGAAGATATGGAGAAAAAGACCTTCATCACTTAATGGGGACGTATTACTATGTAGTTATGCCATTCAAACCGAAGAATACCGGAGCCACATATCAAAGGACAGCCACAGCCTTGCTACATAACATGATACTCAAGGAAACCGAAGTCTACATCATCAAGTCCAAAGACAAGGTAGGGCAACTACCTAGCCTTAGGAAATTCTTCAAAAGACTACAAAACTACAACATACGTCTTGGGGTGACCTAAGGCAAACTATTAGGCTATGTACTCTATCTTAAAGGAATTGAAGTTTATCCATCCAAGATCAAACCCATCCAGGAGATACCACCATCAAAGACCGAAAAGGAAATATGAGGTTTTCTAGGACATTTGCAATACATTAGTCGTTTCATATCAAAGCCGACTATGGTATGTGAACCGATGTTTAAGAAGCTCAAAAGGGAGTCGAACCTATCCGAGACGATAAGTGCCAAGAAACATTTGAAAGGGTTAAGATGTACTTGGCCAATCAACTCGTTTTAATTCCACTACAACCTAGAAAACCATTCCTTTTATATCTTACCACCACAGAGACCAGAATGGGAGCCATACTAGCTTAACGAGATTGAAAGGAAGAGCATGTCATGTACTATCTAAGAAAGAAATTCTTAGAGTACAAAACTCGATATACTCCCTAGAAAAAAACAAGTACTTGGCTTTAGTTTGGGCCACTAAGAAATTCAAACACTACATGCTAGCCTATTTGATACTAGTAGTGCCAATGGACCCCATTAAGTATATTTTGGAACAACCAACTGTCGCGCAGTAAGATAGCTCGATCAATGGTTATGTTATCGAATTCGAACTCAAATATGTCCCACAAAAGGCGAGTTATGGGGAGAGTTGTGTTAGAATTCTTGGGTGATCTATCGATAGTTGAAGCACAACCTGGAGAAGTTTGATTTTCTAAACGAGGGCATTCTACGTGTAGAGGTTGGCATGTGGACAATGTAATTCAATGGGGCTTCCAATTAGAAGGGCTTTGGGATATGTATCCTTTTAGTCTTTCCGAGAGGTAGCAGATTTACTAGAGAAATATAAAATAAAGCATCACAAGTCTTCTTCTTATCACCCTCGGACCAATAGGGCAGCCGAAGCAAGCAAACAAGAACATCAATAAGATAGTGGAGAAAATGGATGTAAGATAGTGGAGAAAATGCCTATCGCCTATAAAGACTGGCCCGACAAACTACCTTTTTCTTTATGGCGCTATCGAACCTCAATTAAGACATCCACGGGAGCAACCCCTTACTCCCTAGTTTATGGCATGGAACTCATTAAGGATCATAGTTGAAAGCCAAATCCCGAAGCAAGATTCGACCAAAGCATGGTATAAAGAGTTGGTTTCATATGAGCGACCTTTAAGTGATCTACATAATGTCCAAATATACCGGAATGTATATCAAGTGAATTTTGGGAGAAGGTTAGGCCTCGTCATTTATAAGTTGGTGACATAGTCCTTAAGGAGATAAGAGCACCTATTTAGGACCCGAGAGGAAAGTTTAGGCCCAAATGGCAAGGACCATACATCCTAAGTAAAATCCTGCTGGGAGGTGTAGTCAAACCGACAGATTTAGATGGGGAAGAATTATTCCAATACACAAATCTGGACCAGTTGAAGAAATATTATGTTTAGCACTAAACTAAACGGATTAGGCAAAAACCAAGCCCAACCCAAACCAGGATACAACCCTAACCGACACCAGTCAATGCCTGGTCAACGGCAGGGTGGCCGAGCCTAGTTCGGTTTTAGGTAGCCTAGTATTTCTTTTCACATATTCGATCGTCTTTGGGGCGAGTCCATTATATTTGCATGATTTTAATGAGCGAATAAAAATATAAATGAAGTATAAAAGTAAGTATACTACTAGGCTTTTACTTTATTGATAATGGGGATAAGCTTACTACTTATATGAGTACATAACTAAAAAGGAAGTAACAAGCATAAAACTTGGAAAATAAAAAGTTCAAAAAGGTAAAACAATGATATTAAAAATAAATTCTTCCTAATTCTAAGCCCTAGTCTATCTTCACTTTTTTTCCCTTTTGAGTTGCTTGACTCATTTGCATCTCCTTCGATTCGTTTCTTCAATTATTCGATCCTATGAGCCTTTCTCTCCTTTTCCTCGTTATCCTCCGCTTCTCTTTTGTGGGCCCGCTCATTAGCTTGCAGGAGTACTTCACAGGTTTGTAAGGGTACAGGAGTACAAGCATCCTTCCATTGGTCATGTTCTCGAGCCCTTAGCGTCTTATGCTTCATAGGATCGGACTCCTTTAAACATTTCCGATAAAAATTAGAGACAACTTCGGATCGCTCCTCCGTAGGGTTGTTCAACCATGGCAAGTTTATCCAAGCACTTGCTCCAAGACTGGCTCACTTAATGCTTCTTTGAACATTGAACGAGGCAGGAGATACACAATCCGGATACGGTATGTCTTGTACCCGACCTATTTGCCGCATAACACACTATGGGAAGTAGTACGGACTAGTTTTAAATCCCAACAATCATACATAAAGGAACCTCATGACATGTGTCCTAAATCGGGACACACACCAATGCTTAATGTACCATGTTGTAGGGAAACTAATGAAGACTTAGACTTTACTCCGCACATTTCGAGTACCATTAAAGGAATCAGGTATACAACTTCCTCTCTTATAGAGTTTTGACTCGAAGGCATTCTCTATACCTTAGAAAGTTTTCTGAATGATATAATATTTTCTCTAAGTGATATAGCATTTAATTCATATATTTTTGCTTGTCCTCGTGAGACTCGAAAGCATATCTATACTCATTGTTGTAAACTCGGATCTCGAGTCTCTCACCACTTAGAATTATCGCATGTTCAATTGACTACATTCGCATATCCGCACTCGAGTCCGACTTCATATTACAAATCTTATTTTGTTATAGTCGGCGCTTCTAGTATGAATCATGCTTAGTCTAAATCAAGTTTATTTCACTCGATATTCGTTGTATAACTTGATTCTCGCTTAGACTAACTCGGATGGAATTTTGAGTTTCATGGATATTAGACTCAGAAAATTCCATTCCTTTTCCGACTCGGATAATTAGTTACGTAATTATATTAATTATATCATTATCCGTGTCTAATCTTAGACCAAAGTATTTTATAATTTGAGAACCAATTTGATTTACTTTTGTAGGTTATTCAAACGAGGATACACTTTTTGAATTACAAAAGTAATCGGCTTCAAAACGTCAAATCACCAGCGAGACATGGCTTTTCCTATTCTCCGACCTAGCTCCAGGAAGATTGTGTCGAGGCTGTCTGTTTTCAAATCTGGAAAACTGAAATGCCAAGCTTAACGGTGGTTTCCACCTTATCTTTCAAGACACCGCCGAGTGGTTTTGGGACTTCCAAAGGAGTTAAGAACCGTTGTCCAACGTTCATATCTCAACGGATACTTTACGAGTGACTCGGAAAGTCCTTAACAATGGTCACAAAGGAATCTCGGTCGGAAGATGGACTCAACGGCTATGCTACTTGGTCATCTATAAATAGAAGCCAACTCTCAAGACTTGAAGATTGGCCGAACCTATTGTTAATACATATTCTTGAGCAAAGTCATTGTAATCATTCTCAATCTTCTACTTACAACTCCTACTCTGTAATTTATTATATTCGAGTTGTAAGGTCTTGTACTTAGTTACAAACACTCTCTTCTTACTTTCTAAGTAAGGTCCCTTGATCGAGCTGTAAGGGTTAACTCAGCTCGGTTGTCCCTAGCTGTAACGGTGATCTCGGCTAGGAAGTACTAGATCGAGATAAGGAAATTTCGAGTCTAGGAAAACTTGTAAAGAGTTGTTTAAGGGAGCAACTTGGGTTCGGTCGACCTACCGTATTTTGTGGACTCAAAATAGTGGATTTGACTTCGTGCTTGGATTAGCACGGTCCGTGGTTTCGCCCTGGTGGGTTTCCACGTACTTTCCGTGTTTGCACTTTACGAGTACATTCTAGACTCGGACAGATTGAAAGCTTCAGCTTTATCCGCTTCTTTACTCCTCACTGCTATTCCGAGTTCATACTTTTCGACTTCATTTAGACTTAGAATCTGTTTCATGTCTGTCTTCGTTCTCAAAAGAGGTTGTTTTTCGAAAAATCTTCCATCACCCTATTCACCCCCTCTAGGGTGACTTAGTCTCTCCCCGAGCAAACCTTCAATTGGTATCGAGCCTAGCCTTTCAAAAAGGATCTAACCATCCAAAGGTTTAAAGATCAAATGGCTCGGAACAACGGAGAGTTCGATGAAGGAAGATCTTCCAACGGACCACCAAAATTCAAAGGATCAAACTTCGTGCACTAGAAGAAACTCATGGAATGTTTCCTCATGGATCATGATGAAGATGTCCGGGACATCATATAAAATGGAAACTACATTCCCATGAAGACAGAAGAGTTTAGACTCATTCCCAAGACAAAGGCCGAGTTGACTCCAGGAGAAGCAGAGAAGTTCGGAAAGAACGTCAAGGCAATGAACATTTTGATGTGCGTCATTAGCTCGGAAGAATACAATCAAGTGTCTGCACTGTGATTCAGCCAAGGAAGTATGGGACACACTGGTCAACACTTATAAAGGCACAAGCCAGGTCGGACAAGCGAAGATCGGTCAATATCTTCATAAATATGAGCTATTTAAGATGGAGCCAGAAGAAAACATCACTCGGATGTTTATTCGATTTACTTGAGATTACCAACAATCTCAAATCTCTGGGTAAGAAGATTTCCCACCAGGAAATGTGCGAAAGATACTCGAAGTCTACCCGAGAGAAGATGGGATCCCAAGGTGACTGCCATAAAGGAGGGGCGGAACCTGTCACTCCTAACGCCAGGACGAGCTCATTGGAAAGCTTCTCACTCATGAAATCCACCTAGAAGAGGAGGATGCTGAGGGCAGCACCAAAAAGAACATAGCGCGAAAGCCTCGGAAACCGAGAGAAGCAAATCTGAGTTCCTCGATTTAGAAGAGGATCCCATGTCACTTATTGCGAGAGGCTTCAAGAGAATAATGAAGCACAAAAGATGGGATAAACGGCCAAAAGAAGAATTTTACAAGAAAGATAAGAAGGACGAGGAAAGGTAAATACTCATCTCCTTCAAAGCTTTCTTTGACTAAGAACTCGGCTATTTTGAATGTGGCAGCAAGGATCACATAGTCAAAGACTATCCAAAGAGGAAACGGGACAGAAAGAAGAAAAAAGGCTATGATGGCCACATGGAGCGATGAGGACTCATCGGAAGATGACGAGGACTCGGATGACTCAAAATGTCTAATGGCCATCTCCGACTCGAAGCGAAACAGAGTCGACTCGGACAATGAGGAATCCAATCCTCAAGAGGTAATTGAGTACTTTCTCAAATTCTCCAAAGTTGATTTAGCAAAGTATATTTTCACTTTGGAAGAAAAGTCCAATTCGATTCCTCTCGTTTTAAAGAACAACTTGAGTTGATTTTCTCTGAGAGCAATGCTTTAAAAAATGAGTTGGAAAAATTGAGACTTACACTTAGAGAACTCAAGACTAGCGCTCAATCCAATGAGGCCGAGTCCGAGTTACTCGAGAAGAGAAAATGAGTAGCTAAAGCAAAAGCTCAATGAGTCTCAAGGTCTTGTTTTAAAGTTTACTCAAGGTCGGAAAAACCTTGACATGCTCTTAGGATCTCAGTGTGTCTCCTTCGAAAAGAAGGTCTTAGTTTCAACAAAGACGAAGAATCCAATTCTTACTTTAAGCTTTTCAAAAGGATTCCGAAGCTGTAAAGTTCGGGAAGGCTGAGGATGGTCCCATTCATAAAAATGAAAGGAGGATTAAGTCCAGACACTGTTTACAAGAAGAAATCATCTTCTCAGGATTTCAAAAGAAAAGTCTTTCAAAAGAAAGAGACACGGACTCGGTTCTCCACGAGAAAGACTCGGAATCGGACTAAATCCAAAGTCATTCAAATCGGGTTCCGAAAAACCTTCTTCCTCGAGAAAAGACCACGAGTAAAGAGTGTTCTTGGGTTCGTTATAGGGAGTGAGAAGGGTTAGATTGTCTCTGTTTTGCAAGTCACTCGGAAGAGATCAAAGGACATTGGTACCTTGACAATGGATGCTCACGTCACATGTCGGGAGACTCGGGACTCTTTTACGAGTTAGAAAAACATAAAGGAGGAAAAGTCACTTTTGGAGATAACAGCAAGGGCAAGATAATTGGGATAGGCAAGATTGGAAAGGGAAGCAATCTGGTCAGCCAGTTTACCTTGTCAAACGATTAAAGTACAACTCGCTTAGCATCTCTCAACTGTGCGATAAAGGTCAAGAGGTAAGATTCACTCGGACCAATTGTTACATTTCGATGTTACCACCAAGGAGATCAAACTATCGGGTAAAAGATCGGGTAACACTTATGTTATTCCTCTTTCGACCCGAGTCGAACTTATCTTGTTTAAAAGCATCTCTTCATGATGACTCATGGACATGGCATCGTAGATTAGGCCATATTAGCATGCATACTATTAAGAAATTGGCATCTCATGGTTTGGTTAGGGGTTTACCTAACTGTGCATTTGAGAAAGATAAAGTTTGTGAAGCATGCACAAGAGGGAAACAAGTCAAATCATCATTCAAATCTCTGAAGACAGTTTCCACATCCAAAGTGCTTGAGCTACTGCATATGGACTTATGTGGTGAAATCCCAGTTAAGAGCCTCGGAGGTAAATCATATATATTTGTTATTATTGATGATTATTCACGATTTACCCGGGTGTGTTTTCTTAAGCACAAAAATGAAGCATTCAAGGAGTTCGAGCAAGCTCTGCAAAAATCCAAGTTGAGTCTCGGACTCAAATTCGGAGAATCGAACGGACCATGGAAGAGAGTTTTATTATTCAAAGAATCGGAACACCTTTACTGATAACACCGAGTATGTCGCCCCATAGTCAAAGTACAATCTTACTTGAACCGTTGATCTTATACTCCAAACCCCATCATGACCTTGTTCAAAGAGTCTATTGCTAAGATAGAAGCTAAGATTAACGCCCGGGATAAGAAGATTGAGTTAATAGTAGAAACCATTGATCTTATACTCTAAAAGCTGAACAAGGATGCTAATGAAACAAGAAAATATGGGGAGGAAGACAACCCTTAACCAAAACCTCGGGCTCGGCCTAAGCCCCAGTCTAATCCACGAATAGATCGAACAAAGAAGGCATTGCGCGAGTCTTCTATGTTCAATTACTACTATTTGGCTCTGGGATTCACTTCAATCCCTAAAGGGAAATTGCCCCCAAAATTCACCATACCCGATATCAAGTTCCATGGGATTGAAAACCTTCACCACCACGTGAGGAACCCGAAACCTAGCTATCATGGCTGATCGACCCTCTAAAAAGGATCGAGGTTAGATTAATTATCAAGCACCTAAAACCCGCCTATTAGCAACACCTGAAGTTTTTGTATTTCATGGACTTCAAAAACTTTAAAATGTCGACATGCTTATAAAAAGGAGTAGGCATCGACAAAAGCTTCAAATAATTAGAAGATCATGCAATGAGCCCATAACTCATCAAGCATGCTAAGAAAGTGTGTATTTCCCTTTTAGATCCATTATATGCTTATTTCCTTTTCCTGTTTCCAAAAAACCAAATCGGTATTCCCTTCGAACTACGAAAGCCCGATTTCCGCTATAACGGATACGTAAGAAGCCCATGAGGTCCAGCCCCAAACCTAATCTTGTTCCCATTTCCCATTTCCAAAATCAAAGCTACTTTACTATACTCGGAGGAGTACAAATCAATTAAGAAAAGGCATTGAATCATCATGAAACATGTCATTCTAATTTGACACTAAACCTCGGCTCCACGTTTCACTACCAGCGAGTAGTAA
Organism: Talinum fruticosum; assembly: GCA_021018815.1. Taxonomy (NCBI): domain Eukaryota; kingdom Viridiplantae; phylum Streptophyta; class Magnoliopsida; order Caryophyllales; family Talinaceae; genus Talinum; species Talinum fruticosum. Next base: position 2,678,798 of record JAITYX010000018.1, read on the forward strand.
ATTGTAGTTCGAGTGGCTTACTTTTCTTTAGGCTCTACTTTAGGTAATGGGGCTAAAGTGCAATTTTGTCTTTGACCTTTTGAAAATATTTGCGTCATCTTAGTAAAAGAATGCATTTGTTCATAGAATAGAGTCTTGTATACATCTCCTTTGCATGAGTCAAACTCCTAAAAATACAAAATTTAATAACAAAGCACTCTATAAGGAATTATTCAATCGAGCATCATTCATCAAGTCAGCATCAAGAAGGTCACCGACATTTCCACCTTTAAAGAAATTCAACTAAGAATGTCGAAGCTCACCAACTCTCTAACATTCAAGAAAAGCTAGACACAAGCACCCAAGAAGAACACGGAGGCTCATGATCGAAAGGGTCATACAACAACTCCTAGAATACAAACAAAAGAGCTATTAGCAAGTAGACTAAAAAGCTCAAAATTAGAATGGAGCACATAACCCCACTAAACATCAGATTTTCAAGCGAGGCTATTCCCTAGATTTCGGACCCAACAACGGTCAAGGTTCGGACACTACGTCAAGCGTTAGGCCCAATAGCGGTCAAGGTTTAGGCATCCCCCGTCGAGCTTCGGGCCCGACGGTGGTCAAGGTTCGGACATCCCCTGTTGAGCTTCGGACCCAGCAACGGTCAAGGTTCGGACAACCCTCATCCAGACTTCGAGGCCCAACCGTGGTCAAGATTCCGACATCCCTCCATCGAACTTCAAGCCCAACAGCGGTCAAAGGTTCGGACACCAAGCTAAGACTTCAGGACCACCCCATAGCCAAGTCAATGAAGCACGTTTGAAACATCACCCGGCTACATATCATTTTAGGTAACACAGATTTGAATGAAAGTCCAAGATCTTTCAAGTGTTACTTGATCCATAGAATCCGAGCATAGCATGTTCTAACTCGCAATGTACTTAGCTTCATCGATTGATAGAGCAACTGGGTTTTGCTTCTTGAAGTACCAAGATATAAGGGATTGACCCGAAATTGCAATGCTCCTGATGTGCTCTTTCTATCAACCTTGTATCCAAGCATAGTCGGCATCCGAGTATCCGAGTGAGAGTCGGTTCCGAGTTTCTTGAGAACCATAAACCTAGATTCCGAGTTCCTGCAAGATATCTAAAAATTCTCTTCACTCGCAATGAGATGTGATTCTTTTGGATTAGCTTGGAATCTTGCACACAGACATACACTAAACATAATGTCTTGCCTACAAGATGTGAGATATAGTAGAGATCCAATCATACCTCTATAGAGTTTCGATTTACTACTTTACCTTTTTCGTCCGAGTCCAGTTTCATGCTAATACTCATTGGTGTTGTTGCATGTTTTGCATCTTAAAGCTTGTATTTCTTCAGCAACTCCTTGGTATACTTGGATTGATGGACATAGATGCCATCTTTGTCTTTCTTGATTTGTAGACCAAGAAAGAAATTGAGCTCTCCTATCATGCTCATTTGGAATTCCTGTCTCATTAACTCGGAAAAATCTCGAGAGAGATTTTCATTAGTAACTCCAAAAATTATATCATCAACATAAATCCAAACAATAAGAAAGTCTTTCACCTTGGTTTTTATGAAAAGAGTTTTGTCAATCTGACCTCTTTTAAAATCATTTTCAACCAAGAAACCGCTCGAGTCTTTCATACCAAGCTCGTGAGCTTGTTTAAGACCATAAAAAGCCTTTTGCAACTTGAAAACATGATTTGGAAATTTTGAGTTTTCAAATCCAGGGGTTGCTCAACATAGACTTCCTCTTGAATGAAACCATTTAGAAAAGCACATTTGACATCCATTTGATACAATTTAATATTCATGCTAGATGCAAATGCCAATAGGATTCTAATTACTTCAATCCTAGCAAATAGTGCAAAGGTTTCCCCACAATCAATCCCTTTTTCTTAATTGTAACTTGAGCCACAAGTCTAGCCTTATTTCTTACTACCAACCAATCCTCATCCAGTTTGTTCTTGAAAACCCATTTGGTTCCTATGATTGGGTGGTCGGAAGGTCGTTTGGTCGAGTTCGGACTTGGTTTCTTTCAAATTGATTAAGTTCCTCTTGCATGGCCTCTACCCATTCAGGTTCATTTAGGGCCTCTAGTGCATTTCTAGGTTCGAGTTAATGATATGAATGCAGTGAATGCACATAGATTTTCAAAGAAGAGCGAGTTCTTACCCCACTGTTGATGTCGGACAAGATGTTCTCGAGTGGGTGGCTCGAAATATATTTGAATGCTCTACCTGTTCTCCGGTTCACCAGATTTGAGGGTTGAACTGGTTGATCTTCTATGATCCGATCCGATTAAGCTTGCCCATCTATTTGACCTTCGAGCATTCCGAGCTGGTTCGATCCGAGTCATGATATTTTGAGCTGCCTCATTCGAGTCGCTTTCTTATGACTTTGTCCGAGCTCGGCTTCAGTAAGATCATCTTCATCTCGACTTATCGGATCCGAGAACGTTGACTCACTTAGTTTTCCCTGATCAAACTCATCAAACACAACGTGGATGCTTTCTTCCACTTTGTTAGTTCTTTTATTGAAAATGCGATAAGCTTTACTATGAGATAAGTAATCAAGAAAGATACCTTCATTTGACCGAGCATCAAACTTGGTCAGGTGATCCATACCATTGTTGTGAACATAGCACTTACATCCGAAGGGTTTGAAGTATGAAATGTTATGCTTCTTTCCTTTATAGAGCTTTTATGGTGTTTTCTTCGAGAATGGGTCCGATGAGGCATCGGTTCGGTGTGTAGTTTGTCTGTGTTGATCTGCCTCAACCAAGAAATAGTAAGGTAGATCATGTTCAATCATCATTGTCCTTCCTATTTCTTCAAGAGTTCGCCACCACTCCATTCTGTTAAGGAGTTCTAAGTGTTGAGAAGTTGTGAGAGATACCATTCTTATCACGAGAACTTTGCAAATTCCGAGTAATCGAACTCCCTTCCATGGTCGGTTCGAATTCTCCTAATCTAAGTCCGAGACTCGCTTGAATTTTCTCGCAGAGCTTGCTGAACTCTTTGAATGCTTCATTTTTGTGCTTAAGAAAACAAACCCAGGTAAATCATGAGTAGTCATCAACAATCACAAGTACATATGATTTACCTCCGAGACTCTTTATAGGAATTTCACCACATAAATCCATATGCAACATTTCAAGCACTTTGGATGTGGTAACAATTTCGAGAGATTTGAAAGATGATCTGACCTATTTCCCTTTTGTTCATGCTTCATAGATTTTATCTTTCTTAAAGGCACAGATTAGGTAAACCTCGACTAAACATGAGATGCAAGCTTTTTGATAATATGCATGCTAACATGACCTAGTCGACGATGTCATGTCCAAGAATCATCATGCAATGATGCTTTTAAACAAGATAAATTTTGACTTGCATCGAAAGAGAATTAAAGTAGGTATTACCCGATCTCTTACCTGATAGCTTAGTCTCTTTGGTGGTTGCATCGAAATATAACAATTTATTTGAGTGAACCTTACCTCTTGACCTTTGTTACACAGCTGATATATGCTTGAGTAGATTGTACTTTAATCCCTTGACAAGATAGACTAGGCTGACCAGGTTATCTCATTTCCCAATCTTGCCTATTCCAACTATCTTGCCATTACTATCATCTCGAAAAGTGACTTTGCCTCCTTTGTAATCTTCTAACTCGGAAAAGAGTCTTGAATCTCCTAACATGTGGCATGAGCATCCACTGTCTAGGTACCAATGATCTTTTGTCTTTTCTCGAGTTACTCGCAAGTCGAAACACACTAACCCTTCTCACTTCCTCTAGCGAACCCGGTAACTCCTTTTACTCGTGGTCCTTTTCGAGGAAGAGTCTTGGGAACCCAGATTTGAATTACTTTGGGTTTAGTCCGATTCTGAGTCTTCCTTTTAGAAAGCCGAGTCTATGTCTCTCTCTTTAGAAAATTTTTTCTTTTATAAACGGGTGGAGAAGGTTTTCTCCTATAAACTATTCTAGGGTCGAGTCCTCCTTTCATTTTTATGAATAGGACCATGCTTAGCTTTCCTGAACTTCACAGTTACGGAATCCTTTTAAAAAGGCTTGAGTAGGAATTAGATTCCTCTTCGACGTTAAAACCAAGTCCTTCTTTTCTAAAAGAGACACACCGAGAGCCTAAAAGCATGTCAAGGTTTTTCCGACCTTGAGTAAATTTCAAAATAAGTTCTTGAGACTCATTGAGCTTTTGTTTTAGATGCTCATTTTCTCTTCGAGTGACTCGGACTTAGTCTCATTAGCTTGAGTACTAGTCTTGAGTTCTCTTACGAGTAAGTCTCAGCTTTTCCAATTCATTTTTCAAACCAATACTCTCGAAGTAAGAGACTCAAGTTTTTCTTTGAATTGAAAGGAATCGAATTGGACTTTAATTCTAAAGTATAAATATATTTTGCTAAATCAACTTTAGAGAACTTAAGAAGGTATTCAATTATCTCTTGAGGATTTGTCTTCTCGGTGTCTAAGTTGTCGGAATCGACTCGGATCCAGACTTACGAGTCCGTTAGTGTCATCGGACACTTTGAGTCATTAGAATCTTCATCTTCTTCATATGAGTATTCATCACTCCATGTGGCCATCATAGCCTTCTTTTTCTTTCTGTCCCTTTTTCTCCTTGGATATGCTTTAACTATGTGATCTTTGCTGCCACATTCAAAACGAACCGAGTTCTTAGTTAAAGATAACTTTGAAGGGGAGGAATGTTTACCTTTTCTGTCCTTCTTATCTTTCTTGTAGAACTCTTCCCTTGGCCTCTTATCCCATTTCTTGTGATTCATCATTCTTTTGAAGCCTCGAGCAATGAGTGTCATGGGATCTTCTTCAGAATTTGAGGAGCTCATATTTTCTCCTCTGTTTTACGAGGCTTTCTATGCAATATTCTTTTTGGTGCTTGACCTCGACATCCTTTTCTTCCGAATGGATTTCATGGGTAAGTAACTTCCCAATCAGTTCATCCGGCTTTAGTTGAGAGAGATTTTGAGCTTCCTCAATGGCTGTCACCTTGGGACCCCATCTCCTCTTAGGTAGACTTCTTAGAATTTTTCCGCACATTTCTTCATGGGAAATCTTTCTACCTAGAGATTTGAGATTGTTTGTAATCTCGGTGAAGCGTATAAACATCCGAGTGATGTTTTATTCTAGCTCCATCTTGAACAGCTCATATTTGTGAAGATATTGACTTATCTTCGCTTGTCTCACTTGGCTTGTTCCTTCATATGTGTTGACAAGAGTGTCTCACACATCTTTAAGCGTATCACAAGCTGACACTCTATTATATTCTTTTGAGCTGATGACGCATATCAAAATGTTCATTGCTTTAAAGTTCTTTCGAACTTTTCGATTCTTCAATGGTGTACTCGAACTTTGCTTTAGGCACAGGTGTTGTGTCTTCCATCTTCATTGGAATGTAATTGCCTTCTTGTATGATGTTCCGGACATCTTCATCGTTGCCTAGCAAAAAGCATTCCATTAGCTTCTTCCAAGTGCACGAAATTTGATCCTTTGAACATAGGTGGTCTGCTTGGAAGATCTTCCCTCATCGAACTCTCCATTGTTTTGAGCCATATGATCTTTAGACCTTTAGGTTGTTAGACACTTTCTAAAAGGCTAGGCTCGATGCCAATTGAAGGTTTGCTCTTGGAGAGTCTTAGTTACCCTAGAGGGGGTGAATAGGGTAATGAGGAAATTTTAATAAACTTGGAAGATTTAAGCTCGAAGAGAATGAACCAAATAATCCGAGTTTAGATTGGACTCGGAAAAGTGTAAACACATATATACGTGGAAACCCTCCCGGGACGAGAAAACCACGGACAGTGCTAGTGCAAGCACCAAGTCAAATCCACTATTTTGAATCCACAAAATACAGCAAGTCGGCTCAACCGAATTGCTCCCTTAAACAATTCTTTACAGAGTTTTCCTAGACTTAGACATTTACTTATCCGATCTAGTACTTCCTAACCGAGGTAACCTTTACAACTACGGATATCCGAGCTGAGTTAACCCTTACAGCTCGGTCAAGGGACCTTACTCGAAAGTAAGAAAGAGTATGTAACTGATTACAAGACTTTACAACTCGAAAGTAAGAATTACAAGCTAAGAGTTGTAAGTAAAAGATTGAATATGAATACAAGGACTTTTGCTTAAGTAAGTGTATCAACAATAATTCTAGCATTCTTCAAGTCTTGAGAGTTGGCTTCTATTTATAGATGGCCAAGCAGATTAGCCTTTGTGACTAATTTCCGAACGAAGTCCTTTGTGATCTGTTGTAACGGTTATTCCGAGTCGCTCGAAAAGATCCGTTGAGATGTGAACGTTGTGCAATGGCTCTTGACTCCTAAAGGTTCTCCAATCAGCTGGTGGTGTCCGAAAAGTAAGGTGGAAACCACCGTTGAGCTTAGCATTGAAGTTTTCCAGTTTTGGAAATAGACAACACCGACACGGCGTCCGGGTCTTGTTAAGAAGTAGAAAAGCCTTGTCTGCTAGTGATTAATAGCTTGAAGCCGGTTACTTTTGTAATTCAAAAATAAGATAACCTCGTTTGGATAACCTACAAAAGTAAATCATTTTGGTTTTCAAAGTATAAAATACTTTGGTCTAAGATTAGGCATAGATAATAATTTAATTAGGATAATTAAGTGCATAATTATCTCGAGTCTAGAAGAATGGAATTTTCCGAGTCTAATATTCATTATACTCAAATTCCATCGAGTCGGTTCTAAGAATGATCAAGTTATAAGAGTGAAAACATCGGAGTATACGGACTTGATATGGACGAGATAACTCTCAATCAAACATACTCGACTTAAAGAGATGAATTAATGTCGTAATTCACTTTACTTCAAGATATGCTTCGTCGAACTCGGATAAGAAGTGTTAGAGAGATTCTTTGATCATGCGATAAATCTGAGTTATGTCCGAGTGACTCAAAAATGTCAATGTGAGAGGATAAATAATAATGTGATTTCTAAGTCGATCGAATCGAATGAAAACTTATGCAGGAGTTTCTATAACACTCAGAATGACTTGTAATCAAAACTTAGGAAGGATGAGGTTTGTACACTGAGTCCTTAGGTAGTACTCAAAATGATCTAGTTTTAGAATCCGAGTCTTCATACCACTTAATAAACTAACTAATCAAGCAAAGCCTACACCTAACCAAGTCTATGCAAGCATTTAGGAGCGGTCGGTTGCACCTTCAAAGGCCACTCATGCCACACCTTTGAGAATCATGAGCTAATATAATTATTCTAACCACCTACTCTCGTGGGGTTAACCCAATTAGACTACAAGAGTAGCAACCTATGGACCTCGCTAGGATTCGGGCTACTTTCATGCCAAAATCCCGACAATTCTCTATACTCACACTAGTCAATTAGCTCCACCTTTCAGGTGATAGACCAATCACCCAAAAATCAAGATGAAAATCCCTTTCGGGCATTTCATCGAACACGCGGTGGGCATGAGAAACAATCCCAAATAACAAGCATAAACTAGTTAGGTTAAGGCCTAAACGAGATTAATTAGCTATTAGGGAGGCTAATCACAACCAAAGCAATAAACTTTAATAACTAATTGACATAAAAACATGAAATAAACATAAAACCTACACTGAAGAACAAACTAACACAAACCGACTTGAACAAGAACATAAACTAGATAATTAAACTCAAGCATGAAAAAAGCAATCAATTTAACTATAATTAACATCTATACTACTAAAAATTGAATCTTGAAACTAAATTGAGCAATCAAAGTATTAAACTAGAAGTAAAATAGAAGAGAGAAAGATGAAACTTATGCTTGAATTGAAATTGAAGACTTGAATCCAAAATCTTCCGCAAAACTCTACACTAATCTCCCCTAATGGGGTTTTATTTTAGCTAAGAAAGAACCCTAAGAGGTCCCTAAAATCCCTAAAAATCGAGCTCCCTAAATTAGAGCCAAAATTGTCCTTTTATAACTTGTAAAACCGAGAAAAATTGAAATTGGGAAGTTGCATGGCCGTGCAGGTTCTACACGGATACCGTGCAAGTTTCTAAAAGTTTCTAATCGGTTCACACAACTGTGCAAGTTCTCGCATCGGTACCCATGCAGCTTACTGCATAGTTGTGCGTAAGTTGCACTCGCTGCCTGTGCACACCATTATCTTCCTCGTTTTGCTTCCTTTTTGCTCAAACTTTTTGCTATTGTCTCAATTTGATTTATTGTAACACCCCAAAACACTCCCTAGAAGTATTACATCGCCGAGTTCCTTACGGGAACTTCCAAGGCTCTATCGAGTGCGGGTTTGGCTCTCTAATCCCAACTTAGAGGTAACAAAGGTGGTTTCCCAAAGGAACTTGAGATATCCTAAGAATTTCGGTAGAGTTCTGTTTGTAATATGGACTATCCCATAGGCTTAAAGCCTTAAAACCCTGCATGAAAAGCATAATATAGCTCAACGAGCCACACGCTCGGAGTATACAACTCAACGGCCACACGCCGGAGTCCAACCAATCATGCTATAAAACTTAAAACAATCTAAATGGTTTCCGAGTACATCGGGTACAACTATATGAACTACATTACAAATACAACATTTAGAATCATAACAATGCATGTCGGTTTCTTGCGTCACTCTAACACTCAGCGAGTCAACAAGGGTCCGGATTGTGCTACGCGTAGATCCTACCTTCCGATAATGTACACTGCACACTGGGGTGGAAAAGGGGAATTTGTGGGGGTGAGCAATAAACCACGAGCTCACCGGAGTCTTATACCCTTAAAATGAAAATTCTTTACACATAATACTCATAATAATGAAATCTGCAAAAGCATAATAGTGTAATAGAAATCTATATGCTTTTCACTGAAATCTCTTGCAATGAAAAAGATCAAGACTCTTCAATCACTTAAAAACACAGTTTCACATTCATGAACATACTTTTGGGGTTGAATCAACTTTTCCGGGCCTTCGAGGATTCGAACTAGCACTTCTTTCATCTCGGGCGCAACCCCGACAAAAAGGCTCTCGGGACCTATCTTCTAGGAAGTCTCGGAGCGGGCATCCCGCCTCTGCGGGACCCCTGTTTGAACCCTTCCCTCAAAGTTTCTAGTTAGGCGTCCCCGGTTCGAACCCTTCGGTATGCTAAACAATCCGTAGCCTGTCGATTCAAAACTCTTTGCACATACTCATTCATCACATTCACTTCATAACTTTCTCAATTGATTTGGTATCAAGGAAGGCATGACACCACGTGTCACCCTTATAAATTCACTTTCTCAAATCTGATTCATTTTCTCAAGCAAGTCTCGCTTCTTTAAAACATAATCACGTTCGAAAGGCGGTTCTTAAGAAATTGCATTCAAGAATCATTCACGTAAAATACAAAACTCCTTTCGAAACTATTTTTGAGTATCACGTAAAGCAATCACATAGCACGAATAATCACCATTCAATGCAAGCAATCATTCTCAACTCTTTTCCAACTATGCTTTTCTCAATTCATCGGTTTACTACGATTGATTCCATTTTCCGAGCCACAATAACCACAAGTAGATATTATTTAATTCGATGTTCTCACTTTTCATAATTCACTATCTTTACCTCAATTCGTCATTTCATGACTTCACTTTATAAACCAACCTCTTTTGCCCTCATTCAACCATATATCCTTAAACTTACTTTACCGAATTTCCTCTATCTCCATTCACCGTTTAATTCAATTCTTTCTCAAAGGTCTTAGACATGACTATGGCTTGGTTCCACTTTACCGTCCCCAACTTGCTATTTCCCAACCTCAATTTCCCATTTAATATTTCTTACCTTATTAATCGATTCTTGTTCGCCCATCCTTAATTATGTACCTCTTACTTACTTTTCATTATTCAATTCCCGTTAGCTACTTACTTTCACGCTCGGTTCAACCTCGAGGATTTAATTACCTTTTGAACTCAATTAATCGACACTCAACCGTCTCTCACTCCAGTGCCTCAACTGCGAAACATTTGCTATGAACTCACTCCTCTTTTATGCTTAACTCGTTATTTCCCGATATTAGCAATCATCCCTTAATGTCGTAAATTCAATAAATCTCTAAGAGTCAATCTGAAATATCAATTTTATAACTTATGCCCAAACCACATGTGCTTATCCCCGTCCCCAACTCGACCGGATTCCCAATACTACTCATTATACCTAAGCAACCCAACTCCGTCTGAATTCCCCGATTTCCAATTCAGGCCTAAACGACTACCAATTCCCATCACGGCTCCTTAATTCAACTTTCAGCAACTACTAAACTTATTCAATGGCATATATGTGTTCAACATTCACAATCACATTCAACAATCACAATAAACTCATTTGGGTTCGAAATTACTAATAGTTTAGAGTATAAGACTACCCACATCGATTCGGGGATTGACAGGTTTGTTGCGGTTTAGGTTGCCGGGACTGTTCCTCATTTCGTTCCTCTTTCCCTGCTGCTAGCCTCGATTTCCGCCGGTTTCCGCCGCCCTCCTCTACGCTCGACGCCGTCGCGGTCACGACCCGGCGTCCCTGGCTGTGTCTCTCTGCTCCCCGCGTTTGTGTCCTCTTTCCTGGCCTCGGTTTCGCCCTCCTTCAGGTCCCGGCCGTTCCCGCACTCGCCGGTCGTCTCACCCCCGTTCACCGTGGAGCCCGCCCGTCCCCGGTCACTTTCCCCTGCTCTCGCTCGTCTTCTCCTTCTCGCGCTATCCCCTCACTCTGCCGAGTCTCTTGCTCTCCTTTCCCTTCGCTCGTGCCGACTCGCGTCGCCGGCCGCCGCTCCGGTCCCGCGATGGTTGCCGGTCCTTGCGGTCTCCCTTGCCCTCGTACGCTCGCCTCCTTTCTCTCTCTCTCTCCATTGCTTGCTTCTATTCAGTGCTCCTTTCTCCCTCACCTGTTCCGCTTCGATTCTTTGTTTTCTTTCCGTGCCCCCTCCCTTCGGTCCCCTGTTTCTTTTATTTTTTCACCTTCTCTCTCCACCGCTTAACAAAGCCCACCTCCTCTTTCTATTGGACCCTCATTAAACCTCATTTATCTCTTCATGGCCAAAGTAATCTTTTTCTACATAAAACAAATCAACGCCTCTGCCTTTCTTCGTCCCCTTATGCCTCTGCGTCCCGACTTCTTTTAATATGTAGGCCACGACAATTCCTAACCGTGCAAAGGTTCAGCTCACAAAAGGGAGGCAATTTCCTTGATTTAATTTATTCAGCCTCCAAAGGGATTCTAACGTAATATGTCCGGCCGTAAATAAAATCAGTCACTCAACCCCCTAGCTGCAGGAATAATACTCAATAATTCTATGCTTTACAATTGCTTTTCTTTAAAATTCGGGTATTACATTTATTACCTATAAAAGTAAGAAAAACAAGTAAAAATCCTTAAATTATATTATTTTACAAGTCAAAAACTAAGTAAATAAAGGTATAAATGACTTAATATTTGGATCGAACAATAGGATCATATCTAGGAATATTAGAGGCCTAAATGGGCCTTATAAACAACTAGATATGAAGAGATTTATCATTTAGCATCCTACGGCATTGGCCAATTCAATAAAAGTTTGGCATAATTTATATCTTCCCTTGAAAGAAACGAGAAATATCATCAAATTCGCTTCAACGCTTGTGGAGAAGAAGAGAAAGTGCATTTCGGACCCCGGCGGATGCCTCAAAGCGGAACTATTGGAATGAGCACCGCTAGCCGAATTACTAGTTTCATAGACGAGATTAGAGCTATAAGTAGAAAGTTGATGTCCATAAGTAGGACTTATGTCAATGGTGGAAACCAAAATAAGGGATGTCAGCTATAATGCAGCCTAAAATATCATGTTTTTCTAGATGGGGTAAATATGGTGTTTGTGATCATGTTTGTGTATGGATATAACAAACTAGAAGAGAGACCACCATTGTGGGATTATCTCAAGGTCTTAGCTCAAAACATCACTGAAGCTTGGTGTGTTATAGGAGATTTCAACTCAGCTTTATCTACTTAAGATAGGCTTAGAGGAGTACCTATTCATTTAGATGAAATTATTGATTTCCAAGAATGCATACAGATCTGCGATCTTTAAAAGACACAAAGCATAGGAGCTTTCTATTCTTGAAGTAATAGACGTCACACTAGTGCCGGAGTTTTTTATAGGATTGATAAAGCATTTAATAATGTTCAATGGCTACTGACCTTTAGGGATGTAATTGTGGAATATATAATTTAAGATTTGTTAGACCATTTCCCTTTAAAGCTCAAATTAGGAGGCTAAAAAGCTTATACTATAGGCTTTAAATTCTTAAAATGTAGACTAAAACTCCAGAATTTGTGGATATTGTGCAACAATGATCTGTCAACGAAGGTACTCGAGCACACCCATTTTTAAGTCTGTTTTTTCCTCCATAAGGTGCGAAACCTTTACTAAGGCTTAACCTTTAAAGCAGATTTGGCAATGTTGACCTCAATAAGGATATTAAAAAACCAAAATTAGAGGAGATTTAAATTGCTCTCAATTCAGACCCCGCAAATGTTATATTGCAAGATCCGTAGAATCAAGCCGGAGAGACATACTCTTCAATCTCATCGAGCATCACTCCGCTTGATGAAACAACCGAGCAAGTTGGATTGGACTAATATGGGAAACCAATGTAGCAAAGTTTTCTTTGTGGTTGTCAAAAAGAGGAAACAAGACAATTTTATTTACCAACTGCAGAACAAGGAGGGTAGGGTGATTGATTCCCAAGATGAAATAAATGAGATTATACAGGACTACTATATATCCTTATTGGGTAAAACACAGTGGAGAGAACATTGTAATGGGACAATCTTTAACAATGGTCCGTTCCGACTATCAATCTCACAACAACTAGTTGTTTGTTGGCTATTTAATAATAATGAGGTGCATAAAGTTGTATTTTCGATTCCTAATTCAAAGTCTCCTGGACCATATGGCTTCTCGAGTACTTTTTCAAAGCTACATGGTCTCAAATTGGCCTAATGGTTTTTAATGCAGTTCATGACTTCTTCTCTCATGGTAAAATGTTGTAGCGAGTTAATAAAACAAAGGTTGTACTTATTCCTAAAGTACCTCACCAACTTCTCCTAAGGATTTCCGGCCTATATCCTATTGTAATATCATTTATAAGTGCATCACAAAGCTTATAGGTTAGAGACTCAATGAGGCACTACCTTGACTCATTTCAAATACTCAGTGTACTTTCATTAAGGGGAGACAAGCTGGTGCACAATGTGATGATGTGTTAAGAGATAGCAAGAGAATATAAGAGGAGAAATATATCTCCTAGATATATTATGAAAGTTGATATTCAAAAGCATATGACTCATAGCAATGGATTTTTCTAGAAGAAATACTTTTAGGATTTCATTTTCCATAGAGGGTAGTTACATGGATCATGGCATATGTAAAATAAGTGTCTTATTGTAACCCATTTAATGAGAAAGATTTTCCTTCCTTCCAAGGGGCTAGAGGAATTAGACAGGGAGACCCTATGCCCTCCTCTTATTTGTACTTGTCAATAGAGTATCTTTCCAAGATGTTTGCTTGTCTATGCGGGGAAAAAGATTTTAGATATCACCCGAGGTGTAAATCCATGAAAATTAATAATATAGTGTTTGTTGATGACCTTATCTTGTCTCGCTAAAGTAGATATACCATCTATCATAGCTACGGTAACTACTATTCAAAAGGCGAGTTGTAGCTTTAGAATTGGAAGTAAGGAGAAATCTCAAATTGTTGTGAGGGGTTTGGATCCAAGAAGGAAAAATGCAGTAATTAGCCAAAGTGGATTTGTGGAAGGGGAGCTACATGTAGGAACCCCGACCTAAGGCCAAGTATCCCCATGAACGTCGGCTTCATGCAACGTGTGCTTATCAAGGCGAACAATAAGGCTTTTGATTTTTGAAAGGGTTTGATTGGCAATTTAGAAATCATTTTATTTTTGAAATAGGTTCCAGAATTCTCGTTATGCTTTTATAAAGAGAGATATTAGACGAGAAAAATTAGTGCCACAAAGCTATTGGACCAAGTATCTAGAATTGCTTCGTTAGAAGTTGAGCTTACAAAATAGTTTGGGGGCCGGACCAGCCAGCCCACCAAAGCTACTTGTTCGGCACCAACCATCTAGCCTAGGCGCCTCGGCATTCGGGTTAGATGGCTTAACCTGTCAACCAATTTTTTCATTTTTACCAAATTTTGAAAATAAAATCGAGATGTATTTTAAGAATTAAAAAATTGAAAAAAGGAGTCACTAGACAGTTGTGAAAGAAAAACTAACAAAAATAAAATATTTTCCTATTCTTTTGAGTTTATCGAAGGGACAACCGAAAGGGACAAAAACTCAAAAGATTAGAAAATGTTTTAGAAAAGGACTCCATTGTTCAAAAGCAATGTTCCAGGTGTTCGGGGCGAAGGTATGAAATGAATAAGGACTCTCTTCACTCCACTCGTTATAAAAACAGCCTTTACTAATTGGATAAGTGAATTTAAATTACATTAAGGAAAACAAGCCATTAACATGCAAAAGGCAGAATTAATGTAACACCCCAAAACACCCCTAGGAGTATTGCATTGCCAGAGTTCCTTACGGGAACTCCCAACGCTCTATCGGGTGTTAGTTCAGCCCTCTAAACTCAACTTAGAGGTAATAAAGGTGGTTTTCCAAAAGAATTGATATTTCCTAAAAATTTCAGCAGAGTTCTATTTATAATGTGGATTATCCCATAGACTTAAAGCCTTAAAACCCTGCATAAAAACCACAATATAACTCAATGAGCTACACGCTCGGAGTATACAACTCAACGACCACACGCCGTAGTCCAACCAATCATGCGATAAAACTTAAAACAATCTAAATGGTTCGTTATACATCCGGTACAACTATATGAACTAAATTACAAACTACAATGCTTGAGAAATATAAGAAATATGCTAAGTGTAGATCATACTTTCCGAAAATGTACCTGCAACACTAGGGGGAAAAAGGGGAAATTTGTGGGGGTGAGCAATAAACCACGAGCTCACCGGAGTCTCACACTCTTAAAATGGAAATTCTTTACACATATTACTCATAATAATGAAATCGGCAAAAACATAATTACATGATACAAATCTATAGACTTTTCAATGAAATCTCTTGAAATCATTCGCAACATAAAGCTCATAACACTTCAATCATTTGAACGCACAATTGCAATCATTTTAGGAATGGAATCACTTTAAAAAAGGTGGAACCATTTGCACTTTCTTTCAAATACTTTCAGCCATAGGCTGAAAATTCTTTCGGGGCTTTAGACGATTGAACTAGCACCGAGGCGATGCTCGGGGCGCAACCCCGACTCGAGTTCCGGGACCTATCTCTAGTCAAATACCCGGAAGGCTCCGCTTTCCTTGTTAGGAAAGAACCAACCTCTCCGGTTGATGGGCATCCTGATATGCAAGGACCCCGTGGCCCGATACGCACGACCACCTCCTTCCTCTGGTTTAAACAATCCTTAGCCCAAAATTCATTTAAACCGACGTGATCACAATCACTTATCAAACTTGGTTTCTAACCAAGATCTCAAATCAATTTATCATCGTAAAAGGCATGGCACATGTGTCACCCTTCTAAATTCACTTTCTCAATCAGTTTCACTTCTTATAGAACACATTTCGAGTTCGAAAGCATTTCTCAAGAATCATACACAAGTATCATTTTGCGTAAACGTTTGAACTCTTTTCAAAACTAACTTTCAAGCATTATTTAGAATCAAATCATTTCACGTGTCAAGCATCTCTATACTTGTTACTTAACATTCCAAGCTAGCACATTTATTCAAGTATTCGTGCAAGTATCTCACGTCTACTCGTATTCCTCCATATTCTACTCAAGCATGAGTCTCCTATTCCCATATAAGTAGTTCTCGCGTATTTTGTTTTCAATGCCACAAATCGATCTACATGGATGCATATTCCCTTGATATTCCAATTTCCCGTTCCTCCTCTATATTCCACATTCGAGTCATAGTATTCACCAATTCAGGAGTAACTACACACCAAGCATTATAATAGTCACTTTCCATACCTCAATTGAACATCGAGTCCCCAATACAAATTCTCATTCCCTTTTCCACACTTTAGGCCATCTTATTTACAAACCCAAGCTTTCGGAACTCATAGAGTTTCATCATTATGTTCGATCATATAATTCTAATTTCTACTTCATGACCCATTCTTCTACAATCAAGGTAATCTTCCTATTCCATTTAATTACCGAGAATTATCTTCGCTTTCATTTTTAGTAATCTATACTCAGCTCCTCCTGCCAATGAACGGAACCCGCAACAATTTCTTCCTATCTCAATCTGTCCATTACAATATCACTATGAGTCTCCATACCTCAATTTAACATTCTAATCCCATTAATACCAACCCAAACCTTCAAATTCATCGGGCATGTAATAACTCGACATCAAATACTTAAACCGACACATCTGCAATTTAGCTTATTCTCCCCGTTTTAATTTTAACTATATACCCCAAGTGAATCCTCTCATGTCCCAATTAAGCCTTAACAACTCTCTAAATTCATTCTAAGTTCTTAATTCAATCTGAAACAACTACTAAAATCCGTTCCGCAATACAGGTGCTCAAAATTCACAACAAATTCAATATCACAGACAAACATTCAATATTCACAAGAAATCCATTTGGGTTTCGAAATTACTAATAGTTTAAAGCATGAGACTACCCACCTCGAATTATAGAGTTTGGAATTGATTGAATTGCTTGTTGTCCTTGTTCTGCGTTCGGTTGTGTTCGGTTTCGGGGACTCTTGCTTCCTCTTGCTTCGGTTCGGTGTTTCTAGTTCCCACTACCCCTCCTTCGGCCCTCGCTTGCTCACTCTCCGGTCCTCCTCCCTTGCCGTCGTTCCTTTTCCCTGGTTCCGGCCTCCCGAACTCTCGCTCGTCTGTCTCTGTTTCGGGCCTCTCCTTCGCCCCCGCTCTGCCCCGGTCTCTCGCTTTCTTCCCTTGCTAGCCGCCTACTCGCGTCGCCGACGTCGTTTTCTAGGTCTGCGGTGGTCGTCGGCCCCTTCCCGGGTCTCTGCACCGCTCACCTTCTCTCTCTCTCTCTTTCCCGCTCGGTGCTCCCTCTTTCACCTTCCCTTGCTTTGCTTCTTTTCCTTCGCCTTCGTCGCCGCTTGCCGCGTTCGCCGCTCGGCTCGCCGGCCTCACGGCCTCTGCTCGGTTCCGCGCGCCATCTCTCGCTTTGTTCTCCTCGCCCGATCCCCTTTGCTCGTGCTCGACCCTCCCTTCTCGCCTCTCCCTCGCTCTATTTTTGCTTCTTCGTTTCCCCAGACTCCTCCTTTTCTTTTCCCTTTAATTTCTTTCCTCCTTCCTTTTGATGGGCCCCTTCACAAATTGCCGGCACTCCCTAAATTCACACTAATCAAGTCCCTAGCAATCCACTTAATTCTCCTTAATTCCCTTTTTCTTTTCTTTTGCTAATCCTCATAATAACTAAACCCACATACGTAGTATAAGCTATCTCGGGTTTTCATTTACCTAGTCCACGCAGAAAGTTTGCGGGGAGGAATTAATATGCACTACTAATTATAGTTACGCGAGACTAATAATAATTCGCTCAAATAAAGTTGTGAATATCTAATCACATATATAATTCAGTCATTCGACCTATTCTATTTAATTAAGGCTTAATAATTAATTTAACTTGTATAAGCTGTCCAACCCAAAATCACGGATCTTACAATTGAAGGCAATCAAAACATGATGTAAAGCGATAAATGAAACCAATTAAATGAAAAAAATAAAAGAAAGCGATAAATACTACATCGGGTAGGGTCAAAAGTAAATGCAATTACGTCTTTAAACTATAATACGACGACTAAATAAAATAAAAATAAAAATGAAATGAAATAAGAAGAAAGCTTGAGATCCACTTGGAGCCCTCCAAGTAGACCCTAATGTTAGGCTCAAATCTTAAGCTGGTTTTCGGCAGAGTAACGAGTAGATCGGAGTGAGTGAAAAGTGGCGAAATTAAGGCTTTATTGTGCTGTCTTAAAAAGGGATTTTTCAAGTGTGAATGAAGGACGAGTAGAGAAGAGAGACTACGAGAGAGTTTAGTGTAAACTAAGTCGAAAGCAGCAGAAACTTGCGTGTTTTTAGGGGAAGGGAACCCCTCTATTTATAGAAAAAATTAGGGTTAAAGAAACCCTAAATTTAGCCCCTGATCGTCGATTAAAGGATAAATCGGGCTCAAAATTCAAGAAATAGATAGAGGATAATCCAGGAAGTTGAACTAACCAAGACGATGCCGCTCAAAGGAGTCCACGGGCTGGCGGTGATCCTTGGTGACCAAATGCATAGTCCGGGGAAGTGTGCCATGCTCGGGACATTGAAAAGAGATAAAACGCTGCGTTTTCACGGGATTGGAGGCTGGTGTTGGTTCGAAATTAGGCTTGAGAGTCCGAACCTACTTTAAACTTACTGGTAACTTTGATTAAGGACTGGATTTGGCCCCAAGAGATGCACTTTGGGCTGTTTTTAGAGTTGGATGGCTTTGTATGGGCTAAAATGGATTTTGCCACGACTCGAGCATGCAAATCAAGCTAGATTTTCATCATCGGGCTAACGAAATAAATAAAATAATTACAACAGAAAAGGATGACACGTTTAGGTATCTATAGTTAGTCCCCACTTTGATCGAGTTTGAAAGACAAAGGTCAAAGTAGATACGAAAGGATACTTATATGTTTAGTTGGCATTGTTTTGGATGGCGATTGCGTTCATGAATTGTTGGTGTCTAGAATTGGTCATCTCGTGACCTAAACTCTAATAAGGGGCCTGGACTAGACTTGCAGCATGTAGTCCGAGATCCAGCTAAGGTTCCTGAGCTTGGCATGATCAAAATCCCGAAGCTTGGATAAGGGGCCCAAACTTGACCTTTTGATGTTGTTTCGAGTTATAGGGTTGTATGCCCCTCTTTCCATGTTTCTAATGACAAGATTAAAGGCCTTTTGATGTTGGTTCAAGGTTATGTGTCTCATATTCACAAAACTGCTTGTGTACTTTTGTTTGAGCTTCTTAGTTTGTGTGCTAATAGCTCTTTTGTTTACACGGTGAATAATTTATGCCCCTTCTTGAGTATTCTTGGAGTTGTTGCGGTCATATAATCCCTTCAAATGACCTTTTAATCCATACAGCTTAGCTTACTATGAGCCCCACGTTTTTCTTGGGTTCCGGGTCTAATTATTCTCCAAAGTAAGAGATTCAGCGATCTTCGACTTCCTTGTTTGATGACATGGGTGATTATTTGTTTAAAGGTGGCGATGCTTATAGAAGAGGAGAAAGCATCCACGGTCATAAATTTTTCTATAAACAGAGAGGTTCGGGTTTTGAGGATAAGTTTAACCTAATCCTTTTAAGTGAGTTGGTCCACCATGTAGGCAGCCTTTACTCTCCAGCGAGGGATGAAATTAGTAAAACGTTCTTTGTCTCCTTGCTTGATCATCTCTAAATCACGCGAGACTAACCGGTAAATCAGTATTGTACGTGTTAAGTCGCATTTTATACATATTTTTAGTAGTTATTTAGTTTATATTATATAATTTATTTTATCTAATTTATCCTATTTTTTTCTATTTATAGGTAATTATCGAATAAATTGGGGAAGAAGAGAAAAGACGTTAAAAGTGGATTTTTAGCTATCGACAAGCATCCTAGAAAAGATATGAAATCGGTCCATAAAAATAATATGTTATAAAATATTTATTTTATGATATTTTATTTTATAAACTCCTAATTGGAAGAGAAAAGGAAGCTTAGAAGAGAAAAGGAAACTTAAAAGAAAAGAAAGACAAATAACCTAACTCATTCACCTCCTTACTTCAATATATATATATATATATATATATATATATATATATATATATATATATATATATATATATATATATATATATCACTTATATATCACTTATTATCATCATGAAGGAGGAGCCACACGCAGCCATTGCTGCTGCCCCTCTTGGTTGGACAGCCGCCCACCCCATCTCCTTCGCGGCCGCGCCTTGCTGCTGCTTGCTATTCCTTCGCTGCCCACATCTTACACCAACACCATCATCATCACAATCCTTTGCCACCTCCTGCTTGCTCTTTTACCACATCACACCAGCCCCCTTTAATTATCAATCATCTCTCCTCTTTATCATAATCATTGTCTCTCCATCATCACCTTATTGATCATCACCATGGCAACGAATATTATGGTAGTAATTTTATTATTATAATTTTTATTTTAAAGACTATTTTTTTTATTAGATTAAAATTAAAGATACTATTTTTATTATGTGTCCCAAATTACATTATGTTTGAGTAGTTTTTTTATACTTAGTATAATCTACTTGACACCATGTTAAATTATTTATTTTGAAACAAAGTTTTGATCTTTATTATCTTATTGATTTGATCCATGATTCTATGATAATTTAATTTTAATGTTTATGATTTTATGTCTAATTAATTAGAGTGCACGCTAATTGGTTTTATATAAATTCATATGATAGTTTAAAGGGTTTAAGTACGTAATCGCTTGATCTTTTAGATATAAGTATCACCCTAGTTAATCATGGATGGATCAAACCCATCTCTTTTAATTAGGAAATTATCATAGATCCTTCTTAAATCAATTTGCTAGTAGATTGGTTATTAGGTGCTAGATGATGTTTTTCTAATACTTAATGCTCTAATTTAATTAAATTCTAGTGCTAGTGCTGGGGTTATCAATATTAGTAGGGTTTATATTAGGGCTAGGCCTAAGTAAACTAATAACTAAGGAAAAACGGGGAAGATCCGCTAGTGGTTGTCTTCTACAGTTTAGCTCATGGATAAATCAATTTGTGTGTTAATGATAAATAATAATTTGGATGGTGGATATAGATCATACTAAGTGTTTTTATAAATTTGTTATCTTTGATAATTACTTGCTTGCTTTTTAGTTATTTTCTTTAGTTTGTCAATTTTTACTTACAAAGTTATAGTCTTTTATTATCAATTTCATTAACCCCCTAAAGAACAGTATTTTAGATTAGTTTTAGTAATTTTATTTTAATTTAATTTTGAGTCTTTATATGTTTTAATTTTCAGATTATTTTTCTGTTAGTTTTTGTTATTTTTGAGTCAGATTGTTAGAAATTAGTTTAAAAATAGTTTCTTTTGTTATTTTTCGTGTTTTGTTTTCTTTTAGGGTTTAGATAGAGTCCTAGTTTTCTGTGATTAAATTTTAGAATTTTTGGAATTAATTTGATATTTTTTCAGATTTAATTATTGAATTTAATTACTGCAGATTTTTAATAAAATAAATTCGTAAATTCGGTTTTAAATTTTATTTTTATATTTTTAGGGTCTGGTTAGGTCTATAAAATTAGTGTTAATATTCTAGGTAATTTTAGTATTTATTTTCGTAATTATTTTAGTGCAAAATTTTACTTATTTAATTTTCTGTTTTAGAATTTGTTTATTTTCTGCTCTAGTTTTCTGTTTTAATTATTCTGAAAAATTATTAAAAAATATTTCTGGGATATTGTAGTTTTATTATTCTGTATAAATTATTTATTTAGTTGTTAGATAATTTTCTATGAATTTTAGTTATTGATTTTAATTTATATTTCTGTTTTGTTTTTAAGAGTAGTAAATTTAATTAGATTAAAACTTGCATGTTATTATATCTTTTCTCGTGTATTCGATCCCTACTTCCGTATGCTATATTGTTATTTATAAGCCCAAGTAGTGATAAAATTTGTTGCTGTATGACAAGCTAACAAATTTTGGCACCGATCTTAGGAAAGAAAATAATAGTTGTTAGTTTTATTTAATTTAGATTTACTACTTTTATTACTTCAGTGTGACTTTAATAGTTTTTTCGTAATTTTTTTCTTAGTGTTTATTTTATTTTGACAAGGAGCATACATTTGACGAAGTTGAAGCCAAGTACGTGTTTCGATTACTGTTTACGTAAGTTCTAAAATTATTGAGATGACTACTTTACGTGAACTTGCTGCACCTAACTTGGATACATAACTTCTACCTATCTCATATCCTGCATTGGATTGACCACTAAAATTGAACTCTGGATTTTTAAATATGTTACCTAAATTTCATGGACTGCCTCGTGAGGACCCATATCGTCATGTCAATGAGTTTATTATTACATGTTCCACCATGCAACTTGAGGGAATCACCCAAGACCAAATTAAGTTGAGAGTCTTTCCCTTTTCACTTCAGGATAAGGCTAAAGATTGGTTTTATTACCTACCCCCTACAACATTCACTACATGGACCCAAGTTCATAAAGCATTTATAGAGAAATTTTTTCCTGCATCTAGGATAGTGTCTATTAGAAAGGAAATTTGTGGCATTAAACAGATGATTAGGGAGACTTTTTCGAATATTGAGAGCATTTTAATAAATTATGTGCTAGTTGTCCCCAACATCAAATTTGTGAGCATTTATTGATTCAATATTTTTATGAAGGTTTATTGCCAATAGATAGAAATATGGTAGATGTTGCTAGTGGAGGGGCTTGTTTAATAAGACTCCAACTCAAGCTGGAGAATTGTTTAATATTATGGCCCAAAATACTCAACAATTTGGAATTAGAGATACCCAATTTAGGAATGTTAATGAGTTCAATTTAGGTCCATCTGTAGAGACCCGGTTGTCCCAAATTACTTGTTATGTTGAACAAATTGGTCCGCATAGAAGAAGCGATAGTTTGTAGTATTTGCCGTTTAGAGGGTCATGTTGCTAATTCATGCCCTAGACAACAAAGACTGGCATGCGAATGCTATTTTTTCCAACCAAGGTCAAATGAACCACGACCTATTCTTGAAAACTTTTGAAGAATGGAGTGACTACCCTAACATTAGGTATGGATTTGAAGAAAACCCCTAGAATTTGATCAATCCATTGCTCAAAACAAAACTAATTATCTTTTAGAGCAAATCATTAAGAAGATGGATGACCAGAAAAAGGAGACTGACCTTAGGTTCCAAAGCTTAGAGATGACCATTAAGCAAGTTCAAGAGAGACAGACTGCCAATGATACCATAATTAATAACTTGCAAGCCCAAATGCAATCTCAACCTTTCCAAAATCCAAAAGAAAATGTGAGTGTCATAACACTTAATAATCGGAAAGAGTTAGAGGAACCAACGAAAAACATAGAGGTAGAGCCAGAATTAGAGGTTAAGAAATCTAAACTTGACCATAACAAAGATGACGCCTCTAATGCTAAGGTAATAGGTGAAAATAAGAAAGATCTTTGCAAGCCTATCCCACCTTTTCCTAGTAGATTAATAAGCACAATTCCTACGATAGATGAGGCAAATGAAGATATTATAGAAATATCTAGGAAGGCAGAAATCAACATTCCTCTTCTAGATACCATGAAACGAGAACCTCGTTATGCTAAGTTCCTTAAAGATCTATTCACGAACAAATTAAAATTGAAAAGGAACAAAAAGGTAAGTGTGGGGGAGAATACATCTGCTCTTTTCCAAAAGAAATCTCCCACTAATTGCAAGTATGCAGGAGACCACATCAATTTAGTATGGGAAATGCAACTGAATAATCCTTGAGCTACACGGTGTCGAGCCAAAGACGATAAACAAAGGCGCTGGTTGGGAGGCAACCCAACATTTTCAGGGAAGTTTCTATAATTTTTACTTTAATTTTACTTTTATTTTTATTTTACATGCATTAGGGACAATGCATGAATTAAGTGTGGGGAGTGCATCCTGCATTTTAATTCTATGCATTTATTTTTATCTTTTTTTTGGAAAAAAAAATTCTTGTAAGGAAATGCATGAACATGAATATATGCTAGGTTAACTTGCTTAAAATTTTCTATTTATAGTTTTTCTTTCCCTTTGTAAGTGAGAAAATTTGAACATGTTAATTGTCATTTAGAGTTGTTTGAGTTGATCCTCATGTATTTCTCCAATTAGTGACAATCATAATTTTTACGTCGGTTTAATCATGTTATATAATCGTGATAGAGGCAATAAATTGACTTAAACCGTTCACCTAGACTACTGAACTTAGCAGATTGACTCATTGAATTTTTGATTTTTCTTGTTTTTCCTTTCAAAATAAAAAAAATAAAAAAAAAACAAAAAAAACACAAAAGAAAAAACAAAATGTTAGTCTACCAACATGGGTCGGAGTTGGTGGCTCGACACCATTTCCCCTTAAGTTTAGATCTCAAGTTGAGCCTTATGAATGGAGTAACCCATGCTTGGGAGAGTCATCCCCGTTTGGGCCGATCAATGGCCCGAACCATACTAACGAAAAAAAAAGAAAAAAAAGAGTAAAGTATTAACTCCAGCACCTCTGTTTGGGTGAGTAGGAGACGAGGGAGTGTTATATTTCTAAGACCCTATATGGGCCTCGAATATGTGCTTGAATGGAGTTATATATATATATATATATATTATAAAAAAAAAGAAAAAAAAGAGAACAAGTTTGCGAGAACAAGTTTATTATTGATTTTTAGTGAGTTATCTCGCTGATTTGGTGTCTCTATAACCATACTACACCTTAATTTTTCCCATCCTAAAACATTTTAGACCTCTTGACCGAAATGTACATGTTTGAAAAAGATGGATAATTTTTGACTGTTGCTTAAATGAAAGAGATATTTTGAGGTCGATGAATAAACTCTCGATGACAATGAAATGTTTAGTTTTTTTCATTTGCTTGGGAAAGGCAAATTTTCATCAAACTATTTTTCAAAGCAAGGCAACCCTAGTATACACTTTATGTTTTATGTATATCTTTATAAGAAAGCTTAATATTAAATCGAGCCTTAGATTTCTTTGCACGAGGACATGCAAAGTATAAGTGTGGGGGATTTGTTAAGTCGCATTTTATACATATTTTTAGTAGTTATTTAGTTTATATTGTATAGTTTATTTTATCTAATTTATCCTATTTTTTTCTATTTATAGGTAATTATCGAATAAATTGGGGAAGAAGAGAAAAGACATTATAAGTGGGTTTTTAGCTACCTACAAGCATCCTAGAAAAGATATGAAATAGGTCCATAAAAATAATATATCATAAAATATTTATTTTATGATATTTTATTTTATGAACTCCTAATTGGAACAGAAAAGGAAGCTTGGAAGAGAAAAGAAAACTTAGAAGAGAAGAAAGAGAAATAACATAGCTCCTTCACCTCTTACTTGAATATATATATATATATCACTTATTATCATCATGAAGGAGGAGCCACACGCAGCCCTTGCTGCTGCCCCCTCTTGGCTGGACAGCCGCCCACCCCATCTCCTTCACGGCCTCTCCCTCGCTGCTGCTTGCTATTCCTTCGCTGCCCACATCTTACACCAACACCATCATCATCACAATCCTTTGCCACCTCCTGCTTGCTCTTTTACCACATCACACCAGCCCCCTTTAATTATCAATCATCTCTCCTCTTTATCATAATCATTGTCTCTCCATCATCACCTTCTTGATCATACCATGGCAAGGAATATTATGGTAATAATTTTATTCTTGTAATTTTTATTTTAAAGACTCTATTTTTATTATTAGATTAAAATTAAAGATGCTATTTTTATTATATGTCCCAAATTACATTATGTTTGAGTAGTTTTTTAATACTTAGTATAATCTACTTGAGACCATGTTAAATTATTTATTTTGAAACAAAGTTTTGATCTTTATTGTTTTATTGATTTGATCCATGATTCTATGATAATTTGATTTTAATATTTATGATTTTATGTGTAATACCGGAATTTTAAAGAAAGCACTGGAAAGCATAGAATTATTGAATATAATTCCCATGACTAGGGGTTGAGTGCTCGATTTTATTTACGGCCGGACATATTACGTTAGAATCTCTTTGGAGGCTAGTGTTGAATCAATTAACTCAAGGAAATTGCCTCCCATTTGTGAGCTGAACCTTTGCACGGTTAGGAATTGTCGTAGCCGGCGTATTAAAATAAGTTAGGATGCAACGTAAGAGGATGGAAGGGAGGAGCTATGGACTTGTCGTTATGGGCCGATGATTACTTTGGTTGAATTATGAAGAGATGAAAAAGATAAATTGTGGGTTTAAGCTGTTATTACTACGTTTAGCAAGAGAAAAAGGAAAAGATGAATAAAAAAGGGAAATGAAGAGGTGGGCTTTAGTTTAAGTGGGAAATGAGATAGAAATCAAATTTGGGGTCCAATGGGGTTAAGGACCGAGAGTTTAATCGGTGGAGGCCGAGAGGAAAGCAAACGAAAGGGGAGAGACTCGGGGACACGAGAGAGAGAGGGAGAGATAGGGAGCCGGAAATGGAGACGGAGCGAGAGAGGGAGGTCGCGCGAGTGGGAGAGCCGAAGAAGCGGTCGGAGGCCGGCAAGCCGAGCGGCAAACGGAGTGAAGGCGATTGTCGCACGTAAGGGAAACGAAGGAGCGAGAGAAGGAGAGGGAAATTGCCGCAAGAACGCACGAGATAGAGAGAAGGCGAGCGGTGCGAGGGTCGAGGAGACCAAGGGTGGCCGGTGACCACCCTAAACCCCGAAAGTGGCAGCCGGTGACGAGGGAAGGGAAGGGAGCGAGAGGCTGGGACGAGCAAGGGAGAAAGAAGGACTCGAAACAGAACACGAGCACAAGAGAGAGTCCGAGGGATCGGGGACCGGGAAAAGCAACGACGGTAAGAGAAAGACCGGCGGCAAGCCGCGAGGACCAGGCCGAGGGAAGCGGGAACTCGAGACGTTGAACCGGAAGCAAGAGGGAGCGAGGGTCCCCGAAACCAAACATAACCCAGCGTAGAGTAGAGACGAGCAAGCAATTCGATCAATTCCAAACCCGAGAATTTCATGTGGGTAGTCTTATACTCTAAACTATTAGTATATTCGAAATCTAAATGAGTTTATCGTGATTGTTGAATGTGATTGTGAAATATTGAATATGTATGCTATTGAATGAGTTAGTAGTTGCTTGGAAGTTGAATTAGGAGTTGTGAAGGGAATGGGAGTTGTTAAGGCCTGAAGATGAAATTGGGAAATTCGAGACGGAGTTGAGTTGCTTGGGTAAAATGAGTAGTGTCGGGAGTCGGGTCAATTGGGGATAAGTACGTATGATTTGGGTATAAGTTATGAATTGATATTCAGATTGAGTCTTAGAGATTTACTTGAATTTGCGGCGTTAAGAAACGAGTACTAATATCGGGAAATAACAAGGGAAGTGTAAAGAGGAATATGAGATTGTATTGAGTGGTGCACAATTGAGACATGGGAGTGAGAAGTGGGTGAGTATTGGGATAATTGAGTTCAAAAGATAATTAAATCCTTGAGGTTGAATTAAGTGCGAAGAGGAGCGGAGCTAGCAAAAGTGGAACGATGAAAAAGGGATTAAGAAGTGTATGATTGAGTTGGTCAAGAAAGAATGATTAATGAGATAGAAACCTAAGATGAGAGCAAATTACACTTGGAGAAGAAAGGAATTAGAGGAGTTTAGCGGTGAAGTAAGAATGAGAGCTATCTAACTAAGCATGAGTGAGAAGAGGTTAGTAATGTGGAAGCGTAATCGAAAAGTATTGAAACAAAAATGGTAAATGGGGAAGAGTTATGTTATAAAGTAAAGACATAAAATGAGGAATTGAGGTGAAGGCAATGAAATGTGAAAAGTGAGAACGTTGAATTAGGTCATATCTACTTATGATTATTGTGGCTCGGAAAATGGAATCAATCGTATTAAGCTGATGAATTGAGAAAGGCATAGTTGGAACAGAATTGAGAATGATTGCTTGGACTAAATGGTGATTATTTGTACTATGTGATTGCTTTACGTGATGCTCAAAAGTAGTTTCGAAAGGAGTTTTGTATTTTACGTGAAATGATTCTTGAATGCAACTTCTTGTGAACTGCCTTTCGAACGTGAATGTGTTTTAAAGAAGCAAAGCTGATTTGAGAAAGTGAATCTATAAGGGTGGCACGTGGTGTCATGCCTTCTTTGATACTAAATCGATTGAGAAAGTCTGTAAAGTGAATGTGATGAATGAGTATGTGCAAAGAGTTTTGAATCAACGAGTTACGGATCGTTTAGCATACCGAAGGGTTCGAAGCGGGGACGTCCAGCTAGAGACTTCGAGGGAAGGGTTCTAACAGAGATCCGAGACTTCCTAGAAGATAGGTCCGGCAGCCTTTTATACGGGGTCGCGCCTCAGCGAAATAAGAGAAATCGAGAAATCGAGAAACTACGTGAAATTATGAGAAAAGAAGTGCTAGTTCGAATCCTCAAAAGGCCCGGAAAAGTTGATTCAACCCGAAAAGAATTGTTCATGAATGTGAAATTGTGCTTTTGAATGATTGAAGTGTTATGAGTTTTATGTTGTAAGTGACTTCAAGAGATTTCATTGAAAGTATATAGATTTGTATTACGTTATTATGTTTTCGCAGATTTCATTATTATGAGTATTATGTGTAAGAATTTCCAATTTAAGGGTGTAAGACTCCGGTGAGCCCCGTGATTTATTGCTCACCCCCACAAATTGCGCCGTTCCCTCCCGAGTGTTGTAGGTACACTTCAGGAGCATGATTTACCCTTAGCATATTTCGGACTCAGCTGATTCTTTGTTTGATGCGTGCTCGAGCGATTCAAGTCAAGAATATGCATTTCTTATACTTCTCGATATTGTACTTGTAATTTAGTGCATATAGTTGTACCAAATGTATATTGGAACCTTTAGATTGTTTTAAGTTTTATAGCATGATTGGTTGGACTCCGGCGCGTGGCCATTGAGTTGTATACTCCGAGCGTGTGGCCCGTTGAGTTTTAGTATGTTTTTTTAATTTTTTTATGCGGGGTTATAGGGCTTTAAGCCTAAGGGATAGTTCATATTACAAACGAGAACTCTGCCGAAATTTTTAGGAATCTCATATTCTTTCGGAAAACCACCTTTATTATCTTTAAATTGAGTTTAGAGAGCCAAATCGACACTCGGTAAAGCCTTGGGAGTTCCTCTAAGGAACTGCGGCGATGTAATACTCACGGGGGTGTTTTGGGGTGTTATATTATGTCTAATTAATTAGAGTGCACGCTAATTGGTTTTATATGAATTCATATGATAGTTTAAAGGGTTTAAGTACGTAATCGCTTGATCTTTTAGACATAAGTATCACCCTAATTAATCATGGATGGCTCAAGCCCATCTCTTTTAATTAGGAAATTATCATAGATCCTTATTAAATCAATTTGCTAGTAGATTGGTTATTAGGTGCTAGATGATGTTTTTCTAATACTTAATGCTCTAATTTGATTAAATTGTAGTGCTAGTGCTAAGGTTGTCAATATTAGTAGGGTTTATATTAGGGTTAGACCTAAGTAAACTAATAACTAAGGAAAAATGGGGAAGATCCGCTAGTGGTTGTCTTCTATAGTTTAGCTCATGGATAAATCAATTTGTGTGTTAATGATAAATAATAATTTGCATGGTAGATATAGATCATATTAAGTGTTTTTGTAAATTTGCTATCTTTGATAATTACTTGCTTGCTTTTTAGTTATTTTCTTTAGTTTGTTAATTTTTATTTACAAAGTTATAGTCTTTTATTATCAATTTCATTAATCACCCCTCCTAAAGATCAGTATTTTAGATTAGTTTTAGTAATTTTATTTTAATTTAATTTTGAGTCTTTATATGTTTTAATTTTCATATTATTTTTCTGTTAGTTTTTATTATTTTTGAGTCAGATTGTTAGAAATTAGTTTAAAAATATTTTCTTTTGTTATTTTTCGTGTTTTGTTTTCTTTTAGGGTTTAGATAGAGTCCTAGTTTTCTGTGATTAAATTTTAGAATTTTTGGAATTAATTTGATATTTTTTCAGATTTAATTCTTGAATTTAATTACTGCAGATTTTTAATAAAATAAATTCGTAAATTCAGTTTTAAATTTTATTTTTTATATTTTTAGGGTCTGGTTAGGTCTATAAAATTAGTGTTAATATTCTAGGTAATTTTAGTATTTATTTTCGTAATTATTTTAGTGCAAAATTTTACTTATTTAATTTTCTGTTTTAGAATTTGTTTATTTTCTGCTCTAGTTTTCTGTTTTAATTATTCTGAAAAATTATTAAAAAATATTTCTGGGATATTGTAGTTTTATTATTCTGTATAAATTATTTATTTAGTTGTTAGATAATTTTCTATGAATTTTAGTTATTGATTTTAATTTATATTTCTGTTTTGTTTTTAAGAGTAGTAAATTTAATTAGATTAAAACTTGCATGTTATTATATCTTTTCTCGTGTATTCGATCCCTACTTCCGTATGCTATATTGTAATTTATAAGCCTAAGTAGTGGTAAAATTTGTTGTTGTACGACAAGCTAACGAGTAGGAGTATTGATGTAAGCATCCCCTGCAAAGATCTTGCCGGTTTGTGACCTTGCGTGGGTCAACGACATTGTACTCCTTTATGATGTCTTCAAATGTCGATGGAAAGATGGCATGCAATGCGTCTTCTAGTACATTTTTAAAGTCATCGCCCCTACAAAGTTCCTTACGTGGTGGTAAGAGTTTTCGGTCTCATAGAACTTGATGTTAGGCATGGTGAATTTTAGGTGCAATCGCCTTTCGGGATTGAATCCCGCATGGGCCAAGTAGTTATCGGTTAACATCGAAGGTTCTCACAACAACATCTCTATTTGATCTATACGTGGATCAAACCGAGGCTCCTCTTCATCTTCACGATCAACGTTTTCTCGTTTCCCTTTGGATTTTGATTTTTTTAGTTCTTTTAGTATGAGGTCAAGGGTTTCGAGACATGAACTCAATTTTCTTGTTTTGAGCCTGAATCTTGGCCTCATTTTTGTAACAAACTCATTGATCAAGGACACAAAAGGAGATGGTTGTGGTTCGTCGAGTCATTAATGGAGGAGGGCTGCGCTTCAATGTTGTTCATGGGCGATGTATTAGCATTGGCCTTATTGGCATGAAGCATACTGGTGTTGAGCGCACCGGTGTTGAACATGTCGACGTTGAGAATTTTAGGTGAAACTAGAGCCTTAAGTTTTAGACCCCAAGAAACAACGGATCTTAAGAAAGGAAAATGATATGCTTTTTTTTTTTTAATGTACATAAAAAATATGAACCAATAAAATGCAAAAAGGTGATCCTTAAAAGAAAATAAATGCATTTTTGTTAGCTAAGTATGCAAGAATGGACCAGCGCAAGAAAGGAATGTTTTTTTTGGGCTAATACAAAACAAATTGTCTCATCTAAACTGAGATGATTTTTGTTGCTAATACAAAGCAAACAAACTCATCTAAAATGAGATTATTTTCTTTTGGCTAACGTAAACCAAATGGATTCACCTAAAATAAGATGATTTTTTTAGCTAATGTAAAACAAATGTACTAACCTAAAATGAGAATTTTTTTTTTTGTACTAATACAAGACAAAGTGCAGAAAAATAAAATGCACTTAAACAAACTGAACAAGAAATAAGTACCAACGAGTAGGACCCGATTTGAAGAGGAATAGGCGGGCCGACACCGGCCTAGGGTTGGCCTCGATTTTTGCCCGCATTTTTCTTGCGAGATACGGGAGGAGGAATGGACCGAGCTCTAAAAGAAAACTTTTGACTCAAAAAATGCAAATATAGACAGAACAAAAAGGGAATGAAGGAAATTTTTAAATTGGTTAAAATGCTCATAAAGGACTCGATCAATAGTTTTTTTTTTTTTTGCACCAATTTAAAAATTATTAGGTAGGTTGAACTTGGCTAAACTGCTACAATGTTCAAGGAAAAATATTAAATACAAAAAAGCAACCACACACATTCAAGTATGCAAATGAAGTTCCAGCCATAAAGGTTCTATGTTTATAAGGAAGTTCTAGGTCGGATAAACATGGTGGCTCATAATCCGAAATTGTCATCCGCTATGGGATCGAGAGAGCTTTTTATGAGTGGAAAAGTAATCGAGACATTAGTGTTAAGTTGAGTAATGGACCCACCAAGATAATGATTCAACTTCCCAAAAAGGTACGTAAGAGTTCAATTTTATAATATCACAACATCTATATTCAAAGTTGCCTAAAAAGATGCAAGATGTCTATGCAAACGCGATAAAAATTCACAAATTCAACTTTTGAATTTCATCCTCATAATAAGTGTCGCCAATGTAGGAACCACGACCTAGGGCTAAGTTTCCCTACAAATGTCGTCTTTATGCGAGGTGTGTGTAACAAGGTGAATGATAAGGCTTTTGATTTTTAAAGGGTTTGATCGACGATTTAGAAATTATTTTATTTTTGAAATAAATTTTAGAGCTCTTGGGATGCTTTACTAGACGAGAGATATTAGATAGAAAAATTAATGTTGCAAAGCTATTAGACGAGGCAACTTGAGCTGCATGTGCTAGAAGCCAATCCCGGACAATAGTCGGGGGTGGGGCCGCCCACCGAGCTACTATTTGGCGCCGACCATCTTACTCAAATGGCTTGAGCTGTCAACCAAATTTTTCATTTTTACCAAATTCCATAAAATAAAAGGGAGATTCATTTTAAGAATTAAAAAAGCTGAAAATAGGCGTCGTCGGTTAGTTTTAAAAGAAAAGCTGACAAAAATAAAACATTTTCCTATTCTTTTGAGTTTATCCAAAGGACAACGAAAGGGACAAAAACTCAAAAGATTAGAAAATGTTTTAGAAAATAACTCCATTGGTCAAAACTAATGTTCGAAGTTCAGGGGATGAAGATACGAAATGCGAGAGGGACGCTTCTCATTCCGCCCGTCATAAAGACGACCTCTACTAATTGAATAAGTGAGTTTAAATTACATTGAGGAAAACAAGCCATCAACATACAAAAGGCACTATTAAAGGGAATCAAACATGATGTAAAGTGATAAATGAAAGAAATTAAATAAAAATAATAAAGGAAAGCGTTAAATATTACATCGGGTCGGGTAGAAAGCAAGTAAAATTACATCTTTAAACCACAATACAAAAATAAAATAAAATTGAAATAAAAAATAAATTAAATGAAAAGAAAGCTTGAGATCCGGTTGGATTCCTTAGGTAAACCTACCTCTTAGGCTCGGATCGTGACCAGATTTTGGCGAGTAACGGTAGATCGGAGCGACTGCAAAGTGCCGAAATTAAGGCTCTCTTGTGCGGTTTTAGAAAAGGGATATTTTAGTGTGAATGAGGGAGAGGAGATTGGGAGAGAGTTTCAGCATAAATTAGGTACAAAGCGACTAAAATTGGTGTATTTTGAGGGGAAGGAGAACCCCTCTATTTATAGAAAACTTTAGGGTTTAAGAAATCCTAAATTCAGCCCCCAACCATTGGTTAAAGGATAAATTGGGCTCAAATTTTCCGAAAATGGATGGAGGAGAATTCGGGAAGCTGAACCGGACAAAACGACACCACTCGGATAAGTCCATAGGCCGACACTGGTCCTTGATGACCAAATGCATGGTATGGGGAAGCGTGCAGTCGGGACGATGAAAAGAGATAAAATGTCGTGTTTTCGTAGGATTGGAGTCCAGTGCCGATTCGAAACTAGGCTTGGGATTCGAAACTTGGTTTGGACCTACCGAGAACTTTGATTAAGGACTGGAGCTATTTTTGGAGTTGCATGACCTTTTGTGGGCTAAAATGCCTTTTGCCACACTATACTTTAGTACGATCTTGACTCGAGCATGAAAATGAGACTGGATTTTCATCACTGGGCTAATAGAAATAAATAAAATAAATATAACGAAAAAGAACAACACTTTTTATGTGTCTACTCTACCCTTTAAATATGGAGTTCCAATTACATCTCCAAGGTTAAACAAATTTGATTGTACAATATTGGTGGATAAGATTGATTGTACAATATTGGTAGATAAGATAACCAATAAAATAAGAATGCGAGGCGATAGGCACTTCTCTTATGTAAGGAGAATGGTATTCATTAACTCGGTGTTAATGGGTGTTATTGGGTTTTGGGGCAGCATCTTTGTGTTACCGAGCAAGTTAGGAAAGAGGTGGAAGTAAAATGCAAACATTACTTTTGGGAAGATAATGAGGATAAGAGAAGAATTCCCCTGTTGTATGAGATTTGTTGTGCGAGCCAACACGAGATGGGAAGGCTTGGCCTAAGAAACATTAGACGAGTGGAATAAGGTCCTCATAGCTAAATATGTATGGGCGAGTGGCAAAAAGGTGGACAAATTATGGGTTCATTGGGTACATGGACATTATACGAAGCATACCAACTACGGAGACTATAACCCTTCTTTAGACATAATGCTATATTAAAAGAACCGACCCAATCATCGACCCGGTCGGAAGAGTAAGTCAATGGTTCAATTGGTCGGACCGTTTCGACCGACCCTTAGGCTGGTTGACCCGGTCTGCTGGTTGGATTAGGTTGAACCGACATAACCCAGATTGATTCTAAAATTTTTGTCTCCATTTGCCTAATATAAATGTAAAAGATCATATGACATCAATTTGAGTCTTCAAATTCTAACTTTTCCAATTATAAAACACAATGATTTGAGCAATGTTTACATGAGCCATTAAAAAATTGAACATCAAATAAGCATAGAGATAAGAACTAGGAATTACAACAAACGAGAGAAGGACCAGCCGGACCACAAAGAGAAGCAAAGGCATTACCACGAGAGAGGCACAAATTAAACATCAATCAAGATAAATTACCACAAAGAGAAATTAACATAAATTATAAACTAGTCTCCAGAAAGCATAAAACTTAAACATCAATTACGATAAATTACAAAGAGTAAGAGGAGGATTTTTACCACGAGAGAGGCACAATTAAGAGGAGCGAGCAATGCAGCCATAGGCAAGGAAAGGAGAGGGAACTAGTGGCGGCGGAAGGAAGAGCGAGTGAGAGCAAACCAAAGAGATTGAGTAAGAGCAAACCAAAGAGACTAAGTGAAAGCCAACCAGAGAGAATCCGAGAGACCGGCCGGTAGACGATAAGGCAAGGCGAGGTCGTGAGGAGGAGAGGAGAAGGAGGAGAAGACCAACCAGCAAGAGCGAGTGCGAGAGAAGAGGAAGGCGAGTGAGAGCAACCGGAGATATTAAGTAAGAGCAAACCGAGAGAGACTCCAAAGGACGGCCGGTCGGTCGGGTGAGGCAAGGGGAGACTGCAAGGAAGAGAAGAGAACGGGACCAACAACGGGAGCGAGCATGAGAGACCGAGAGAAGAGGAAGACTAAGAAGTGTTTAGGGTTTTTTCACTGCTTATAAACAAGCCTAGAAAACATGGTTGAACCGTGAGTTCATAAGGTTACGCCAAGTCAACCGAGTCGACCGGTTCGGACTAGTTTTTCGCGATTCAATTGCTTAAATGAGTCTAGCCATTAAACTAGCCACTAGACCCACTGGTTCCCGGTCGACCGATCCGACCAGGGCGGTCGAGTCCAATCCGATTTTCGTAACATAGGATACATGTTGGTACTAGAAGAAATTGTGTAATGTGAAGGTGTGATTTCAACATGGCTTCAATCAAAGATAGGAATAATCGGCTACTCAAAGCGGTCAATATATTGCTCAATTAGGGTACAAGTGGTCTGTAAGGGGAACAAACCGAGGTTCATTGGGCTAAAATGGTGTTGAACAAGGCAAATATCGCAAATCATTCTTATATTAGATGGATCCTCTTTCACAAGAGAACACCTACTACACCAAGGTTGGTTGCTTTCATTAAGGACATGGACACCGGATGCAAACTTTATCGGGAGGAGGGCACAATAGAATCAATAGAGCACATATTCTTAAAGTGTTCCTCTGCTCAAAAGATATGGGACTAGGTGTGCAAATGGTTGCGAGTGCAGTATTGTTTATGAGAATCTTGAAGAATTACACCAGGGCCTCATTGCTTGGCGGTTAGAGCAAAAGGAAAAGGCAAGTGATTTATGCAACTTACTCAGCCTACCTTTATTGTATTCGATTGGAAAGAAATGTTAGTGTTCGATCGAGTTACAAAAACACCACTCTGCAAATGTGGAAGCATATGCAATAAGAACTTATAGTCAAGTCTCGATATTTAGCCAAAATCGAGCAACAAATATAGTCGGTGGAGGGATTTTGTATTAGGAGATGAATGATTGATCTTTTAAGCTCAATTGTTGTATATCCTACAAAAAGGAGATGAGATGTCATTTTGTAATACCCGGAATTTTAAAGAAAAGTAGATGGAAAGCATAGAATTATTGAGTAACATTCCATGCATCTAGGGGGTGAGTGAGTGATTTAAGTTACAGACTGGACTTATTACTTTAAAATTTCCTTGGGAAGCTACTATCGAATAAACTAAATCAAGGAAATCGCCTCCCTTTTTCCATCCGAGCTAAATTGTTGGATGATTAGGAATTGTCGGGGTCGAGTATTAAAATAAGTTAGGATGCGGCATCGTAAGAGGATGGAAGGGAGGAGATATAGACTTGTCATATATGGGCGGTGATTATTTTCACCGAATTATGAAGAGATGATAAAGCTTATTTGGGGTCCAATAAGGATCATTAACCGACCCAATTAGGCGGTGGAAAGAGAGGAAAGGAAAGAGGGCTCGGGGGAAGCCGAGCGCCGAGAGAAGGAATAAGCGGGAGAAACAGAGAGAGAGAGAGAGAGAGAGAGAGAGCGCGGGAGCCGGAGCGAGGGCCGGTGGGCAAAAAGAGAGCGAGGGCCGGGAAGGTGAAAGGAAAAGAAGCAAAGCAAAGGAAGAAGGGAAGAGGGAGGATCGAGGCGAGAAAAGAGAGAGAAGGCGAGCGGCGAAGGCCGGCGAGACCGAGAGGGACCGGCGACCTCCGCGAGAGCCAAGGCGGTAGGCGGCAACGCGAAGAGGCACGAGCGAGAGGCTGGGACAAAGCGAGGGCGAAGGAAGGGCCCGAGCGGGGCGAGCGCGAGAGGGTCCGAGAGGGCGGAAGCCGGTAAAGTAGCGGCGGAAAGGGAGAAGGACCGGCGGCGAGCACACGAGGCGCAACGGAGGAGAGTGGGGACCAAAGAAAATGGCAAGCCGAACGGGGAAGCTAAAAACCGAGCGGCGAGCAAGGAATGACGGAGACAGAGACCGAAACCGGAAGGCGAAGGCGAAGTAAAGGAGCCCGAAACCATCCCTAAAACCCGAGAATTTCGGGTGGGTAGTCTTATACTCTAAACTATTAGTAATTTTGAATCCAAATGAGTTTATTGTGATTGTTGAATGTGATTGTGAATATTGAACATGTATGCTATTGAATGAGTTTAGTAGTTGTTGAAAGTTGAATTAGGAGTTGTGAGGGGAATTGGTAGTTGTTTTGGCCTGGATTGGAAGCAGGAAATTCGGACGTAGTGGGTTGCTTGGGTATAAGGAGTAGTATCGGGAATCGGCCGGTTGGGGATGGGGATAAGCATGTGTGGTTTGGGCATAAGTTGTGAATTAATATTTCAGATTGACTCTTAGAGATTGATTGAATTCACAACATTAAGGGATGATTGCTAATACTAGGGAATAGCGAGTTAAGTATAAAAGAGAAATGTGAGTTCATAGTAAATGCTTTGCACAATTGAGGTATGGGAGTGAGAAGTGGGTGAGTATTGGGATAATTGAGTTCAAAAGATAACTAAATCCTTGAGGTTGAACTAAGTGCAAAGATAAGCGGAGCTAGCGAAAGTGGAGCGATGAAAAAGGGATTAAGAAGTGTATGATTGAGTTGGTCAAGAAAGAACAATTATTGGGATAGAAACCTAAGATGAGAGCAAATTACACTTGGTAATGAAGGGAATTAGAGGAATTTTAGTAGCGAAGTAAGAATGAGAACTACCGACTAAGTATGATTAAGAAGAGATTGATGAGTAATGTGGAAGCGTAATCGAAAAGTATTGAAACAAAGATGGTAATTGGGAAGAGTTAAGTTATAAAGTAAAGGCATAAAAGAGGAATTGAGGTGAAGACAATGAATTGTGAAAAGTGAGAACGTTGAATTAGGTAATATCTACTTGTGGTTATTGTGGCTCAAAAATGGAATCAATCATACTAAGCCGATGAATTGAAAAAGGCATAGTTGGAAAAGAGTTGAGAATGATTGCTTGCATTGAATGGTGATTATTCGTGCTATGTGATTGCTTTACGTGATACTCAAAAGTAGTTTCAAAACGATTTTTGTATTTTACGTGAAATGATCCTTGAATGCGGTTTCTGTGAAATGTCTTTCAAACGTGATTCTATTCTAAGAAGCAAAGCTGATTTGAGAAAGTGAATTTATAAGGGTGACACGTGGTGTCATGCCTTCCTTGATACCAAATCGATTGAGAAAGTCTGTGAAGTGAATGTGATGAATGAGTATGTGCAAAGAGTTTTGAATCGACGAGGCTACGGATTGTTTAGCATACCGAAGGGTTCGAGCCGGGGACGCCCAACTAGAAACTTCGAGGGAAGGGTTCTAACGAGGGTCCTGCAGAGGCGGGATGCTCGCTCCGAGACTTCCTAGAAGATAGGTCCTGGGAGCCTTTTTGTCGGGGTCGCGCCCGAATTAAAGAAGTGCTAGTTCGAATCCTCGGAAGGCCCAGAAAAGTTGATTCAACCCCAAAAGAATTGTTCATGAATGTGAAATTGTGCTTTTAAGTGGTTGAAGACTCATGATCTTTTTCATTACAAGAGATTTCGATGAAAAGTATATAGATTTCTATTATACTATTATGCTTTCGCAGATTTCATTATTATGAGTATTATGTGTAAAAAATTTCCATTTTAAGGGTATAAGACTCCGGTGAGCCCATGGTTTATTGCTCACCCCCACAAATTTCCCCCTTTCCCTTCCCAGATGTTGCGGGTACACTTCGGGAGCATGATTTACCCTTAGCTTATTTTGGACTCCGCTAATTGCTTTGTTTGATGCGTGCTTGAGCGATTTAAGTCAAGATTATGCATTTCTTATACTTCTCGAGCATTATAGTTTGTAATTTAGTTCATATAGTTGTACCAAATGTGTAATGAACCATTTAGATTATTTTAAATTTTACAGACATGATTGGTTGGACTCCGCGTGTGGCCGTTGAGTTGTATACTCCGAGCGTGTGGCTCGTTGAGTTATATTATGCTTTTATGTAGGGTTTTAGGGCTTTAAGCCTGCAGGATAGTTCATATTACAAATAGAACTCTGCCGAAATTTTAGGAAATCTCGGATTCTTTTGGAAAACCACCCTTATTATCTTTAAGTTGAGTTTAGGTAGCCAAACTAGCACTAGAAAGAGCCTTGGGAGTTCCTTTAAGGAACTCGGAGATGTATTACTCCCGGGGTGTTTTGGGGTGTTACACATTTCGTAATACAAGAAGAGGATCCTTAGGCGTAATGGGTCAACCGGTCGGACCGTTTAACTCGGATTAGACCGATTGACCCAGATTGATAGTTGAACCAGGTTAAACCGATTATGACCCGTTATGCTACCAAAAAATTATGTATATATTAGTATTTTATTATTTTACAATATCTAATTGACAAATAATATTATTTAAGAAAAAAATTATGCAAAACTTTAATCAAATAGAGACATAGATTATTTATCTAAAAAATTAAAAGAGGAAAAAAAGTACAATTTTATACAAATTATTAAAAAAGATAAAAACTCATTTAATATTTTCTACCCAAAATATAAGCCCATACTTCTACTCAAAATTTAAGCCCAGATATATTCCAATTTCTTAAGATTTTAAATAGTTAAACAAACCCTAAACAAATCAAAACCCTCATCCTCATTCTCTCAGCCGCTTCCCCACCCTCCCTCTTTCTCTCTCCTGCTCACCTTATGCTATTTCCTCTCTATTCTTGCTGGGTCTCGGTCATTCCCCTTCCTCCTCACTTCTGCTCCATTTCTCCACCATGCCCCCTTAATTTCCAAGCTCTTTCCTTTCTCTGCTTCGTTCCCCCACCTCCTCACTTCTGCTCCATTTCTTGACCTTGCCCACTTCTTGCTAGGTCTCTCTGCTCTGGTCTTTCCTCTCTTGTCACTCGCTGGTACTTTCTCTGTCCCCCCTCTCCACTCACTTCTGCCCCCGACTGCATTCATCAAGATCGTTTTCAACAATTAAATTGAAAAATCACGGTCAAATTGCGAGCAAGTCGGTTCATCCGAGTCAAGCGGTTCATCCGGTTTTGACTTGTTTTTCCGGTTCATTTATATGAACGAGTCTTGATATTAAATCAACCGTTGAAGAGACCGGTTCTTGATCCGACCGATCGAACCGGCCGAGCCGGTCCGGTTCTCTCAACAAAGACTACAAGTTATGTTAAGAGAATCGACCCGGTGATCGATCCGATCGATAAAGTGGGTCGATGGTTCGACCGATCGGAAAGTTTGGCTCGGATTAAAATGGTCGACTTAATTAATGCTTGAATCGGATTAGACCGGTCAAACCCAATAAACTATATATATATATATATAATGTAAAAAACAAAATAAATCCATTTTTAAAAATAAATATAAACCTCGTCTAAAAGGCCCATCTAAATTTTAGCTCAAACTCCATTATTTTCAACTTTTTACCTCCTCAAAAATAAAAGCCCTAGCCACTCAACCCCCAACAAAAACCCCTAGCCACTTAAAAACCCCCATCCCCGCTATAACCCACGAGAGAGAGAGAGAGAGAGAGAGAGAGAGAGAGAGATGGCGATGAAGAGATTATGCCTGTTGGAGAGCGAGTGAGAGTGAAAGAGAGAGTCACAGCGAGAGAGATAAAATGGACTCTCCCTCCTTCAAGGCTTCTCCTCATCTTCCTCCAACTACTTCTTCATGAAAGCAATCCTTCGAGACTTCATCTTCTATTCCTCAACTTCCTCCTTCAACAGCTTCTTCATCTTCAACCACCATTATCACTCTCTCTCCTCTCTTTCTCTCTATGCTCTCTCCAAGCAGAAACAACTTAGATGCCTCAATTTTTTTTTTTTAAAAAATTCAGTCCAACCACAACTCGGCCAGATCAATCTGTCATCGGTTTAAACGGTTGTCACATATTTAATCCGATTCAATAATCTAACGGGTTAACATGTATTTATGAACCGAACCATTGTCCAGTTCCTGGTTCAACTGGTCGACCTGACCGGTCCAATCCAATTCTCGTAACATAAACTACAAGGACTTGCAAACATGAGAAAGCTAAGATTAGGCTTGATCATGTAATTTCTAAATATTGCCTCTCAAGAGAGCAAATTTGATAATCCAAGTTCTTAATGAGTTTGTATTCATTGAAAACCCATGAGACTCAACATCTAGTTACGATATTTTAATTTTGTCTAGTGTAATCAATTACCATTCCCTTTTCAAGAATCTTCAGTATGTTGTACACAGTCGATACAAATGGAAAACAGTCATGATTACCAAGATCATGGAGAATGAGCTAGCATCAATTAAGTTTTCAGAAAGAGAACAAAATCTGCATAAACAGTTCAACCGTCCCTTTTACCGAATTAACATCTAAGATGAAGGGATAAAACACAATAGAGTGATCAACCATCTTGTCAGACACTACATGAACACAAAGTATCACCTTTTTCCTGAGAATTTTCTTCTTTGCCAAATGTTGTCGGCTATTGTCCGGAGCTGAAAAGTCATGAATACAACAAAAATGATTACAAATGGTATTGCACAATAATCTATCCATATGAATTTGTAGATTGTTTCAGCATCAATTTATACAAACTTTACACAAGAAAGAAGAAACCCCTATCTATGATAATAATCCTGGCATCGTGTCTATATCACATCGGCTCTCCCCTGCAAGTGCCATAGTTAACATCTCTGTGCAGAACTGATCGTCAGGTTTCAGCCAAAGGGCCTGTTCAGAAATCAACAGTCTCTAAGAATTGGAATTGATGGTGACAAATGCAAAAAGTGACTACAAAGTTCACATCTAAGATGGCCAACTTGACATAAACATGTAACAAGGCGAAAAACACACATAATATATGTCCCCATGTAAATGTACCTTGTGATAGTTCGCAATCGCAGGGCTATAATTTCCCTGCATCAAACATTGGAAAGAACAAATCATGAATGATGGAAAGCTGATACAATTAACAGTAGGTAACTTGTAGGTGAGACTGGCAGTGGGTACCTGGAGATGATAAGTATACGCAAGACCAGCATAAGTGCTCAAGCACCTGGTTGATAAGGTAAGTGCTTTCTCATAGTATGTGATTGCCTCACAGAACATCCTGAAACAAAGTGAGTCAACAACAGGGGCATCCATCTCTTTGTACCGTAAGAGCATCAATTACAGCAATAATTAAAATGAAGGCACAAAGGACAATAAAAAGAATTGATGCACATACAGCTTGTAAATTAATATCCTTGACTAGAAACATTAATGCTAGTTTTGGTAGGGTGCAATAT
This sequence comes from Talinum fruticosum, assembly GCA_021018815.1. Classification (NCBI taxonomy): domain Eukaryota; kingdom Viridiplantae; phylum Streptophyta; class Magnoliopsida; order Caryophyllales; family Talinaceae; genus Talinum; species Talinum fruticosum. The sequence goes on from JAITYX010000018.1 coordinate 2,721,247, forward strand.
TAATCCTTGACTGGAAAACGTTAATGCTAGGTTTGGTAGGTCCATTATAAAGTACCCAAAATTAGAATGTTTGCCAACTTTTTCTACTAGTTACATGACATTACATTGCACCTTACCATTCATAAAATAACTTAACACAATGTACAGAGACATTTGATATTCATCACCATACACATTGGAAATTTTATTTTCACGGACCGACTTTTTCCCTTTGTATGTTGAAATCAGTTTTTTTTACATATAGGGCAAGGTTGCGTATACCCAGACTTCTCAGACCTCATTTGAAGTGGGTCCTATCATACTCAGAAATTCACCAGCCTGTGAATTTCAGTCAATAGCAGACATCCATGGCTCGAAGGCCTAGATGGTTTAGAAGGTTTCGATTAAATCATAGTAATAGGCCAAGTAGACCAAATGGGTGATAAGTTCTGCATCAACCAGCCAGTCCAACTCCAGTTTTCATGAAAGTGGTCCCCCCATCCCCCAGGCAGCTGAAGAAAAAAAGGGGAAAATATTCTATTTTCCAACAAGCACAAAGGAGTTCAGAGATTAAAGTTAAATAGGACGGACATGTCATGATATCAGAGCCAAAGCTCCGGCGAACTTTTACACCCCCGCTCCCCCTGGCTTTCTACTGAGTGGCAACAAGGAAAAATCTGGCCATGATTGATTTTAGCTCTCAGCTAATCCCGTTTGTAAACAACGAAATCCGGGGAAAAAATGCAAATTATAAGTAAACAACTTTTAACAACTAAACCAACCGAATCTAAAGTTTGTCAAGTTCAGTGAAACAATCTTGTCTTTGTTTTAGGCAAGCATAAGCCCCAACATCTTCAGCTGACGATTGAGGGGGTTGAATGGGTTCCTATTTTGTAGTTATTGATCAGAGAGGCCACTAGAAGAGAAGAAAAACGAAAGTGTACAGTTGATATATAACAGCAAGCCCGTGTAAACCCTGTTGCTAGCTGATGTAATGCAAAATTCTACAATAAATTAAAATTACATAATGCAACTTTTCTTAAGTCTATTAAATTTATATCGCTTATCTTATTTCCCCATTTCCTATTCTTGTCAACTACATCACCTCCCCATCTTAGAATAAACTATACTGTAAGTTATCTTTTTGAAAAAAAAAAAGAAGAATCAGTGATTTTGAAAAAAGCTGAACTTGGAAAAAATGAGGATTCACCAATATGTAACGTGCAAATGAGGAAGCCTCAGAATGTTGAGTCTAAACTTTCTGGAGGGAGATATCCTTGACCTCAAATTCACAATAACATCCTCTTCAGTCTTGCAAAAGTCATTAATTTCCTCCTATTTCCACTTCAAGTACCACATCAGAAGAAATGTTCAGCTCTTCTCCACTTGCACTTCAAGTACCACATCAGAAGGAATGTTGGGCTCTATTGCTCTAGCTGTCCTTTACATGCCTTTTCTCGAGGAGTTCAAATAAGAACAATATCTTCAGTAGTGCACGATACTTCCACTTTCACCTAAGCAAGAAGCTCAATTGATTCTCTTGTTCCAACATTTTTAATCCAGGGTGCTTCCAATTTATTGCAATTTATTGTCAAGTAGGTAATAAATTTCCAAGCATTAGTACATTTTTTGTTTAGTGCTAAGATGCTCGTGCAGACATTAGTGGCTTGGTTCACTTCATAGATCAAAATCGAGTATTAACAAACTCTTGCTATACATTTAATTGATCACCATGATAACAACAGGAGGGTATTAATTATGCTCACTGACATTGACTTTGTAACCATCATCAAGCATGATTGAAATCACTGTCCATCCCAAAGGACAATCTTCAGTCCAATAGCAAACTCTAATAGCAAACAGAGGGAGAATCTCTACAACTGGGCAAACTCAATTTGATTTCATTGCCCAACTCTCTAAATGACATAACATAAGCAGGTACATGTAGTCTAAAAACTTGTACGATATGGAGCATTATAATCTAGTATCCTAGCTTACCTAAAAATATAATCTTTTCTTATAATAAAGTTAATATGCTTAAGATCTACTGTGCAAACAAAATCAGTAACTAAATTTGAAGTTGGAATAAAATTAAAAAGTGCATTGCTTCCAAAAACTATAATTTTCCTATTTCCCCTTTTTGTCAAGTACATTATCCTGATAAACTCCATGACCAGCTTATAGAATCCACAAAGGATTACCTCATTTTGGAACATTTTTATTGTAATTGGTGGGCTAAAAGTGTGAGCATATTTTCTTACCTGAACAAAAAAGGTCAATCTATCACATAAGCATCTAACGCACCTTATACCCCCTCCCCCACCAAAAAAATCAAAAACAAAAAAGTTCGAAGTTTGAAGTACTTCAAAGATAATAATCTTAGTTTAAAAAGCGCGAAGAGTACAAAGGCACATAGTGTTTTAGGGGGCAAGCGCAAGCACGAAGCAGAAAGGTGCACACATAACGGATGCAAGGCACACTTTGGTGCAAAAACGATTAAAAAACCATTCAAAAAACATATTTTGTAAAAACAAGTTAGATAAATGACTAGACTTCATATAACAACTAAATACCACATATACCCTAAAGATATGTTGCATTATCGTCATAGTTCCTAAAAACATAGTCGTTAAAAAATCTTAGAGAAAAAACACACAGAAATCAGTTTGGCATTGGCGCACATTCAAAAGGGCAATGGACAAACTTGTAAACAGCCAAGGGAAGAAATTAAATAGGGGGAGGTTGTGTCCTTCATATCTATTCGCCCCACAAGAAAAGAAAGACAGGCTGCAGTAAAAATAGGAGACAAAAAGAGGTGCTCATCTGGGATAAGACCAGGAAAAAAAAAAGGAAAAGAAAGCACTTAAATACAGAAGGGCTGACAGCTGCTCACCCCACAGGCCACAACTCAACTTTCAGCTCTCTGGGGAGGAAATAAAGGGTAAAGATAGGGCATCAAAAAAGAAAAATAAAAGATGTATTCCATCTCAAGAGAGGCCTACAACACAAGAAAGAAGCAGAGGGGCCTCAAAGTCTCAACTTTACACAAGGGGAGACCAAACAAAAACAAGGGAAAGTTAATTTCAGTGGGGTTCAAGGACTCAAAATGCGGTTTCGGTCGGATAAAGTATTCTATCAAGCAACAATTGATTTGCATATTGTGGTTGTTGGCAGGGTGAAAATGCAGTTTGCTCCAATTGAAAACCTTTCCAATATAGCCATTTTGCAGCAGAATAGCCACAGTTTGATCCCATGGTTGGGTTACAGATTATTCGATGGGGATTATGCTGATTCATCATAGAAGGTAGACCAAGATTTGTTTACCTAATCATCGATTTCTCATCATTCTAATTACACTATCAAGAACTTAATTAATTTTAAGTGCTCGAGGCAAGAACACCTGTAGACACCTAAATGTGGTATCTTGATCTTTATTTATTTTATAATAGCTGGGTGATGAAAACTTAACCTCCTTTGTAATGGGGAGAACACCCATAGGCAAGTTGCACTTGAAGAGGAGAACCAGCCAGCGCAACAGCAAGCATCTGATCCCTCAGGTTGACCGCAGAGTCCTCAGTTGTAAACTGCAAGCGACTGGACTGGGCCCTTAGTTTTGTCACAGCTACCACAAGCATCCGAGGAGTCATGGCACAATGAGGGGATACTTTTTGCCTCCTTAGTCAGGAGTGAAGGGAAGTGCATTACCAACACAGGCGAAAATAATAAGCTTTGAGTTGATCAAACTGAGTGGTCAGTTTTATGCGGGTTTGACATTGCCAAGTGTTTTCCAGCTATCTTCAGATCTACTCATGCGTTTTCAACGATCAGCACATGTATGGAAAGCCCTTTCCTTAAGCTTTCCATACATACCTAGTTCATCACCAACACAGCTGTGTGGAGCAAGTTATGAGGATTTGAAATCTTAGGGAATTTGTTGACAGTCACTTTCGACCTTTTTGTACAAACCGTTTCTTTGCTACTTTTTGGTCCCCTCCCCCTTTTACCTTTTGTCCTTCGGCTGCATGATCTCGGCCCTAGGATGATTACATGAGGATTTCAACCCTTGGATTAACTGATGTAACCTAGCTCAAGGTACTACATATATGTAGCCCTCGTATTTGTAAAGGGGCTTTTGGCGAATCTGAGTTAAGTTGCTTTGCTCCTTTACAACTAAATTCTCTCATGCTTGCTTAATTAGTGGCTTAATTAAGCTGTCTTAAGAGTCTAATTTCACTTAGAGTGGTGTGCCTTATCTCTTTGTGAGTTAGTGCCTTAGCGTTATCCATGGTGGTGTGCCTTAGCCAAGGATAAGGATAACCTAGTTTATCATGTGACTGAGTTGCTGCCTAGCGACTGTTCTTGCTTGATCGTGTTTGTTCTTTGTGTGTTAGCACCGTTGTTCTCGGTAGACAGATCATACCTCCGTATACTTTGTTTAGTCCTCGGTAGCGTCTGACCCCTCAGTCAGCGCTATTATTGTCTTGATCATCCCAACATTTCTAAGTTATGCTTCCACTCTCAATCATCAGTGGCTTGGTCCGTCACTTTGTGCTCTCAAAATGGAGTCGGACTGAAACACAATAATTTACCACTTTCCAGCCCAAGCTAGGTTCAGACTCCAACCCTAATGGGGAACTCAGCCCGAGAACCCTGGTCAAATTCAAACTAAACAGTCATTTTACCTCTTCTGGACAGATTTGGGGATGATTTTCAGCAACAAAGTTGGAAGAAATCCAACCCTTTTTCCTAATTCATTTTCTAGGGAACCTTTAACCCTACTTGCCTCTATAAATAGAGGACATTTGTAAGCTTAAAACACACTTGATTCTGACATCACAATCTCACATTCCAGAGACCTCAAACTTAGCTTTAGCTTTCTCTCTTGCTTATTACTCTCCAAAATTTCCAACCTTCACCACCCCAATAAACCCAAACACTATACCGTTACTCTGTGGAAGTCCAGCCAGAGTCCTACAGGCCCACCTGAGTTCTTCCATTCAATCCCTTCACCATTTTTTCATGCTACGTTCAATTTAATTTGTTTTAGCCTTTCATTTCATTTGGTTGGAGGCCATGTAACTTTTTCTTATATCTCCGCCCAATGTAATAGCTTTATTTAGATTTCTCGCTTTATTTCATGTTTTCATTATGTTTTTAATTCTGTTAACCATCATCATGTATCCTTGACTTTCTTAACACAACTTTAGCTTTCCATTTCTAATTAGTAGAGGTCGTTTTTAAATGGGCAACGTGAGAAGCACTCCTCTTCATTTCGTACCTCCATCTCCTTACACCGGAATATTGGTTTAGGCCGATAGAGTCCTTTTTGAAAACCTTTCTAATTTGGAGCTTACTTTGTCTCTTTCAGTTGTCCCTTCCATTTAAGCTCAATTAAGAAAGTAAAAATGTTTTCTGTAGTTTTTATGCAAAAATTGCTGGAGCCTCTTTTATTTCTTAATGAATCCTGGTTTTGGCAGAAATTAAAATTTTAGGATTAAACTTGCAACCAAGGTTCTTCGATCAAGACTGCTTCTTCCCCACAGGGAACCCACGCTTGTTCACTGTGACAGTCACTAGGCTAGGCTTGGCTCCTGCCCAAGCAGAGCCTTGCTGCAGTTCTATTCTGGAATTGTACAATTTTGTTTGCTTATCCCAAGAATCCAAATTGGTTTTCGAAAATAAAAATGATTCCAGCCGACAATTTATCCCAAAAATATATATTTAATTTCTTAATAACCATACTCCTATTGAAATCGACATTCATGGGGGATCGCGCTTAGAACCCCTTTGGAGGGTTCCGGCCGTGGTCCTTGCAACACCATGTCACCTTCTGTAACTTGTATTGATGGTCCATATCTAATAATTATTTTCAAAGAAAAGAATAGATAGTTAACGCAGACGAGAATAGGCATTTATACCAATTTCATGTTGTTGATGGCACCATCTGATGAATCACAGAAATTGTAAGAACGTCATACTGCTCTTCAAGTCTTTTTGTTTATTCAGCTGCTTCCTTTAGTTGGAAGACTTGTTTTGCGTACTTTCAAGATCCTATAATGCCAACTGACTCAAAAAAACTTAACAGCCTTTCTTCATGGCCGCCAAAACGTTTACTTCTTTTTAAGGGTTAAAATAACTTCAGTCCATTCATGCCTTTCCAACAAACTAAGGAGTCTTTTCTCGTTGATTAAATATGCTTATTAGTGTGTCAAATAAGCTCGAGGGCTGCCTTCGGTTTGATAGAAGAGATAGAATGGACCATCCACTGACCTACAAAGACTTAAACAAAGAAAAAGATTTACGTTTAAACGATCATGTTCAAAGAGGCAAAGGAGCATTCTTCAATGCGAAGATGGGTTATAACATTGTAGGTCTTATCTTACCATTAATGGCTAGTACTTTATCACATCAAGTTATCAAAAACATTTTCCAAACAATTTATAGGTGTTAATAATCTTATGTTTTAAAAAAATGGCATCTCACTTGTTTCATCTTACTAAAATTAATTTGGGAATGAGAAAGGATACTGCGAATCATTTGAAAGGGATGTTCACTTCTGCCATTGTTTTCACTCTCCCTTTCATGATCACTTCTTGCCTCCTATTTTCCTTATTTTCATAGTTTTAGAAGCCGAAACTACACTGAAGCGCTAAGCGTTATCAGAGAAGGTGCAAGACAAAGGTGCATCCATCATGGACACAAAGCTCAGAACAGGAAGCTTCCAGAATCCCCTCCCCATCTCCCTAAAACGAGAGAGAGAGAGAGAGAGAACACCATTTGGACAAAGGAATTAAGTCATTGAGAGAGGGAGGGAAAGCAAAGAAGTTGATCAAAATTCAGACAAGATAAAGACAGAATAAGCAGAGAAGGCACCACTCGCTTGTTTTCGGTGATCAATGTCCAATAGGTATGTTTCCCACCTTGGTTGACCAACAGCCCTAATCTTCTAGCCTTACCATCTATTGACCCGACGATATTTAGATCCATGGTTTTGTAACTTATACATGGACTTGAAAATAGCCCTAACCTTCTAGCCTTACTATCAATTGACCCTACGATTTTTAGATTCAGGGTTTCGTAACTTATACATGGACTTGAAAATAACACAATTACTCAACTTTGGAGAGCAATTGACCCAATATTCATAGACAAGGATTACTCTTCTAAGCTCATAGACATGTAAGTTTAACTTCTTGAATTTTTTAAACTCCATGAGGCTAAAGATGCATGCCCCTCATACCTACCTCTAAGGCGAACTAGGGTGCATGCCTCATGGAGTTGCTTTCCCTTGGGGTCTATGACGGTAACAGGAGCACATGTTAGAACTAAGGTCTTTTAACATGCAAATTTCAGTAAAGCATCCCTTCAATGCATTTTAGCCTGTGCTTGGAATACGGTTTCAAATAGAATCAACTAGCCAGCATTCTTATGTATATGCTTTGAAACTAATGAAACTTGCTTGAACTTTTTCCCTTATAGTGAAATTAAGCAGGTGCTTATGAAGGACATTGCCTGTAGTTCTTTCCAAGATCCAAACTGTGATAGTTGATCTTTGTTCTCCACATTTTCGACCTCTAAGGATGAGCAAATGAAAATGTAGTCTTATGTCTCGTCAACAATGATCAACATGAAGGTTCATCCCTCCTTGGAATTCTCTTCATGAGTTGATTTCATATCATGATCAAGTAACCTCACGCAAATTTTCCCTAGGGTTTACACAAGCATCTAGATCTCTCTAATGGAGAGTGATTGTTAATTAATCTCTCTATAATCAAAGGTGCCTAGCTGTATTTTCCATTCAACATTAATAAAATTCGTCGCAAAAATTATGGTTGTCACCAAACACGATTTTAATTTAAAAATTAATCATGCAGAACAGCTAACCTCGAGGCAATAAAGAGAACACTTGATGCAATACTGTTAAAATACTCAAGATAACACAAAATCCCCCTGCTTTTACAATGCAAGCACAAGGAACTAAAACACTTATTTCCCCATGCTGGAAACACATCATACATGAACATGAACGCCCCAACAGAACAAACACTGAAGGAAAGCACATGGAAATGCAAGACCATCATGTTCCACAATAAATATGTAGGAAGAGAAGTGACGAGGCTTATAACCATGCATCTCAAAATAAATTTTGTAAGCAAGGAACATACTTTAGTTTCCTATACGCATGTGCAAGATTGACAACAGTGGATTCCCACATTTCATTAATAGATGTTGGGATGGTCGCCAATGTTTTCTCAAACCATTGAACTGCTTTTTTGTACCTAAAATTGCACCATGAACAACTTCAGACAAATGACTTTGTGAGTCATAAGAAAACCAGATAGATTGCAGTTGTGTCCTCCTGCAACTGATACAGTATGACAAAGCAGAAGACGATAGCTTGATCAAAAGGGAAACTCTAGGACTTAAACCTCATTTTCGTCGGCCCATATTGAACACAAAAATTGGAGTTTCCAACTAATTTTTTTAGAAATAACAGTGCTTTTGTTGCATTGTATTGATTATTTCAGGCCTGACAAGATATTTTCTTGCATTTTTATTTTTGGATAGGACTACAAAACTTATAAAATATTTCTTTTATGATTATAAGATAGCATTTTAGAAAGCAGTTTTAGATTAAAATACATTACTAGTATTTGATTTTATCATATATTCTTTTCTTTTTATCCAAGCTACGTGATTGAGTTAGATACTTCCCTAAGAAGGTTGACGTATCTTCATTACTGGACAGAGATTGCATTATTGAAACTAAGTTCGAGTGAGACTAGATTTTTCATTCTACATATCACACACACACATTCTGCTTGAAAAATTCCAGCTTGTAGCTAGTTTTAGAGCAATTAATTGCTAATGGTCTTCAATCCAATTTGGACCAAAGCCTACATCTATCAAAAGCTTAAGATTATCTACTTCAACGGAGAGTCAGTCAACCGGACTTGGAAGAAATCAGCCCACCAAGAATAGAAGCAGCAATCAATACTGTCATTTTGTTGCAATTGGCCAAAATAACACAATAGTCCAGCCAAACACTCTAGGGTCTAGAGTCTAAACAGCTTGGAGCTTTGTTTCAATTCAGCTCTTATTGGAATAAAATTAGGATGCAATCATTTTTTTACCAAAACGGACTCAATAAGGATCATTTGTCGATAGAGTTTGCATAGAAATGGTCTAAACCATAAGGAAATGAGCTCACAAAAGGCAACCTAGACTCAAAAAACTAAAAAGGCAAGCTAGAATACCCACTAAAAGGTACATGTGGTTAGGGAGAAAATGATTTTCCCTAAAAATAGTTTTCCAATTTCCAACAATTGGTGAAGCAAAGGGTGGAAAATCATTTTCGAGGAAACTCATTTTCAGCACTCATAGGGAAAACAATTTCCAGTTAAGCGAAAAGGCAGGTGATTTTCCTCTTCCTACCTAACTTCAAGCTCTATTATTTCCTTTTCTACATCTTCTCCGATGATCCAATTTGTCTTCTCTCTCCTCACAAGTCTCAATTAGTATTTCTCTCTCCTTTCACCACCCAATTAGCTATTTTCTCTCTCCTAACTAGCCAATTAGCTACTTTACTATTTTACCTCTCTCCTCCAATGGCCTATTTATGTACTTTCTCTTCCCTTCTATTTCTTAATAGCTACTTTCTCTCTCATGCAATTACCCAACTAGCTACTATCTCTCTCCTCCAATGGACCTATTAGTCTCAATTAGTTACTTTCTCATCCTCAAATGGCCAATTAGCTACTTTCTCTATCCCCTCTTCTTCCTCTTATCTCTGTTGCCTTTCACCCCTCACTCTCCCGCTCTCACTTCACCAAACCAATACGGACCTTCCATCTCCTTTTATCTCCCACAACTATAAGAGTTTCTATTTTCTTTAAAAAAAAAAAGTCCATAACCTAGACACGTTATGCCATAGTTATTTTACCCTCTATTGAATAAGGAACTTCAACTCGGTATCAAATGGAACTCAAAACAGCTCAACCGGTCGTCTGGACACCCCAAGTCGGCTTCAACCGATAATGAAGACCAGTAAGCACAACCAATTAATCCGAGCCCTCATAATCAACTACTAGATCTTCACTTTTAACACAAACCTCCAGAGAGTTTTGGCAACACCCGACCAGGAGTGATGGCCCGGACAGGAGTGAAGTTAATCGAAGATAATAAGTTTAAGTTGATCAGTCTGCTGAGCTCAAAGCTTTTTCCAATTACACTCGTAGCTAGAAAGGGAAAGTTTAAGGATCGGAATTCACACGGAACATGGAGATAACATCACCTGTCACTATCATCGAATCGTACTATTTGTACTATTCTCGTCGGATGACCCATTTTCTCGTTGTTCTTGTTTGTTGTGTTTGTCCTTTATTTTTCTTGGATGCATCACAACCTTTGATTGTAAAAGGGATTTATAACCCTTGGATTAGAGTGATGTAACCTAGATTAAAGGCCCTATAAATATGCAAAGGCCTTCACTAATAAGGAACAATTGAGTTTTGAACATTTGGCTATATGCTAAGTAAAATTGAGTCGAGCTTCTTACAACCATAAATTCTCTTTTGCTTGTCTAATTAGTGGCATAATTAGGTCAGTGTCCGAAGAATCTAGTTATACTTAGAGTAGTGTGACTGTATCTCTAAATGTGATTAGCGCCCTAGTCTTATCCTTAGTGGTGTGACTCGAATCCTTGGGTAATTCTAGTTTATCCTGTTTTTTGTTTGATTTACTTCGGTGTTGTTACTATGATTAATCACTTGCTCCCTTTGGGTGATTATCGTTGTTGCTAGTGTTTTTTTCTTCCTGCTCATATTTCGAGATCGCACATTTCTACTTTGTTTTTCTAGATCGGTGTAGCCTTGCTTCCGGGGACATCGCTTTGGTATGAGAGCTTTGGAACCTTCCCTAGGCTGATCTTCCTTAACCCCAAACACAACCCTTTTAGCCCAAACACATTAGTCCACAAAAAGACCTATAAACCAAAATGAGAGGAAGTATACAGTTTTGAAATGCTCATGAACAACTATGAAGAGTTGAGAAATCAGAACACCTATTTTGAGAAAGCAACTCGGGAGATATGAGGAAAAGAAGCATCATGAGGAGACACCTCCAAGTTCGTCTCCTCATACCCATTCACAAGGGGATGATGAAGAAGAGAGCAACCCTTTTGCTTCTTTTATTGAACGAGAGCTCAAGAGAGAAAGGAGATGAAGAAGGCATCACTCACCTCACCCAAACTCGCATTTCAAGGTTGAAGTACCGGAGTTTGAGGGCCGCCTTAACCAAAGAATTTTTGACTAAAAAGAAGTGAAGCATGAGAAGAAAGTTAAGCTTGTCAATATCAAGCTCAAAGGTTTTGCCTCAACCTGGTCGGAAAACTTGGTGAAGAAGCGTGCTATCAAAGAAAACCCAAGATAAGGAGTTGGGAGAAAATGAGATCTAAGTTCAAGGCTTGATTCCTTCCACCTACATACATCCAAGACAACTATTCCCGACAAAGGTCGATGATCAAGTGTGATCTTCAAAAGAGTCCGAGGATCACACCATAGTTGGATATCTTCCCATTGGGAGGACTCGGAGCAGCTACAACAATGATTCTACATTTGATGAGGTGTGTATCTTAGCACACAAGGTGGAGCAAGCAAAGGCAGGTTAGAACCTTCAGGAGGGAGATCCCGAAAACTCAACTACCAAAGACTACTCTGTTTGGTAAGAGTGTTTCGACTCGTCGGTTCCCATACAAACCCGGTTCTGCAGCTTAGACTACCCCTCGGCACACATCCTCTATTGGGCTTAATGTGAACCGCAAGTGTTTTAAGTGTCAAGGTTTTGGACACTTGGCATTTGAATGTCCCAATCGAAGAGTAATCACTATTATTAAGAGTGATGAGGCACTAATAGAAGAAGATGAGCTAGAAAAAGAGTTATACCTCGTTGAAGGGCTAGAAGAAATTGTTGAAGAGGCTGATGAAGGAGAATTATTTCGATAATGCAACCTTGAGCGGATTCTAAGGACCCAAAAGAGGCTCAAAGAGAATATTTTTCACACAAGAGGAACAATACATGGGAAAATCTACTCTATCATTATTGATGGAGAGAGTCGCATCAACATTGCCTCATTGAGCATGATAGAGAAGTTGCACCCTCACCCATATAGCATTGTCAAAGTAAGGGCCTCGAGTTAATTCTCGTTGTTTGATATCCTTTAGTAATGGGAAGTCATATGTTGTTGAAATATGGCGTGATGTTATCCCCATGGATACATGTCATTTAGTGATGGGTAGACCTTGGTTGTTTGATCGTAGAGTTGTTCATGATGGGTTCAAAAACACATACACCTTTACTAAGGATGGAAAAAGATAACCTTAGCTTCATTTGATCCCTCACAACTGCCAAAACCAAACCAACTCAGAGCTTAGGGAAACTTATCTCCAATTTATGGAGCATGAACTCGGACCCTTGAGAGAGTTGATTCTTTTGGTCGGGATGAAACCGAGTACAAGTCGGACATCCCTTAGCCAAAGCACTTATCACTCGAGACGTGCTCATGTATGACCCGAGGAGATACCTCTTGGTTTGCCACCCAAGCGTAATATTCAGCACCATGTAGACCTTATCCCATAGAATGAACCCTAAAGACACATCAAAAATGCAAAAGCAAGTTAAGGAATTGGTGCCTAAAGGTCTTGTAAGAGAAATTTGAGTCCGTGTGTTGTAGCGACATTGCTAGTGCCGAAGAAAGATGGTTCTATGAGAATGTGTATAGATAAGCTGTGTTATTAACAAAATTACAATTAAATATCGACATCCTATACCACGACTTGAAGATATGTTGGATAAACTCCATGTTTCTAAGGTATTTTCTAAAATTGACCACAAACGCGAATATGATAATATTCAAATAAGAGAAGGAGATGAATGGAAAACTGCTTTCAAAACCAAAAGAGATTTATATGAATGGCTTGTTATGCCTTTTGGTTTAACAAATGCTCCAAGTATTTTCATGCGCTTAATGACTCAAGTTTTCACACCCTTTATTGGGAAGTTTGTTGTGGTCTATTTCAGTAAGAAGCTATATGATATAAAGCGAAGATACTCTAATTTTGACAAGGAATTCTATGCTATCATTCGATCATTAGAGTATGGGAGTCATTACTTAGTGGCTCAGGAGTTTATTCTCCACTCAAATCACGAAGCTCTCAAGTATATTTAGGGCCAACACAAGTTGAACTCACGCAATGCTAAGTAGGTTGAGTACCTTCAAACCTTCCATTTCACTATCAAGCATAAATCCGGCAAGCTCAACAAGGGCGCCGATGCTCTATGAATGAGGTACTTACTCTTGTTTCAATTAGAAACTTGTGTTTTCGATTTTTAACATTTGAAATGTTTGTATGTGGATGACAAAGATTTTAGCACTTTGTACCAAGAATGTCAAGCACATCCAAAAGGTGAATTCCTAGTCCGAGAAAGATATTTGTTCAAAGATACCGGACTATGGGCACGCCCTTTATCAAATAGGTACATTCTGGAGTACTAGCTAGCCATTTCGGAGAAAGGAAGACAACTCATATGCTCAAAGAACATTATTTATGGTCGAGTATGGATAAGAATGTTCAAGACATCATCAAGCAATGGGTGGTACACCAATATACCAAGAGTCATTCCTTGCTCCAAGGACTTTACACTCCACTACCCGTTCCAACTCAGCCATGGGTGGATGTAAGTCTTGATTTCATTCTGGGTCTACCTCGAACTTAGAGGGGAAAAGACTATTACGGTGGTTGTTAATTGATTTTCAAAGATGGCTCACTTCATTGCTTGCAATAAGACAAATGATGCTACATTAGTTGCTGACCTCTATTTCAAGGAAGTGGTGAGATTACATGGAATCCCGAGGACAATGGTCTCGGACATGGATGCAAAGTTTCTTAGTCATTTCAGGTTACCTTATGGAAAAGCTGGGAACTAAGGTGCAGACACACCGATCAAGTCTAATGCTAGGGCATGGGATGAACTTCTTCCACATGCTATGTTTGCTTACAATCACGAGTCAAGTAGGGGTGTGCAATGTGGGTTAATCGAACTTTTGATTAACCGAAAATCGGTTAACCGAATTTTCAGTTCGTCAAAAGTCGAACCATAACCGAACCGAAATTTGGTTAACCGAAATTTTCGGTTCGACAAAAATTCAATCCGTAACCGAACCGAAATAATCGGTTAACCAAATCTTCGTTCGGTTAACCGATTCCGATTAACCGAAAATAGGTTAACCGAATTTTCGGTTCGTCAAAAGTCGAACCGTAACCGAACCGAAATTTGGTTAACCGAAATTTTTGGTTCGACAAAAATTCGATCCAGAATCGAACCGAAATAATCGGTTAACCAAATCTTCGGTTCGGTTAACCGATTTTTCGAATCGATTAACGGTTAATTGTTAAAAAGTAAAAGCAAATCAAAGTATGTATCCTCATAACAAACCATTAATTCAAAAGTAAAATCTATGAGATTTTCGAGAACAGACTTCTCCGGGAATTCCCTACAAATTTTGGGAGATTTTCTCCATTGACGAGCATAGACATTTCTGAAAATAAGTTCACTGGTCCATTTCCCAACTATTTGTGTGAAAGCCAAAGCCTAGAGTACTTGCTTGCTCGGACAATGAATTTTTGGGGATTTTCCCGCTTCTTATGCAGATTGTAAATCACTTCTTAGGTTCGAGTCAATCACAACCATTTTTCTGGGCAACTTCCAGATGGGATATGGGCAATGCCCAATGTAGATATAATAGATTTCAAGTAACAATGATTTCAATAACAAATGTTGGGGAGGTTACGTCGATGGGAGAAAGCAAACGAGAGGAGAGAGAGAGGTGGAAGAGGAGAGAGGGACCACCGCAAAGGCCGGTGATGAAGGTTCCATCGATGGGAGAGAGCAAGAGAGAGTAGAGAGAGGTGGGAGAGGAGAGAGGGACCACCACAAACTCCGGCGATGAAGGGGTCAGTCGACGGGAGAGAGCAAGAGAGAGGAGAGACGAGAGAGAGAGCAAGGAGGGAGAGGTCGTGAGAACCGAGAAGATTGAAAGGTCTAGCAAGCAACTAGGGTTAGCTTTAAGAGACTATTTATACTTAAGTTTTTTTTTTAAAAGTTCGGTTCGGTTCGTTTAACCGATTTTTTCATATCTCTAAACCGAAACGGAACCGTGAACCGAAAATAATTTTCGGTTTGGTTAACCGAACCCATTTTTTAAAAAATGTTTCCAGCTAATTGTTTTTTCAGTTTGGTTTTTCGGTTCGGTTTTGGTTTTTCTGCACACCCCTAGCGCCAAGCAAGACTAACAATATGTCTCCATTCAAAGTTGCGTATGGTGTGGAGCCATTGTCACCTCTTGATCCGACCACGAGAGCTTTCAATGAAAAGCCTCATACCGATGCTATCAAGAGAGGTGCTCTAGAGTTACATGAGAAGGTGAGAGCAAGGATTGAGCAAGCTAATCGGGTTTACAAAGCTAGTGCTAACAAGAACCGCAAGCTGTGATCTCGTTTGGATTCACCTAAGGAAGGAACGTTTTCCTTCAAAGCGCATGTCTAAGCCGATGCCAAGGGTCGATGGTCCTTTTGAAGTGCTTGAAAAGATAAATGATAATGCTTGTAAGGTGAACTTGACTAGAGTGTCTCAACTATGTTCAATGTTGCCAATTTATCCTCATACTTAGAAGATAATTCACTCGAGAATTTGAGGGAAAATTCTTTTCAAGTCGGGGAGGATAATGGGGAGAACACCTCAAGTCGGGCTTTAAGTGATAATGAAGACCAATCAAGCACAACCGCTAGAATCCGAGCCCTCGGAATCGACTGTTGGGTCTTCACTTTTAGAACAAACCTCTAGAGAGTTTTGGCACCACTCGGAATACTTGTCCGCCTCCTCAGCCAGGAGTGATGGGCAAGACAAGACTGAAGTTAATCGGAGATAAATAAGTCTAAGTTGATCTTTACGAGTTAACAAGACTCACCTTAGACCTTTTTCCGATTACACTCAAATCTACTTGGGCATCATCAACGAGCTACAAAGGAAAAGTATAAGGATCGGAATTCGGAGAGAACGTGGAGATAATGATTACAACTATCACCATCATCGAATCGTACTATTTGTACTATTTACGTTGACTAATTTTGTGGTCCTCGCCCATTTTCTGTTGTCCTTATTCCTTGCTTTTGTCCTTTATTTTTCTTGATGCATCACTACCTTTGATTGTAAAAGGGATTTATAACCCTTGGATTAGAGTGATGTAACCTAAATCAAAGGCCCTATAAATATGCAAAGGCCTTCACTTGTAAGGAACAATTGAGTTTTGAACATTTGGCTATATGCTAAGTAAAGTTGAGCTAAGCTCCTTATAACCCGAAATTCTCTTTTGCTTGTCTAATTAGTGGGGTAATTAGGCTGTCTAAAGAATTTAGTCATACTTAGAGTGGTGTGACTATATCTCTAAGTGTGATTAGAGCCCTAGTCTTATCCTTCGTAGTGTGACTGTATACTTGGCTAATTCTAGTCTATCCTGCTTTTCTGTTTGAGTTACTTCAGTGTTGTTACTGTGAGTAATCACTTGCTCCCTTTGGGTGATTATCGTTGTTGCCAGTGTTTTTTTTAATTCCTACTGGTGATATTTCTGGGTCAGTTTTGACCCCTCAGACTCTGCACATTTCCACTCTGTTTTTCTGGATTGGTGTAGCCTTGCTTCTTGGCACATCATGGATGATCTCTTCTAAGTTCATTAATAAGAAAGCTTAAAACTGTTGCAATATATCTAAGGAGGCACATTGACCAATGAAACAGTTTCCAATCCCTGGTCTGATACAATCCTAGATTAGCCGTATTATTTAGCAACTGAAAATGTCTGAAAGAAAATGACATGAAAAAAAAAAAAAGGATCTCAGGGTGAATATCCTTACTCTTTCATGTGATAAGCAACAACTCCAAGTTCATTATATACAAGAGGATCAGAAGGACAAATTGCTCTTGCCTGCATGAAAAACTGAAGAAAACCTCATCAATTTTCTATTTATAGCAATATATGGAGGAAGCTTACTAATGATACAGGTCAGCTAAAAGAAGGATAAATGTGACTTCACTTAGAATTTATGAGCAATTTCAATCCTAGGGAAGAAGGATGAATTAAACACTATATTGGCAACCACAGAGAGAGATATGAATATATTAGAAAATACCCATCAAAATAGAGGGAATATTCCATATAATAAACATTAGAAAACATAATAGTGAACGCTGGTATAATTAACTTTTCATAATGAGGCTGTCATCATATGGCTGAATGTAACAACGGAAGACTTGTTTTTCCCTGCATCGCTAACTGGAAAATTGTTGAGGTCATGCAATGGATAGCTGGACCATTGCACAACTGCAGCCATAAAGCGGACGAGTCCATCAAGACCAGTGGCCAAACCAAGTTTACAAAAATCAGTCTCATTACTTTACTAAGGGGATTGACTAGAAAGTCTCTCAAGGAGAAGGATTTAAAGTTCATCCATGCTGAATTTGCACAATAGACTCATGATATTCTCCTTTTAAACTGAATTATGCAACCTCTCTGCCCACATTTTCCTTTGATCATTTGCTGGCGTCATAAAGAAGTTTAGCACAGATATTACAGCTTTATAGAGTTTATGTTTTCCTCTCTTTTTTTTTTTTTTTTTGAGTCGCTCTCTTATTTTATTTGAGTTATCTTTGTTATGCATTTCAGCGCAGGAGTGGTTTAACGTTAAAGAGGCGTATCATTTTGCGTAATCCTGTTAAAATATTTAATAGAAATTCCAGACTCCAAGCACTGTAGCATATGTAAAACACAACAATTCTAACATGGTATCTGATGAACTTTACAAGCTTATAGATGCCTCCACATGTATTCAGTAACTAGGTATAAGGATGGGTATGGGAGAGTGAGAAAGGGGAGACAAAAAGATACCATCTAGTACTCTAATGCTACCTTAGATGTCCTTAGGAACTCCAGGATGGAGCAATGCATCCAATTTGCTCATAAATTGAAGCAATTATCAACATCAACATTTAATTTGCTAACCTGCTCTGCAAGTTTGAAACTATGTGTTCGCATGTATTCCATGCCAATGTACAAGGTTGGCAAATGACACCTGGAAGGACACAATATCAAGATTCAATCGGATGGCTGACGTCATAAGACACAAAGAGCATACTAATGTCAAACATAAAAAGGAGAAAATTACAGTTACAAAAGAAAGTGCATAAACAGGAAATGACTGTAGGGGTAAAAAACTATATAACCACACAAAAGCCAATAAATAATGATTTTCTAATCATTGGACAATAAACAGAACACAACTGCGCAACTGAACACAAGGCCCAAAAACCACCAGTAAGACCTCATAATCTTGGCAAAGCCAAAGTTGGTAGCATATCACAAGCATTTTATTTAGGAGTACCATAACCCATCATATCACAAGCATCAATATTGACAAGTTGAAACTTGAAACATATTCAAAAATATAATTATCCGTAGTACCAATGAAATTTACAAGCAGAAAAGGTAAAATTTACAAAATATACCCTCTATCAACAACTGTGTTCAACAAACATAAAGATGCCATGTTGTTTCAACAAACAGCAAATGCAATGCACAATGCTAATGGATAATGGTCACACGAGATAGTATTGTGCCAAAGCCACAAATTCCAGTTCAAAGGTCATAAATACTACCCAGGGAACAAACGAGCAGCAGTGCGATAAGACAACATTGCTTGGTCACCTTCTTCCAGTGCAGCGTATGCATTCCCTTGACCCATCCAAGCAGCTAAAAATGTTCCTTCAAGATTTGCAGCCTTGCTGTAGAATAGAAAAAGAGAGATCATTCTGGATTTGGCCAACCCCAACTCCAAGGTATGCACCACAATGGAAACAAAAATCAGGTGAATGATTAATGACCAACTTTGCAGAAGCAAGCCACAAATATACACTTTTTTCAGGAGACCACCATTTATACTAAAATCAAACACATGAAAGATTAGCAGTTGTCACATTCAGTGTTGCATGCTGGTGTTAGAAGAAACGGCAATAGAGTACCCTTTTCACAGCATCGGCCCAGGTACATTGTTGATTCCCTACTGAGAAGGCATACTACCAAGTACCAACAAGTGTGAAGCAATGCACATAGTAAAGGTGGCATGCACCCAGTCCAATGCAAAGACACACAAATCCTTTGTATCCCTTTATCTTCATACTTATTTGAGCCTCTCCTAGTTTCTTAATGAATTTTCAACATTCCTCAAAATTGCAATGCTAATACTTGCAATAATATGGATGCTTGCAAGATGCAACTGAACAAACCAAAACAAACTTAGGCATTTGGGTAAGAGGACCAGCTGTAAGTGGCTCCCCCTCCCACCTTCCTCCTCCCCTCCCCCAACTAGGAGTGTTAGGGGCGAAGCAGCAATTTAAGCAGGCTTACTACATAGAGGTAGTATTTCGAATGTTTCCGACATTTTAAAGAGTAAAAAGAAAAGGGGAACAATTTAATGAGACATTTTGCTTTACCTCACTATAAATCCAAAGCTTAAAAGTGTTGTGAACTTTCCAAACAGCAAAGTTGCACACTATGGTTTCGAATCATTTGCAAATTGGTTCTCAAACATAATTGGGGTTCAAACTTAAGCTGTCATGAAGCATGTTTCTGACCTAGGGTTTCAAGTGTTATGCGAATCAGGTCTCAGACATGCAAAATTCTTCAACTTTTTCCCTTTTCTCTTTGTTTTGGGTAACGACAACTCAAAAGTCTTTAAAACGCACCCCTCAAATGCCTCGTGCTTTGGCTCAAGGCGTGCACCTCACGTCACTCTACAAATTCGCTGCACCTGCACTTCGGTGTGTCTGAGGCAATGGCTTGTACACCTCACGAGGCGCACGCTAGTTTAAACTAAGGTTGAGTAGCAGATAATTACTTTATTTGAAAAGACAAAAGGATAGTTTACCTCCCACCATAACAGAAATAAATACCTAGATAAATAAAGTCGTTATTCATTTTTACTCTTGTTTATTTCTCTTAATAGTTAATGCATCTTTATTATCATTTCCTTTCGTTGCAGCGTATCACTGGGTGATAATACGATAACATGGACGATACACAAAGAAGCTTTACCTAAAATACCGACGTGATTGATCATACTTCTTGATGCAATAATAGTAGCATCCGACAGCAAACCATGATAGGGCCCTACAGAAAAGACAAAAATGAAATCACTTATTATACATATGTCTAACAGAGTCCCAAAGAGCATCAGGTCTGTTGCATGGTCTCACTACAACTTCTAATTTAAAAAATGAGAATAAATTCTCACTTTCTCCTATATATGCCAATTTTATAAGATTTATTGAGATTGTTAATATAATTATGCAACTTCAAGTAATACAGCAATATAAATTTCATAGAAAAATAGAATCTTAAATAGAAAAGTTCATGAGCAAACTTTTTGAAGTACGGCCTAAAACCAGTACTCCATTCATAATAACTACCGATATGGTGCGAGTATCCAGGACTAGGAGACCTTGTCCGAGATAACCTCTCGTTCATTTTGCATTGCTTTTTCAATAATGCTTAAATTAGCCTTTTCATTTTCTTTGACATTCAGCAAGTTCATTGATCACTCAAAATGATGCATAATGATGATAACCATGACCTTGTCTAGCATACTTGTGCACTTTGTACCAAACACTATCATTATGAGACCTTAATGTGATGTTGGTTGCCAAAATTTATTGGGCCAACAGTCATGGTTTTCCTTCCCTTGTGCTGAGCCAAGAATAGAGCTCCTTTTTTTTTTTTGGTAAGAAGGTAATGATTGTATTAATTAATCACCAAAACACATTGCATCATATAATCACCGATGCATAAATGAGTTTACATAGAAATCATTCGACTTCCCTAATTCTGCACAAAATGTACTCTTCCGCATTCCTTCCTAATCTCAAAAACATATCTATTTTCCTTCAATCCAACAGTTATAACAGAAAGTGCCAAGAATAGAGTTCTACTTCCACATATCATTTATCAATTGGTAATGTTCATTTAATTTTATGCTTAGTAATAATTATTACCCTTGTTGTTTGTCGAAGTAACAATTATTATCTTATTCCTTCCCTTATCGCCTTCGGTATTTTTCTCACTAAAGGTTTTAATATGCAAAATATAAATAAAAAAACAATTATCTCGAACCCCCACCCCAAAAACAAGAAAGTTAGTGGGTTCTTCAAATTTTAGATCTCCTTATACCACGTTTAGACGAGATCCATAATTCCATATTCGGGACGTTGTTGTATATCCACATACATAAATCAATGTAAACATATGAAGTCATGTGGGATAGAAATTTTAGTATAAAATTAGCTTTTTACATAAAGAGTAAGAATGAAAAGTAGTACTATTAGGAAGGATGATTCCTATTGCTATGGTTCGGAGGATTAAAACTCAATGTGAAAAGCCACACAGAAGGCATAAATTCTACGATGCTCAAGAACCGGAATAAGTTTCGGTGAATAGATGCCCTATGTGCAAAAGTGATTTAGAGTCGTCTAATCATTTAATGCTTCATTGCCAATTGCAAGGGCACTTTGGGAGCTAGCCTATAGTTGCTTGGGAGTTTCTTGGGTTGCTTCTACCTCTATGAAAAATCATCTTTTGGCTTGGGAGGGTTTCTTAGGTCCAAAAGCTATGGAAAAGAATGCAATGTTAATAAGACATGATTTTTTGGTTTGTTTTTTGGATAGGTTGTACTTTGGATGTAGACGAGCGCAACAACGTAGATTCGAGTGATGGAATCACAAAAGTTTATTTTAGGAAAAAGTTCTAAACTAGTAATTAGGAAATTTATGTGGTTTAGATGTGTTGCTTGAGGAAAGAGTTTCGTTTGTGTTGCTTGGGGAAGGAGTTTCTCTTGTGTTGCTTGGGGAAGGAGTTTTAGTTATTTTGTCTATTCTTGCTTAAGTCCCTAGGTTTTCGTATTAAGCTATTAGCTTCATTGCTATAAATTAGGGATGTTTGAGTCTTGTTGGACACTGAATATTGAATATCGAATAAATACGAATCAAGTACCGAGATACTAATTGCCACCCATCTCCACCAGCCACGACCGCCCATCCCAACACTCAACCACCACCCAATCATAGTTGTCGACCACTACTGGTGGCCAAAGAGGGTTGCTGCTCCTCATTCTTGCCTGTACTGCTGTGTTTGTTGTTCGTTTCCGCTGTTGTGTTGGTTCTGGAAGTGCTCTGAAGGTTCTGTTGTTGGTTGCTGCTGCAGCCTGGTCCTGAGTCACGGGCCTACTATGACCATGTAAATCAAAGAGGTTGAATTTACTTTGATACTGTTTAAATTCTTGCTTGGATTTTAGGACTTTCGGTAATTAGTAGGTTGTGGATTATTTGCTTGGTGCTCAAATTAGTTTTTCTGTTTTCAAAATAAATAAATAAATAAATCAGGAGGATTAGGGTAATTGCATGTTTGTCTTTGTTGCTCTGTTTACTACATGTGCATTAGGAGTTTATAGTCCGATAGTTTGAGTTACCTGTGTATTTGGCGTTGATTAATTGGTGTAAAAAATTGTTTGCATGCCCGTCACTAGATCAATGGCATTAGAACAAAGAGTCGATGGAATTGATTAAAGACTTGAAGAATTTGACAAAAGAACAAACGAACGCAATGAGTCAACTAAAAATGTTTTTGTTCGGGTCCGTAACTCTTTTAATGCTTTGAATGCTTGAAAAACTAAAAGCTAAATGGACTAAAAGATGTGAGTCAATTGAGATAGAGACTAGGGAAAACCATCACATCTTTGTGGTAGAAAGTCAAGTCCAAAGTCTCCAAAGTACCATCACGGATTTCCATAACTCATCAGCTCGTATTCATGAAAATGTCGATGAACTGGAACAAAAACTAGAATCTTACTTCTCAATGTGCGCATAATGTGGCTAGCTCTAGTAATGTCCTCCCTTCGAAACCGACTTGAAAAGGTCAACTCTACCTTAGAGTCCACAAACTCTATTCTTATAAGGCCTAATGGGATTCATATCTCAAGAGGGCCCAAACCTAGAGTTACAAGTCCTACTCCTCACGATGTTGGGGATAACGACTATTATAGAGATGATTTTGATGAGCCGATACCTTATCACTCTAGAGATAGGTACTGAGGTTGACATTATAGGCACCCTTCACCTATAAGAGACCAAGGTTATTTGAGAAACCAGATTCATGATGATCCTCTTGATGCGACTATAAAAAGGACTATAAAAGGTTAAGGTTGATGTTCTTGATTTCAATGTTAAACATGATCCCACCACATTTGTAGATTGGTTAGATCACTTAGAGGACTACTTTGAATTTTATGGCATGACTGACATTCATAGAGTTTATTTTGCCAAAATTAAACTTGTTGGGTATGATAAGAGATAGAGGAAAAGTGTCCAAAGAGAGCTAGATCACCTAGGTGAACCACCTATAACTCTATCGAATGGGATATAGAAAAGGAAAATATTAGATGTTGGATGTTGAATGATTGGTTGAACCTGAATTAGTTGTTAGTGTGCATCCGACTATTATGCTCAAGTTCAAGAAATGAACACTCGTAAGAGAAGAACAACGGGTAACCGTGACACGGCTCATTAACGAACTTAGAGATGACCTCAAGGGAGATGTGAATTTGCACCACCGTGAACCTTTGATGGAGACTTATTGAAAGGCTTTAGAGATAGAGAAGTACAAAAAGCCTTCTTCCTCTCATAGGTGGACTTCCTAAGTCAAGAAGCCTAAGTCTTCCAACATCTGTCACCTTTCAAGAGACTTCTTACTCAAAGGGACCGGAGTCTCTTGTCTGTGCTAAGGGTACCTCCCTCACTTCACCTTCGATTCACCCCTCTTCCTCATTTTCGTCCATGGTATGAAATAAGTGTCATGAGAGAGGCCATCATGCTCGTAGTCCCAATCGTGCCCTTACAATAGGATGATGATGAACCAGTAGATGATGGACAACTTACAATAGGATGATGATGAACCGAGAGACCGTTATCCTACTGTTGGTGATACCGCTACTAAGAGTAAGGATGAAGAAGATGAGAGAGAGAGTCATGTTCATATCGTGCCCTTACAATAGGATGATGATGAACCGATATTGTCCACCCTATTGTTGGTGGTACTTGAGATTGAACATGAAGAAGATGAGAGAGCCATCTTCCTCTCACGAGGTATTGTCTTTCTTTTGCTAATTGTGATTCTTGGAAAAGTACCACTATCTTTGAAACTAAAATGCTTTGAGGTGATGAGATTCTTAGTTTAATCCTCGGCTTAAAAAGCTCAAGGCGCGCAAAAGCAAAAACGGTTTTGGGGCTCAAGGCTGAAGGCACCGGCTTTTTGAAACGAGGCGCGCTTACTAAAAATGCTTGAAAATATTACCAAGCAATATTTTTGGTCAAATACGTTAGATGATGACTTCAAATAAGTGATTAGATATCATTGTAACTCGAAAAAATACCACAAAGAGTCTTACATTGTGATAACACAATCAATTACTCACAATTTTCACCAAAAAGCAAGCAGAAAATAGAAAAAGAATAGCACAAATTGAAAACAAGGATAGAGACGAGAAAGAGAAGGGGGAGACAAAAAGAGAGAAAATAGCAAAAAAAGAAAAAAGCCCAGTGAGGCATGATAGGAGTACGAGGCGTAAAAACATAAAATGGAAAGGGCTTTTTAGTTTGTTTAGTAAAAATCGATTCTATGATTGAATAGCGAGATACAAGTAGAGTCTCGGAGAGACGGATAGAGAGGGAGGAATTAAGTCCATTCTTACTTTTTTATGCCATGAAACCTCGATCTTTCTTGTAAGGAATTGATCCCTTTTTCCTACTCTCCGATCGTCCCATCCGTACGGAGGCGGGTAAACCATGATGTTCCTTAGACCTTTGAACTTTTAAAGACTCCATGATAGAAACGAAGGCCTTGTTGATTCTTATCCGACAAGAGAAAATCTCTCCCTCTTCAAGGGGTTCCCCGCTTTTTATAAAGTCTCTCCTCCAATCAATGTATATGTCTTATCGTCGTAGGAGATGTGTCTAGGAAAGATTATGGTTCTCGGGTATCTACTCAATTAATCTCCCGATTGAGGCGGAGACTAGGCTTGACGCCTTGCAGCGCAAGGGGTGGGTTTCCGGCTTTGTACGCCTAACGGCAACGTGGGCGCGCTTTTTGCACTATTCCACTCCTCTTAAAGTTGCTTGGTTTCATTAGACACCTTTGACCATTTCTGAAAATTGTGAAGTCCCTCTTCAATTAGGTGCATATTTTGAAAGTCTAGTGTCATGTTTTGACTACGGATGTTGCTTACATTTTGTTGGGTCGTCCTTGGACTTATGATAAAAATGCCACTAACTTTGGAAAGGACAAGTACTTATGTGTTCACTTGTGCCAAAAAGAGGATGAAATTAACTCCAAACCATAATAAGACCAAAAGGAGTAACTCTAAACCCTTTTCATTTTGAAAGAGAAACTAAGAAGTTGCATTTTATGTGTGGACATGAATGTTTTGTGAATCAAAAGCACGACAATCTAACATGTTGCTTGCATTAGTGGTAAGCTTGACCTCTGTTTTCTTGCGACTACACGTGAGATGTCATCTAACCTACCTCCAATTCTTGATGACTTTAAGGATATGCCCCCTTCGAGCTTGGTGTTGAGTTACCTCCCATGAGGAATATGTAACATGCCATAAACCTTGTCCAAGGATCGCCCTTGCCCAATTTACCGGACTATAGGATGAATCCTAGAGAACATGAGTAGTTAAACGAGACAAGTTGATGGGATTTTGCCAAAGGGTATCATTCAACATAGACCATGTGTTGTTCCGACCCTCTTGACTCCTAAGAAAGATGGTTCTTGGAGAATGTGTTCCATACCTACACTTGATGACATGTTGGAACAAATGTCAAGATTCGAGTGGTTTTCTCAAATTGATCTTAGGGCAGGATACGAATTAGACTCGAAGATAAATGGAAACCGCCTTTAAGACTCCGATGGACTATTTGAGTGGTTAGTAATGTTGTTTGGGTTAACCAATGCTCACGAGTACTTTCAAAAAGCCATAAATCATATTCTTCGTCCTTTCATTAGGAAGTTTTTGGTAGTGTACTTTGATGATATTCTGATATACAACCCTTCCAAGGAAGAACATCTCAAACATTAGAGGTTATTCTTTGAAGTTCTTCAAGTTGAAAAGCTATATATAAATTTGGCTAAGTGTTGTTCTCTACAATCTTAAGTTGTCTTCAATGGGGTTCTCTTCCTTAGGTTTGTTGTTTCCGATAAGGGAATTTATGTAGATTATGAAAAGGTTAAAGTTATAGTAGAGTGGCCTAAACCTAAAACCATTTCCGAAGTGTGCGGTTTTCATGGGTTAGCTACTTTCTATAGGTGCTTTATCAAGGTTTTTAGTTCCATCATTGCTCCTATTACCGACTACAAGAGAAAAGGTGCGTTTACATGGACTAGAGTTTAAATGGACTAAATCCGCAATAAGAAGCTTTTAACCTTATTAGAAGGAAAATGACTAAGGCCTTTGTTTTGTGTCATCCTGATTTTTCTAAAGTGTTTAAAGTTGCTAGTGATAGGGATGGCAACGGGGCGGGTCGGGGACGGGAGGCTGCCCAAACTCAGCCCCATCCCCGTCCCCGCCCCCGCCCTCGCTTCGGCCGATGAAGTTTATCCCCGGCCCCGGCGGGTCCCCGATTCCTTAGAAAAGCTAAATCAAAATCAAATTCAAATCAATTTAAGGAAAGGCCATGGACCACGAGGAGATTTCGACGAGTATCAAACAGGGCATATTGTTGCTTCTAGCGGTTTTATGAACGATTTAATGGTTGTCCGGACAGTGGCGCCGTCTTGGACGCCTCTTGGAATCTCACATGGAGATGGTAGACAGAGAGAGTATGATATTTTCAGGTGGAGATGAGGGTACGAGAAGATGAAACTTTCTTCTAGGCCGAGAGAACAAAAGAGGAGAGAGAGAGAAAGGAGGAGAATGGCCATGAGAGAGACAGGAGAAGTGATTGAGAAATTCAAGAACTAGGAACAAAAGGAGAAACGGCTGGGAGGAGGGTAAACCTTAGCTTATATATTTAGGGTTTAATGACGCAATATTACCAAATTACCTTCACCAGTTTAATAATAACTCAAAATACACAAGTAAACGGGGACAAGGCGGGAACGGGGACAAAAATCTGCCCCATCACAAGTGCCCGTCCCCGCTCGAGGATGAATTTTTGTCCCCATTCCCTGTTCGGGCGGGGATTTTTCCCCATCTCGGGGTGGGGCCCCGCCGAGGACGGGGATTCCCCACCCCGTTGCCATCTCGCTAGTGATGCCTCAAGGGATAGGAGTTTTGAGTCAAGGACATCCAACAGCAGTCTTGCAGTGAGAAACTCAATGATGCTTATGAGAGATAGGTACACCTATATGAAAGAGTTTTATGCTCTAGTGCGTTGTTTCGAACATTAGAGATATTATCTACTTCTCGATGAATTTTTTCTTTGGAGTGATCTTGATGCTTTAAAATTCATTAATGAGCAAAAGAAGCTTACATAAAAACATGCTAAGTGGGCTAAGTTCCTTTAGGATTACTCCTTTATGCTAAAACATCGATCCGTTGTTGAAAGCTCTCAAGAAAGTAGGACTTCTATTGCATAGATGGACTACATCTTTTCCTTTGAAAAGATGAAAAACCACTATACCTCATTCCCTAACTTTGCTATGACTTATGATGAGGTTCTCCATGGTAAGTGTCATGACTTTGTTGACCATATGATTGTGGATGGTTACTTGTTTTATGGATCCAAATTGTGCATCGCTCACACTTCACTTCGTGATTTTCTAATATGGGAATTGCTTGATGGAGGCCCTAATGGTCATTTGGGTCGGGATAAGACTACTAGCCTTGTTCCTAATCATTTCTTTCGGCCTTCCCTACAAAAAATATGGCCCAAGGTGCGTCTCGGTGTAGAACATGTCAGCTTGCAAAAGCTAGGAAGCAAAACATTGTATTATATATTCCCCTACATGTTCCACATTCTTTGTGGAGAGACAATAGCATGGACTTTGTCTTAGATATTCCCT
This sequence comes from Talinum fruticosum, assembly GCA_021018815.1. NCBI lineage: Eukaryota > Viridiplantae > Streptophyta > Magnoliopsida > Caryophyllales > Talinaceae > Talinum > Talinum fruticosum. The sequence goes on from JAITYX010000018.1 coordinate 2,749,439, forward strand.
TAACCGCTAGAGGTCATGATTGCATTCTTGTTGTGGTGGTTAGATTTTCTAAATTGGCACATTTCGTCTCTTGTAGTAAACCCGGTGATGCATCGCATGTTTGCTAAGATATTTGTAAAGGAAATTGTTAGGTTGCATGGTTTGCCCTCTTCTATTGTGTCTAATAGGGATGTTATATTTGTGAGTCATTTTTGGAGGACGTTGTGGAAAATGTTTGGCACTCGAAATTTCTATTGCTTTCCATCCTCAAAATGATGGACAAACTAAGCTAGTCAATGGGAGTCTAGGTAACCTTCTAGGTGTCTTGTGGGGGAAATACTTAGTACATGGATTTGATTTTGCCCACTATTGAGTTTGCTAAATGTTCCGAGCAAGTCCACTAGCAAAAGTCCTTTTGAAGTTGTCATTCCTAGACGTCCCATTGATTTGGTGTCATTGCCTATAGATTTTTGACCTCACGAATTTCTTCGAAACATTTGTTAGACACATTCATGATTTGCATGCCGATGTTCAACAAAATATTACACACAAGTAATGAAAATTATAAAGTTGCGCATAATAGGAAGTAGTGCTTGGAAAAATCCGTCCAACCCAATTATCCAAATTTATCTCGACTCCAATAAATGGGTCCGGTCACAAAATTTATATCCGAATTTAAAATTCGGACAATTGTTTATGTCCGAATTGAAATTCAGGTTGGCAATTCGGGTCTTTGTTATCCGAATTTTGTGACTAACTCGAGTCCGGACAAATTCGAACAATTGAACAACTATGTTCGTAAATTCGATTATTCGGTTTTAGGTATAATTCAATCTAGAATCTACAAAATTTTCAATAAAAATCGGACATTCCAGTTCGGACATTAAATATTCGGGATCGGGTCTCGTCAATACATAATTTCACTCCAATTTCCAAAAGTTCATATCACAAATTCGGACATTCAGCCTTGGTCATTCCAGTTCGAATCCGGAAAGGGCATCCGAATTTGCAATTCGAGACAGGATCAAGTATGGTGTTTTTGTCCGAACGTCGAAATTGTCTAACCCCGAATTTACGCCAATGCTAGTAGGAAGCTAGAGTTTAATAAGGGTGATTATGTGATGGTCCGAATTCGTCTTGAAAGATTTCCTAAACTCTTTTAAGAAGCTCTTTGCCCGCTCTTCCGAGCCTTATCGCAATTTGAAACATCTTGACTCCAATGCATATTTCATTGACTTGCCTCCTCATTTATCTATCAGCCATATCCTCAATGTGGAGGATTTGACACTTTACCGAGCTCCTTTTGAACCTCCTACATTTTCCGCAAGTGTCAAAGGTGATTCAGCGACTTCTTCGATCTTAGTTTCGGTTTCAATTTCGGTGCTTATGTTGCCTCCTGTTGGGCAAGCTTGATGGGTTGAAGCTATCATCGAAGATGAAATTGTTAGAAGTGTTAATAGAGGTTTCGAGCGCTTTTTGGTTCACTAGAAAGGCCGTCCTCAATCGGACAACTCATGGGTTCGTGAAGATGATATCTCGTTGCCTAGGTCCCGATCTACTTGATGAGTATGTTCATAAAAATTCTCCTGAGACGAGTTTTTCCAAGCTAGGGAGAAATGATGAATCACGAAAGTTTATTCTAGGAAAAAGTTTAAAAATAATAATAAGGAAATTTATGTGAGGAAGGAGTTATACTTATGCTGCTTGGGAAGAAGTTTTAGTTATTTCGTCTTTTCTTGATTAAGTCCCTAGGTTTTTAAGGTGTTAGCTCTCTTCCTATATAAATTAGGGACGTTAGAGTCTTCTTGGACACCAAATATTGCATATCAAAGGAATAGGAATCGCTTGAGATGCTAATTTCCTCCTCTCTTCTCCTCTTAATCTTCCTCTTTCCCTCTCTAATGCTTCTCTCCCCTCTAAATTCCCTACTCTTACTCCCTTTTCCTCTTCCCGTTCTCTATCACTCAATCAAGAGTCTAGCTTAGGTTAAAAAATAGAACAGTCTTTGAGGGAATGAATGAACACACCACCTTCGTTTAAAAAGCCTCGCCTTTGATACACCAACATGAGGTTCATAGGTCGGTGCCTCGGAAGAAATGAGGTATACCTCAAGGATGCAAGCCTATATCTTTTTTTATAAGAAAAATCAAAATATATATAAATAAAAATGAAAAAGATGGATGCAAGGCAAGCATCCTCGAGTATAGCCAAAATGTAGACTATCCACAAAATCTACAATATCAAAAGAAGTTTGGCAAAAATTTTCACTAACACAAAAGTAGAGTCATGAGAATCTTATCCTTAAAGCGATTAAGAGAAGTTTCGACTCCCTCAAAAACTCCTATTTCTCCCACACCAAATGCTCCAAAATATGGCATGTGGGATACGCAACGCTTTCTTCTCTTTAGCTTTCTCCCTAGGCAGCCTTCCCAAGCCACAAGATGTTCCTTAATAGAACTAGAAACAACCTAAGAGACACCCAAACAACTAAAGGCTAACTCCCACAACGCTCTAGCAAAAGGGCAATGCAACAACAAATGATTAGCGAATTCCAAAGCAGTCTGTGCACATAGGACATCTATTCACCAAAATTTGTCCCTCCCTTTATAAGTTATCACAAGTTAAAATATTCCCATGACAAGCTTCCCACACAAAAAAAGAAACTTTTAAAGGCACCAAAGACTTCCAAATGAGCTTCCAAGGTAGATGAACATCCGAGGGAATTTGTAAAGATAGAGCCCGAATGAAAGAAACCCTTTGTGATTGAGATCCCATCTAACAATATCATGAGAGGAATTCTCTACAATAATCTCATTGAGTTTGACGAAGAGCTCTAACAATAGTATCATCATCAATAAGGCCTTCTCGAATAAAAATCGGAGACCAAAGTATCATTTCGGACCCTCTTTCCTCTCGTCCAAATAATCGGCCACAAAAGCATCCTTATTCCTCACCATGGGAAAAAGAAAAGGGAAAAGATCTTTCAAGAGAGCACCTTCACACCACCAATCGTGCCAAAAATATATGGAAGAGCCAATCCCAATTCAAAGAAAAAAGGGGTAGGCATTTATCCCATCCTTTAGAGACGAACCTCAGCGAGGCTTTGTCCATCCATTCAATCTAGAATGATACCATCCAAAACCGTCTTCTCCATATTTAACTGTCACCACCTTGGGCTAAAGATTCTACTTCTCATTCATGAATCTTCACAACCACTAAAGCAAGCAAAGCCTTATTATATCTTTAAGTCTTTGACACCCAACCCCTCCTCTTGAACTCGGGAGCTTCACAATATTCCATCTAACCAAATGGTACTTGAAATCACTCCCAAAAGAGCCTCGAAGAAACTTTCTCCGAATGGCCTCTAACTTAGAAGCCACCGAAGAAGGAATGTGGAAGAGGGAAAGGAAGGAGGTAGGAATGCTAGAAAGGACACTTTTGATGAGAGTTAATCTTCCACCTTTGGAAAGATATTTTGATTTCCACCAAGAAAGCTTTCTCTCAAACTTCTCCAAATACGGTTGTCAAATGTCTTTCTCCTTGAATTTTGCTCCCGGGGGTAGACCAACATAAGTAGGAGGCCTCGTCTCAAATGGACACCTCTTTTTGTAGCCTATCTTTAACCCTTTTCTTGTGAGCTCAAACGTAAGTTATGAAGTATATGACCCTCCAACCATCCCCTTCTTTATCTTTTTCCTTGATTAGATGTTTATCAATTATCCCTTGTGAATGTGAGCTAATGCTAAATTGATTTCTAACATTTTGAGGACCATCCTTATATTGTAAGCAAGTATTTGGGGAACTACAATGATAACACAACATATCTTAACGCTATTAGTGGTATTAGTAGGTACATTGATGTCAAATCACTTTTTTAAGGCATTTATCTAACTTGTTTCTACAAACATGCTTTGTGAATGAGTTTTGAATACTTTGCCTAAAAGTGCGCCTCAGCGCTAGGAACCTTAGCACTTTTGCGCATCTTGAGCTTTTTAAACTAACACCACTTCAGCACATCAAATACATCTTTTAATATTGTAGATTTTGTAGATGAGTGCTAGTTTGGGTGTACATAGTCCTTTTGTACAACACTTACATTGCATCCAATCTTTTTCTTATGAGTAATTACAAAATATGTATTAAAAGACACCAAGAATGCGTCACCCATGTACAAAAGGGGGCAAACACAAAATAATCAAGCCCTCAAGCTCTCAACAAGTACTCATATCAACAAAATCTCAAAAACTAAATCTTGAAATCATCAAAGGACCTCGTCTTGCCCTAAAAATCCGACAATTCCTCTCCTTCCAAGTTCTCCACCAAATAGCTAATGGCATCAACTTCCAAACTCCTAGAACCCAACTCTTCTTTAACCTTCTTCTCCATGCCATCGAAAACATCTTTTACTTGTTTAAGGTTGCACCCAACTAACCCGCGTAAGAGAGAAAGACAAATGCCATAAAGACAAATGCCATAAAGCGGTGACCCACCGACAATGAACAAAAAGGTGGTGAGCACATTCTTCCTACGCTAGGCACATCGCACACCTACTAGCCAACATAAAATTTTTCTTTTTAAGTATGTCCTCTATTTGAACCTTCTCTAAAGTGGCCGCGAAGTAAGAAAACATGCTTTTGTGGGAGCTTTAGACTTCCAAATTGCCTCATCCGAAAAGCAAGGATAATTAGGCCCTTCAAAAACCTCTTTATAGAAACTCTTAAAAGAAAAATGCCCACTCGAATCATACGGCCAAATAATCTCATCATTGCCGTCAAAATAAACCTCTTTATTTGCAAGCAAAGCTAGCCTTCTTCCTAGTCATTCGGGCTTCTCAAGAAAGTTAAATTCCAATTATTTATGCACTAATGACCCATCCTAAAAAAATCTAGGAATTGAATCCCCAAGAGGATGATCTCTGTACCACACATCATGCCAAAACCAAACCTTCGACCCGTTTTTCACCTTAAAATGCATAAGAGAATGAAACCGGTCCAAACCACTTGAAAATAGATTCTCGGCAGCCAATCCCATGAGCACAAGGACTCTTTTTGCTCCACTAACCAAATTATCGACCCCATATTTTGTGGCAATCTGATCTTTCCGTAAAGTGTTCTCTCCCTTAGAAAACCTCCAAGAGCTTTGTTCATTGAGCGAGAGAGGTCTAACACCAAGGCCACCCCTATGTTTAGGACGACAAAACATCATCCCTAAAAACATCATTCCTACTAATCCAATGAAAATTCCTATTTTCATCATTAGTAGACCAAAAGAAGTCTCTCATGATTTTCTCTAATCGAGTGGCAATACTGGTAGGAATGATAAACAAAGAGACTCCATAAGGTGCTTTGGAGTAAAGTTTACCCCTTTCCAATCTCCGTTGAAACCTTTCTACTATTGGTTCCCACGCTCCTTTGTATTTAAAAGAAGCTCCGAGAGGAAGGACAGGATAGGAAGATGGTAGGATCTCAACCCCACAACTAAAAGAACTATGCATGGTGGGTGATGAAGGTTTGGCACATCTCCAATAGGAATGAAAATGTGACTCCCAAATCGGACAAAGCCTCAAATATCAGTAGAATACAACGCAATTAAGCCAAATTTCTCTCCTCTGCTTTGAAAAAGCAGTATCATCACCAAAAGAAAGTGGGAAATCAACATACTTTCTTATGAAGAATTCGTTTTGTGAAACCCTTCCAAGATGCTCAATTCACCAATGTGCTAAGAGTCTCCATTGCCAAAACAAATAAAAGGGGAGATAATGGGTCACCTAGAAGCAGCCCCCGAGCTAGAGAAAAATCAAGTTGCTTCACCAACAATGGATAAGACTCGAAAGCGAATGTTGGATATACAAAAGTACATCCAACTCTCCACCATCTGCTAGGGAATCCCATTTTTTCAAGAATAACCATAAGGAAGTCCCAAGAAACATGGTCGTACCTTTTCAATGTCAAGCTTGCAAAGGACTCGCTAATGGTTGGATTTGAGATAAGAGTCAAAGCACTCATTAGAAATCAACACTAATCAAAAGTAATCAAAACCGCAAAGACTTACAAAGAAGGAATAATGTGGTCCAACACCCAAGATGACCCCGTGGCAGTTTTTGTATTGACCATGGCGAGGAATTGGATTTTCCGCTAAGACAAGCTCTTTGTGTCTCGTCTAGCTGATTCTTCTTCCTATAAACAAGCCCCAACACAACCAACCTCAAGCTTGTATTACATCCCTGTTTACTCATAACCTTTTCCTTCCAATTATTCTTCCTTCGAGAGTACACAATCGTATCTAACTTGCTTGTGAGGTGACAAACATTTGGACTGATCAAATTGAATAGGGGACTCCATCACAAAGGATGGAGAGGCGGAAGAATGACTCGAAGTCAAAGGTAGTTCATCCAATCTTCCGTTCATTATTTATCGGTAATATATTATTATTATTCCTTATCAAAAAATCCAGAATAAGTTTTATTTTGTCTCATTTTTAGTTATTGCTTTAATCTAGTTAATAACCTTTAGTCATTTAAAATTTCCAAATTCATGAGATTATAACACAATGGACAAATAATTGTCTCGCCACTTCAGTGTTCTAATCCATCTAAGTCATCCTAACAGCCTGTGTTCTGACATCTGCCAACTCATCATAGATTCGCTCACTAGATGTTTCCAGGCATAGAATTCAACGAGTAGAAGAATCCTTAGGCATAAAATTCAAAAGTAGAAGAATCCTTACCCATTAATAACAGAAATTGTGGAGGAAAAAGCAACGATACATAAGAACAAAAATTGGTGAAGTAGCAAGAATTGGCTTGAAAAATTATATCATTTGCCTTTGTCAATAAAAGGGTGCTATTGACATATCGAAGGGAGGTTTGAACAGGGAACAATTTCATGCATAAATGCTTGATAGATCTGCAAAAATTTGTGCAAATATTTTTGTTTCAAGGAAAAGAGGGTTCTCTTGGAATTTGTTGCTCTACTTACATAGCAAGGTTGCCTACATTTGTATCTTCCCATTTGCATCCCACACCCTTATGAGACGAGATCGGATATCCACAACATGCTACCAAGGACTATAGATGAATCACAACTAACAATCCCCATTGGAATACTTAGGGACCAGCAAAGCTAAAGAATATAGTAACTATGATGCACACTTTACACCATGTCGCTTATCGGAGATAGGCGAGTTACCCTAGTGCTTACGGGTATTTCAATTGTGCCGGTGGATCTCATCCATACACCTGGTCGGATTAAATTTGGATAGGGCCATGTTTCATTTCCATGACATTTCGGTTCAGAGTTGTGTTGGGTTCAAGTCAACTAATGCTTGATCCTATAAGCTTGTCTTGCAAAACATAAATAATTTTGTAAAAAAATTCAATTCGGGTTCGGTTTGATTCAGTTTAGGCCATTTTGAGTTCCGGGTCCACTTTCGAGTGAGTTTGTTTTGGGTATGGTTACACGTCGTTTGGTTCAAGTTTTTGGATCAATTTTGCAAGGTCTACACATGTTCTTTCCTTAAGAGAAACCACAAAACCAATCACTATCAAGTACCACTTTAATGAATGCAATAGAAGGTACCCTTTATTTTATTAACATTATTTTGAGATCAAAGAAGACATCATTACCCTTATTGAAACAAAAATATAATTGAAAACATGCCTACACCAAGCTCGACGTTCTTGACAGTCGGAATCCCTACTACCAAAGCAGAGCAAAGGCCGTCGTTGGCTAGGCAAAGACCTAATCTAGGTTCGTGGAAAGGGAGCTAGCTATTCATGGCATTGTGTGGCTCACAAGTGCAGACTCTAATTAGTGGTACATTAGGCTGGTGGCGGAGTAGCATGGTATCTTTGCATTTGTTCCTTTTAAATGGTTGATCTAATAATATTGTCTTTTACCATTAATAATAAAAGAATAATGCAAACTTTCATATTCCCCTCCAGGGACAAAAGCATGAGAATTTGGATATGAAGAAATTAGTTAGTCATAAGAAAGTAAGAGTAGCACCATTCATCACTTATTTCAGGAGATTTCCGGGCAAAACCATACAATTCAGAAAGAATATAAGGGCCTTATGCGAATAAGATGTAGGAATTTCAGCCATAGCACTTTGGCATAGGTCACTCTTCTTTTTCCTTTTACTAATAAAAGTAGGAAAAATGAAATGTTCCTTTCCGGAAAAGGAAATGACAAGTGCCTCTTAAACGTGAACAATCAAAAAGAGGCTTAGGAAATTAACTTTCAATAGAACCCAATGATAGAGTAAGATTTTCTCAAACAAACAAAAGATAAAGTTAAAGATTTTCTCAAACAAACAAAAGATAAAGTATCTTAAAATGTGAAAAACTTGTTCCCCCTTTCCCCACAATTTGCTTGCAAATCCTAGGATGGAGCAGTAGTGTGCATACAAGAAGCATGCAGCCTGTCATGACTCGATGACAAGATCCTTATAGATCCATGGTTGTAAAATAGCTTTCATGGTGACATCATTTCACAGTCACTTAGATAAACTAAAGAATCTCACAACCTTTCTATATGTAGAATGATACCCATGCTCTCAGTTATTTCTGGCCATACCGGTATTGGACACAGATGGGATATGCGCCAAACACATGCCCAAACTCTAAAATAGAGGGATGAAGAAAAATAAGAAATACATGGTCTTTTCCCTTCTTTATTCATCATTTATTAGTGCTTATTTTATGTATAATTTGTAATCCAACATGGGTTTTAGACTAAAGTTTAAAATAATGAAACTCTCTAAAACAATTTATTTTGAAATTGCACCTTTCACAAGTAAATGCAAATCCTTGCATCCACGTCCAAATTTTGGACAGCTCTTAGTTTTAAAAAGCACATGCGCTTTAAGGGAGGTGCACTGGTTGGCACCTCACAAACCCTATGCGCCGCCCATTCTTGAAGTGGCCGGAAGCGTGCGCCTCATGATGGAGCCTGAATCGCGTGAAGCCCGCGCCTAAAGGAACTTAATGTTACCGTTCGAAAATAAAAAGGAAAATTAAAAAAGAACATTTTTTTACTACTTCACTCACTTAAACACCCCCTCCCCTTCAGCCAAGAAAAACTATGAAACCCTAAAAGTGAAGAGCTCTTGCGCAATAGCACTTGCCTCCATTGAACATCGGGTATGATTCTCTCCTCTCTCAATTCACTCTTTTTGCTCTTTCTTCTCTCTCGATTCCCTCTTCTCTTTCTCTCTCCTCTGCGTCTGTGTCTCTTCTATTCTATCGACCCCAGAGGAAGCTCAAGCTCCCCTTCACTGTATCTCTTTCTCTCTTTCCTCTATCAGTTGCTGCATGCTCTCTGTTTGTCATCTTCCTGTGCCTTGCTTCCTGTAATTATTATATAATTTCAAGTTTTTTTCTCCGCTTTTTCTATCGACTGCAGGCAGCCACTCTCCTCTCTCCTATCTGTGACTGATCCCCCTGTTTCTATTGTATTTTAAACCTTGTATAAGGTTTTCTTTAAAAAATTGAATTATTTGAGTGTCTGCACTTTAAGAACTATGCTATTATGTTACCTATGCTTTCTTCGCATGTCTATGCTTGATTTTTGTTTCTAAACTTCTGCTAAGTTATTGTGTGTGTGTGTGTGTGTGTGTGTTAAAGGATATTGTTGTTGTTTGTCGTGCTAAATTATAGTACCTTAGACTATTTGCAATACTTTTAGGACTCCTATTGATGTCCAGTTGTTTCTTTGATGCTGTTATCCAATTCCTCTATCATAATTTCATAAATAAGCAACTAAACTGTTTTCAAGCCTTCTTTTAGTAAAAAAAAAAAAAAAAGCACACATCCTTGAAGCCCGCACTTTTGCTTCGCACTTCAGGACCTTTTGCACTTCGATGAGCCTCGCCTTTGGTGTGTCGAATACTTGGACACTATCACCATGTCCTTAATTAAGAACTTTGGTGTGTCAGATACTTGGATTTGTAACTATTTCCAACACCCAATATACTCGAATCCACGTAATATAGGTGATGTAGAAAAAGTGGTCGGGAGGAAAGGAAAAGCGCTACATGAAGAGGTTGAGACTTAAGGCGCTTCACAATTTTATAGGTAATTTGAAATTAAACCAAAAATATATATATTCTTAGGTAAGTAAGAGAAACATTTTCTCACTTTTGAGGGTAATCCTTGACCAAATTGCATGCCATAATATAGAGCTCATTTGACTGACCAAGCTCCATGGCAGCAGCTAAATGTATCAAAGTGCACTTGAGATGGAAAGGATCTTTTTCCAGCAACCTGAATACACGGGACACATTCACACAGATCAATCAAATCCACTCAACAGAAGTATAAGATACAGTACACTGACAGAAACTCACTGCAAAGTTAGTTCAAAACATTTCTGGTATTCACCACACTGATGATAGTATTCAGCTTTACACACCAAAAGATCTGCATTATTCTTCAACGATCCCATGCAGGATGAACCAGTTGGGCTATCAACTGTAATTTCGTTCTCAAGGTCATTAATTTTTGCTTCAACTACATTCTCTTTGTCATGCTGAACACATCGACATTGGTAAAAGCTAGTCAGCATAAATCGTGATCTATTCTTTGACAGACAATATTTTATGTTCTTTATTATGTTGATTAGCACTATGTGATTATGCATACTCACCAGGCCCCCATAAACTCTTGAGTAAATAACAGATGGTATCATGTACACCAACAAGTAACAATTTGTCTTTGTCATGTTTCCAAACTACATCAAGAAGGCCCAAGAACTTACCTTCTTTATTAGACAAGAGTAAAATGACGAAACCCAGCCATCTTCACGGGAAAATTGTAATGATAAAAGTAAAGAAGATTCTGAAAAACACAAAGGAACCATAGTTTGAAAGAATGAAATAGGAAAAAGCGACCAAAAAAGGTCTCGATAACGTATCGCAAAAGGCAAATTCAAGGTGTTTTCCGGGACATTGTAATCCACATCCAAGTTGGACATTACTAGGCTAATGGTTGATATACCTTCCTCACATGTCAGCATGTGATTTTCAATAAGATGCTCCAAAGCCTAAAATGCACAAAAAATTTCAGCCATCAGATTCATAAATTCTCTACTATAATATCTACAAAAATTATACAATACATCCAACCACAACCTAAAAATAAATAACACTTAAAATGACCAAAAACAAAATAGATAGGTCAAAACTTGAAGTAGAGGCAAAAGCACACAGTCTCAAGCATCCTTTGTATGGATCAAACAATATACTTCTCCAGTAATGTCATGGCTTCTTGATACGAAAGAATTTTCTACAGCGATGATTAAATGCAGGGGCAGAAATTCATGGTAGCCAAGTTTTCAAGCATGCTTACCTCATAGCATAAAGGATCAGCTTTGATAGCAGCTTCATACCTGGAAGGACATAAATTCTTGTTAAAGGCAACTCATGACATAAGAAATTAGCTTTATTTATAAATTTTATAATATCACCAGATTATTTGATAAAATGACTTCAATAAATCCACCATGATGAAAATGATCAATTGAAGGGGAGAGCACCCCAAGTCAAGCTTCAACCGATGAGGAGAACCAGTCAACGCAATCAGGCACATATGAGTCCTCAAAATCGTCCTTTTTGTCTTCACTTTTGACACAAGCCTCTAGAGGGTTGGCAACACCCGAAATACTTGTCCGCCTCCTCGGACAGGAGTAAGAGGAGTAAGAGGGCCAGACAAGACTGAAGTTAATTGAAGATAATAAGTCTAAGTTGATCTTTCTAAGTTGACGAGTGTTCTAAGCTCGGATCCTTTTTCCAACTACACTCAATTCTACTTGGGCATCATCGGCAGAGAAAGTTTAAGGATTAAAATGCGAGAGAATGAGAATGTGGTGATAACGATTGCAACTATCAATGTCATCGAGAATCATCCTATTTGTACTATTTCCGTTGGCGGATTATGTGGTCCCCGCCTATTTTTACCATCCTTATTCCTTGTTTTTGTCCTTTATTTTTGTTGGATGCATAGCAGCCTTTGATTGTAAAAGGGATTTATAACCCTTGGATTAGAGTGATATAACCTAGATTAAAGGCCCTATAAATATGCATAGGCCTCCACTTGTAAAGATATCGAATCTTCAACATTTGGATATATGCTAATTAAACTCGAGCTGAGCTCCTTTCAAACCCTAAAATTCTCTTTTGTAATTAGTTTGTGTCTAAAGAGTCTAATTACACTTAAGAGTGATGTGATTGTATCTATTAGCGCCCTAGTTTGCCCTAGTTTTAATCCCTGGTGGTGTGACAATATCCTTGGATAATTCTAGCCTATCCTATTCTTGTTGTTCGAGTTATCTAAGTGGGGTTATCGTAGTTAATCGCCTATCATAAAGTGATTAACTATGTTCTTGGTGTTTTATTGCTATTATTATCGTTTTGGGTCCGTTCGACCCCTTAGAACTGCGCATCCATTCCTCTTTGTCATTTTGGCACATCAATTTTGATATAAAACATTTGGAGCCTTTCCTAGGCCAAGCTTTCTTAACCCCAAACACAACCCTTTTAAGTCCAAACACATTAGTCCACAAAGAACCCATAAACCAAAATGAGTGGATGTATACCATTGGAAGAGCATTTTGATATGCTCATGAACAACTATGAAGAGTTAAGAAACCAGAACATCTACTTGAGGATATGATGAAAAAGAAGCGTCATGAGATCGAGGAGACGCCTCCAAGCTCACAACCTCATACCCATTCACACGGGGATGATGAAAAAGAGTGCAACCCTTTTGCTTCTTCTAGTGAGCACGAGCATAGAGAAAGGAGAAGAAGAAGGCATCACTTGCCTCGACAAAACTCAGATTTCAAGGATGAAATCCAAGAGTTTGTAGGCCGCCTCAAACCTCATCTGGACTGGTTGCAAACGGTTTCAACTACAAAGAAGTGAAGGATGAGAAGAAAGACAAGCTAGTGAAGGATGAGAAGAAAGTTAAGCTTGTCGCTATCAAGCTCGAGAGGTTTTTCCTCGAAAAACTTGGACAAGAAGCCTGAAACCTCATCCGGTTGCAAACGAGTTTGAAAGAATTTTTAACTACAAAGAAGTGAAAGATGAGAAGAAAGTTAAGCTTGTCATCTGTCAAGCACGGAGGTTTTGCCTCAACCTGGTGAGAAAACTTGGACAAAAAGCGTGTTAATCGGAGGAAACCCAAGATAAAGAGTCGGGAAAAAATGAGGTCTAAGTTCAAGGTTCAATTCCTTCCGCCCACCTACGTTCAAGAAAACTATTCTAGGTTACATAACTCGCATGACGGGGCTCGATGAGTGTGGAAGAGTATTCCAAAGAGTTTCAAAGGCTAATGATCAAGAGTGATGGATTGGATCCAAGGTACCCTAACATGGTAGAGTTGCGACAATACTTAACATTTGATGAGGTGTGTATCTTAGCACACAAGGTGGAGCAACAAAGAAAGGTCGGAACCTTAAGGTGGGAGATCTCAAAACTCAATCACCAAAGGTTACTTAGTTTCGTAAGAGTATTTCGACCCTCAACTTCAACACAAGCTTACTACTACCAAACACGGTTCCGCACCCAAGCCTACTACTACTCGGACTATCCCTCGAACAAACCCTCTACTAGGTTTAATGTGGAGGGCAAGTGTTTTAAGTGCCAAGCTTTGGACACTTTGCGTTTGAGTGTCCCAACCATCGGGTAATCACTATCATTGAGAGTGATGAGGCTCGATATGGAAGAAGATAAGCTAGGAAGAGAGCTATGCCTTGTTGAAGGGATAAAATTTGTTGAAGAAGCTAATAAAGGAGAATTACTTGTGATCATGCGGTTCTTGAGTGGATTCAAGGATCCAAAGGAGGCTCGGAGAGAGAACATATTCCACACAAGAGAAACAATACATGGGAAGTGTGCTCAATCATTATTGATGGAGGAAGTTGCACCAACGTTGCCTCGTTGGTATAAGCTGCAATCGGGTCGTTCGGTTCGGGTTCGTTACGGGTTAGTTCGGTTCGGCTTAACTTCGGGTCGATTTTGTTCGAGTCCGGTTCGGTTTCGGGTTCGGGTCAATTTCGGTTCGGGTAAACTTCGGGTCAATCTCGTTCGGGTTCGTTCGGTTTCGGTTCGGGTCAACTTCGGTTCGGTTCAACTTCGGGTCGAGTTTGGGTTCAATTCGGGTTAATTTCGGATCGGGTCAACTTCAGGTCGTAATCGGGGTCACTTTTTGGGTCAAAATCGATTCAAAATTGTACCTACCAAAAAAATTGTACCACTATAGGCACAAATATCCATCTGAGAGACCCAACAAAAAAAAAAATTGTGGGTTGGGTGACTTTTATTTGGGGTAAATCGATTCGGATTTGATTCGGTTCGGGTCGGTTCGGTTTCGATTCGGGTCATTTCGGTTCGGGTCGGAATCGGGTTCATTAGATTTCGGGTCGGTTCGGTTCGGTCCGCTCGGGTAGGTTCATTTCGGTTTTCGGGTCAAAATCGGTTCAAGCTGTTTCGGATGTCGGTTCTGTTTGGGTTTCGGGTCGTTCGGGTTGACCCATTCGGTTCGGGTCGGTTTGCCAGTGTCTACTCGTTGGGCATGGTAGAGAAGCTTCAGTACCCTCACCCATACAACATTCAATACATTCCGTGTGGCTCGGTCAAAGGGTCTTAGTTTGATATCCTTTCGTATTGGGAAATCTTATGCTCATGAAATATGGTGTGATGTTATACCCATGGATGCATGTCATTTACTATTAAGTCGACCTTGGTTGTTTGACGGTAGAGTTATTCATGATGGGTTCAAAAACACACGAGACCTTTACTAAGGATGGCAAAAAGATAACCCTAGCCCCACTTGATCCCTCACAATTGCCAAAACCTAAACCAACTCGGATACCCGACTCGACCAATCTAGCTCCTTCGACTTTAGGGTAAACTTATCTCCAATCTATGCAACATGAACTCAAACCCTAAAAGAGTTTATTCTTGTGGTCAAGATGAGCTGAGTCCTCCCCTTAGTTCGAAACTACCGACTCGGTATGCTCATGTGTTTCCCGACACCTCGAAGTGCAAAGACAAGTTAAGAAGTTGGTGTCTAATGGTCTTGTGTGAGAAAGTATGAGCTCGTGTTTTGTGCCCATATTGCTAGTGCCAGAAGAAATATGGCTCTATAAGGATGTGCATAGATAGTCGTGCTATTAACAAAATCACAATTAAATACCGGCATCCTATACCATCACTTGAAGACACGTTGGATGAGCTTCACGGTTCTAAGGTCTTTTCTAAGATTGACCTCAAAAATGGGTATTATCATATTCGGATCGAGAGAAGGAGATGAATGACCTCGAAGCGGGTATTATCATATTCGGATCGAGAGAAGGAGATGAATGGAAAGCTGCTTTCAAAACCAAATGAGGATTATATGAGTAGCTCGTTATGCCTTTTGGTTTGACAAACACTCCAAGCACTTTGAATCAGATTTTTAGGCCATTCATTGGGAAGTTTGTTGTCGTCTATTTTGATGATATTCCGATCTACGATCAAGATAAAGAAGAGCATTCACGCCGACTCGGACAAGTGATCAAACTTCTCGAAAAGGAGAAGTTGTATGGCAACTTAAAGAAGTGTTCATTCCTTAGTTTAAAAAGCTTAAGGCGCACAAAGCGCAAAGGGTCCTGACCGAGGCTCGGACTTCAAGATGTAGGCACGGGCTTCTTGGAACGAGGCGCGCTTACTAAAAATGCTTGAAAATCATTACCAAGCAATGTTTTGGTTGAATATGCTAAATGATGACATCAAATAAGTAATTTGATATAATTGTAACTACGAAAAATACCACAAAGAGTCTTAGATTGTGATAACACAATGAATTCGCTATGATTTTCACCAAAAAAGCAAGCGAAAAAAAGAAAAAAATAGCACAAATTGAATAAAGGAGGCAACTTACCCACTTACTCGATGTCTAACAAAGAAAGAGACGAGAAATAGGGGGAGATAGAAAAACAACAAAAAATAGAAAAAAGCCCTCCGAGGCATGCGAAGCGCACAAGAGCGCAACTACGCGCTGGCTAAGGCCTCGAGAGGGCTTTTGGAGGGATGGGCTTGACCCCTTGTGAGGCGCAAGGGGTGGGCTTTGGGCTTTTGTGAGCCTAGGCGCGCCACTAGGCATGCTTTTTTAAAATAAGGTTCATTCTTTGGCTCGAAGTAACCTTTACGGGTTATGTTGTTTCAGCTCAAGGTGTAAAAGTGGATGAGAGCAAAATAGAGGCTATTCTGTCTTGGCCTATTCCTACAAGCATACATGATGTGCGAAACTTTCATGGGCTTGCATCTTTTTATAGGAGATTTCTCAAATACTTCAACACCATCACTGCGCCTATGATTGAGGTGCTCGAAATAGTTCTTTTGTTTGGACACCTCAAGCTCGAAGCCTTTTGAAGCTACCAAGGCAAAGCCGACTCCAACCTGTCTTAGCTTAAAGTTGAGTGTGATGCCTCAAGTGTGGGCGTTGGTGGAGTCCTTACTCAAAAGGGCATCCTATAGCCTACTTCATATAGCCTAATTCAATGAGAAGTTAAGTGACACAAAGCGAAGATACTCTACTTATGACAAGGAATTCTATGCTATCATTCGGTCATTAGAGTGTTGGAGTCATTACTTAGTGGCTCGGGAGTTTATTTTCCGAGTACATTCGGGGCCAACACAAGTTTATTCTCCGAGTACATTCAGAGCCAACACAAGTTGAATTCTCGCCATGGTAAGTGGGTTAGAGTACTGCAGACCTTCCATTTCATTATCAAGCATAAATTTGGCAAGCTCAACAAGGGCTTTGATGTTTTATCAAGGAGGTACTTACTCTTGTTTCAATTAGAAACTTGTGTTTTCGATTTGAACATTTGAAATGTTTGTATATGGATTATAAGGACTTTGGTACTTTATACCAAGATTGTCAAGCACATCCTAACGGTGAATTCCTAGTCCAAAGAGGATATTTCTTCAAAGGTACCAGAGCATAGTTTAAAAAGCGCGCCACAGGCACGCCTAGGCGCGAAAAGCCCGAAGCCCACCCCCTTGCACCATGCAAGGGGTGAAGCTCAACCCCTCCAAAAGCCCTCTGTCGATCTGCGCCTCGGCCAAGGCACATTTGCGCCTCATGCGCCTTGCTTGCTTCGAGTGGGCTTTTTTCATTTTTTGTTATTTTTCTCCCTCTCTCTCTTCTGCCCCCTCTTCTCTTGTCGTTGTCTTTGTTAACAATTAGTAAGTGGGTAAATTGCCCCACCTTTTTCAATTTGTGCTATTTTTTTCTTTTTTTGGTTAAAATCGTAGCAAATGCATTGTGTTATCACAATCTAAGCCTCTTTGTAGTATTTTACATAGTACAATGATATCTAATCACTTATTTGATGTCATTATCTAGCATATTCGATCAAAAATATTGCTTAGCATTGATTTTCAAACATTTTTAAGTAAGTGCGCCCGTTCCAAAAAGCATGCGCCTTCACCTCAAAGCCCACGCCCGGGCCCCGGGACCCTTTGCGCTTTTGTGCGCCTTGAGCTTTTCTAAACTAAGTACCGGACTAAGTGTGCCCAATTGTGGTACAAGGGAGTTAATTATCAAAGGGAGCTAATTATGAGAGGTATACTCTTGGAGGACTAGTTGGCCATTTCGGAGAAAGGAAGACAACTCGGATGCTCAAGGAGTATTAATACCGGCAAGTATGGATAGGGATGTTCAAAACATCATCAACCGATTTATGGTTTGTCAATATACCAAGAGTCATTCCTTGCCCTAAGGACTTTACACTCCATTACCCGTTCCAACTCAGCCATGGGTGGATGTAAGTCTTGATTTCATTATTGTCGCGTTTGGTTGGATATAATGAAATAGGGGTGTAATGTAATCAATTATGTAATGTAATTAAATATGCAATGTAATGGGACAACAATTACATTACCATGTTTGGTTATATAAAAAGTGTAATGTAATCACAATGGTAATGGATTATTTTAAGGACAAAAGTTAGTAATTAAATTATTGTAGTGGAGATAAATGCTATTTAAATAAAAATTTAAGTTACATATTTAGATTTGAGCTTTTTAAAATATTTTCTATCAAATAATCAAGTTTTATTGTAAATATCAACTATATTATTCTAATAACAAAAAATATAGTAATAAAGATAAATATTATCCACACGAACATATTTGAAATTCAAAATCATATTTGAAATTTTTTTAATCTTTTATATCATATTTTCTAATTTTAAATTTTTTTGGTGGCAAAAAGATCAATTGGATTATTCTAATGATAATAAATGTTTGTCGTGGTGAAGATAAATGTTATCTACGTAACAAAATTTTAAACTCTACATTTATATTTGAGTTTTTTCAATCTCTTCTATCATATAATTAAGTTTTGAATTTTTTTCATGGATAAAAATACAAACTAAAATTATTTTATTTATGATAAATATTTATTGAATTAAAGATAATCGTTAACAAATAAATAAATTTTGATCTAAAAAATTTAATTTAAGCTTCTTTTACCTTTTTAATTGAATACTTAAATTTTAAATCCAAAATATTAAAGTTAAAATTTTCTCTTAATGACTTAACGATCATATCATATATTAAGATAATAGAAGAAAAAAATTAAGTTTCTTATCAAATACATAAATTTTTTACTTGCCAAGGAGGAGAGAGAAAATGCATATGGAATTGAGAGGGGGAAGAGAGAATTATTGGAAGTTTGTTAAAATTTGATCATAATGATGGATGTAATCATGATTGTTTAGTAAATGTTCAAGTAATTGTAATTGCATAGGTAGAGGTTAATGTGATTACAATGTAATTTTGATTGCATTACAAAGTTGTAACCAAACATGGTAATGTAATCACCATTACCAATTTGATTGCATTACCACTTTGATTACATCCAACCAAACAAGCCCTATGGGTCTACCTTGGACTCGGAGAGGAAAAGACTATTCTAGTGATTGTTGATCGATTTTCCAAGATGGCTTACTTCATGGCTCGCAACACGACCAATGATGCTACACTAGTTACTCGACCTATATTTCAAGGAATTGGTGAGACTACACGGAATCCCGAGGACGTGTCGGGGATGCGAAGAGAACTTTGTCGGTTCAGGACACCTTATGGAAGAAACTGGAAACTAAGTTGAAGTATAGCACCACTTGCCACCCTCAAATGGGTAGCCTAAGTCTAATACTAACACTAACTCGTGGGATCAACTTCTTCCACATGCCGACTTTGCTTACAATTGCACGCCAAGCAAGACTACAAGTGTATCTCCATTCAAGGTTGTATATGGTGTGGAACCGCTGTCTCCACTTGATCTAATCGAGGGCTTTTGATGAAAAGCCTCAATCCGATGCTATCAAAAGAGTCGACATCCAAGAATTGCATAAGAAAGTGAGAGTGAGGATTGAGCAAGCTAATCAATCTTACAAGGCTAGCACTAACAAAAACCACAAGCGAGATGATTTAGGCCAAGTGATCTCGTCTAGATTCACCTAAGGAAGGAGCGTTTTCCTTCAAAGCACAATTCTATGGTGTCTCAACAACCTTATTTCCTTGGAAGATAATTCACTCAAATGGGCATCATCGCAGAGCTAGAAAAGATAAAGTTTAAGAATCATAATACGAGAGAATTTGGTGATAACAATTGCATCTATCACTATCATCAAAATCATACTATTTCCGTTGGCTGTGGTCCCCGCCCATTTTCTGTCATCCTTTATCCTTGCTTTTGTCCTTGTTTTGTCCTTAAAAAGCTAGATGCATCACGACCTTTTATTGTAAAAGGGATTTATAACCCTTAGATTAGAGTGATGTAACCTAGATTAAAGGCCCTATAAATATGCATAGGCCTCCACTTGTAAATCGAATTTTAAACATTTGGCTATATGCTAAGCAAAGTCGAGTTGAGATCCTTTTAAACCTAAAATTCTCTTTTCTAATTAGTGGCGTAATAATTAGGCTATGTCTAAAGAGTCTAAATATACTTAGTGTGGTGTGATTGTATCTCTTAAGGGTTGTTTGGTTCACCTACGAGTGAAGTGAAATGAGATGAAACCCGAAATCTAAGAAGAATAAAATGAGATTTGATTCATGAAAGCAAGTGTTTGGTTCATATCGGGAATGAATGATTTAGTAACGGAATGAAATCAAAACTGTTTTTTAATACATTTCCCATAATTAAAATTATGTTTTGCCTTATAAATGTGAAGAACCAATTTGGGCTTTATTTTTTTACATAAATTGTATTATTATCTTTAATTAATCTTTATTTTTTATCAAATTTACATACCAAAATTATATATCATTGTAACAAAAAATTATGAGAATCAAACCAAAATAACAGACAAATGAACTTCATTAGCTTGATTTAAAAATAGTTTCATAACATGGTCCTATTAAAATTAGCAAATAAGATTGATGTTAACCTTCACCTATGTGCAAAAGTAATATTTCCTATATAAACTATCACTTACGTAACATTTGAAAAATTTAAAGTGACATATCATAAAATAAAAATAAACACAAGCATATTTTATTAATAATTGGGATTTGATGAAACGCGAAGAAAAGGGATTCAATGATTCTTTTGTTTTCAAAAAGAAAATTTGATTCCTTGGAGGAATGAAATTTGATACATCTAAAAAATGAGAGGAATCAAAATCTTTGGATTTGGAGGGGATTTGATACCCCTAAAAATCAAATCTCATTCCTTAAAAGTTCAACCAAATACAAGTTATGGAAACTTGATACCTAAAGGTATCAAATTCCATTCTCAAACCCCCAACCAAACACCCCCTTAGTGTGATTAGCGCCCTAGTTTTAGCCCTAATTTTATCCCTGTATCCTTGGAAAATTCTAGCCTATTCTATTCTTGTTGTTCGAGTTATCTCGGTGTGGTTACCGATCCTGTCATTTTGGCACATCATCAATTATATTAGGCCCTGTTTGGTATGAAAAATAGAAATGGAATGAAATCAAGGAATGATACATAAGGAGTTACGTATGGAACTTGAATATTTTCTTCTAAGTGTTTGATAGAGAACGAGAACGGAATCAAGTTCCAATTCTTGTTGTTTGGTTGTTAACCATGGAATGAAATCAAAACTCCTTTATTTTTTAAACTACTTTATGTCATTGTAAATTGGTGTTGTTATTATTGTTGTTATTGTTATTATTATTATTATTATTAGCATCATCATCATCATTTGATTCAATAAAAGTTGAAGTTTGTCATCATATTTGCTGATAATTGAGTCTTATATTTATTTAATATTTTTATGAACTATCTCGTATTTTTTTAATGATTAATAAATATTATTTGTAATTTTTAGTAAACCTATTTTCAAACTATAATATTCTATCAACAATATGACAAAAAAATTATATGTAAAAATAAAAATAAATAAATAAATAAATAATAATAATAATAATAAATAATAATAATAATAATAATAATAATGACAATAACAATAATAGTAGTAATAATAGTAATATTATTATTATTATTATTAGCAAAATTTTCAACATTAGACTAGTTGTTCTTTTTTTTAATAATCATAAACTAATCCCCGAGGGATAGAGAATTGATCCTTTCCTATTTGGAGGGATTCGAATTCCCTTGCTTTGAGGGGAACCTAAAACCTCTAAATTTCAAGTTCCACCTTCAAAATACCTCAACCAAACAATCGAAAAAGTAACTTGAAACCCGAGAATTCAAGTTCCATTCCAGTTTTCTCCCACCATACGAGTGCCTAAGATATTTTTTCTCTTTACGCTTTCGAGTGCAATTTTGACAAGCTGATCTTCTTTCTCCAATTATGGCTGTATTTTTGGCAATTTTTAGGGGGTGGGGGAGTATTTCCCAACCACTTGTGCATGAAATGATAGTATGATGAAAAGTTGCATGCCAAAGCTCCCATACAAAAATAATGATGACAAGCTCGCTGTGAAGAGGCTCACCATTGGCGTGCTTGGGCACGATTTTCAAGTGCCTCATATGCTCGCCTCTAAGGAAGTATATTGCTTGCAGAGATCCGCAAAAGAGTTGGGAGTCAATTTTGTTTAGCGGGGACCACAACTTACACATCGGATAATAGAATTTAGAATCACGAGAAGACATAATCCTCAAATTCAGCAATTAATTAAAAGCACAAATCTAAGTCATCTTAAAAGCCAAAAATCTACGCTGAGGTACCTCGAGTTCTTGTCAAACTATTTTTTACACCCAAAGTTTTGAAAAATGATTCTAAGCCCCCTAAATTATGGTGTAAACTATATTGGTGGCCCAAATCCGGCAGATGATGTCGAAAACCGAGTGTTTAGGCGGGATTTTTAAAAATTAAAGTTAAAAGCCCGAATTTACCCTCAACTTCATCCACTTCCCCTCTCAAAGTCTCTCTCTTCTCTCTCTCTCTCAATCTCCCATGGCAATGGCCTCAAAAGAGCTCCACCATTGGAAAGCACCTAAAATGGAGGAAACCCATAATAACCCCATCTCTACCGGACCAAGCAAATCCAATTCCCAACCAAAATATCCCTTCAATCAACCTATCAATTCGCCTACCGCCGTCTAACCCCTTGCTCGGTTCTTACGCTCGCCCTTTTATAGCTCATAGTCATTGCCTTCTTGTCTTGCCCGGATCCCAAACCGAACGCCCTAATATTCGATTGTGGATATAGAGTTTGAGAGAGAGATGGATGCTTTGGTTTCGGGTTTACGGCGTGTGGAAAGAGTATGGAGAGAACAAGACAAAGGCGTGAAGGCTCGGGTTTCTTCGAGTAGAGATGGAAGCCGAGTGGGAAAAGAATTATAGCGACTTAAGGTTTCGGGTAAGGTGATGACGAAGAGGAGAGATAAGAGGATGAGGGCGTTTAGGGTTTTCGGTTTTGAGTGGGGTAACGAGAGGAGAGGAAGAAGAATATGGGTATTATAGACATTTTACACTTCCGTTAACCCTTCGGGCCGGATTTGGGTCACGAATATAGTTTACACCATAATTTAGGGGGACTTATAATCATTTTTCAGAACTTTGGGTTTAAAAAATAGTTTAACAAGAACTCGAGGTACCTCAGCGTAATTTTTTGTCTTAAAAGCTAACCAAAAACAAGATGTAGCAAACCTGAAACATAGGAAATTAATTAGGATGAAGAAACAATAGCCTACGTTTAAACCTCCTCCTAAATGTCCAATTGCCTTATTACATAACTGACCATACATGCTGAAAAGATCTTAAAAAATGCTGCATTTTTTTATAGGAAAAGATAAGATATGATCATTAATAAAAAGGACGCTGACATCCAACAAAATTAATTACAACCTAAATATAGGCAATCCACAAAATTAATTACATCAATCGAAGAGGAACAAAAAGCCTCCTCTTTACCAAAAGAATAAAGTTTTGAGCTACTTGTCTTTTATCCGCTCAACCATGGATTCAAAATGTGACCGTTCCACTACGAAACGGCCGCATCATAAAGGTTTTCAAGATAAGCGAACCTTATTTTCACTCCACAACAACCGCAAAATGAAGCATGATTGCTGGCTGCATAAGAGTGAGTTAAACTCTGTATTGCAGCTGCAACCGCATTAGCGACCAATACTGCATTTTGAATCCATGCGCTCAACTGAAGTTTCCATCCCATCAAAAACTGTACTATTTCTCTCCAGCCATAACAACCAAAAGATAATATGGGGAATGACCCGTCAAACTTAATACTTAACTTTCTACCAAGAAACCCTTTCTGGACATATCATCACAACAATGCATGGGATAAGGAGAAACTTACATTGATTTCTTTTTATAGGGAAAACTTACATTAATTTCATGATCTTGTCCCTCCTTATCCAGGTAAATAAAGTTGACATCTTTAGAATCACTAACATTTCCATATTCATCAACTTTAGCATCTCCAAGCATTTGTAAACACTGGTCCCACTCTTTTAACTCCTCCTGTATTAAAGCGCAATGTTTCAAAACAGAAACAGTAAATCCTCATGTTTCAAAACAGAAACAGTATATCCTCATGTGTCAAAACAGAAACAGTAAATCCCCACAATTTATTTTTGTCCTAACACACAAAAACAAAAACTACAATAACATCTTCAGAGTGTGTACAACAAACCATACAGGTAAGTTTGGTCCAAGAGATCGGAATGAAAAGAGCAGACAAGGTTCATGAGAGATGAGCGTACAAAACTGCTCCTCCGGTAAATGAAGACATCAAAGAAGCAAACCCTGCTTGGCAGTGTCAGGTAACCACAACTTAGTGCCATTGGAAAACGTGAAATAATAAAATAATCCCCAAGATTTATAAAATTCTAAATGTCCACTAAGATTCTATTCACGTTATAATTAGTACCTTGACATTTACCCAAAAATCATTGCATATCAACTATTTTAGAAAGTAAAAAAAGATATCATCCACAATGATAAAACTATTTTTATTCCTCGCTCTTTCCCCTCCTTCAATTGTATCTCCCTAGACTCCGCAAAAGTGGGATCCAAACACTAGGTGTTGTCCTTTCCACTCTCCTGCTTGGATACAAATTGACAACTTTTAAGAGTTAAAATATTGTCCTCTAAATATTTACCGATACGTGATCTTCATCTAGATTATTCTAGGTTGAGGCTATTTAATGTAAAAATAATAGGATCCTTAACACTTTGTGATAGTGGGAAGCTAAATAAGCAGCTATAAGGTCCTTGTGAAGGAGGTATAATGTTGTTTAAATGTCTAGAACTCTCTCATTGTGTTTATTATGCCTCATTTTAGTTGTTAAACGATGAATCATAAGACACAAAATAGCTATCCATGCGAGTTTCCAGCATAAAGATCCCAAAATCTTCCACATGAGCTGAGCAAAACTCATCCCTAACACAACACAAAGGCCAAAAGTGGCATCAAAGCTTCAGTTGTTCTGAAGAGCTCAAATCAGCACTATTTGCAGAAACCTAGTAGCACAAAAATGTTACTCTGAAGAAGAGACTTCGTGAAGACAGAACATGTCTGCTTATCTTCTCTAAACATCATATTATTCCCATTTTTTAAGGGGGAAAATTATGATTTATAGAGTCTGAAGATGAAAATTGTCCTTTGTTCATGGATTTTTAGAATATCATGGCAGAAGGCTTTGAAAAGAGTGCAGAAACTCCAAACAAAACAGACGAAGCCACACTAGACGGTGAGGAAAAGCAGAAAACAGATGTCAGCACATCAGAGGATAGAAGGAGATTATCAAAAATTAAGATGCCTCAAAACTCCTACAAACTTCATACAAACTTCAGTCAGATATTTTATTTTTCCACGAAATATGACTGCAGCACATGAAAATGAGGCATGGGATATCCTCGAGAAAGAACTTCAAGGAACTAATAACCCATTGGACTCCAAACCTTGAAATCAAGGTTTGAAAATTTAGACTTGAAAAGAGGTGAAAGCATCAATAATTTTTCTTTTCCTCTAACCGCAGGGATTGTGAATAAAATGAATGTAATTGACAGTATCCACATTAATATTAGCTTAACTAAGTGGTCCTCAAAAAGCATGAAAAAGAGTTATTACGGACTACAGGTGTCATTCACAATACAAATTCAGTAGATGGGGAAAATATGCTATAAAAGAAGGCCATGAATCTGATTCTTTCAAAGAATCATTAAAAAGCCCTTTATTCAACAAGGGATGAGAAAAAGGGAAGTACCCTCACACTGGAACATGCAAAAGCACTAATCATCTAGGGAAAGATTGCTTTTTAAGGGGAAGCCTCAAAGCAATTTTTAAGAAGTTTGGGCTTATCAAGAAAGATTGTACACACAAGCATATTAAGCAAGCGCAACCATAAGTATTTGAATGACCAGAGAACGAACACCATTTATTCTACTCTCGCCAAGCAAGTATGCTCAAATTTTTGAAATTAAGGTATGGTTAATTGATAGGGGGTGCACACACCAAATGATAGAAATGCTTGATTATACCATTTATTATGTGCATATACTCAATGAGATAAGAAGCAAGCTAGATGCAATAGTCGAAAAAGGCATCTCTGCTGGCTACAGTTCTCAATATGAAGGTTACAGAAGATACAATCTACATACTAAGAAAGCTAAGGTCAGAAGGGAACTGAAGTTTGATGAATATGCAACTTGGGATTCGGATAACAAAGACAACAGAAAAAGGAAATTGCTGCAGCAACCAGAAATAGTCCAGCTGGCACACACTTTAACAGAAGATAGTGAATCCTCCTCAACATCTCAAATCTCCATCCACATATAAGTTACATAGTGAATCATCTCCTGTTCACAAAATGAAGGATTTATATGAAGGATCCTAAGAATCGAACTTGATCCAGAGTTATATGAATCGTGTCACTTAAAAATTGTTGAGCCTTCAAGCCATGAAGCTGCTGCTCAGTTTCCGGAATAAAGAGACGCAATGGAGGAAATTAGCATGATAGTCTTCTCCCATTACACTTTAGCCAAGGGTGAGTTCTGGGACCTAAGCGGTGCCTACAATCTCAAGCTCAGTTTATAACTTCACATCACTATTCCATAAATTGCTTCTGAAAACTAAGCTAAAGGATTGCAATTAAGCTCCTACAACAATACGTTCACATTCTCATTTACTAGCTTAACTAATAGACCAACCTGAAAAAGTTATCAATCATTAGTGTGCCTAAATCAAAGCACAGAAAATACTCTCCCTCAAGTTTCAACCCATCATTCATATCACTTCGAAAAAAATCTTCAAAAACAAAAGCAATGTCCATACACTATAATGCGAGAGAGAGAGAGAGAGAGAGAGAGAACCAGGCATTTGGCAGCGAGATAGCGGAAGCGGAGGTCGCGGAGGACAATTTGGGAGGCGTTGAGGAGGTGGAAGGCGCGGCGGAAATGGCGACCGAGGAAGAGCGCCTGAGCCTGCATGTAAATGTCGGCGGGGTCGCCGGTGAATGCGGCGACTTTGTCGGCGAAGAAGATGGCGGAGGAGTAGAGGTGCTTGCTCACACAGTCTCTTACCACTCCTCGGAGCTTCTCTATCTCTTCTTCCCTCATTTCTTTCTTGATTTCAGTCCCAAATTCAGTCTGAGGAGAGAGAGAGAAGGGGGATGGAGGGAAGGGTTTTAGGCTTTGGTATTTTCAATTGAAGATGTATTCTGAGAATTGCAGATGGAAGGAGCGGGAGAAAAGGCCTTCATATAAATCGAGTCTGATAAAATCAATTTTAGTCTATTCTATTATAAAAAGAGAGCGGATTCGACCTGTTTAGGAGTTAATTTTATTTACGGTTATTGATTTGCTATATCTTTATATCTCAATCGATTATTAATATAATTAATTTGTTATTATTGGAAAATATGTTGATTGAAAATTTACTTTATACTTATATAACTACTCTTCACATCTTTTCTATATTTTAGTCAGCCCCTCTTTCTCTCTCTCTAGCAGTTTTCTTTTTCTTTTTACAACTTAATTTGTCCCCTCCCCTTTTCTTATATCACCACCTCATCTCTTAAGTCTCTTTCCCTATATTCTCTCTCAAATCACTTCATTTCTCCCAACCCTTGCTTTCTTGGAAAAGCAAATCCATTAATAGCTAGGTGAGCTATTGATTAAAGATTGTAATAGTTAGATCAATAATAGTCATATTAGATTGTTCTTTGTGTTTGAAGTGTTTTTCATATGAAGATTTATGACTTTATTGAATTTTAAAAAAAAAGTTGTAATATTATATCGATTACGACTCTAAGACCATTACTAGCTTCGATTCCCTTTTTTTGTGGTGGGGACAGGTGTTTTTTAGTGATATTGAAGCTCATCCTCAAAGGGTTTGACTTTTGAGTTGTTGAATGAATGTACAAAATTAAAAGTCTTTGTACCTTTAATGTATTTTAGTGTATAGCACTTCATTTTTCAAATAACTTGACAATAAGTAGTGAGATTTCCTATAATTATCTCACCATTGAATAATGGGTTTAAAGAAAAAATTTGTGAAGGTCAATATAATATTTAATCATTTGTTCACAATAGTGTTTAATTAATTATACTTTTAGTATATCATATAATATAATTATTTAAAAATTAATTACACCACAACGTGCGGGTCTCGATTAGTAATCAATAATAACTCGCTGTAATCTAGATGGTTAGGACACTCGTATATTATAAAGGGATAGTGGATTTGACCGCTCTCTCCTTAATTTCAAGGGCTAATTTCATTTATCACCATTGATTTGTTATATCTTTACATCCGATGTGTTTGTTAATATAATTAATTTATAATTATTGAAAAAATATGTAGATTGAAATTGACTTTATTCTTACAAAACTACTCCCCATATCTTCCCTATATCTCAGTTAGTCCCTCTTTCTCTCTCTCTCTATAACAATTTTTTTCTTTTACAACTTCATTTGCCCCCCATCCGTTTTCTCACATTACCGTCTCATAAGTGAAATTTCTCTCCCTATATTCTCTCTCTCACCATTCCATTTCTCCCACCCCTCGCTATCTTGGTAGAGCAAATCCATTTCTCTCTGTTCCAAGCATCGGTACTCGATGACCATGATTGTTACTTCTATTACAAAGCTACAAGTCATGAAGCCATCGCAAGGGAGAATACGGTCATCAAAGCTGCGAAGATCATCAAGCTCGAGAAATTTAGTAAATTCAAAAAGATCAAACTAAATAATCAAAAACAAGTGGTCGACAATTGATTCAATTATTCAAGATTTGATTGGAAGATCTTGACTCGATCTTCCATGGTTTCGTTTGAGGGGAGGAATGGATAAGGGCCAAGAAGATCCGAGATGGGTTTTTGAGAGAAAGAGAGAAAGAGTTGCGAGATGGGGGTAGGTAGCAAAGATTTCGGCTCCTATATTGGTGGTTGATGTCGGGTAGAGTGATAAAGAGAAAAGACAGAGTTGATACGTGAACGGGGTTCGGGGTGTTCGGGAAGAGAAAGGAAGAGGATAAAAAGGAGGGGGCGGTTTATCCGTGTGAAAGGAAGAAAAGAGAGAATCAAAGACTTCGGGGGTGGTTCTTAGCAAAGCGGCAAACGGAAGAGAAAGAAATGGATTTAGGTTAAGTTAAAGCTATGTGGGTTATTGAATTAAGATTGTAATAGCTAGTCGGTTTTTATTTTTGCTAGGTGGGTTTTTATTCTTGCTATGTGAGTTATTGAGTTAAGGATTGTAATAGCGAGGTGTGGTTTTATTTTTGCTAGGTGAATTATTGAATTAAAGACTGTAATAACTAGATTAATAATAGTCATATTAGATTGTTCATGTGTTTGAAGTGTTTTTCATATGAAATTTTCTGTATTCATTGAATTAAAAATAAAAAAAATTGTAATATCGGATCGATTACTGACTCTAAGACCTTTAATATCTTCGGTTCCCCTTTTTCAAGGTGGGGGACGGGTGTTGTTTAGTGATATTAAAGCTCATCCTCGAAGGGTTTGACTTTTGAGTTGGGATAAATGTACCAAATTGAAGCTCTTTGTAACTTTATGTATTTTTGTGTATACCACGTCATTTTTCAAACAACTTGATAATAAGTAGTGACATTTCCTTTAATTATCTCACCACTCGGTAATGGGTTTAAAAAATAAATTTGTGAAGGTTAATATAATATTTAATCATATGTTCACAATAACACTTATTGAATTAAAATTTCAGTATATCATATAATATAATTATTTAAAAAATTAATTTCATGGCAACGTGCGGGCCTTAGCTTGTAATTAATGATAAGTCATTGTAATCTAGATGGTTAAGATGCTCGGTCTTACTCGAAAGACCCGGGTCTAGTCCCGGCATTGGAAACTCTTTTTATGTTTATATTTTTTATAAAATGATGAATATTTTCAATATTTATGCTCGATTTGGTAATTAATAATAATTAATTATAGGAAAATTAGAAAAAAAAACAAATGGGACGTTTGGATGAAAATAAACCAATCTATTTTCTTAGACATAAACGAGTACAATCTATGTAGAGGTATTTTTTGCAATTTAACACCGAGGTAGACTCTGTTTGACTCGACGGTAAGGTGACGTGGACGGTGGCACTTGCACACGTCAATGATGGTCATCGAGTTTTGTTTGGCTTTTGTTTGAAAAGTTTGACAAGTGAGGCTGATAAATGACACCTAATAAATTTTTTATATTTTAATAATTTACTCCCTTTCTCTCCCTCTCTACCACTTTTCACTCCAAAGCATTCATAACAAAAAGTAGAAAACCCACGCTTAGAGAATTCGAAAACGATCTCTATTTGTGTGTGTGTGTGTGTTTGTATTTCTCTTTGTTTTCTATAGAAGAAAAAAACCCATCTCGATTGAGCGGAATTGCGTCATCTCGTTGGATAGTTGTAATTAAGACGACAATAAGGAAGGTGAACAATAAAGGTTCTTGAGCACTGTGATTCCTGGAAGTGTGAAATGAAATTTTATCGGTGGTTGTCTTCAAGCTTCGAAAGGTATTTCACTACTATGTTCCTTGCTTCTTCTCTTAATATGAACTTAATTTTGGGTAATGCGTTGGGATTGATACTAACTATTGATTGAATTTTTGGAGATTTGATGTGAATTTACTGTGTCAACCTATAATGGATAATCTCGGGTTTGGAAAGGGGATTTGGCATGATATTTGTGTTTATTATGTATACATTTTTTTGTAGATTAACGGATATAATGGGGGACGAAAAATTAATCCTCAATCTTTATCGAGGGGAAAATTTATGAAGGCGAGGAAATTAAAATATGATGGAGGTAGCATGAGATGCTTAAAATATGTTGATATGGATAAATTCTCTTTTTTGAGTTAAAAGGATATGCAAAAGATATTAGTTATGTAGATTTTGTGGACTTTTTTTATGTTGCACCGGAGAGTTAATGGATTTAGGATTAAAGAGGGTGCACACCGATGATGATTTTAGGAAAATGATTAGTTGTATTATGGGTAAAGAGAAGGTTGATATGTGCATTTTGCATGGGGTGGATGAGCCTCGAGTTGCGGCATGCAACTCTTCCTAGTCTAAATGATGTTGTTCAAGGTGGTACTTATGAAGCTACACCAAACATGACGAGACTACAAACCCTACGTCTTTTCAAACCAAAAAAGCCCAACCCTAGTAAAGTCTCCATCAAAAACCAGAAAAAGGAGTACACATGAGACATCTTAACCTCTTAAAACATCACCACAAGTGAAAAAAATAAGGAAAATTCCTTAACCGAGTATGATTGGGAAGATCCTAGACCGACTCTCATATACCATGGTCATAGTTGGTTATGGGGAACTCGGAGTAAACCGAAACATCCGAGGATAATAAGTGTCACCTTGAACCAACAAATGGTGATGATAATGATAAAGAGGGTTTGCAAACAAAAGATTAGGACATTGAAACTGGTCATGATGATGTGGAAACAAGTGATGAGGAGTGGGAATTAGACTAGAAAAAGTTGGAGAACACAGGTAGAATAAAAACAAATCTGTAGTTGAATTTTTTGATGGAAAGGATTGTTGAAAATATTTTGTCTTTGTAAATTTTGATGGAAAATATTTTGTCTCTGTAAATTTTGATGGAAAATATTTTGTCTCAAAATTTACGAAGATTGGCTTTGATGAAAAGGATTGTTATGAAGAGAAACATGATAGAGAAATCAAGTGATGACATCTGCCCAAGAATCTAGAAGTTTGAGGTTGTAATAGAAGAAGCCAAAAACTACCACCTTTTGCCAAGTGGGAACAAGGTGTTTGAAGTCAATAATTGGCTAGATAACGTGCATGTGGATATGAATGCCTCTACATGTGCTTGTAGAGTGTGAGATATGACTGGAGTGTCTTGCTTTGTCATGCCGTAGTCTATGGAATGCGGCTAAAATAGGATATTAAGATTTTATTCATCCTTTCTTTAAGAGACAGAAGTACATGAGGGCTTACGAAGAGACAATAATGCTACGTGTGGGACATAAACATTGGCCTAAAAATAGTTACCATTAGACTCTCCTAACATCAAAATTCTTGTTGGAAGGCCTAAGAAAAATAGGACGAAAGATCCATATGAAGACCTTAAGAAAAATAAAAAGGAGAGCGGGTTTGATTGCTCTCTCCTTAAGTTTAGGGGCTAATTTTATTTAGGCCATTGGTTTGCTATATGTAACACCCCGAACACCCCTAGGAGTATTACATCGCCGAGTTCCTTACAGGAACTCCCAAGGCTCTATTAGGTGTTGGTTTGGCTCTCTAATCCCAACTTAGAGGTAATAAAGGTGGTTTCCCAAAGGAACTTGAGATTTCTGAAAATTTCGGCGGGGTTACTGTTTGTAATGTGGATTACCCCATAGGCTGAAAGCCTTAAAACCCTGCATGAAGAGCATAATATAACTCAACGAGCCACACGCTCGGAGTATACAACTCAACGGCCACACGCGGAGTCCAACCAATCATGTTATAAAACTTAAAACAATCTAAAGGTTCCAATATACATTTGGTACAACTATATGCGCTAAATTACAAGTACAATACTGAGAAGTATAAGAAATGCATATTCTTGACTTGAATCACTCGGCACGCATCAAACGAGCAATCAGTGAGTCCGAAATATGCTAAGGTAAATCATGCTCCTGAAGTGTACCCGCAACACTTGGGAGGGAACGGGGCAATTTGTGGGGGTGAGCAATAAACCACGGGCTCACCGGAGTCTTATACCCTTAAATTGGAAATTCTTTACACATAATACTCATAATAATGAAATCGGTGAAAGCATAATAATATAATACAAATCTATATACTTTTCAATGAAATCTCTTGAAATCATTCGCAACATAAATCTCATAACACTTTAATCATTTGGAAGCACGATTTGCAATCATTTTAGGAATGTAATCACATTAAACGAGGTGGAATCATTGACACTTTCTTTCGAATACTTTACGAAAATTCTTTCGGGGCTTTCGACAATTGAACTAGAACCGGGCGGTTCTCGGGCGCGACCCCGACTCGAGTTCCGGGACCTATCTCTAGTCAAATACCGGAAGGCTCCACTTTCCTCGTCGGGAAAGAATCAACCTATCCGGTTGATGGGCATCTCGATACGCACGACCACCTCCTTCCTCTGGTCTAGACAATCTAGCCCATAATTCATTTCAATCGAAGTGATCACAATCACTTCTCAAACTTGGTTTCTAACCAAGATCTCAATCAATTTCTCATCATAGAAGGCATGACACACGTGCCACCCTTCTAAATTTCACTTTCTCAAATCCGATTCACTTTCTCAAACAAGATTCACTTTCTTAAACAAGTTTCGCTTCTTTAAAACACATTCACGTTTGAAAGGCGAGTTCACAAGAAGTTGCATTCAAGGATCATTTCACGTAAAATACAAAACGTCTTTCAAAACTACTTTTGAGCATCACATAAAGAAATCACTTAACACGAATAACCACCATTCAATGCAAGCAATCATTCTCAACTCTTTCCAACTATACATTTCTCAATCCACCACTCTAGTACGATTAGTTTCCATTTTACGAGCCATAATAACCACAAGCGGACATCACCTAATTCAGCGCCTCAACTTCTCACAATTCTTTGTCTTTATTTCAATTCCTCATTCTATGTCTCTACTCAATGGATTCACTTTGTTTGCTTACGTCTCAACTTTCCTCAACTCCCCATCTTTACTCCAATTCCTCAATTTAACCTTACCATTCCCTGCCTCAAATTCCCGTTGTATGTCTCTAACTCATTACTTAGCTCTTACTCGTCCGTCCTTAGTTATGTAACTCTTAATCACTTTTCCATTACTCGGTTTCCGTTACCTTCGCTTATCTTCACGCTCGACTCAACCTCGAGGATTTAAATATACTTCGAACGTAATTAATCTCACAATCACCCATTTCTCACTTACATATCCCAATTGCCCAATGTTCATAATTAGCTCTTTAATACCACAGGTTCAAGAATCTCTAAGACTTAATTAACTCATAATTCATATCAATGTCCCAACTCTTCATCCTTAATAGCTAATCGAAACTTCAATATTACTCATTTGACCTATGCAATCTAACCTCTTCAAAATCAGCACGTTCGGTTCAACCTTGAGTAACTACTAATCTCTTTTAAGTTCTCAATTTAGTTTTACTATTTAACCCAAGTAACTCCCTTCACGTCCCAATTCAGCCCTATCAATTCTCTAAATCCATTCCAAGCTCTTATTTCCAATCTCAAACCACGACTAGGTACGTTTCGCAATACGGATACTCAATGTTCACAACAAGTCAATATTCACAGAACACATTCAACATTCACAACAAATCCATTTGGGTTTCGAAATTACTAATAGTTTAGAGTATGAGACTACCCACCGAAATTCTCGGGTGTTAGGGATGGATTTCGAACTCCTTTACTCCTGCCTTCGATTTCGGTCTCCGTCTCCATGATCCTTGCTCGGTCGCTCGGTTTTCGCTTCCCTGTTCCGGCTTGCCGTTTCAGCCTCCGCTGACTCTCGGTCCGGGCCCTCGCGCGTTCGCCGCCGGTCTTTCCCCCTTGTCGTCGTTATTCTCTCGGTTTCCGGCCTCCTGGACCCTCTCGCGCCGACCCTGCTTTGGTTCCTTTCTTCGCCCTCGTTCTACCTCGATCTCTCACTTTCTTTTCCCTTCGTTCGCGTCTGCTCGGGTCACCGGCCGTTGCTTTCGAGTCTGCGGTGGTCACCGGCCACCCCTCGGTCTCCTCGAACCCTTGCACCGCTCGCCTTTTTCCCTCTCGGTTCCTCTCGGTCGGTCGTCCCTCTTCCCCACTCTACTTCGCTCTGTTTCTCCTCCTTCTCGCCTTCCCGAGTCCTCTCTCTCCCCTTGCCCATCGGCCGCTCACTCGTTCAGGTGGCCACCGGCCTCTGCTCCGGCTCCCGCGCGTTCTCTCTCTTCATCCCTCTCTGTTTTCTGCTCGCTCTTCTCTGCTCGGGCTCCACCGAGCCCTCTTTGCTTCCCTCTCTTCCACCGCCTAATTCGGTTGGCTAATAATCCTTATTGGACCCCTAATTTAGTTTCTATCCCATCTCTTCATAATTCAGCTAAAGTAATCACCGGCCCATGTACGACAAGTCCATATCTCCTCCCTTCAGTCCTCTTTACTGCTGCTGCGTTTTAACTTATTT
The DNA here is from genome assembly GCA_021018815.1 of Talinum fruticosum. NCBI lineage: Eukaryota > Viridiplantae > Streptophyta > Magnoliopsida > Caryophyllales > Talinaceae > Talinum > Talinum fruticosum. The sequence continues at coordinate 2,784,590 of JAITYX010000018.1, forward strand.
TAATATGCCGACCATGACAATTCCTAATCGCCCAACAGTTTAGCTCGGATAAAAGGAAGGCAATTCCCTTGATTTAATTACTTCAACACCAGCCTCCAAAGGGATTCTAACGTAATATGTCGGACCGTAACTAAAATCGAGTCACTCAACCCCTAATTGCGGGGAAAAATACTCAATAATTTTATGCTTTTAATTTGCTTTTCTTTAAAATTCGGGTATTACATTATATCTTTATATCTCGAGTCATTTATTAATATAATTAATTAATTATTGGGAAAATTTAGATTGAAATTGACTTTATACTTATAAAATAACTCCCTATGTCTTCTTTATATTTCGAGTTAGTTCCCCTTTCTCTCTTTCTATGGCAATTATTTTTCTTTTTTACAAGCTGTATTTGTCTCCCTTCTTCTCAAATCAACCCCTCATCTTTGAAGTCTCTCTCCTATATTCTCTATCTCATCACTCCATTTCTTCACCCTTCGCTTTCTTGGCGGAGAAAATCCATTTCTCTCTTTTCAGAGCATTGGTACTCCGACCGCTATGAGTGTAACTTCAATTACAAAGTTGTGGGACATAGACTGACTTTGATGGAAAGGTTTGTTGTAAATAGAAATGATGGAGAAATCAAGTGATGACATCTACCCAAGAATCAAGAAGAAGTTTGAGGTCTGCAATATAAGAAGCCGAAGCTGCCAACCCTTGCCAAGTGGGAATAAGGTGTTTGAAGTCAATCATTAGTTAGATAGTGTGCATGTGGATATGAATGCCTCTACATACACTTGTAGAGTGTGGGATATAACTTGAGTGCCTTCGCTGTCATGCCATAGCATGTCCAATGTGGCTGAAACGAGGATGCGAGAAGATTTTATTCATCCTTTCTTCAAAAGGCGGAGGTATATGAAGACTTATGTAATGCCTCCAAATACCATAATCACCAAATTAGTCTTAACGACTGATTAACTAGTAATTAGCGCAACGGAAAATAGAACTAGTAGCGTTCCTGCAGCTTTCCAACAAAGAGCAAGACAACTTCCAAACAAATGACATACATCGCTTACTAAGTTCATGTTCCAATGCTAGAATCGTCCAACATAAGATAACATAAATAAAGAATAATTATCGGGACCAATATTTTTACATCTTGTTAACGATCACAAGGACGACTCCCAAAATACAGACATGTCATCTATCACTTGTGAGCCTCTAAGTCTCGTTGACCAAAATAAATACATATGCTTCCTCTGTATTAGCCTTACCTAAAATAAAACAGAGAAAACCTTTTGAAATAATGAGTTGAAGCTCGGTACATCTATTCATGTACTAAAAATAATTGTTATGTGGAGATATTTTTGATTACATGCATTTCAATTCATTTATAAATCGGATATGAAGAATATAGTAAAGCAGTTGTTCATTTATTATCCGAATAGTTCCTTATGATCATCGTTTTTCTTAAATATGCGCATACCCAAACCGATCGGGAAGTTTGGTTGATAAGATCCAAATATATATGATATGATCATGATATGGGTCGACCACATAATTAGGTGACAAATAATATTTGAAATGGTTCATTTTTTATTAACCAAACCATTTTGGTATTTATATATATAAACATGTGAATTTTTGTAATGCACAAGCAATAAACGTACCTTAATACTTGGTATTTCCTTCCTCTTTGTTTATTTTTGAAATCATGACTTAGATGACCGATGTCGATGGTTTTAACAATCTTTAAGATAAAGTATGTCATTAATAAGGTCAATAATTCAAATAATTTATTTTTAATTATTATTATTATTATTATTATTATTATTATTATTATTATTATTATTATTATTACTAGGTGAATTTATTTAGGCAAGACATTTCTTAACTTGTTATTGTCATGAAGTGTTTATTTCAATTGGTTGTAACTTATTTAAAAACAACGTGCACAACTTGAATCAATCTCACTTATCGCATGTTATTTTCCAAAATCCAATTACCCTTTTCTTTAATCGACTCCAAATGCTTTTATCTACCCCTTTATAATTATATTTCTTGCTCACTTAATTTACTAAAGTCACAAATTGCTTAATTTCTTTGAATCACTTGAATCCATCCCATCAACTAAATTACATAAATCACTTAAATCATTTAAATACTTAAATTACTAATTCACTTAAACAACTTAAATTACTTAAATCACCTAAATTACTTAAATTATTTAAATTACTTAAATTACTTAAATCACTCAAATTACTTAAATCACTTAAATTACTTCAATCCCTTGAATCACTTAAATTACTTGAATCACTTAAATTACTTGAATCACTTATTACTTAAATAACTAAAATCATATAATTTACTCCAAATAATCCTCAACTCTCTCACTTATAATTCATAAATTGCCCAAAACATTATTTCATTTCAAAATCACTCAAAATTTGACATGCATGCATATTTTCTTCATTTTCTAACTTTTAAATTTTCTTCAACCTTCTAATCACAATCATCACCCATATTGCTTCCTCAATTTCACAATCCATAATCATCCACTCCTAATCCAAGCATCCATATAGTCACACAAAATTTGTGAGGTTCAAATATCTTCCTCAAAGCTTGTTTTTTAACTTCCTAAAAAATCCAACCACAAGAATCCACGACCATATTGTGTTTTATCAACATAAATCTCACATTTTTCATTTAAAAGCTTAATCCTACAATATTAATCCTTGCATGCAACATTTAAGCAATTGTATTAAAAAATATGAAAGTAATTAGTTGGAGGTTTGAGGTTTATACCCAAGAACCACAAGAATATGGCTTCTTGAACAGGTGGAGGGGCTGGGTTTTGCTTTAGCGACCGGTGGCTGGGCACAATGACGGACGACAGGTGGCGACATGCGGCGACGAGAGGTTGGCTGCAACAAAGATGTGGTGGCGGTTCAGGGCGGAGTCGGTGGAGGTGGTAGTTGAGTGCTGCTGGTATCTCTCCTCCTGGGCTGGTGAGCTGGCATGCGGCGATGGACGATAGGTGGTGGCCGGTGACTAGAAGGCGGCCGACGGCGGATGCGGTTGAGGTTGGTGGTAATGTTTGAGTGTGGGTTGTGTTTTTGGGAAGCCAAAGAAATGATTAAGTGAGTGGTTTGAGGTGTGAAGTGGTTTAAATATCCCCTATTCAAATTTTCTATCTCTTCCAAGGCAGCTAAAATTTTCAGCTTCAATCCGAGTGCCTTGTTTTACTTATTGGGCCTCTAATTCCCCATTCAAACCTAATTAGTCCAATATGGGAATCCCCAGGTTTGAATGTCGGTTTTGCGAATTCTCTCAACTTGAGTGACTATATATTTAAGTTTTTAAAAATAAATTAAACTCGTAGCGATTTCGAAAATATTTTCTTATTTAAATTCCTTGAAATGTCGTGGGACATAATTTTTAATTTTGGCCCATACATCATTATTATTATCCGAGTCCTGTAAACACATAACATAATTATTTATACATGTACGTAACATATATATAGATGAAATGAAAATTTGAATTGAAGTGCACGCTCATTGAAAAATTCTTAATTTTTGTTTAATGTATTAGATTGGGGTCGGGGCATTACAGTCTTCCCCCTTAAAATAAGTTTCGTGCTTGAAACTTACAAGCAATACAAAGCAATCTTACCTTAAAACAGATATGGATATTTATTTTTCATATCATCTTGGGTTTCCCAAATGGCTTATGTAGAAGTATGATTTTCACAAAATACTTTGACTAAAGGAATAGCCTTAATACGAAATTGTTTGATTATTCGGTCCAATATCTCTACATGATGTTCTGCGTAGGCTAGATTTTGGGCAACCATAATGGGTTACGGTTTTACAATGTGGCTTGGGTCCGATAAATATTTATGAAGTTTAGAGATATAAAACATGCTATGCACATGCTCATGATCATAAGGTAATGCTAGTTTGTACACCACGGAGTTTAGTTTCTCCACAACCTCAAAAGGTCCAATGTATCTAGGACTAAATTTTCCACTCGATACCGAACTTGTTAATACCTTTTGTTAGAGACACCTTTAGGAACACCACATCTCCCTCTTGAAACTCCAAAGGCTTTCTCTATTGGTCGGCATAACTCTTTGTCCGCTCTAGCTTCCCTCATATCTCTGTTCTATCGTCCTAATCCTTTCGATTGTATCTTGTATCATTTTCAGCCATACGGTGAGTGTTTCATCAAGACTGTTCCAACATAGAGGAGTTCTACACCTCTTTTCGTAAAGGACCTCAAATTGAGCCATCTTGATGGCGACTTGGTAAGCTGTTATTGTATGATAATTCGACTAGAGTTAGGTAATCTTCCCATTTCCCTTGGAAATCCAAAATGCATGCTCTCATCATGTCCTCTAGAATTTGGTTAACCCTCTCGGTTTGGCCATCCGTGTATAGATCTGTCAATTCGGGCGAGCGGGTTAAATATGGTTCGAGTTCGGGTAAAATACGGGGTCGAGTGTATTTTAGGTTCGGGTAAAATACGGGGGGTTGTATATCGAGTTATACGAGTTTCGGTTTGACCCAATGGGTTTAGAGCGCCTTTTTTAATCCATTATTTACCTTTTTATCAATTGTAAAAATTCGCATATTTATAATTAAAAATTGTCCGTAGTTTATTAAAAGTATAGTGATTATATTTTTTTAAAAAATTTATCAAATCAAAAACTTTTTATGATGTGAGCATCATATGAGTTCAATCAACTTTTCCTTCTCTGACTATCAAATAAACAAACTTTAAGTTACTAACTAAAGATCATATAAATGCTAAAATGACCAATTGTTTTTTAATTAATGTTGTTCAATAGAAAATGCCTTCAATAACCAAATAAATTGCCAACTTATACAAATAAAATTACAGAGAAAAGTCATAATCCAAAACAAATGCCTTAAACAAGTTACAAAACATGAGCTGAGGTCAAGAAAATAAACCTATTTTTTTGTTTTAATTGAAGGATATAACATTTTGTAACATCTAAACATCCAATCAAAATTTACATACATTCACTATTTAATTAAGTAATAGAGGTAGAAAATTTCATATTTTTTAACCGATCATTGCCATTGTAATTCCTCCTTCCCCGTAATATTGAGAGTGAAAAAACTTATTTTGATATTGTTCGGAATCTCAATTTTTGTTTTCATTTCTCAAATGTTTAACAATCAATGGTCAATAAAGTATCAAAGCGTTGTATATGAAAAGCGAGGCAACTACGGTGAGAGGGAGCGATAACCCAACTAATTCGAGCCAAAAGAGATGGTAAGCTTCCTAAGACCACCAACATTATGTCGACGCGACGCCATTAAATGGAACTCGAAGAGCAGAGCAACAAACCCAGAAAAATATGAGAGTGTAAGAGTGTGAGAGATGGAAAGCATGAGCTTTGTGATCAATGTGGACGAGGATAACAATAGAGATGATGGCACAATACTTGTCGGGCCACACCATAGAGTACCCGGGGAGGGGGAGAGGAAAAGAAGAGAGACGGAAGAGATGTGAAGGCTGAATGGAGCTGTAGCCTTTTAGGGTTTTATAATAATTATATATAAAGCCCAACTATTTTAATATCCCGCTTTCCAAACTCGCCCAACTCAACATTAAAAATTCAAGCTGGCCCAATTCTTTTAATATCCCGCCTTCCCAGGCCTCGCCCAACTCACGGTTCAAAATTCAAGCGTCGACCCGTTGGGTTGACCCGGACCGGACCCGCTTGAACTCGAAAATTTTCGGGTTTTTCGGGTTTGGTTACTTTCGGGTTTCGAGTCAAAATTCCTTGTCCAAAACCTAATTTTTCGGACGGGTTCGGGTTGGGTTTTCGGGTCGGGCTGATTATAGCTAGTTCTATTCGTGTATCACAAAACTTGGGAATTTACCCTTGTCTATGTTATGCTTGATTTTTATTACCTTTTCATCCTTTTTCCTTACCCCATTTTGTTTTCCTCTAATATCGACAGTTTATTCTCAAAACCTCTAACAATTCTCTACTTCCCAAATACTTGATAATTTCAATCCCCACAACTTGCAACTCACAAATGAGAGTCGGTTGAGTTATAACTATGGTGTTTAGACTATGTTGAGTTTTTTTTCCTACTCAAGGCATCTGCTACAACTAAACCTGGCAAAAAATGACCCGACCCGAAAACTTGACCCGAACCCACTCGAAATTTTTGGGTTTTGAATACGATTTTCTCGATCCGAACCAAAAAAAAAAACCGAACTAGAAAAACCCGCAAATTAGCGGGTCAAACTCAACTCTGAACACGTTCGACCCATTGGGTCAACACAATAAAAACAATGATTTTAGCTTTGTGACTTGTTTATTAAATGTTTTAAGCACGTTATATGATTTTTCCTTCACTTTATCACTCTTTTAATAATGGTTATTTATCATATCACATTATTTCTTGAGACATTATATATTTATCGTAATCATTTACAAACGAAAATTGATCTTGTTTCATTTCGAACTTTTCCTCATAAAAAGACCATTATATACAAAAATTATGCATAATTAATTTTAATAAAAATATATCCGGATTCAAATGGGATGATAAATTAAAAATATTAAAAGTGCACAAGTTATACTTGTTGTATTTTTGTGAACTTAATATACCTAGTCACATCTTAAATAATATAGTTTTTTAATAAAAAGAGAAATTTAATTAATAAAAAGTCATATTGCATATACAAAGATAATTTTTCAACAAGAATAAATGTAAAATAACAAAATAGATCTCTATTTCGACAAAGTTAATGGTAAATATACTTCTACTCATATGAGCAATAGGTCGGGTTAAAACAAAGTTAGCTTTTTGCTAGTGAATATAAAATAGGTCGGTTACGCCTACCCAGGTCAACCCTTTCTCGATGTGTTTTAAAATGATGTAAATATGCATATAAACCTCCTTAGTATAATAAAAGAAGTGTAATAAACATCGGAACCTTAAACGAATCATTACCATAACAAGTCATTATTATTCAAATATGATAATGAAAGTTTTGAATATTTTTGAATATTCTTTTTAGAAAATCCAAATACTATAATTTTTCGTATAACTATGGGCAATTTTAAGCAGAAATCATGTTGAAGTTTATAATTATAAAAAGAAAAAACAAGCTGATAAAAAGGGGGTCTCAACCTTGTTTGGGTCGACCCAAAACCCCGTATAACTCGATATACAACCGCCCGTATTTTACCCGAACCCGAAATACATCCGACCTATATTTAACCCCGCCTAACCGAATTGACAGGTCTAGTGACAACATTCACTTCTCTTAGGTGGTACTCGGATCCGTAAGTCATAATTCTCTAATAGCTCTAGCAATCGCCTCTGCCTCAACTTAATTTCTTTACGGGTGAAGACATACTTCAACTTTGATGGCTAGTGTATATCCTACAAGATACTCCAGTATAAGTACTTGTCTCCAAATTTTTAGAGCAAACACCACCGCAGACCAACTCTAAAGCATGAGTACGATAATTCCTTTCATATAGTTTTTACTAATGTGAAGCATATGCTACAACCTTACCATATGTAGGTACCACATGACCCAAAAATGTCACTTCACTCAACCAAAACTCGTACTTTTGTAATTTGGCATACAATTGATTTTCTCTCAAAGCTTGCAATACCATTCTCAAATGACACATATGTTTATCCCTATCCTTAAGAATATATCAAGATGTTATCTATGAATACCACTACAAATTTATCTAAGTAAGATCTAGAAATCCTATTCATTAAATCATAAACTTTGTTGGTGCACTAGTCAACCCAAAGGGCATCACTCTGTAAATTCATAATGGCCGTAACTTTTTCGAATGCGGTCTTAGGTATGTCCTCAAGCTTAATTCAAAGTTGGTGGTAACAGAGCCTCAACTTTATCCTTGAGAACCCCCATCACCTTGTAATTGATCATTGAGAACAACCATCACCTTGTAATTGATCAATTAGGTTACCAATTCAGGGTAGGAGATACTTATTCTAGACCGTGATCTTATCCAACTCCATATAATCTATGAACAACCTTAACGTACCGTCTCTCTTTTTTTCTTCACAAATAGGCCAAGCATTTATATGGAAGTACGTATGGGCAATGATAGGAAAAGTTTCGATAAAAAGTGTTGGATATCTAATTAGAAGGATATTATTATTATTATTATTATTATTATTATTATTATTATTATTATTATTATTATTATTATTATTTATTTATTTATTTATTTTTATTTTTTTTAAATGAGGTTATTTCTTTCAAAGAAGAATTAATAATATAACATAATAAGTTCAATATTTTGGTATGAATGAATAAAGTTTGATAAAACTCCTTTTCATTGAGTATAAGAATGGAAATTCAAAGGAAGTAATTAGGTGAAACGACAGATAAAGATTCTTGAGGAGGGAAATGAGTCATTAAATATTGGAAAAGATAGTAGTTACAAAATAAGCATCACAAGAACCATTAAGCTGGAGCAAGAGAAGAAATATTTTGATGTTAATGGTTTAATGAAAGAAAGGATACCGATAAGGTCATATTAGAATAGATAAGGGATAAGAATGATGAATTAGTAAGGGTCATGTTAGAATAGATAAGGGATAAGAATGATAGATTAGTATGATTCACATGGATTTATGGGTTATTATGTGCTTGGAGTAAATGATGAGCTCCCTTAGGAATTAACAAAGTGAAGGGTTCAACGATTATGTTATAATGGTTTTATGGAAAGGATTTAACAATGAACATAGGTTAATTAAATAAGTTATGAGCTTATGGATATTGATGCAGGAATTCATGTGATGGGCATTATGTGAGTTTGATCTATCTAAGTAAGGATGTTTAACTTTTCCTCCCTTAAGAAAAGAATATGTATATTACACTCATTCTTTAATCTTGTATTACTAAATCCAAGGTTGAACCTTAAAAAAAATAACCCTTATTTTCCCCTGCAATATAATGTCTCATTCAATGAAATCAACCAGTCATAACTCCCATATGAGTTCATGAAATACTCTAATTCAACAATATATATGAAGTTCTCATCCACCAAAAATCATATTCCACTGTTATTAAAGTTATCTATATTCCTAAATAACTTCTTCAAACGTTAAAAATTTACTTGTACTTGCTCGTATTTGATCATCCAATATATATAGAACACCATTTCCTCCCTTTAACTTTATAGTTATAACACATTTCCTATAACCTCGAGTATTTCTCACATAAGCTCTTCGCCTTTGACTATGCCTATAGAAAGAGTGAATATGTGTCTACTCAAATTATGCTCATGTTTTCTCAATCATTCTAACCCAATTATTTTTTATAAGATCTATATGTAGTTACGTTTCTTCCCTCTTTAAATGTCTTATTTTATTTAGCATCTTAGTCCACCAAGCATCAATCATTATATGCACTCAGAATACTCTAATATATTAATTTTCGAAACAGTTAGCACCCCTTTTTTGAAAATATAATTGGCCACGTCTTCCATACCTTAAAATTATAATCTTGTTTTCCATCTCAAGTTCACTATTAACTTCTACAAAATTTGTTCGTACAATCCTATTGTTTATGTTATAATCTAAACATCTTTTCTTTTACAACAAATTCAAATATAACTTAACTATATCAACTTTTATAAATAGTTCGAGACACGATAATATACTTGTAACATAAGTGTTTATACCTTAACCAAACAATCCTCTCACACTTTTAGAATTCTTTATTTGTTTCAATAACTTTAAACAACAGGTAACCTATCAAGAATGTACAACTCCATTCAACAAGAAGAACTATGACGCTAAAGGTATCATATAAGATCAAAATATTTCTCAAATATATCATAAAAGACTTAATCTAGTTATATAAGCAATTTTAAGGTACTTAATGTTCAATAACTTTTATTGTCCTTCAACAAAATCCAAGCCATGGTTGTTCACATAATTATCAATATAAGGATTAACTTTTATCTCTTTATACAACATCTCTTATATATTCACCAAAACATAAACATGTATCCTATAAATACTTTACATAACAGGCCATATTTAATTTTTAACATACAATAACGCTACCTATCTATATTTTATTTATTTATTTTTCAAAGATAGTCAAATAATACAAGTAGATTTGTTCATCACTAATAACGATCACAAATGTTATAGATTCCCATGTATACCTCGTTATGAATTGACAGGTGTTATGAGACTATAGTATAAGTAAAAGGATGCATTTCGAATGTATTCGACAATAACTATTATTTGTGTCCATAGGAAATAATGTTGAAGTCACCCAGATTATATTGTAAAATGATGAACATTTCAAGAATTACCACGATATGTCACCTAAGACATACGGGTGTAATAAATGAAACGATGAGGTAATAAACTTAACTTCGTATTTCCTCATACTACTTAATGCCATTGACTTATACTCATAGGATCCTATAACTCACAACGACTCTCAACCCAGGTTACGATACCAAAATTGTAAAACCCCAAAATCCCATAATGACCATATTAGTCTTAACGACTTAATACCTAGTAATTAGCGCAACTAAAAAGAGAATTAGACGCGTTACCGCAGCTCTCCAACAAAGAGCAAAGCAACTTCCAAACAAATTACATACATCACTTACTATGTTCATGTTCAAATGTTAGAATTGTCCAACATAAGATAACATAAATAAAGAATAATTATTAGGAACAATGTTTTTACATCTTGTTAACTATCACAACGACGACTCCCAAAGTACATGTCAACCGTCACTTGTGAGCCTCTAAATCTCGCTGACCAAAATAATTATGTCTTCTTCCTCTCGTATTAGCCTTACCTAAAATAAAACAGAGAAACATTTCAAAATAATGAGTCGAAGCTCGGTACATCTATTCATGTGAAGACTCGGGTATAACGCTCTCTCTCTCTATAGTTTTGAATTCAAGTTATTCGACATCTTAAGAAGCTCATCTTTAAGTTTTCATATCTGTTTGACCTAATCGAAAAGCGTCTCTTGAGTAAAACGTTTATCTTTGGGTTTCGACCCACTCGGATACAACTCAAACAGGTTGTCTTGCCTAAACAATTTCACATGCATAACTTATTTTGAGCTCTAACTTATTGCAAATATTGAAAAGGAATTACTGCGTTAATTCATTTTTTAAGTCGATTTATTAACTGAAATTATTTATTTGGCAAACTTGATGCATAGTGTCTATATAATTTTAATTCTTCATTCATCTAAAAGATAGATACAAAATGGAATTAAAATCTATTGAATCTTGGACCCAGAGAAATTCCATTTATTCATGTTAAGGATAATTAAGTACTTAATTATTTAAATTAATTTTTATCCTTGCTTAATCGCGGATCGAGTATTTTTATACTTTGAGTACCATTTTGATTTTCTTTTGTAGGTTGATTGAAGTGATTTAATCTCATTTTGAAAAGCAAAAGCAAAAGCAATCGACTTCTAACCGTTAAACACCGGTATATAGAAAAGTCATTGTTTCGGGACGGGCTCGAGATACTATGTTGAGGTCGTTTGTTTCTATTTCCGATAAACTTCAACTTTGAGTCTAATGGCTATTTCCACCCCAGATTTTAGTCACAACTAGTGGGTTGGACCACCTTTTGAGCAAAGGACCAAAGCACAACGTTCATATCTACAACGGTTCTTTTCACGAAGGACTCGGACTATCCGTTACAATAACTCGTGAAGGTTCCCGGTTCGAGAATCGGTCACAATGGCTATATGCCCTATTCATTATAAATAGAAGCCATCTTACAAGACTTAGAAGATTGATGATTGCTTGGACCGAACTCTAATCTTATTCTCTCAATCTTTTCTAGCGTTAAACTCCGTACTTAAGTTTTCTCGACTTACGAGTTGAAGAGAAAAAGTCTTGTAATTAGTCTTACTCTTACTTACTTCATTTCTTTATAATATCCCTTGACTATGTAAGGGCTAACTAAGTTCGAGTTGTCCCTAATTGTAAAGGGTAACTCGGTTTGGAAGTACCAGGGCGAGATAAGGGAACTTTTGAGCCTAGGAAAATTTGTATTGAATTGTCTAAGGGAGCAATTCCGTAAGAGTCGATCCTTGTATTAATAGTGGATTCGACTTAGTGTCCGGATTGACATTGTTTGTGGTTTTTTGCCCTAGGAGGGTTTCCATGTATTTTTACGTGTTATGTCTTTCTAAGTTCATTATAGACTCGGAACTTCTACTGAGCTCAATCTTTGCAAAAACTCTGTTATTCCACAAAATTTCCTTCTCACCCTATTCACCCCCTAGGGTGACTCGAGGTCTCTAGAGCAAACCTTCATCATGTACTCGTAAATAATTGTTATGTGGAGATATTTTTGATTACTTGCATTTCAATTAATTTATAAATCAGATATGAAAAATATAGTAAAACAAGTTGTCCATTTATTATTTGAGTGACTCCTTACGATCATCGGTTTCCTTAAATATGTGCTTATCCGGATCGATCGGGAAGTCTAGTTGATAATAGCCAAATATATATGATATGATCATGAAATAATATGATTGATATGGGTCGAGCTAGATGACAAATAATATTTGAAATGGTTCATTTTTTATTAAGAAAACCATTTTGGTATTTAATACTTGGTGTTCCTTCCCATTTGTTTCTTTTTGAAATGACAAGTCGGATGACCAACATCGATGTCCTTAAAAATCATTTTAAATAAAGTATTTCATTAATAAGGTCGATACTTCAAATAATTTGATTTTAACTATTATTATTATTATTATTATTATTATTATTATTATTATTATTATTATTATTATTATTATTATTATTATTATTGCTACTACGATACTTGTGACTAGGTGAATTTATTTAGGCAAGAGATTTCTTAACTTGTTATTGTCATGGAGTGTTTATTTCAATTGGTTGTAGCTTATTTAAAATAACATCTACAACTTGAATCAATCTCCCTTATCACGTATTATTTCCCAAAATTCAATTACCCTTTTCCTTAAATCGACTCCAAATGCTTTAATTCGCTCCTTTTTAATTTATGCCTCTTGCTCACTTAATTTACTTAAGTCGCAAAATTTCTTTAATCACCTAAATTACCTAAATCACTTGAATCATTTAAATCACTTAAATTACTAATTCACTTAAATAACTTAAATTACTTTAATCACTTAAATTACTTGACTTACTTAAATCACTTAAATTACTTAATCCCTTAAATCCCTTAAATTACTTAAATTACTTAAATCACTTAAATTACTTAAATCACTAAAATTATTTAAATCACTAAAATCATATAATTTACTTCAAATAATCCGCAATTCTCTCATTTATAATTCATAAACTCCTCAAAGCATTACTTCATTTCAAAATCACTAAAATTTTGACATTCATGCCCATTTTCTTCATTTTTTAACTTTTAAATTTCTTCAACCTTGTAATTACCATTTTCAACAATATTTTTTCCTCAATTTCACAATCCGTAACCATCCATTCATAATATCCAATCATCCATATAGTCACACAAAATACGTGAGGTTCAAATATCTTTCTCAAATTTATTTTTTAACTTTCTAAAACATCCAACAACAAGAATTCATGGCCACATTGTGTTTTATCAACATAAATATCATATTTTTAATTTAAAAGCTTAATCCTTCAAGATTAATCCTTGCATGCAACACTTAAGCAATTATCTTCAAAAATGTGGAAATAATTAGTTGGGGGTTTGAAGTTTTTACCCAAGAACCACAAGAATATGGGTTCTTGAAGAGGTGGAGGGGTTGGGTTTTGCTTCGCGACCGGTGGCTGGGTGTAACGACCCCTCCCTAAGGAAATAATTAACCTTAAGTACATTAAAAATTAGCCTGAGCGCGTGCATTTCAAATTTCAAATATTTTCATATTACTCATGTGTATATACGTATGTGTATATATATAAATATATATGTCAATGTTGTTTAAAATGCAGGAATCGGATGATGACAACGACGACGCACGAATATATTTTATAAATTTTCATGACTCATAAGATAATTAACATTATTGTGTAGCTAATTTATTTTGAATTCTAAAAATCCTTAAACAAGTGAAATTAATATAATTTTTATAAGCTTACTATTATTAAAAATAAAATTACTTGGATTAGAATAAGTTTTATGAGCAAGGTAATAATAAGTTTAGAAGATTAAGAAAATAATGAGGATGAGTGAGTTGGATTAGGATTAGCACTAATGAGAATTGGGCCGGAGGATTTGAGTAGAGTCAACCGGCCCATTTAGAGGAAGGCTAGAGGAGGGGGTATAAAAGCAAAAGTTACCCTAAGAAGCTCATTATTCTAACCTAAAGCGAGATAAAACTCACAACCCTCTCCCTCTCCTTCTCTCACCACCAAAACCCTCCTCCTCTCGTGCGCCCCTCACGTTTTCATCATCCACCGAGCGCATCGGTGGCCCTTCGGCCACGCCGACGGTCGCCGCCGGCTAGCCACCACTACCACCACCACCATCTTCGCCGATCTCCTCATCAAACACCCTAAAACCCATCCTTCCCTTCGCTGCCTCCTCCGCCTCCCTCTTCCCGCTTGTTTCATCCACCGGAAACACCACCACGACACACCGACAGCCGCCGCTACTACCTTACGCCGCGCTGTCGCCGCCTCAGCCACCAAACGCCCGATAAACCACCGGTTTTGCGCTGTTCTACCCCGTATTTGCGGCCGTTTGGCCTCGGCTACCCTTGCCCTCGAGCCTCCGGCTTCAGCCGCCTCGTCGATCACCGGCGCCGCTCACGCCACCGACGACTGCCGCGACCGCAGCCGCTTGCTCCGTTCGAGTCATCCTCCGACCTTCAACCCTTCAACCTTCAACCACCTCAAAAACCCTCAAAAATTAATCCCCGTTCACTTGTGATTTTTGGGGTAAAATTTTCAGTTCGTTAATTTAATTCCTTAGAGTAAATTTCGGTTTCGGTTCGTTTAATTAATTTCTTAGGTTAATTTTCAGATTTGGTTCTTCGAGTACTTTTAATTTAATTATTTGAGTTGTACACTGGTATTCTTTTACTGTTTGGAGATTTAAATTGGATTATGGGTTGTTTGTGGCTGATTCATGAAATTTAGGAAGATCCGGTGATAGTAGGTATGTGTAGGATATACTGAAAATTGAAGAAAAATTATGGACAATCTCTATATGAAGAATATACGTATGAAGGACATTTATGGACAAATCCTCGTATGAGGGATATTTATGGACAAATCCCTGTATGAGGGATATTTATGGACAAAACACTGTGTAAAGGACAATCACAAGTAATTCGAATCACAATATTTTTGGTTAGTTTAAATATTTAACCTAATGAGGAGATTAAGGAAAAGATTGAGGACGATATCTAATTTTTGGGCGGTTTGTAAAGCTGAAGTGTGAGAAATTGGCATCTTTGGGGAAATAGTTATGCCCTTATAAAATAGAGTAAAGCTAGAAAATTTGAAGACAAGTATATAAAAGAATGAAAGTATTTAAGTAATGAAATGACTAACGGCGAGTTATTAAAAGCATAATTTTTCTTTGAGCTTAAAGTAAGTATTTGGTGTAATGCTTATATATATATATATTTATATACGCATTTAGAAGAAGATGAACATATGTTCAAAATTGCTATATATATATACTTATATATATATATATATATATATATATATAAAAGTTATGCTTGCATTGTATAAAATAAGATAATCAGTCATATGAATTAAAGATAACATTAATATCCTTTAGTAGAAGTTAACTTTATTAATTTTCATTCCAAGCATGTCCGAAATGACTTAATAAATAAATAAGCCATAAAAATTCAAATTATTAATAAAACTCTTATGTCCTTAATTAAGGTCATCCAACACCAGCGTCGTGCGTTCATCCGGATTCCGCCCGGAAAGAAAAAGAAGAAGGGATATCAACTTAAGGTACGTTCATTGATCGTGCCCTTCGGTGTTTTATTTACAAATCAAGGCCGGATATGGCCGTCATTAACAACAATGAAGAATTGTTTGCAAATAATATTTGCCATCATTAATATGGACCCGCCCATCAAGTGCCATTATTTGGTACGCCCAATATTCAGGTTGGTAACACCGTAACTGTTAACCGCCTTCAACCGGACTATCCGATCGGTGCAGGTGTGTGCACATGCGTTTAGGGAAACCCGATGATCGTAAAGGGATCCATTCGGATAATCAATTAGCAACAGTTTTACATTGTTCACTCTCCTTCATTTACAAATGAATTGAAATGCATGCGCTCAACTTAATTATTTCATAACTTTTATTTTACTTGCATGATAGTGAAGGTATTGAGCTTCGGCTCACATTTCGACAATGTTTTCTTGTTTTGTTTTATGTAAAGGTGTGGAAGATTTGAAGCAAAGGTCCGTTAAGGACTTAGAGGCTCGTAGCGACAACCTAGTTGGGGTATCAAGGGTTAAGTGCCGTTGTTGTAGTTTACCGGATCGTAGTCTATACTTATGCTTAATCTTCGTACAAGTTATAGTTTATGCCTTATCATGAGACACTTGTTGTTAGCGGCAAAGCAAGTGTAACCCAAGGTTAGAAATGTACCTATTGTTTTAGCCTTACCCTTTCCTCCGGTAAGGGCGTGCGTAATGCCTCGACCTACTTTCCATTGCGCTAATCATCGGCTAGTGGCTTGTTTAGTCAAAAGCCGGTGATTATGGGTTTGGGGCGTTACACCGGGCACGACGACGGATGGCAAGCGGCGACTGTGGTGGCGGCAGGCGCTATGATGGTGGTACATGGCGGAATTCGGTGGAGGTGGGAGTTGGGTGCTGCTGGCGTCTCTCCTCTTGGGTTGGCGAATGGGCAAGCAACGACGGACGACAAGTGGTGACTGGCAAACGGCGGCGGCAACTAGAAGGTGATCGGCGGCAACCGAAGGTGGCTGGTGGCAGCTGCAGTGAGGTTGGTGGTAATGGTTCGAGTATGGGTTTTATTTTTAAGGAAGCCAAAGAAAAGATTAAATGAGTGGTTTGAGGAGTGAAGTGATTTAAATTTTATTCTCTCTCTTCCAAGGTAGTTGAAATTTTTAGCTTCAATCCCGAAGACTCGGACTTTATACTTACACTTTTATGAGTTCCATCCAGGACTCGGGTATAAGATCTCTTCCCTCATAGGGTTTTGATTACAAGTCATTCTATGTACCTTAGAAAGTTTTATGAGTGATATAGCTTTTATTATGAATGTTCTAGAAATTATGTCATATGTCTTTGTGTGACTCGATCGACTCGGAAAGCATACTTGTACTAACTCGGTTCCGAGTTACTCAACACTCGAATTATTGCATGCTCAAACTCTCGTATTCACACACATAAACTCGGGTTTGACTTCATGTTCCGGGAATTACAGTGTTAATTTTCTATTCCAAGTCGGCTTGTGTTGTTTGAACTTTGTTTTAGTCTAGATCAAGTTCGTTCACTTTGATATTCTTTATCTAACTTGATTCTCTTTTAGACTAACTCGGATGGAATTTTGAGTATCATGGATATTAGACTCGGAAAATTCCATTCATTTTCCGACTCGGATAATTAGTCATTTAATTATCTTAATCATATCATTATCCGTGTCTAATCTTGGATCAAAGTATTTTAGACTTTGAGAACCAAATTGATTTACTTTTGTAGGTTATTCAAACGAGGCTACCCTAATTTTGAACTACAAAAGTAACCGGCTTCAAAACGTCAAATCACTAGCGAGACAAGGCTTTTTCCACCTCGACCTAGCCCCGGACACTCGTGTTAGGGTTGTCTGTTTCCAAAATTGGAAATCTGCAACACCAAGCTCAACGGTGGTTTCCACCTTATTTTTAAAGACACTACCAAGTGGTTTTGGGATTTCTAAAGGAGTCAAGAACCGTTGCTCAACGTTCATATCTCAACGGATATTTTACGAGTGACTCGGAAAATCCCTTACAACGGTCACAAAGGACCTCCAGTCAGAAGATGGATACAACGGCTAAGTCTGCTTATTCATCTAAATATAGAAGCCAACTTTCAAGACTTGAAGATTGTCGAATCTATTGTTAATATACATACTTGAGCAAAAAGTCATTGTAATCATTCTCAATCTTCTACTTACAACTCCAATTCCGTATTTGATAACTTTATGAGTTGTAAGGTCTTGCACTCGATTACAAACACTTTCTTTCTTACTCTCTAAGTAAGGTCCCTTGACTGAGCTGTAAGGGTTAACTCAGCTCGCTTGTCCCTAGCCGTAAGGGTTATCTCAGCTAGGAAGTACTAGATCGGATAAGGGAATTTCGAGTCTAGAAAAACTTGTAAGGAGTTGTCTAAGGGAGCAACTCGGATCAAGTCGATCTACTCGTATTTTGTGGACTCAAAATAGTGGATTCGACTTCGTGCTTGGATTAGCACGGTCCGTGGTTTTCTGCCTCAGGAGGATTTCCACGTATTTTCCGAGTTATTACTTTTCCGAGTACATTCTAGACTCGGACAGTTTTAGAATTCTAATCAATCTGTTTCTTCCCTACTTACCGTATTCCGAGTTCATGCTTTTTGAGTACATCCTTGCCTCTCACTCTCATCGGATCCTTATTCGCTTTAATTTTCAAGAAAGTTTCCTCATCACCCTATTCAACCACCTCTAGGGTGATTTATACTCTCCAAGAGAAAACCTTCAATTGGTATCGAGCCAAGCCTTTTCGAAAGGATCTAACCATCCAAAGGTTTAAAGATCACATGGGTCGGAACAATAGAGAGTTCGAGGAAGGAAGATCTTCCAGCAGACCACCGAAGTTCAAAGGATCTAATTTCGTGCACCTGGAAGAAACTCATGGAATGTTTCCTCTCTGGATCATGATGAGGATGTCCGGAACATCATACAAGGAGGCAACTACACTCCCATGAAGACAGAAGAAACAAGACTCGTGCCCAAGACAAAGGCTGAGTTCACAGCTGATGAAGCGGAAAAGTTCGAAAGAACTTCAAGGTGATGAACATTCTAATGTGCGCCATCAGCTCGAAGAATACAATCGAGTGTTAGCTCGTGACACAGCCTAAAGAAGTGTGGGACACACTTGTCAACACTTATGAAGACACAAGCCAGGTCGGACAAGCAAAGATAAGCCAATATCTTCATAAATATGAGCTATTCAAGATGGAACCGAAGAAAACATCACTCGGATGTCCATTCGATTTATCGAGATAACCAACAATCTCAAATCTCTGGGTAAAAAGATCTCCCACGAGGAAATGTGCGAAAGATACTCGAAGCCTACCCAATAAAAGATGGGGTCCCAAGGTGACAGCTATCGAAGAGGCTCGGAATCTGTCTCTACTAAAGCCGGACGAACTCATTGGGAAGCTTCTCACCCATGAGATCCACCTGAAGAGGAGGACGCAGAGGTCGGCACCAAAAAGAACATTGCGTTGAAAGCCTCGAAACAAGAGAAGCAGATCTGAGTTCTTCCGACTCGAAGAGGATCCCATGGCACTTATCGCTAGAGGCTTCAAGAGAATGATGAAGCACAAGAGATGGGATAAGAAGCCAAAAGAAGAGTTTTACAAGAAAGACAAAAAGGATAGAAAAGGTAAATACTCTTCCCCTTCAAAGTTACTTTGACTAAGAACTCGGATGTTTTGAATGTGGCAGCAAGGAACATATAGTCAAAGACTCGTCCAAAGGGAAAAAGGGACAGAAAGAAGAAAAAGGCTATGATGGCCACATGGAGTGACGAGGACTCATCGGAAGATGACGAGGACTCGGATGACTCAAAGTGTCCGATGGCACTTTCTGACTCGAAATCGAAACAGAGTCATACTCGGATCAATCGGACAATGAGGAAGCAAATCCTCAAGAGGTAATTGAATACTTACTCAAATTCTCCAAAGTTGATTTAGCTAAGTATATTTTCACTTTGGAAGAGAAGTCCAATTCCGATTCTTCTCATTTTAGAGAACAACTTGAGTCAATTTCTTCGAGAGCATTTCTTTAAAAAATGAGTTGGAAAAACTGAGACTTACACTCGAGAGAACTCAAGATTAGTGCTCAATCCAATGAGGCTGAGTCCGAGTTACTCGTAAAAGAAAATGAGCAGACTAAAACAAAAGCTCAATGAGTCTCAAGATCTTGTTTTAAAGTTTACTCAGGGTCGAAAAACCTTGATATGCTCTTAGGATCTCAATCCGTCTCCTTAGAAAAGAAGGTCTTGGTTTTAACAAAGAGGAGGAATCAAATTCCTACTCGTAAATTTTCAAAAGGATTCCGAACTGTAAAGTTCAGGAAGGTCGAGCATGATTCCATTCATAAAGATGAAAGGAGGACTCGAGCCTAGACCAGGTTACAAGAGAAAACCATTTCCTCCGGTTTATAAAAGAAAAGTTTTTCAAGAAAAAGAGACACGGACTCAGTTCTCTAAACGGAAGACTCAGAATCGGACCAAACTTAAAGTCATTCAAATCTAGGTTCCGAAAAACCTTCTTCCTCGAAAAGGACCACAAGTAAAGGGTGTTATTGGGTTCATTAGAGGAAGTGAGAAGGGTTAGTTTGTTTTCTTTTGCAGGCCACTCGTAAAAGATCAAAAGGACATTGGTACCGGACGGTGGATGCTCACGCCATATGTCGGGAGACTCGGGACTCTTTTCTGAGTTAGAAGAGTACAAAGGAGGAAAACTCACATTTGGAGATGACAGCAAAGGCAAGATAGTTGGGATAGGCAAGATTGGAAAGGAAGGCAATCTGGTCAGCCCTAGTATACCTTGTCAAAGGATTAAAGTACAACCCGCTTAGCATCTCTCAGTTATGTGATAAAGGTCAAGAGGTAAGATTTACATAGACCAACCGTGTTATATCTCGATGTTGCTACCAAAGAAACCAAGCTCGTCGGGTAAGAGATCGGGTAATACGTACATTATTCCTCTTTCTAACCCGAGTCAAAATTTATCTTGTTTAAAAGCATAACTTCTTAATGATTCATGGACATGGCATCGTAGATTAGGTCATGTTAGCATGCATACGATCAAGGAACCGGCACCTTATGGTTTAGTTAAAGGATTGCCTAATTGTGCTTTCAAGAAAGACAAAGTTTGTGAAGCTTGCACAAAAGGGAAACAAGTCAGATCATCATTCAAATCTCTCAAGACAGTTTCCACATCCAAGGTGCTTGAAATGCTATATATGGACTTATGTGGTGAAATCCTCGTTAAGAGTCTTGGAGGTAAATCATATGTACTTGTTATTGTTGATGATTACTCATGATTTACCCGGGTGTGTTTTCTTAAGCACAAAAATGAAGCATTCAAAGAGTTCAAGCAAGCTCTGCAGGAAAATCCAAGTTGAGTCTCGGACTCGGATTCAAAGAATTCGAACCGACCACGGAAGGGAGTTCGACTACTCGGAATTCTGCAGAGTTTTGTGACAAAAATGGCAACTCCCACAACTTCTCAAGCACCAAGAACTCCTCAACAGAATGGAGTGGTAGAGAGAAAGAACATAACTCTTGAAGAAATAGCTAGGACAATGATGATTGAACACAATCTACCCTACTATATGGGCCGAGGCGAGTTAACACCGTAAATTACACCTTGAACAGATGCCTCATCGGACCCATTACGAAGAAAACACCTTACGAGCTCTATAAAGGAAAGAAACCCAATATCTCATATTTCAAACCCTTTGGATGTAAATGTTTTGTTCACAACAATAGTAAGGATCACCTCGACCAAGTTTGATGCTTGGTCGGATGAAGGTATTTTTCTGGGTTACTCTTCTCATAGTAAAGCTTATCGCATTTTCAATAAAAGAACTAACAAAGTGGAAGAAAGCATCCATGTTGTGTTTGATGAGCTTGAACAGGAAAAACCAAGTGAGTCAACCTTCTCGGACCTAAAGCTCAGCAGAAGTGATGATCATGATGAAAACAAGCCTATCAGGAATCAAACCCAACCAGCTCGGAATGAAGTCACTCGGAACGAAGTGACTCGGATCGGGACAACTCAAGAACCCACTCGTAATGATGAAGGACAATTTGATGAACAGATTCACTCAGAACAAGCTTCAGAGGATCAAGCAATTCAGCCTAACAGATTTGGTGAATCGGAGAACATGTAGAGCATTCAAGTATGCTTCTAGTCACCCACTAGAAAACATATTATTTGATATCAACAAGTGGGGTAAGAACTCGTTCCACTCTCCAGAATCTATGTGCATTCACTGCATTCATATCATTAACTAAACCTAAAAATGCACTAGAGGCCCTAAATGAACCTGAATGGGTAGAGACCATGCAAGAGGAACTCAATTAATTCGAAAGAAACCAAGTCCGGACTCGACTAAACGACCTTCCGATCACCCAATCATAGGAACCAAGTGGGTTTTCAAGAACAAACTGGATGAAGGTAAATTGGTAGTTAGAAACAAGGCTAGACTTGTGGCTCAAGGTTACAATCAGGAAGAAGGGATTGATTGTGGGGAAACCTTTGCACCTGTTGCCGAATTAAAGCCATTAGAATTCTGTTAGCATTTGCATCTAGCATGAATATCAAGTTATATCAAATGGATGTTAAGTGTGCTTTTCTCAATGGTTTTATCGAAGAGGAAGTCTATGTTGAGCAGCCCCTGGATTTGAAAACTCGTAATTTCCAAATCATGCTTTCAAACTTCAAAAAGCTCTTTATGGTCTTAAACAAGCTCCTAGAGCTTGGTATGAAAGACTCGAGCAATCTCTTGGTTCAAAATGATTTTAGAAGAGGTCAAATTGACAAGACTCTCTTTATAAAAACCAAGGGGAAAGATTTGCTTATCGCTCAAATATACGTTGATGATATAATTTTTGGAGCTACTAATGAAATTCCGTGTCGAGATTTTTCCGAGTTAATGAGACAGAATTTCAAATGAGCATGATGGGAGAACTCAATTTCTTTCTTGGTCTACAAATCAAGCAAGACAAAAATAGAATCTATGTCCATCAATCAAAGTATACTAAGGAGTTGCTGAAGAAGTATAAACTTCAAGATGCAAAGCATGCAAGCAACACCATGAGCAATAGCATAAAACTCGGACTCGGACGAAAAGGTAAAGCAATAGATCGAAACTCTATCGAGGTAGGATTGGATCTTTGCTATATCTTACATCCAGTAGACCGAGATATAATGTTTAATGTTTGTTTATGCGCAAGATTCCAAGCTAATCCAAAAGAATCACATCTCACTCGCGGTGAAGAGAATATTCGGATATCTTGCAGGGACTCGGAATTTAGGTCTATGGTACTCCAGAGACTCGTAACCGACTCTCACCGGATACTCGGATGCTGATTACGCTGGATACAAAGTTGATAGAAAGAGCACTTCAGGGGCTTGCCAATTTCTGGGTCAATCCTTAATATCTTGGCACTCAAAGAAGCAAAACTCGGTAGCTCTATCAACTGCCGAAGCCGAGTATATTGCAGCTGGAGCATGCTGTGCTCAGATTTTGTGGATAAAGCAACACTTGAGAGATCTTGGACTTTCTTTCAAATCGGTGCCAATCAAGTGTGATAATCGAGTGCAATCAGCATCACCAAAAATCCAGTTCAAGCACTCAAAAATGAAACAGATTGAGGTCGGTATCATTTCTTAAGAGATCATTATGAGAAAAGTGATATTGAACTCAAATTCATTCCTACAAATCTTCAATTAGCCGATATCTTTACTAAGCCTCTTAGTGAAGATCAGCTTTGTTTTATTAGGAATGAGCTTGGTATGTTAAATGCATAATTATTTGCTTTCTACGTGAAAATTTTTATTGCATGATTGTGTGTTATGTGATTGCATTTCTTAAATAACCATTAGTTCATTTGATTTAGTGATACTCGAGCCGATAGTTATCATTTATTTCCAGTTTCGAGTCACTTAGAAACCGAGCTGAGTCAGACTCGGACTTTGAGAAAAATGGACATCAAACTTCGAAATCATCTCTAGACAAGTGGAGAATTTCGAAATTTATTTTCAAAATCTTTCTTTTTCTCTCTCTTTCTCTCGCGCAATGATCGGACAACTAGCCGTTGGGAAACAAACCGCTGGAATTCTAACCGTTGAAGAAGAGAACAGTCACACCGGTCCGAGATGATTCGCTGAAAGAGATGAGTCGAACGGATATCGAAGGACGTTTATTTTTCCTATAAATAGCACTTATTCTCCTTCATTTCTTTACTTTAATCTACGCTTACTCTCTCTCTCAAAATCAAATCTTCGTGACCACGCTCTCGAGTGACTAAAAGCAACACACAGCGTTCTCAAGCTTCGTGAAAAACATCTCAAGTAAGCTCGTTGCTCTCAATCTCATTCTTCTTCTATTTTTTTCCTTTTATCGTTCACTCTCTTCGAGTCTTCTTCTCTTCTACTCTCTCTCTCAAGCTTACCTAATCTCTCTTTTCACAACAAAATGCCAAAAAGAGGTTCTCATCCCGATTTTCTTGGTTCCGCCACCAAGAAACCCCGCACCAAAAGCCAAGAAGGCCCTCAAATTCTAAGCCTCTTGTCACCCAGACATCTTGCTGCTGGATGATAAATTCTTCCCAACCACAAAATTTTCGTGGTTGCCTCACATACTGATCGACCAGGGTCTACAATTTTCTTTGCTTCAGTGAGTTCATATATCCCGAACTCGTTTATGAGTTCTACACACATCTTTCCAGCTCTGAAGTTATTCTCACCTCCGGAGTTCGAACATAACTATTCGAATCAATACTTCCCTCCTCCATCGTCCGTTCAAAGTACCCTCTCTCTTCTTAAATAGCAATCCAATACCTTTCAATAAAGTCGCTGACGACTTCTTTGAAAAGTATGCAAAAGAGTTCCCCGGGTCACGCAAAATTTTTCTCGTGACTAACTAAAATCGAAGCTCGTCTTCTGTGTTTCTTGCTCGATGAGAACTTTCTTCTCACAAGTACTCTAGCAAGGAGAACCCCAACTCCAAGCACCTCAGAGCACTCTTTGATATTCTCGAGGGCTACGAAGTAGACCTCTTTCCTCGCTATTATTGAGCAAATGGCAGCTGTGCTACCAAACTCAAAACAAGAAGAACACCCCTCTCCCTTTCGGTGCTCTTCTCACTCTCATCTTCAAACAATTCAAAGTTCCTCTTCCCTCACATCTCGACCGCAGCTTCGAGGCTGCCATTGTAGTTGGCAAAAAGGAACTTCGGGGTATGGATACCAGGAAACCGAACCCGGAGTCCGGGTTCACAGCTCGGAGCCGAGGCCACCTTCTCCGCCTCAAACTCGGAAAGACACCCCTCTTTCTCTTCCTCGCTCCACCTGGTGGTGCCTCCACCTCAGGTGCTTCTAAAACTCTCTCTTCCATTTTGTCCTCTGCTTTCATGGACAAAATCTCCTCTGTGGCCTTGGAACTCAAGGACCTCCTCCGGTCATTCAAGACTGTCTTCCAGCCTATGACCATCAACCGAAAACCGCCCAATCTCAACTCCGAGAGCAACAGGATGTGCTCCTCGAGATGAAGGCTCGGTGAAGGAGCGAGAGGAGCCGATCGAGCTTCTTCGGGAGAGACGATCCAAGGCAACTCAAGATCAAGGAGACTCGGACACTTCGAGGAATTCTCGAGCCTTGCCAAGTCCTCCTCCGACGAGAGGAGAGGGTGAAGAAGAAGATAAAGAAGAAGCGGAAGAGCTTGCGGCTGATCCGACTCTTTTTGAGCATGGTGAGCCGAAGGCCAAGGAGACCAAGAAGGACAAGGAGCAACAACCGAGGGTCCGGGTGCTCCTAAAGCACAACCGAAGTGATAAGCACGGACAACAGTCCGAGTGGGTCGAAGAACCCGCTGATCAAGGACAGTCGACAGCGAGTCAACTCTGAGCACACCCCTCCAGGTCGTTTAGTTCCAAGAGGACGAACCTCCGGACGACCTAGTTCTGGGTTAGCCACTTAGAACCGAGCCCATGCTAGAGATCCCTGTACTCCTCCGCCGCGCTCAAGCACATCGTCAAGATCTTATCGGCGCCGGCGTACCACTCGTCTTTCCTCCTCAACTCGGACCAACCCATCCCCTCCTTAATTTCTTAGTCTTTTATTTACAATGCTTCATTTCTTTTTGTCCGGACATCAAATATGTACTTCTTGTCTGTATTCTTCCCATTTTTTGTTTTTGCTGAAAGGCAAGGGGAGAATAGATAGAAAAATTTGTTGTCTTGTTTAGGGGAGTCTCTCTCACCTTGTGTAAATATTTCTTTCCGTTAAATTAATGAAGTACTGCATTTCATTAATAATCTCAAGTTTCTTGCTCCGATATGTTATTTACAAGCAATGCATCTATCTGTTTTTGCTTTGTTTCTTACTCCGATATGATAACTCTTGCTATGAAATCTTAAGTTATTTTCTGAGTAAATTTGCAATATTACTTACAAAATTTCTGTCTAAGTATGGAATGCCTTTCATCAAAAAGGGGAGATTGAAGACTCGGACTTTATAGTTACACTTTTTGGGTTCCATCCAGGAATCGGTATAAGATCTCTTCCCTCATAGGGTTTTGATTACAAGTCATTCTATGTACCTTAGAAAGTTTTATGAGTGATATAGCTTTTATTTTGAGTGTTCTAGAAATTATGTCATATGTCTTTGTGTGACTCGACTCGACTCGGAAAGCATACTTGTACTAACTCGGTTCCGAGTTACTCAACACTCGGAATTATTGCATGTTCAAACTCTCGTATTCACACACATAAACTCGGGTTTGACTTCATGTTCCAGGAATTACAGTGTTAATTTTCTATTCCAAGTCAGCTTGTGTTGTTTGAACTTTGTTTTAGTCTAGACCAAGTTCATTCACTCTGATATTCTTTATCTAACTTGATTCTCTTTTAGATCGACTCGGATGGAATTTTGAGTATCATGGATATTAGACTCGGAAAATTCCATTCATTTTCCGACTCGGATAATTAGTCATTTAATTATCTTAATCATATTATTATCTCGTGTCTAATCTTGGATCAAAGTATTTTATACTTTGAGAACCAAATTGATTTACTTTTGTAGGTTATTCAAACGAGGCTACCCTAATTTTGAATCGTAAAAGTAACCTAGGCTTCAAAACGTCAAATCACTAGCGAGATAAGGCTTTTTCCACCTCCGACCTAGCCCCGGACACTCGTGTTAGGGTTGTCTGTTTCCAAAATTGGAAATCTGCAACACCAAGCTCAACGAGTGGTTTCCACCTTATTTTTAAAGACACTACCGAGTGGTTTTGGGATTTCCAAAGGAGTCGAGAACCGTTGCTCAACGTTCATATCTCAATGGATATTTTCCGAGTGACTCGGAAAATCCCTTACAACGAGTCACAAAGGATCTCCAATCGGAAGATGGATACAACGGCTAAGCTGCTTATTCATCTACATATAGAAGCCAACTTTCAAGACTTGAAGATTGCCGAATCTATTGTTAATATACATACTTGAGCAAAAAGTCATTGTAATCATTCTCAATCTTCTACTTACAACTCCAATTCCGTATTTGATAACTTTATGAGTTGTAAGGTCTTGTACTCGATTACAAACACTTTCTTTCTTACTCTCTAAGTAAGGTCCCTTGACCGAGCTGTAAGGGTTAACTAAGCTCGATTGTCCCTAACTCGTATGGGTGATCTCGGTTAGGAAGTACTAGATCATATAAGGAAATTTCTAAGTCTAGCAAAAACTTGTAAGGAGTTGTCTAAGGGAGCAACTCGGATTAAGTCAGTTACTCGTATTTTCCGGACTCAAAATAGTGGATTCGAATTCGTGCTTGGATTAGCACGGTCCGTGGTTTTCTCGCCCCAAGAGGGTTTCCACGTACTTTCGAGTTATTACTTTTCCGAGTACATTCTAGACTCGGACGGTTTGAATTCGATCAATCTGTTTCTTCACTACTTACTCGTATTTTGAGTTCATGCTTTTCCGAGTACATCCTTGCCTCTCACTCTTATTAGATCCTTATTCGCTTTAACTTTCAAGCAAGTTTCCTTATCACCCTATTCACCCCCTCTAGGGTGATTTATACTCTCCAAGAGCAAACCTTCAAATCCCACTCCCTTATTTTGCTTATTGGGCCTCTAATTCCTTATTCAAGCCTAATTAGTCCAATCAGGGAATGCCTAGGTTTGAACGTCGGTTTTATGAATTCTCTCAACTTGAATGACGATATATATTAAGTTTTGAATATAAATTAAACTCATAATGATTTAAACAATATTTTCTTATTTAAATTCCTCGAATATAATTTTTAATTTTGAGCCATGCATTGTTATTATCATCTAAGTCCTATAAACACAAACAACATTATTTGTACCTTTACTATATATATATATATATAGATGAAATGAAAATTTGAATTAAAGTACACGTGCTCATTGAAAAATTTTTAATTTTTTTAACGTATTAGAATAGGGTCAAGGCATTATAGCTTATGAAGGTGCAATGATGCCATGTGTGAGACAGATGACAGAGCCGCAAGCGCATGGTGTATGATTGTAGCAAGTCAAGGTCGATCCCATAATGACTCAATCTAGTAACGCAATAAACTAGCTCTCTACTCAATTGCTAAGCAAATTGGGTTTTTGTTGGTTGTTTGCTAAACTAATTCTATATATTAAAATCAAGAAAATTAATCTAGGATTTAATCAAGGGATAAAAACCATCTAGGGATTTGATTTCCTAACAATGATTTTTATTATTAAAACATATTTTGTGCAATCACTCTTTCAATTGAATCAAGGATCGATAGTCAAACAATTCTACCGCTCTTTCGATGCTTTATAGAATCGCTTTAATTAACCTAACAAACAACTTTCGTGTCGTTGTAGGAACCAAGGACCCCGTCGAAACCCCGAACCGGGCTCCGATCTTCCCCACAAATTGGCGGGATTTTCTCTCTTTGGAAATGATTTGTTTTTTTCGAAAGTGGGGATCTTATTAGGATTTCTATTTTTTATAATCTGATTTAAAATAAATTAAGTAAAATTGAATGACAGACTTTATTAATCACTTTATTTTAGAAATTATTTTAGAGGCCTCGGGATATTATTCAAGACTAAAAACAAAACAAATCATAATTAATTGAATTATGTCGTAGGGCTTTTGGGCCAAGCCGGTGTGAAAACACCGGCTTGGACCGAAGCCCTACCCGTTGACCATCCGGTGCCGGCAAGAGCCGGCGCCGTACGGTTCACGGTGCCGACTATGGACTGTGGTCGAGGTGATCAATCTTGGTCCATGGCCTAAATGTCGGATCTAAAAACCTTTTTTGTTATTTTTTAGTCGAAATGTCGAGGAGCTGATTAGGAGAAATAAATAGGAAAATAAAGTCGCCAGTTAGTTTTAAGAAGAAAAATAACAAAAATAAAATAAAGAAATACTCATCTAAATTTAGTATGGGGAAAACTAAGCTTGAAAGAGGTTTAAAATTGACTCCATCGGTCTAGAACCAAGAATCCAGATTCGGGGCGAGGGTACAAAATGTAGGGATAAGCCCTTCCGTTCCACTCGTCAAAAGACGACCTTTACTAATTGGAGAGATGAGTTTAGGTAATGCATTAAAGATAGGCATACAACATATTAAGATATGAAATTTAAATCAACCAAGACATGCTAACGAAGTGATAAAAGCAATTATGAAAGTAGTAAATGAAAGCAATAAAGAAAACGAAAAGAAAAGCAAAAGTAAAGCGACACCGAAAATAAAAAGGTTACATCAGGCGGGGAGGAATTAAATGCGATTACATATTTCTTCACAATATTTAAAACGATAAATAACGAAATTAAATAAATAAATGATAATCTGAAGGCCGATTTGGCGCCCTCGGGTTTTCCCACTTGCTGATCTAAATCTCGAATAAGATATGAAAGTACGACGATTTCCGAATTGAAAGGGGTTTTTGTAAACTTTTGTGAGGGTAGGTTAATATTGATGAATGATGAAGGATTCGAGGATTGAGTGTAGGGAGTATTATGAGAATACGCTAAAAGAAACGAAGAGATCGGAATACAAGAGAGTGCATTCAGTAGCTCGAATACAAAATGAGAGCTTAAGTTCTCTATTTATAGGAGAGGATTAGGTCACAAATGAGTTAGGGTTTCGAGTTGAAGAAGTCGACTGAAATGAGCTAAAAACCGAGATGACACAATCACAAAAATCGGACCAAATCGAGGCTTGGACAGGATCCCGAGAATATTTCCGTAGTGCACGGTGCCGGACATGGACGACGTCATACGAGTCCCGAGCTTCTTTCCGTGTTGTAGCTAAACTACGAAACAAAACGCAGCATTTGGGGGCAACATCCCTTAAAACGCGGCGCCGACCATGAGTGACGTTGTCTTGTGAAAGAGTGCTTCGTGTCTCGGTTGGATGCTTGGAGAAAAACGTAACGTTTTGGTGATTCTTACCATGAAACGCAACACCATCCAATGTGATGTTGTACGGACGAGTTTAGTTACGTGTCTCGATTGGACGTTGGTGATGAAACGCGGTGTTTTGAGCGTTGAAGGGCTCCGTGCTCGGCGCCGGCCATGTGTTGACTCCGGAGGGTTGACCCGGGCTTGGACCGTCCGAAGAAAATGGATTTTGGACTGACCCAAGGAAAAAGGTTTATTTTTTGGTGCTAAAGGATTTTTTATGGTTTTTTGGCTTCGTCATGTCAATTAGATACCGATCGTGATCCAAATCCACAAACAGGATCGAGATTTATCACCGGCCGAGAAAATAAAATACGTAAATAAAATAGATAAGGATGTCACATTTTAGGTGTCTACGATTAGCCCCCACTTTGATCGAGTTTGAAAGATGAAGGGTCAAAGTAGACACTAAAGGGTATTTATCTCGCTTCGGTCATTGTTTCGTACGCTGATTGTTTTATAGTGTACGGAATTTGATACTATCAAACCCGAACTACGAGATAGGGCCTGGACTTCATCACGATACTCGTATTCTCAAGTCCGGTAAGAGACTCATGAGCTTGGATTGATTAGAGCCTTGAAGCTCGGTGCATTTTTATGTAGAAACTTCGATCGCTCTTTGATCCGAAGCTTGACCCGATAATTTTCTGTACTAATATGCTTGTTAGTGGATAATCATTTTTATGAAAGTTTAGTATTTTACCTGAATAATTCAGTAAAAAATAGACTAAAAATCTGATCCGAAAAGATGACGTGGTGAGTCCAAGGATCACTTGTAAAGGTTTGCTCCTAGAGAGTCTAAGTCACCTTAGAGGGGGTGAATAGGGTGATGAGGAAATTTTATCAAACTTGGAAGACTTAAGCTTGAAAAGAATAAACAAGATAATCCGAGTCTAGATTGGACTGAGAAAAGTGTAAACTCGAATTACGTGGAAACCCACCAGGGCGGAAAACCACGGCCAGTGCTAATCCAAGCAACAAGTCAAATCCACTATTTTGAATCCTCAAAATACAATGAATATGACTACCCGATTTGTTCCCAAACAAATCTATTACAATTTTCCCAGTGCTCGGAATTTACCTTATTTGATTGACCTAGTACTTCCAAGTTGAAGTTACCTTATCAACTTGGGATACTCAATTTTTCCCAGGGTTAGAAGTTCCTTTATCTAATTTGGTACTTCTAAACTTAGGTAACCTTTACAGTTTGGGACAACCGAGTTGAGATAACCTTTACAACTAAGTTAGAGAGAAAGAGTAGAAGAGTAGTAAGAATTGCAATACAATTGACTTAGAAGAATACAACTCGGAATATTAGAATTACGAGTTTGGGAGTTGTATGCTAGAGAAGATGTTCAATATGGTCTCTCTTTTTCTTCCATTCGTCGGTTGAAATCTTATGCTAAAGCTTCTATAAATAGTTTGCCTTGAAGAGATAGCCGTTGAGCCTCCAACGTCTTTTCGTTGAAGCTGTCTAAGTCAACTAGCCGTTGTAACCGATAGTCCGAGTCACTCAGATTTCGGACCATCTTGAAATAGCCGTTGTGCCTTGGTCCTAGCTTCTAACAACTCTTTTTCAAACTTTTGTAAACTGGAAAAGCGAACGAAAAGACCGTTAGATTCGAAATAAAATATTGCCCAAAACGAGTAAGAGACAAGGTCATCGAGTAAGTTACGAGGTTTTCTAGAAATTCCGACTTTTTATCCGGCGAGTGCTTTAATAGTCATAAGCCTTTTGTTTTTTCTTTTTATTCATATAATTGACATTAGACAAACCTGCAAAAACATTAAGCGCAATGGTTCTCAAAGTATAAATATACTTTGACCCATAATTAGATAAGGATTAGTCTAGATAAAGCATTTAATGACTAATTACCTTAATCTATTAATCTGGAATATTTCAAATCTAATTTTTAATATCCTCAGATTCCGGATATGTCAAAACTCATAAATAAATCCTTCAATCTTAATAGGCACATGAGTTATTTAGACATTTTACAATTATGCATGATTAAACAAATAATAGTGTAGGCAAAACTAAATGTGTGAGTCCGACTTATGGGTCGAAGTCGAGATATGAGTGGGTCGAGTCTTACTCACTAACTCATATTCTACTTTCTGAGTCTAAGTCCGACTTAGTAGGTCGAATCCGAGATTTGAGTGGGTCGAGTCATACTCACTAACTTAGATTATACTTTCTAAGTCCGAGTCCGACTTAGTGGGTCGAATCCGAGATCCGAGTGGGTCAATCTTACTCGATCTGTCATAACTAACTCAGATTCTGCTTTCTAAGTCTCGGACTTAGTCAAATAATCTTAATATACTTAAGTCTCGAGTTCGATCAAGAATAAGTCATATTGAAATGATGAATTGTAAAGCATATGACTTAGTTAAATGAATTTGTTTTAGGATGCTTCTTGCTTTGTCCTAAATTTAGATGAATGCATGAAATCAAAACATAACCAAGAGGTTAGTTAGTCATACCTGAGTCTTCAACTTGCATGCACATGGTTCAAAGAACCCACTTGCCATGCCTGATTGAACTTCACAAGCTAGCCACCAGCTATGGCTGCAAGGTTGCCTCGATAGGATGCCGGTCGGGCCTCGTGGCCGATGTCGGCCAACTTTGGGCGAGGCCTTGTCCCAATGTGTTGCTGGATTCCTTTCTTGGTCTCCTCTTGCCTTTTGCATTTTGTCTTGTGTGCTTGTCATGCCTTGGCCGAACTTATCTATAAAGGAGGGGTTAGTGTGTTCATTTTGCACACTTCACTTACTCCTCTCTTTACTTGTTCCGCTTGCTCTAGCTTTGCTCTTTCTTTGCTCCTTCTTATCTTGAGAAAACTAGTTGGTTTTCAAAACACAACTCCTTAAAAAATGTCTAGGAGAAGAGCTCATCTCGTTGGGAGGACAAGAGCTGAGAGATTAGTCCATGACAACTTCCTAGAAAGAGAGTGGTGCCCTCACAACAAATAGAGCTAAGTGACCTCTTGGTGGAAGCCGAGAGCCAAGTTTCTTCACTTTCCATTTCTTTTCGGTAAGCTTGTTGGCTTAAACTTCTTTCTTTGGTCATTTGGAGTAATACTTCTACTAAATCTTGTTGGATTTTCATTTTTTAGAGGGTTCCATTAAGAGTAGCGGGGCTATCCATAAATTCATGGAGACTTTTAGGGAAAGGAACTACCCCTTGGAAAACATCATGAACAACACAAAGTTTGGTTTCTTTTTATATTGCTTTAAAGCATCTATGTGATAAGAAAGAGTGTACCCTATCCGAGCCATTAGCGAACGCTTTTGGGACACTACCAACACGTTTCATCTTCCTTTTGGGGAGATGACTATTATTCCTTTTGACTTTGTTGTCCTCTCGGGGAGCCTCTAGTCTATGATCAAAATCTGTACAAAAACCGTGAGTATTTGCTTCACCTCTTTGGTCCCGTGGCTAGTAGGTTTCCTCAGGAAAATTTCTATAAGTATACTCCCCTTTTGAGGCCTTTGAAAGCGTTGAATTTTGGGCTCAACATACCCCACTACAACAAGTCCGGTCGTGCTTGCTCTCATGCTAAGTATATCCATCTTCTCGGACCAAGCTTCTAAGGTGCATGTTCACTATTTGGTGAACCTAATGGACCTAGACAAGGTTAAAGACCTTAATTGGGGTGTGCCCACTCATGCTTGCCTCATAAGGGTTCTACACTCCAGGGTGAGGCATACAAAGGCTAAGAGGGATTTGACGAACTATCTCTCTTTATGTGGCTCTTGGAAGATCAATGAGGTATTCTTAATCTCTTCTTTTAGTACCAAAATACTTTATCTTGCATGGATAAGGGTCTTACTTGTCCGGCAAAATTACAGTCGTGGCTATATGATTTTTCCCTCACCTTTCGTCCGGTTCAAGGAATCATCATTCATTCCGGCCTCGGTATCATGGGCTAAGGCTCACCTTCGACGACCTAAAGCACATGATTTAGGCTTTTTAGGTCCATCCTCAATCGTGTAACTTCAGTATGTCACTTTCAAGCTTTAAATCTTAAGCTTAAAAACCCAAGAAATTTTCTTCTTCTTTGCCCAATCTGTTGCCCCGACCCATGGCCTGTGGTGGGCCTGTGGTGGCTGGTGCCGGATAGAAAGCCAGGCATTTGTTGCCCAATTTTTTCCATTTTTACTTGTCTCTTTATGGGTCTTGTGTTTGCAGGCCAACTTCCACCCTTGAACTCAAATTCAGCTCCCTCCAAGCTTAGGTGTGGCGCGAGAATCGAGTGAGAGGAGGATCTTATTTGAAGGACCTTTTGGGTTTTGTTGGTGTCTTGGCGAACGGGTCACGCCTCAAATTTATTATAACACATGGCCTCCATTCGTTCCCCATGATCCACCACCAACAATGTTTTACTTCCGCTCCATTACTTCGGAGGAGCAGGAAGAAGCAACCGGGTATCTCTATACCTAGTTTTTAAACATGCATTCATCTTATGCTCAACACTTGGGGCGAATTATGATTCGAGTGGTGAGTCTTCATCTATCCCTTTTGTGTAGTCAAATTTGTTATATGGAAATTAACTTCCTTCTTTTTATAGTTA
Source organism: Talinum fruticosum (assembly GCA_021018815.1). Lineage (NCBI taxonomy): Eukaryota > Viridiplantae > Streptophyta > Magnoliopsida > Caryophyllales > Talinaceae > Talinum > Talinum fruticosum. The sequence goes on from JAITYX010000018.1 coordinate 2,819,631, forward strand.
CTTCGGGAGGACATCTATATCCAAAGTCTTGATGTTGATTTGTCCTAACTCGGGGAATCACCATGCTACGTGAGAATTCAAGAAATTCTGAAGAGGAGTGTGTGGGGCACCCTCTCTTGAAGAATTGGAAAGGAGTAAGAGTTTTATGCTCTTTTACTTTTAGTTACGTGCTAAAAGTATCTTGCTAACATAACGAATTTTGTTGTATGACCGGGAGCAATCCCGAAATGTGTCTATCGAGTTCCGATCGCCCTTAGAGGTTTTAAGGATTTATTTACTTGGAAAGATCATCTCAACATTTCAGGTGAGTCTTAGTTAGTGTAAGTGCTAACTTTATTGAGCTTTTAGTAAATGTGCTAATTGCTCCATCTTTTTGTAGAGTCGTCGGTCCGGATCTTCTTCATCGGGAGGTTTCCTTAGTGGTCCTGGGGCTCAAGTACGCCTATCTAGCACCCAAATGCCATCCGGTGAGTACGGATAGAGCGAGTACTTCCCGACGCTCCGCATGACATGCACAACATCGTAGTGCTTCCGAAGCGGGGCCTAGCACATCCGCATCTAGGCCTAACTCTTCCGGTATTGGGCTTTCCCACTATGGATCGAACACCCTGTTTAGCATTCGACAGGTGAAAGTCTATCGGACTTTTAAGGGCTGCTTGTGGCCTTTTTGGATCCACATTATCATGTGTTTAGGTTTGGGGATAAGGAGTTGTGTCCCCTTCCGAAGAATTTGATGCCATTCTAGGCATTTAATGTCGAACTAAACCTATAATGCCTATGCCTTCCACTAATATGCATGAAACATACAAACGCCTACTGAAGCTAACCAATAGGAATTTAAGTTTGATTCTTATTAGGGATAAGGTGCATTTAGTGAACCCGTCGAAGCATTACCGCCCAATCCACTCTTCGGGGCCCGCCTACGGTCGGAGACGTCGGGCCATAATCACCGCTTGATAGGTGGCTTCTTATTAGTTAGAGGCTAAGATGACATGGCTCTCGTTGCATTGTTGACTTTCGTTGAGTTCTTGGAAGATCACTTGTTTCCTAACTCCGCCGATCGTCGCTGAAACTATCATAGGGCTAGACCGAGTTGAAGCAAATCAAGACGAGGACCTCGCGGGTAGCCCCGGTTATTACGGATAATCGAAACAATGTCCGGGACCTAGACAATGAGGCTGGGTAGGCGGCGCCGAGCAAGAGGTGGTCGTTTGACACCGGCGAGGCTAAAAAGCCTTTGGTGCTGCCCAAAGTCTCTTTTTTTTTTTCGCTTGCTTTCTTTTTTTTTTTTTAATTTTTGATTTTGTTCCAGTTGGGCTGTAAATAAGGATGAATGCGACCGTGCAAGACTCTAATAATTTTATTATCCGTTGTGTGCGAGTCCGGTTGGTAGAGCATCTTCAATTAATATAGGCTACCGCAGATGTGGACCTATATCCGGCTACGAAATTCCGTTAGTGGAAGCAGAGAAGTGTTTTGACCGACTATCCCGCTTCTTGGTGGGAGGCCTGGTTCAAAGTTGGGAATCCCATTGAGTGGTACATCAAGCACTGGAAATTGTCCCACTTTAGGACACACATTGAGCGATATCTTTTGTACGTTTATAGGGTTTAAAGACCGAGTACATACTAATTCCCTGACTGTGTATTGCGGTAAATGGGATGAGAACATGCGATCCCTTACTTGGACTGTGTCCGGCCTACTATTTTTGAACTGTTTGCAAGTTTTGACAACTCAAGGCGGATTTCGACATGGCTTGACTATTGGATGAACCGAACGAAGTTGCTTGAAACTTGTAGATAAATGAACAACTGCAGTTTCGAATATTATCTCAAATGGATAAAAGAAGTTGACCCCAAACGACACAAGGTACTGAGGACTCGAGAATGGGACCCTAGAGGAGCTGCCCCTATTGTAGCACCGCTTTAAATTCGAGAAGTGAACCCCGAGATAGATGAACGAGCCCGCAGGAGGGAGGCAAAAGCTAAAGAACCTAAAAAGAGGAGGGCCCGCAGAATTGAAGAGATGAAGAAATGCACCCAGGAGGATGTAGTTGAGTCAAGTGATCCAAAAGGAAAGAAAGTAAAGATTGACTAAGGCTGAAAGTTTAAAGAGAATTTAGAAAGAAATAAAAAGTATGAAATTTTAGTTTTACATCTTTAGAACAATTTATTTTTCCAAGTAGTATGCTTGTTAATTTCCCTTTTATTTGCTATGTATTCAGAGTTAGTAGTATGCTTACCTTTTATTAATAAAAGTAAAAAATAAGTTTTATGCTTACTTTTATGCTCGCTCACATAGAGGAATAAATAATAAATTTGGACCGCCTAATTGAACTATCAAAATAGAATACCAATTAAAGAATTAATAAATTAAATGGACCTTCCGATTGGACCGTCAAAAATAACAATTAAATACGAGAATATGGCCGGGGATACTCGACCGGCCAGTCCTCGTTGTTCGGATGATTGCTAGTACCGTCTATAGACGACCTGGTTGGGTCGGGCTTATCCCATTATAGGGATTTGAAGGTTTGCTCTTGGAGAAGCTAAGTCACCCTAGAGGGGGTGAATAGGGTGATAGGGAAATTTAAACCAAGTAATGGAAGGATAAACCTAGATATGACTCCGAGGAGAGTCCGAGTCTAGATTGAACTCGAAAAGTATTAACCGAGAAAGTTACGAGGAAACCCTCCTGGGGCGAGAAAACCACGGTCGGTGCTAATCCAAGCACCAAGTCAAATCCACTATTTTGAATCCATAAAATACGGTAGAAAGACTCAACCAAAATTGCTCCATTAGACAATTCCTTACAAGATTTTCCTAGACTCATAAATTCCCTTATTGATCTAGTACTTCCTAACTCGGATAACCTTTACAGTTAGGGCAACCGAGCTGAGTTAACCCTTACAGCTCGGTCAAGGGACCTTACTCGAAAGTAAGAATGAGTGTTTGTAATCGATTACAAGACCTTACAACTCGGAAAGAAGTACAAAGTTGGAGTTGTAAGTAGAAGATTGAGTATGAATACAATGACTTTTGCTTAAGTACGTGTATTAACAGTTGGTTCCGCAATCTTTAAGTCTTGAGAGTTGGCTTCTATTTATAGATAACCAAGCGGACTAGTCGTTGTGACTGTCTTCCGACTAGAAGTCCTTTGTGACCGTTGCGATCGTCTTTCCGAGTCACTCGGAAAATATCCGTTGAGGTGTGAACGTTGGGCAACGGCTCTTAACTCCTTTGGAAGTCCCAATCCATTGGTGGTGTCTCGAAAAGTAGGGTGGAAACCACAGTTGAGCTTAGCCTTGTAGATTTCTAGTTTTGGAAAGCAGACAACTCGACACGATTGTCCGGGCCTAGGTCGAAGTAGGAAAACCCTTGTCTGTTGGTGATTTGACATCTTGAAGCCGATTACTTTTGTAATTCAAAAATAGGATAACGTCGTTTGAATAACCTACAAAAGTAAATCAATTTGGTTCTCAAAGTATAAAATACTTTGGTCTAATATTAGACACAGATAATAATTTAATTAAGATAATTAAGTGCGTAATTATCCGAGTCCTAAAAGAGTGGAATTTTTTGAGTCTAATATCCATTATACTCAAATTCTATCTAAGTCAGTCTAGAAGTAAAGCAAGTTAGATAAAGAACAACAGAATGGAAAGACTTGATCTAGACTACCGAGTGTTCAAAACAAGCACGCTGACTTAGAAAGATGAATTAACACAATAATTCAATTAAACTTAGATCCTGAAGTCGGACTTGAGTTTATGCACATTAGAGCAAATGTTTGAACATGCAATATATCTAAGTGTTGTCCGAGTGACTCGTAACCGTGTGCGAACAGGGTATGCTTTCGAGTCAGTCGGAATCAAGTGAGAACATAAGCAATGGTTTCGTAACACTCGTAAAAGATTCTATATCACTCGGAAGAGTTTCTAAGACACTTAGAATGAGTTGTAATCAAAACCTTATAAGGATTCCTTAATGGAACTCGGAATGATGTATATGTAAAGTCCGAGTCTTCGATCTCCCCTTTTTATGAAAGGCATTCCATACTTAGCTAGAAACTTTGTTAGTGATGTAGATCTGGTTTTTCATCCTTTCTCAAAGGATAAGTCAGAAAAACATGATAGAATTGTGTAGAGTAGATACAAGTGAATGAAACTTATATTCTATCAAGGCAAACAAGTTTAGATTACTTAAAAAATACCGAGGAACAGAGCAATGATAGATCGAATTGAAATTAAAAAGTAATAAACTCGTAAATAATTGCAACTCAAAAGCAATAAACATGAAAATGAAATTTCATTATAATTTAAACTAAAAATTTACACAAAAGATGGTGAGAGAAACTCCCCTAAATAAGACAACAAATTTTTCTAACTATTTTCCCCCTTGCCTTTCAAAGAAAAACAAAATGAGGAAGAATGTATCAAGAAGATACAAATTTGTATGTCCGGACAAAAAAAAAAAAAATTTAAAACAGAAAAAAAAAAAAATTTAAGATGGAGGAGAAGGAGCAGTTTCAGTCGAGGATGGTAGACGTGCAAGTGCGCCTTCGCCGATAGGATCTTGAAGATGTAGACGAACGAGGTGGTGGCAGCACCGGATTTCGGAATGGGCTCGGCTCCGAGTGGTCGACCCGGAACTAGGTCGTCCCGAGGCTCATCCTCCCGGAACTCGACCGATGAAGGGGTGTGCTCAGGCCGACCGGCTGCCGACCGACCATGGTCGGCGAGGTCTTCCGACCTCGTCCGAGCCGATCACTTCCGGTTGAGGTTCCGGAGCACCTTGGCCCTTGGTTGCTTCGCTCCGGTTCTCGCTTCCTTCTCCCCTTCTTCTTTCTCCTCGGACGGAGCTGCCTCAGCCGCGAGCTCCGCTTCTTCTTCTTATTCTTCTGCTTCTTCATCTTCCCCTACGAGAGGGGACTTGGCCGGATTTGAGGATGCTTCGGATGTATCCGAGTCGACCGGATCTCGAGCTGCCTTGGAGCGTCTCTCTTGAAGGAGCTCAATCATTTCCCTTTGCTCCTTGACGAGAGCTTTTAGCTCAAGAAGTACATCCTGCCGCTCTTGGATTTGGGATTGAGCAGGTTTTCGGTTGATGGTCATAGACCGAAGGACAGTCTTGAAGGACCGGAGGGTGTCCTTAAATTCGGTGGACACCGAGGAAAGCTTGTCCATGATGGCAGTGGACAAAGCAGAAGAAAGAACTTGAGAAACACTTGAAGTAGAGGCACCACCAGGTGGAGGAGGCAGAGAGAAAGTAGGTTGAGTTTGAGTCCGAGGCGGAGAAGGAGGCCTCGGCTTTGAGCTATGGACCCGGACACCCCGTTGGGTCTCCTGGTATCCATACCCAAGGAGTTCCTTTTGCCAACGACAATGGTAGCCTCGAAACCGCGTTAGGATATGAGGGAAGAGGAACTTTGAATTGTTTGAAGATGAGGGTGAGAAGAGCCCCGAAAGGAAGTGGGGTGTTCTTCTTGGTCCGAGTCCGAGCAGTACAACCGCCATTTGCTCGACTATAGTAGGAAAGAGGTCTACTTCGCAGCCCTCGAGGATGTCGTACGAGCTTTGAGATGCTTGGAGTTGGGGTTCTCCTTACTGGAATGTCTGTGAGAAGAAAGTTCTCATTAGCAAAAAACAAAGAAGGCGAGCTTCGATTTGAGTTGGGTCAAAGAGAAGTTTTGCGTGACCTAGGGAATTCTTTAGCATACTTTTCGAAGAATTCATCACCAACCTCGTTGAAAGGTATGGGGTTGCTGTTGAGGAAAAGAGAATAGACTTTAAAGAGTCGGTGGAGAAGAGAGGTGTTGATGCGAACGGTTATGTTTTGAACTCTTGAGGTGAGGATACCCTCGAGCTATAAAGATTTGAATAGAACTCGAAACGAGTTCGGGTAAATGAAGTAACCGAAACAGAGGAAATTGTAGACCCTCGTCGATTTTATGTGGGCCAACCACGAAAACTTTGTGGTCGGGAAGAATTTGTCATCCAACGTTAGATGTTGGGTGACAAGAGGTTTTGAAGGATTGAAGGGGCCTTCTTGGCTTTTGGTACGGGGTTTCTTGGTGGCGGAACTAAGAAAATCATGGTAGGAACCTCTTTTCGGCATGTTTGATGTGGAAAAAGAGAGAGAGAGATGAGCTTTTGTGAAAGAGAAGGAGAGAGATGGAGATAGCTCTACGAAAGTGAGCGGAAAAAGAAAATGAAAGAGTAGAAAGAGAGAGTTGAGAGTGACAGAGCTTACTTAAGATGACCTTCACTTAGCTTGAGAGCGAAGAGTGGTTCTTTGATCGCAGAGAGCTTGCTCGAGTTGAAGTAATTGAGAGAGTGAAAGTAAGTAGAGAGTAAAGTAACGAAATGAAGGAAAATAGACGCTATTTATAGAGAAATAAATATCCTTCGAGTAGTCGTTCGACTCAGCTCTTCAACGGTCACCTCGGACCGGTGTGACTGTTCCGCTCTCCAACGGTTATAATTCCAGCGATTGTCTCTCAACAGCTAGTTGTCTAATCAACGAGCGAGAGAGAGAGAGAGGAAAAGAGAGATTTTAAAAGAAATTTCCGAAATTCTCCAGTAATCTAAAGATGATTTCGAAGTTTGATGTCCATTTTTCTCAAAATCCGAGTCCGACTCAGTGAAGTTTCTAAGTGACTTAGAAACCGCAAACAACTAATAACTCAGAGCTCAGTATCACTGGTTCAACTGAACTAATTGTTATTAAAGAAAGAAAGCACACAACACATAATCATGCAAAGTAATTTCACTCGAAAAGCACATAATTATGCATTAATCATGCCAAGCTAATTCCTAATAAAGCAAAATTGATCCTCACTAAGTGGCTTAGTAAAGATATCATCTAATCGAAGATTGGTAGGAATGAATTCAAGTTCAATATCACCCTTTTCATAATGATCTCTCAGAAAATGATACCTGACCTCAATATGTTTAGTCTTTGAGCACCGAACTGGATTCTTGGTGATGTTGATTGCACTTTGATTATCACATTTGATTGGAATTGATTTGAATGAAAGTCTAAGATCTCTCAAGTGTTGCTTTATCCATAAAATCCGACAAGTATGCTCCACTCAGCTTCAGCGAGTTGATAGAGGTACTGAGTTTTGCTTCTTTGAGTGCCAAGATATTAGGGATTGACCCGAAACCGGCGAGGCTCCTAAGCTGCTCTTTCTGTCAACTTTATATCCAGCATAGTCGGCATCCGAGTATCCAGTGAGAGTCGGCTATGAGTCTCTAGAGTACCATAGACCTAAATTCCGAGTCCCTGCAAGATATCTCGAATATTCTCTTCACCGCAGTGAGATGTGGCTCTTTTGGATTAGCTTGAAATCTTGCACACGGACGGACACTAAACATTATGTCCGGCCTACTGGAAGTAAGATATAGCAAAGATCCAATCATACCTCGGTAGAGTTTCTAATCTACTGCTTTACCTTTCTCGTCCGAGTCCAGCTTTATGTTGCTTGCTCATAGGTGTTCGCTGCATGTTTTGCATCTTGAAGTTTGTACTTCTTCAGTAGCTCCTTGGTATACTTTGATTGATGGACATAGATGCCATCTTTGTCTTTCCCGATTTGTAGACCAAGGAAGAAATTGAGTTCTCCCATCATACTCATTTGAAATTCCTATTCTCCGGTTCACCGGATCTATAGGTTGAATTGGTTGATCTTCGAAGTCCGTTATGCGTGAGCTTGTTCATCTAATTGACCTTCAACATTCTGAGCTGGCTCTTGAGTTGTCTCATTCTGAGTCATGTTGTTCCGAGTCACTTCGTTCGAATGACTTTGATTTGATTCTTGATGAGCTCATTTTCATCAAGATCATCATCTTTGCTTGAGCTTCAGTGCCCGAGAATGTTGACTCACTTGGTTTCTCCTGTTCAATCTCATCAAACACAACGTGGATGCTTTCTTCTACTTTGTTAGTTCTTTTATTGAAAATATGATATGCTTTGCTATGAGATGAGTAACAAAGAAAAATGCCTTCATCCGACCGAGCATCAAACTTGGTCAGGTGATCTTTACCATTATTGTGAACGAAGCACTTACACCTAAAGCGTTTGAAGTATGAAATGTTGGGTTTCTTCCCTTTGAAGAGCTCGTATGAAGTTTTCTTCAGGATGGGTCCGATGAGGCATCTATTCAACGTGTAGTTGGATGTGTTGACTCGCCTCAGCCTGTAAATAGTAGGGTAGATTATGTTCAATCATCATTGTCCTAGTTATTTCTTCAAGAGTTCGGTTCTTCCTCTTCTCCACTCCATTTTGTTGAGGAGTTCTTTGTGCTGAGAAGTTGTGAGAGATGCCATTCTTGTCACATAACTCTACCAATTCCGAGTAGTCGAACTCCCTTCCATGGTCGGTTCGAATTCTCCGAATCCGAGTCTAAGACTCAACTTGGATTTTCCTGCAGAGCTTGCTCGAACTCTTTGAATGCTTCATTTTTGTGCTTAAGAAAACACACCCTGGTAAATCGTGAGTAGTCATCAACAATAACAAGCACATATGATTTACCTCCGAGACTCTTGACAGGATTTCACCACATAAATCCATATGCAACATTTCAAGCACCTTGGACGTGGAAACAGTTTTCAAAGATTTGAAGGATGATCCGACTTGTTTCCCTTTTGTGCATGCTTCACAGATTTTATCTTTCTTAAATGCACAGTTAGGCAATCCTTTGACTAAACCATGAGATGCAAGTTTCTTAATGGTGTGTATGCTAACATGACCTAGTCTACGATGCCATGTCCATGAGTCATCATGAAGAGATGCTTTTAAGCAAGATAAATTCCGACTCGGGTCGAAAGAGGAATAGTATAGGTGTTATCTAATCTCTTACCCGAGAGCTTGATCTCCTGGGTAGCAACATCAGAGATGTAACAATTGGTCCGGGTGAATCTTACCTCTTGACCTTTATCACACAATCGAGAGACGCCGAGCAGATTGTATTTTAACCCTTTGACAAAGTATACTAGGCTGACCAGATTGCTTCCTTTTCCAATCTTGCATGTCCCAATTATCTTACCTTTGCTGTCATCCCCAAACGTGACTTTTCCTCCCTTGTAATCTTCTAACTCGTAAAATAGTCTTGGATTTCTTCACATGTGACGTGAGCATCCACTGTCCAGGTACCAATTGCCCTTTTGTTCTTTTCTGAGCCACCTGTAAGTCGAAACAAACTAACCTTTCTCACTTCCTCTAACGAACCTAGTAACTCCCTTTACTGTGGTCCTTTTCTGAGGAAGTAGACTCTTGGGAACCCGATTTGAATAACTTTAGGTTTGGTCCGATTCCGAGTCTTTCTTTTAGAGAACTGAGTCTGTGTCTCTTTCTTTTGAAAAGCTTTTCTTTTATAAACCGGTGGAGAAGGTTTTCTCCTGTAAGATAGTCTGGGCTCAGTCCTCCTTTCATTCTTATGAATGGGACCGTGCTCAGCCTTTCCGAACTTCACAGCTCTGGAATCCTTTTGAAAAGTTCTGAGTAGGAATTAGATTCCTCCTCTTTGTTAAAACCAAGTCCTTCCTTTCTGAAGGAGACACATTGGGACCCTAAGAGCATATCAAGGTTTTTCTAACCTTGAGTAAATTTTAAAATACGCTCTTGAGACTTATTGAGCTCTTGCTTCGGATGCTCATTTTCTCTTTTGAGTAACTCGGACTTAGTCTCATTAGATTGAGCACTAGTCTTGAGTTCTCTTATAGTAAGTCTCAGCTTTTCCAATTCATTTTTCAAAGAGATGCTCTCGAAGTAATAGACTCAAGTTGTTCTTTAAATTGAGAAGAATCAGAATTGGACTTTTCTTCCAAAGTAAAAATATATTTGGCTAAATCAACTTTGGAGAATTTGAGGAAGTATTCAATTACCTCCCGAGGATTTGTTTCCTCACTGTCTCGAGTGATTTGCGTCCGACTCGATTCGGCTTCGAGTCCGAGAGTGCCATCGGACATTTTGAATCATCTCGAGTCCTCATCATCTTCTGATGAGTCTTCACCACTCCAAGTGGCCATCATAGCCTTTTTTCTTCTTTCTGTCTCTCTTCCTTCTGGGACAGTATTTGACTATGTGTTCCTTGCTGCCACATTCAAAATAATCGGAGTTCTTAGTTAAAGATAACTTTTAAGGGGAAGAATGTTTACCTTTTCTATCCTTCTTGTCTTTCTTATAGAATTCTTCTCTTTCCTTCTTATCGCATCTCTTGTGCTTCATCATTCTTTTGAAGCCTCTCGCGATAAGTGCCATGGGATCCTCTCATGGGTGAGTAGCTTTCTAATGAGTTTGTCCGGCTTTAGTAAGGATAGGTTCCGAGCCTCTTTAATGGCTGTCACCTTGGGACCCCATCTTCTCTTGGGTAGACTTCTAAGTATCTTTCCGCACATTTCCTCGTGGGAAATCTTTCACCTGACGATTTGAGATTGTTAGTAATCTCGGTGAAGCGGATGAACATCCGTGTGATGTTCTCTTCGGCTCCATCTTGAACAGCTCGTATTTGTGAAGATATTGGCTTATCTTCGCTTGTCCGACTTGACTTGTGCCTCCATAAGTGTTGACAAGTGTGTCCCACAGTTCTTTGGCCATGTCACTGGCCGACACTCGGTTGTATTCTTTTGAGCTGATAGTGCACATCGGAATGTTCATCGCTTTGAAGTTCTTTCGAACTTCTGCGCTTCATCGAGTGGTGTACTCGGACTTTGTTTGGGGCACAAGTCTTGTTTCTTCCATCTTCATTGGAATGTCGTTCCCTACTTGTATGATGTTCTAGACATCTTCATCGTGATCCAACAGGAAACATTCTATGAGCTTCTTCCAGAGTGCACGAAGCTAGATCCTTTGAACTTTGGTGGTCTGTCGGACGATCTTCCTTCATCGAACTCTCCATTGTTATGAGCCATTTGATCTTTAAACCTTTGGATGGTTAGATCCTTTCCGAAAGGCTAGGCTCGATACCAATTGAAGGTTTGCTCTTGGAGAGGCTAAGTCACCCTAGAGGGGGTGAATAAGGTGATGGGGAAATTTAAACCAAGTAATGGAAGAATAAAACTAGATATGACTGCGAGGAGAGTCCGAGTCTAGATTGAACTCGGAAAAGTACTAACTCGAGAAAGTTACGTGGAAACCCTCCTGGGGAGAAAACCACGGTCGGTGCTAATCCAAGCACCAAGTCAAATCTACTATTTTGAATCCACAAAATACGGTAGAAAGACTCAACCAAAATTGCTCCATTAGACAATTCCTTACAAGATTTTCCAAGACTCGAAATTCCCTTATCTAATCTTGTACTTCCTAACTAAGATAACCTTTATAGTTAGGGGCAACTGAGCTGAGTTAACCCTTACAGCTTAGTCAAGGGACCTTATTCGAAAGTAAGAATGAGTGTTTGTAATCGATTACAAGACCTTACAACTCGGAAAGATGTTAAGTACAAAGTTGGAGTTGTAAGTAGAAGATTGAGTATGAATACAATGACTTTTGCTTAAGTACATGTATTGACAGTTGGTTCAGCAATCTTCAATTCTTGAGAGTTAGCTTCTATTTATAGATAACCAAGCGGACTAGCCGTTGTGACTGTCTTCCGACTAGAAGTCCTTTGTGACCGTTGCGGTGGTCTTTCCGAGTCACTCGGAAAATATCCGTTGAGGTGTGAACGTTGGGCAATGGCTCTTAACTCCTTTGGAAGTTCCAATCCATTGGTGGTGTCTAAAAAGTAGGGTGGAAACCACGGTTAAGCTTAGCCTTGTAGATTTCTAGTTTTGGAAACAGACAACTCTAACACGATTGTCCGGGCCTAGGTCGAAGTAGGAAAACCCTTGTCTACTGGTGATTTGACATCTTGAAGCTGGTTACTTTTGTAATTCAAAAATAGGATAACCTCGTTTGAATAGCCTACAAAAGTAAATCAATTTGGTTCTCAAAGTATAAAATACTTTGGTCTAAGATTAGACACGGATAATAATTTAATTAAGATAATTAAGTGCGTAATTATCTCGAGTCCTAAAAGAGTGGAATTTTTTGAGTCTAATATCCATTATACTCAAATTCTATCTAAGTCGGTCTAGAAGTAAAGCAAGTTAGATAAAGAACAACAGAGTGGAAAGACTTGATCTAGACTACCGAGTGTTCAAAACAAGCATGCTTGACTTAGAAAGATGAATTAACACAACAATTCAATTAAACTTAGATCCTGAAGTCGGACTTGAGTTTATGCACATTAGAGCAAATGTTTTAACATGCAATATATCCGAGTGTTGTCCGAGTGACTCGGAAGCGTGTGCGAACAGGGTATGCTTTCGAGTCGGTCGGAATCAAGTGAGAACATATGCAATGGTTTCGTAACACTCGGAAAAGATTCTATATCACTTAGAAAAGTTTCTAAGACACTTAGAATGAGTTGTAATCAAAACCTTATAAGAGATGAAGTCTTATACCCGATTCCTTAATGGAACTCGGAATGATATATATGTAAAGTTTAAGTCTTCGAGGATTGCTTAGTGTCATGATAAACATAGTATTTCTTTAGTTGATCTAAGTTTGTATACTCGAAAAATGTTTTCACCATCCAAATCAATTAATTTCACTACCCCTACTGGCAGTATTTCACTAAGTATAAATGGGCCTTTCCAGTTGGGCCTAAATTTTTCTCAAGGATCTTGAATTGGTGCTCTAATCTCTTTAAGAACCAAATCCCCAATATGTAAATCATGAGGCTTCACTTTCTTATTAAACGCCCTTGATATACGTGCACGGTATATTTGGATATTATGCAAAGCATTTAGGCGCCTTTCATCTAGCAAACTAACTCTTCATCGCGTGCCTTAGCCCATTCCGCTTCATGAATCTAACTTTCTTCAATGATTCATAGTGAAGGAGTGACAATTTCTATTGGAAGGATTGTTTCCATGCCATACATTAGGGAGTAGGGTGTTGCTCCCATTGAGGTCCTAATGGAGGTCCAGGTAGCCCCATAGAGTAAAGGGTAATTGTCGGGCCAATCCTTAGAGTCGACAACCATTGTCTCCACTATTTTGCGAATATTCTTATTAGCGGCCTCGACTACTTCGTTAGTCCGAGGACAATAGGGAGAAGACCTATGGTGTTTAATCTTATAGTTATCCAATAAGTCTGCTACTTCATTCTTGAAGTGACTACCATGGTCGCTAATCGGTTCATGGGGAACCTTATAATGACAAATAATATTCCGAGTGATGAACTTTGTAACGTGCTTTGATGTTAAGGTTGCATAAGAGGCTGCTTCAACCCACTTAATAAAGTAATCAATTATTACTAAAACAAATTCATGACTGCCCATTCCTTTAGGAGTCACATTACCAATTATATCAATGCCCCAAACCGAAAATGGTTAGGGCGATGCAAGTGTCATTAGGAAAGATGGCGGTTGGTGCTTGTAGGTTTGCATACACCTAACACTTGTGATATCTCTTGACGAATTCATGGCAGTCCGTTGCCATAGTTTGCCAATAGTTTCCTAACCTTTGAATTTTCCGAATCAACATTCTTCTATTTATATGGGGTTTACCTTTCCCACTATGAATATCGAGTCATGATGCGCTCTGTTTCATGTTGATTGACACAAAGTAAGCTAATTCATGTGTTGATTTTCTTATACAACTGTCCTTGGTTGATGTAAAATTGAGCTACCAATATACGGATGACTCATTAGGCTCTAGGGTTGGAGTCCGGCGGATATTCTTAATTTTTAGATACTCGATATATGTCATGGTACCAACTGGTTTAGTCGAGTACTAGACACTTCTAGTGCGCATATGTGCGTAGGTTGACTCCATTATTCTATATCAATGGGCATTGAATGAATGCCACTAGGGATATTAATCATGGATGCCAACTTGGCTAGGGCATCCATGAACTCGGTTATCTCCCTAGGAAGGTAGGTATATGATATGAAGCCAAAGTATTTTGCTAACTCGATCGGATGTGCTCGGTAGGGTGCCAAGGCTTCACTATGTACCTTTCACTTTTGTGAGATCCGATTAATGATCAAACTGGAGTCACCGAAAACCCCGATGTTCTTTACCCCTTTCCATCCCGTTAGGAATTCCGACATTACCCTTCCTTTGATTGCCTTTTGTGGGATATACTTGCGTTCAAATTACGATAGCATGACTGTCCATCTAGCTACCTTGCTACTGATGGTTGGTTACTCAAGGATGTACTTGATGGGATCCATTGGTGCTACCACATGTACTCGTGTGGGCCAACATGTAGTTCTCGAGCTTCTTGGTAGCCCATACTAAGGCCAATGATATCTTTTTTAATGGTGTGTACCTAGTCTTGTAATCTAAGAATTTCTTGCTTAGATAATATACGGCGTACTCCTTCTTTCCATCTCATTGAGCTCACATGGTTCCCATCGCAGTTTCGTTATAGCGAGGTATAAGAGTAAGGGCTTCCCTAGTTGGGGTGGAATAAACACCTGGAGGATTGGCCATATATTCCTTAACCTTCCTGAATGCTTTTTAGCATTCTTCATCCCAAATTGGCTCACATCCTTTCTTAAGCTTCTTGAAGATGGGCTCACATACCATACTTAGTTTTGATATGAAACAACTAATGTATCGTAAACGTCCCAAGAAACCTCATATCTCCTTCTCCATCTTCAACACCGGAATTTCTTGGATATCTTTGATCTTGGACAGATCAACTTTGATTTCTCTAAGACTAACCCCATAGCCTAACAATTTGCCTAATGTTACCCTAAAGTCACACTTTTGTGGTTAAGGCCCATGTTATACTTTCTTAGTCTTTCGAAGAATTTTCTAAGACTAGGTAAGTGTTTTGCCCTATCCTTGGACTTGATGATCGTGTCGTCCATGTAAACTTCGGCTTCCTTATGTATCATGTCATGTAGTAATGTTGTGGCTATCCTTTGATATGTAGCTCCAAGCATTCTTGAGCCCAAATGACATCACCACATAGCAATACATCCCCCATTGAGTGATGAAGGTTCTTTTCCATATCTTCTTTGGCCATCTTCACCGATTATACCCATCATATCCGTAAATGAACGAGAGTAAGGCATGTCCTGCTGTATTATCTACAAGAATGTCGATATAAGGTAGTGGGAAATCATCTTTAGGGCTTGCCTTGTTTAGATCCCTAAAGTCTACACACATTCCGACCTTGCCATCTTTCTTCGGAACCGGTACTATGTTTGTTACCCACTAAGGCTAGTGGACCACTTTGATATACCCGAATTCTAACCGCTTCGGACCTCTTTCTTAATTCTTAGTGCCTATTCAGGCTTCATCCTCCTGAGCTTCGCTTAACTAGCTTATCATCTTCGTAAAGTGGAATTCTATGTTCCGCTATACTTGGATCTATCCTCGACATGTCTTTGTAGGACCATGCAAAGACATTTATGAATTCGGTAAGGAGTTAAGTGAATTGCTTCTACTCTTCTAGATTAATTGTTTTCCCAATTTTGACCTCTTGGGGTTGATCAACCGATCCTTGATTAATTGTTTGTTTCCTCTATTATTGGCGAGTGATTTTTATAATCTCATAACTTTTATTAATTATTTAGGGGTTTCTTGTTCATTATTAGAAGCAAAACAATTAAAATATAGGAGAAGACAAAGAGTAAGTGGAAAGGTTCATCTTATTGAATGAGGAAATGAGTACATTAGACTTAAAAACGAAATTACGGAATTGGAAATTGCAGAACTAGAAGATGAACTAACGGAATTAGTAACCGAAATAATAGCCGTAGTGCTAGACTCGAGAATGGGATGCTCTCCTAAGCTAACAGTAAATTCTTGGCCCTCCTCGAGCATCGATCCAAGTTATATGCTTAGACCCTTCGCCGTTGACGTCGATGATGAATCTGGATGGATCAAACTGCGGGTGCGACATGGCTTGGGACAGATCGAAACCGAATTCCCCTCTAGGTTCTTCTCCTGTCCGAATAGTAGACGAAAGATATTGTTCTCAACAGATTGGTCCAGTCTCGTGTAGACTGTCCCTCTTTAAAGAGGTTGGGTGCCTCCTTTTCTAGTACATGGAAGTCGTTAAAGATCTTTAAACTAGGTACTAGAATGCCCTTTTCTTTGAGGTAGTAAGGCTCGGGAAAGCCATATTAAGGGAAATCATCCCCTTGTTTCGAGAATTGCCCGTTTAGGGTATGAGGAAAGGGTTTGATTGAACGGACTGTGTATGGTTCGGTCATCCTAGTTTGAATCTCCCACTCGGCTTGGGTTATTTCCTTAGCAATAGGTTGATAGCCTAATCCGAACTTATAGTTGTTGGTGGGTTCAAGGGGTGGAAAGATTGAGTGGTATGCCCTTACGCCTACGATTAGGCCGGGGAAATATTCTTCCTTAACATCGAGTGGACACTAAGGTTGCCATAAGGATTGAAGTTGAGAGATGCTTCATCCTTGTCTATAGCAGCGATAGTCCCAAACCCATAGAGCTCTTCATCATCGGCGTCGTGTTCAATTTCAACGACATACTCTTTAGAGGTGATGGTGGCATAGAGATTTGTCTCCATTGACGATTACAACCCGACCTTTGATAATCCTCTTGACTTTATGATGTAGTGTAGAGGGCACTGCCCGATGGTCATGCAACCAAGGGCGTCCTAAGAGAAGGTTAAATGTAGCTGGGATGTCTAGGACTTGGAAGTTAATGTTGTTTACCACCGGTTCAACATTAATTGGTAAAGTCACCGTTCCCAAGACTATCCTTTTAGAATTTTCATAAGCTCGGAGATGAGAAGTTTCTTAGAGAGTTGTTTCTCTCTGGTACCTAACCTTTTGGTGGTCCTCCAAGGACAAACATTTATGGCAGATCCGTTGTCTACTAAGGTTAAGGAATGAACTTGTTAATGCAAGTTACAGATCAAATAAAGAGCATTGTTATGTGCAATGCCTTCTTCAAGGAGATCTTTCTTATTAAAGGTAATGGTTCCATCTCCATGGTTGACCTATCCTACTACTTCCTCAAGCGTGGTTTCGGGAGAAACCTCAATTTACTAAGTGTGTCAATTAAGGTCCGCCTATGCTTTTTGGAAGCGAGATATGAGTTGCCGAGATAGAGATATCAGCTATAAGTTTTTAAATATGTGAAGACTCGGGTATAGCTCTCTATCTCTCTATAGTTTTGATTTCAAGTCATTTTATGCCTTTAAGAAACTTATGTATAAGTTTTCATTATTTTCCGACCCACTCGAAACCATCCATCAAGCATAACACTCTTAATTGGATTTCGACTCACTCGAAATAACTCAAAATAATGTCATGAGTAAATAATTTCACAAACACCTTAAATTCGAGTATCGACTTGGTGTTCAAACCGAAAAGGAATTATAGTGTTAATTCCGCTTTCTAAGTCGACTTATTTAATGAAATTGTTTACCTGATGAAGTTTATGTATTCCGATTCTTTATTCTTACTAAGTTGATCATTTTAAGGATTGAGTCAAGATGGAATTTGAACCTAATGAATATTAGACTTAGAAAATTCCATTCTTTTAAGTTGAAGATAATTAAGTGCTTAATCACTTTGGATTAATTATTATCTTTGCCTAATCTTGGACCAAACTATTTTTTACTTTGACTACCACTTTGATTTCCTTTTGTTGGGTGATTAAAGAAGTTTAATCTGAATTTGAAAAGCAAAAGCAACCGGTTTCTAGTTGTTAAACACCTAGCAGATAGAAATCAGCCATTTCTGGACATGGCTCGGACACCGTGTCGTGGTCGTTTGTTTCCAAATTTGATAAACTTCAACTTTGTGTCCAATGGTTTTTTCCACCCCATGAATTCAGTCATAACCAGAGGGATGGACCATTTTTGAGCCAAGGACCACCACTCAACGTTTATATTACAACGGATCCTTTTCGAGTGACTCGGACTAGCCCTTACAACGTCTATTGAAGCTCACCAGTCTAGAATAAGTTTTAAAGGCTACTCTGCCTTGCTGTGTATAAATAGAAGCCATTCTACAAGAGTTGAAGATTGCTGAACACATTGCTTAACACTTACTTAATGCTTACTTACTAAATCTTCAACTTACAACTCCAATTTTGTAATTCTTATTTTCCGAGTCGTAAAGGAAAGTCTTGTAATCACTCCTACTCTTTTTACTTTCTTTTAAGTCCCTTGACTTAGCTATAAGGGTTAATTTAGCTCGGTTGTGCCTAACTGTAAAGGATATCTCAGTTAGGAAGTACTAGATCGAGATAAGGGAATTTCTTATTCGGGAAAATTTGTAATTGAACGAAGCATAAGGGAACAATTCTATAAACAGATCAGTCCTTATATTTTATAGATTCAAAATAGTGGATTTAATTTGGTGCTTGGACTAGCACTGTCCATGATTTTCCGCCCGGGAGGGTTTCCACGTATTTCTCTGTGTACTACACTTTCGAGTTCATTCTATACTCGGAATTATTTTCTAAGTCTGTTTTGTGCAAAATAGTTTGTAATTTCGAAAAATATTCCATCACCCTATTCGCCCTTCCTCTAGGGTGACTGAATCTCTCAAGAGAAAACCTTCAATTGGTATCGAGCCTAACCTTTCAAGAGGATCTCACAATCCAAAGGTCTAAAGATCAGATGGCTCGGAATAATGGAGATTTCGAGGAAGGAAGATCTTCCACCGGACCACCTAAGTTAAAGGGATCAAACTTTGCACATTGGAAGAAGATGATGGAATGCTTCCTCCTGAACTATGATGAAGATGTCCGGAACATCATCAAGCATGGAAACTATATTCCTACAAAGATGGAATGGACAAGGGTCGTACCCAAACGAAGTCAGAATACACCACTAAAGAGAATGAAAAGTTCGGGAAGAACTTCAAAGCCATGAACACTCTAATGTGTGCCATCAACTCAGAAGAATACGATAAAGTGTCAGCCTATGACACAACCAAAGAGGTGTGGGATACATTGGTTAACACCTATGAGGGAACTAGCCAGGTGAAACATGCTAAAGTCAGTCGGTTTCTTCACAAGTACGAGCTGTTCAAGATGGAGCCCAAGGAGAACATCACTCGGATGTACATTCGGTTCACTAAGATTGTCAACAATCTCGAATCTCTCGGGTAGAAAGATCTCTCACAAAGAAGTTGTCGGAAAAATTTTGAGAAGTCCGCCAAAGAGAAGATGGGATCCCAAGGTGACAGCAATTGAAGAATCTTAAGATCTTTCCAAGCTGAAACAAGATAAGCTTATTGGGAAGCTACTCACTCATGAGCTCCACCTAGAAGAAGAGAAAGCAAAGGTCAGCACCAAAAGGAACATTGCACTTAAGGCCTCATAAGATAGACGACAAAGTTTGAGCTCCTTAGATTCTGAAGAGGATCCCATGGCACTCATTGCCCGAGGCTTCAAGAAGATGATCAAGTACAAAAAGTGGCAAAAGAGGCCAAAGCAGGAGTTTTACAAGAATGACAAGAAAGGTAAATGCTCATCCTCTTCCAGCTTGTCTTTAACTAAGAACTCTAGCTGTTTTGAGTATGGCAGGAAGGAGCACATAATCAAGGACTCGTCCAAAGAGAAAGAAGGATAGAAAGAAAAAGAACGCTATGGTAGCTACCGGAGCAATGATGACTCCTCCGAAGATGACGATTCGATGACTCAAAGTGTCTAATGGCCCGACAGACTTATAAGCTGGATCCGAATCGGACTATGATGGTTCGGATGTAAGGAGACAAATCCTCGGGAGGTAATTAACTACTTCCTTAAGTTTTCCAAACTTGACCTTGCTCGATATATCTTTACTTCGGAAGAAAAGTCCAATTCTAACTCTTCGATTTCCAAGAACTATTAGAGTCTCTTACTATTGAGAGTACTATTTTGAAAAGGGAGTTAGGAAACTTGAGACAAAATCTAAAAGTATTTGAGACCGAGTGTTCAAGACAATGAGACTCGGTCCGAGTGTCTCGGAACGGAGAATGAGCAACTGAAATAGAAGCTCAATGAGTCTCAAGAGCTGGTTTCATAACTCACTCAAGGTAAGAAAAACCATGATCTTTTACTAGCTCTTAGTGTGTCTCATTTTGAAAAGAAGTCTTGGTTATAATGCTTGAAGAAGAATCATATTCTTATTCCAATCTTTTCAAAACTGATTCCAAAGCTGTTAAGTTCGGGAAGGCTTAGCATGGTCCTATTCATTCATATAGAAAAGGGACTGAGCCTAGACTAGTTTTCATGAAAAAGCTTTCTCAACTTGTTTACAAAAGAAAATGTTTTCAGAGAAAAGAGACACGGACTCGGTTTCTA
Source organism: Talinum fruticosum (assembly GCA_021018815.1). Classification (NCBI taxonomy): domain Eukaryota; kingdom Viridiplantae; phylum Streptophyta; class Magnoliopsida; order Caryophyllales; family Talinaceae; genus Talinum; species Talinum fruticosum. The sequence goes on from JAITYX010000018.1 coordinate 2,839,912, forward strand.
GAAGGAAGACTCGAGAATCGGACTAAGCTTAAAATTATTCAAATATGGGTTCCCAAAAGTGCTCTTCCTTAGAAAAGAACCACAGTAAAGACTGTTACTAGGTTTGTAAGAGGCAGTAAGAAGGGTTAGTTTGTTTCTATTTTACAGGTAACTCATAAATGAAAGGGTCATTGGTACTTAGACAGTAGATGTTCAAGCCATATATCTAGAGACTCAAGACTCTTCTCTAAGCTAGAAGATATGAAAGGAGGAAAAGTCACATTTGGAGATAATAGCAAAGGCAAGATAGTTAGGATTGGCAAGATTGGTCAAGGAGACAATTCGATCAGTCCAGTCTATCTTGTTAAAGGGCTTAAGTACAACCTTATGAGCATATCTTAGTTATGTGACAAAGGTCAAGAGGTAAGATACACTTAGACCAACTGCTTCATTTCGATGCAGTCACCAAAGAGACTAAGCTCTCGGGTCCGAGGTCGGGTAACACTTATACCATTCCTCTCTCGGATTCTAGTTAAAACTTATCTTGTTTGAAAGAATCTTTGAATGACGATCCATGCACATGGCATCATGGACTAGGTCATATTAGCATGCATACCATTAAGAAACTTACATCTCATAGATTAGTTAGGGGTTTACCTAATTGTGCATTTAAGAAAGATAAAATCTATAAAGCATGCACAAAAGGAAAGCAAGTTAGATCTTCTTTCAAACCACTCAAAACTTTGTCTACATCCAAAGTGCTTGAATTGATTCATATGGATTTGTGTGGTGAAATCCCAGTGAAAATCTTAGGAGGTAAATTGTATGTGTTGGTTATTGTTGATGATTATTCACACTGGGTGTGTTTTCGAAAAACAAGAATGAAGCCTTCAAAGAGTTCAATAAGATCTGTAGGAGAATTCTAGTGGAGTCCGACAATTAGATCGGAAGAGTTTGAGCTGACCATGGAAGGGAGTTACGTTACTTAGAATTGCAGACTTCTATGATAAAAATGGAAGCTCCCATAACTTCTCATCACCAAGAATTCATTAACAAAATGGAGTAGTAGAGAGAAAGAACAAAACTCTTGAAGAAATAGGAAGGACAATGATGATTGAAAATGATCTACCTTACTATTTACGAGGCTGAAGCGATCAACATAGCAAATTATACACTCAATAGATGCCTCATCGGACCTATTCGAAGAAGACACCCTATGAAGCTGTACAAGGGAAAGAAGCCCAACATCTCCTACTTTAAACCATTTGGATGTAAATGCTATGTGCATAATAGTGGTAGGGAACATCCGACTAAGTTTGATGCAAGGTCGGATGAAGGTATATTTCGGGTTACTTATATCGAGTAAAGCTTATAGAATTTTCAACAAGAGAACTAACAAAGTGGAAGAAAGTATCCCCATTGTTTTTGACGAGATTGACCATGACAGGACAAGTGAATCCACCTTCTCGGATCTCAAGCTCAACGGAGATAAAGATGATATTGCTAAAGCTGAGCTTAGAATGAGTGAAAACAAAAGAACCGAGGTAACTCGGAATAAAGTGACTCGGAATGAGCAAGTTCAAGAGCCAACTCAGAATCGCTGAATAACAAGACAATGCAAAAGTTCAGCAAGAGCAACCAACTGAAGATCGGGCCATATAACCAATAAACCTGGTAAACGAAAGGACTTTCAAATATGTATCCGAGTCACCCACCTGAGAACATGCTTTACGATATCAATAGTGGGGTAAGAACTTGTTCTTCTTTGAAAAATCTATGTGCATTTTCAGCATTGATATCATTAACTCGAACCTAAAAATGTACTAGAAGCCTTACTTGAACCTGAATAGGTAGAGGCCATGCAAGAAGAATTGAATCAATTTGAAAGAAAATAAGTCCGGACTTTGACCAAACGACCTTCTCACCACCCGAGTAATAGGAATCAAATGGGTTTTCAAGAACAAAGCTGGATGAAGGAGGGTTGGTAGTCAGAAATAAGGCTAGATTAGTTGCTTAGATTATAACCAAGATGAGGGAATTGATTGTGGGGAAACCTTTGCACCTGTTGCTAGGATTAAGGCAATTAGAATTCTCTTAGCATTTGCATTGAGCATGAACATTAAACTTTATAAAATGGATGTTAAGTGTGCATTTCTTAATGGTTGTATTCAAGAAGAAGTTTATGCTAAACAACCCCTGGATTTGAAAACTCTCAATTTCCAAATCATGTTTTCAAGTTGCAAAAGGCTTTATATAGTCTAAAACAAGCTCCCGGAGCTTCGTATGAAAGACTAACTAGTTTCTTGGTTGAAAATGACTTCAACGAGATGTCAAATTGACAAAACTCTTTTTACAAAAACCAATGGGAGTGATTTTTGAAGGTTTGCTCTTTGAGAGTCTAAGTCACCCTAGAGGGGGTGAATAGGGTGATGATGAAATTTGCTTGAAATTCAAAATAGATATGACTATGAGGTGAGTGGGAGTCAAGAATGAACTCGGAAAAGCACCGACTCGGAGTTCGATAAAGAATAAAGAAACAGATTAAACTGAACTTTAAAAGCTGTCTAAGTCTAGAATGCACTCGGAAAAGTGATAAATCGGAAAGTACGTGGAAACCCTCATGGGGTGGAAAACCACGGATCGTGCTAATCCAAGAACGAAGTCAAATCCACTATTTTGAGTCCACAAAATACAGTAGACAACCCCTCACAAGTTTTTCCTAGACTCGGAATTTCCCTTATCCGATCTAGTACTTCCTAACCGAGATAACCCTTACGATCGGGGACAAGCGAGCTGAGATAACCCTTACGAGTCGGGGACAAGCGAGCTGAGTTAACCCTTACAACTCGGTCAAAGGACTTTACTTAGAAAGTAAGAAAGAGAGTTTGCAACTGAGTACAAGACCTTACAACTTAGGGAAATATTAAATACAAAATTGGAGTTGTAAGTAGAAGATTGAGAATGAATACAATGACTTTTGCTCAAGTATGTGTATTAACAATTAGTTCACCAATCTTCAAGTCTTGAAAGTTGGCTTCTATATATAGATGACCAAGCGAGCTTAGCCGTTGTGTCCATCTTCGACTGGAAGTCCTTTTTGATCGTTGTAATGGATTTTCTAAGTCACTCAAAAAATATCCGTTGAGATATGAACGTTGGGCAACGGCTCTTAACTCCTTTGGAAGTCCCAAAACCACTGGTGGTGTCTTGAAAAGTAAGGTGGAAACCACCGTTGAGTTTAGTGTTGCGGATTTCCAGCTTTGGAAACGGACAACCCCGACACGATTGTGCGGGGCTAGGTCGGAGGTGGAAAAAGCCTTGTCTCGCTGGTGATTTGACGTTTTGAAGCCGGTTACTTTTGTAATTCAAAAATAGGGTAGCCTCGTTTGAATAACCTACAAAAGTAAATCAATTTGGTTCTCGAAGTATAAAATACTTTGGTCCTAGATTAGACACGAGATAATAACATAATTAAGATAATTAAGTGAATAATTATCCGAGTCGGAAAAGGAATGGAATTTTCTGAGTCTAATATCCATGATACTCAAATTTCATCTTAGTCGAGTCTAGAATATAATCAAGTCAAAAGGAGAAGATCGAGTAGACAAGCTTGATCTAGACTAAACAAAGTTTAAACAAGATATGCTGACTTAGAATAGTGAATTAACAATATAATTCCTGGAACACGAAATCGGATATGAGTTTATGCGCGTGAAAGAAAGTGTTTGAACATGTGATATACCCGAGTGTTGAGTGACTCGGAACTGTGTGTGAAGTGGCATGTAGAAGTATGCTTTCCGAGTCAGTCGGAATCAAGCTTAAACATATACAGATAGTTTCTATAACACTAAGAGAAAATGCTATATCGCTCGGAAAAGTTTCTAAGGCACATGGAATGACTTGAAATCAAAACTCTATAAGAGGTGAAGTCTTATACCCGATTCCTTGATGGAACTCAGAAAATTGTAAGTATAAAGTCCGAGTCTTCAATCTCCTCTTTTTGATGAAAGGCATTCCATACTTAGACAAAAACTTTGTTAGTGATATAAATCCGATTTTGCAAATTTGCTCGAGAAAATAACTTGAGATTTCATAGCTATCGAGCAAGAAAAGAAATAAATCCGAGATAGACACAATAATGATTGAAGCAACAATTATTAATGAAATGCATTTACTTCATTAAAATCAAAGAAAATATTTACAGAGGGTGAGAGAGACTCCCTTAAACAAGACAACAAATTTATTTTCTATCTATTCTCCCCCTTGCCTTTCAGCAAAAAAACAAACAAAATAGGAAGAATACAACAAGAAAGTACATATTTAGTGTCCGGAAAAAGAGAAAACATGAAATATTGTAAATAAGGTGAAGACTCGAGACATCTGCTCTGCACAATTCCGAGTTCTAACAAAGGAATCGGGTATAAGAACTTCTCACTTATAGAGTTTTGATTCCAAGGCATTCTCTGTACCTTAGAAACTTTCCTGAGTGATATGGTATCTTCTCTAAGTGATATGGCTTTTACTTCATGTACTTTTGCTTGTCTCTAAGTGACTCGGAAAATAGATATGTACTCACGCTATCTCACTCGGTTCCGAGTCCCTCATCACTTAGATATATCGCATGCTTGAATTGACTAGTATTTCGCTTACTCGCACTCAAGTCCGACTTCATGTTATAAGTCCTATTCTGTTGGAGTCGGCGCTTCTAGTCCGAATCATGCTTAGTCTAGATCAAATTTGTTTCACTCGATATTCATTGTAGAACTTGATTCTTGCTTAGACTAACTCGGATGGAATTTTGAGTTTCATGGATATTAGACTCGGAAAATTCCATTCCTTTTCCGACTCGGATAATTAGTTGCTTAATTATCTTAATTATATTATTATTCGTGTCTAATCTTGGACCAAAGTATTTTATACTTTGAGAACCAAAATTGATTTACTTTTGTAGGTTATTCAAACGAGGATACACTTTTGAAATACAAAAGTAATCGGCTTCAAAACGTCAAACTTTTCCTCTTCTCTCGTCCTAGCCCCGGAAGATTGTGTCACGGCTGTCTGTTTCCAAATCTGGAAAACTAAAACGCCAAGCTTAACGGTGGTTTCCACCTTATCCCTCAAGACACCGCCAGGTGGTTTTGGGACTTCCAAAAGAGTTAAGAACCGTTGCCCAACGTTCATATCACAACGGATACTTTCCGAGTGACTCGGAAAGTTCTTAACATCGGTCACAAAGGACTTCCCGTCGGAAGTTAGAGATAACGGCTATGCTGCTTGGTCATCTGTAAATAGAAGCCAACTCACAAGACTTGAGGATTGCCGAACTTAAACTTAATACACGTACTTGAGGAATGCCATTGTATTCATTCTCAATCTTCTACTTACAACTCTCACTCGTAATTCATTATATTCCGAGTTGTAAGGTCTTGTACTTAGTTACAAACACTTTCTTACTCTCTAAGTAAGATCCCTTGATCGAGCTGTAAGGGTTAACTTGGCTTAGTTGTCCCTAGCTGTAAGGGTTATCTCAGCTAGGAAGTACTAGATCGGATAAGGGAATTTCGAGTCTAGGAAAACTTGTAAAGAGTTGTTTAAGGGAGCAACTCGAGTTCGGTCAGTCTACGGTATTTTGTGGACTCAAAATAGTGGATTTGACTTCGTGCTTGGATTAGCACGGTCCGTGGTTTTCTGCCCTAGGAGGGTTTCCACGTAATCTCCGTGTCTTTACTTTTTGAGTTCATTCTAGACTCAAACAGTCTCAAAGCTTCAGCTTAATCCGCTTCCTTACTCTTTATTGTAGTTCCGAGTTCATACGTTTCGACCCCGCTTTAGACTCGTAACTGCGTTCTGTCTCTACTTTGGCAAAAGAGTTTGATTTTCATCAAAAACCTCCATCACCCTATTCACCCTCCTCTAGGGTGACTCGGACTCTCCCCGAGCAAACCTTCAATTGGTATCGAGCCTAACCTTTCGGAAAGGATCTAACCATCCAAAGGTATAAAGATCAAATGGCTCGGAACAACGGAGAGTTCAATGAAGGAAGATCTTTCAGCAGACCGCCAAAATTCAAAGGATCAAATTTCATGCACTTGGAAGAAACTCATGGAATGTTTCCTCCTGGATCAAGATGAAGATGTTTGGGACATCATACAAAAGGAAACTACATTCCAATGAAGACAGAAGAATTTAGAATCATTCCCAAGACTAAAGCCTAGTTTACTCCGGATGAAGTAGAGAAGTTCGGAAAGAACTTCAAGGCAATGAACATTCCGATATGCGCCATTAGCTCGGAAGAATATAATCGAGTATCCGCCTATGACTCAGCCAAAGAAGTGTGGGACACACTCGGTCAACACTTATGAAGGCACAAGCCAGGTCGGACAAGCGAAGATCAGTCAATATCTTCATAGATATGAGCTATTCAAGATGGAGCCGGAAGAGAACATCACTCAAATGTTCATTCGATTTACTGAGATTACTAACAATCTCAAATCTCTGGGTAAGAAGATTATACACGAAGAAATGTGTAGAAAGATACTTAGAAGCCTACCAAAGAGAAAATGAGGTCCCAAGGTGACTACCATAGAGGAGGCTCGGAACCTATCACTTCTAAAGCCGGACGAGCTCATCGGGAAGCTTCTCACTCATGAAATCCACCTGGAAGAGGACGATGCTCGAGGGCAGCGCCAAAAAGAACACAACACCGAAAGCCTCGAAACCAGAGAAGCGGATCCGAGTTCCTCTCGACTCGAAGAGGATCCCATGGCACTTATTGCTAGAGGCTTCAAGAGAATGATGAAGCACAAAAGATGGGACAAAAGGCCAAAAGAAGAATTCTACAAGAAAGATAAGAGGGACAGAAAAGGTAAGTATTCTTCTCCTTCAAAGTTATCTTTATCTAAGAATTCTGGATGTTTTGAGTGTGGCAGCAAGGACCACATAGTCAAAGACTGTCCAAAAAGAAAAAGGGACAGAAAGAAGAAAAAGACTATGATGGCCACATGGAGCAATGAGGACTCATCGGAAGATGATGAGGAGTCGGATGACTCAAAATGTCCGATGGCAATCTCGACTCGAAGCTGAAAGAGAGTCGGACTCGGACTTAGACAATGAGGAAACAAATCCTCAAGAGGTAATTGAATACTTCCTCAAATTCTCCAAAGCTGATTTAGCTAAATATATTTTTACTTTGGAAGAAAAGTCCAATTCTAATTCTCCTCATTTCAAAGAACAACTTGAGTCAATTTCGTCCGAGAGCATCTCTGTGAAAAATGAATTGGAAAAGCTGAGACTTACACTCGGAGAACTCAAGACTAGTGCTCAATCCAATGAGACCGAGTCCGAGTTACTCGTAAAAGAAAATGAGCAGCTAAAGCAAAAGCTCATTGAGTCTCAAGATCTGGTCTTAAATTTACTCAAGGTCGAAAAACCTTGACATGCTTTTAGGATCTCAATGTGTCTCCTTCGAAAAGAAGGTCTTGGCTTCAACAAAGAGGAGAAATCCAATTCCTACTCAGAACTATTCAAAAATGATTCCAGAACTGTAAAGTTCAGGAAAGCTGAGCATGGTCCCATTCAAAAAATGAAGGCGAGGACTAAGCCCGGAGCAATTTATAAGAAGAAACCATCTTCTTCAATTTCCAAAGGAAATGTTTTCAAAAAGAAAGAGACACAGACTCAGTTCTCTAAAGAAAAGACTCGGAATCGGACTAAACCCAAAGTCATTGAAATCGGGTTCCGAAAAACCTTCTTCCTCGGAAAAGGACCACAGTAAAGAATGTTACTGGGTTCGTTAAAGGAAGTTAGAAGGGTTAGATTGTCTCTGTTTTGCAGGTCACTCGGAAGAGATCAAAAGGACATTGGTACCTTGACAGTGGATGTTCACGTCACATGTCGGGAGACTCGGGACTCTTTTCCGAGTTAGAAAAACATAAAGGAGGAAAAGTCACTTTTGGAGATGACAAGCAAAGGCAAGATAGTTGGGATAGGTAAGATTGAAAAAGGATGCAATCTGGTCGATCCAGTTTACCTTGTCAAAGGATTAAAGTACAATCCGCTTAGCATCTCTCAACCGTGCGATAAAGGTCAAGAGGTAAGATTCACTCGGACAAACTGTTACATTTCGATGTTACTACCAAGGAGATCAAACTATGAGGTAAAAGATCAAGTAACACTTATATTATTCCTCTTTCTAACCCGAGTCGAATTTATCTTGCTTAAAAGCATCTCTTTATGATGACTCATGGACATGGCATCGTAGATTAGGCTATATTAGCATGCATACTACCAAAAAATTGGCATCTCATGGTCTGCTTAAGGGTTTACCTAACCGTGCTTTTGAGAAAGATAAAGTTTGTGAAGCATGCACTAGAGGGAAACAAGTCGGATCATCATTCAAATCTCTGAAGACAGTTTCCACATCCAAAGCGCTTGAGCTACTGCATATGGACTTATGTGGTGAAATCCTCGTTAAGAGCCTCGGAGGTAAATCATATATATTTGTTATTATTGATGATTATTCACGATTTTCCTGGGTGTGTTTTCTTAAGCACAAAAATGAAGCATTTAAGGAGTTCAGCAAGCTCTGCAGAAAAATTCAAGTGGAGTCGCAAACTCGATTCAGAGAATCGAACCGACCATGGTAGAGAGTTTGATTACTTAGAATTCTTAGAGTTTTGCGATAAGAATGGAATCTCTCAGAACTTCTCAACACCTAGAACTCCTCAACAAAATGGAGTAGTGGAGAGAAAGAACAGAACCCTTAAAGAAATAGCAAGGACAATGATGATTGAGCACAACTTACCTTACTATTTCTGGGCCGAGGCGATCAACACAGACCAACTATACTCCGAATAGATGCCTCATCGGACCCATATTGAAGAAAACACCCTATGAGCTCTACAAAGGAAAGAAACCAAATATTTCCTATTTCGGACCATTTGGATGTAAGTGTTTCGTTCACAACAAAGGAAAGGATCACCCGACCAAGTTTGATACTTGGTCGGATGAAGGTATTTTTCTAGGTTATTCATCTCATACTAAAGCTTATCGCATTTTAAATAAGAGAACTAACAAAGTGGAAGAAAGCATCCACGTTGTATTTGATGAGCTTGAACAGGAAAAACCAAGTGAGTCTTCATACTCAAATCCGAAACTCAGCAGAGAAGATGATGAAACCGAGTCTACAAAGACTCAAGCTCAACCGACTCGGAATGAAGTCACTCGTAACGTAGTGACTCGTAATGAGACAACTCAAGAGCCTGCTCGAACGAACAAGCTAATGAAGAAGATCACTCAGAATAAGCTTCGAAGATCAGGTAGCTCAGCCCACAAATCTTGTGAATCGGAGAACAGGTAGAGCATTCAAGTTCACTTCTAGTCATCCACTAGAAAACATACTATCCGATATCAACAAGTGGGGTAAGAACTTGTTCCTCTCTTCAAAATCTATGTGCATTCACTACATTCATCTCATTAACCAAACCCAGAAATGCACCAGAGGCCCTAAATGAACCTGAATGGGTAGAGGCCATGCAAGAGGAACTCAATCAATTCGAAAGAAACCAAGTCCGGACTCGACCAAACGACCTTCCGACCACCCAGTCATAGGAAACAAATGGGTTTTCAAGAACAAGCTGGATGAAGGTGGGGTGGTAGTCAGAAACAAGGCTAGACTTGTGGCTCAAGGTTACAAAAAGAAGAAGGAATTGATTATGGGGAAACCTTTGCACCAGTTGCCGAATCGAAGCTATTAGAATTTCGTTGGCATTTGCATCTAGCATGCATATTAAATTATATCAAATGGATGTTAAGTGTGCATTTCTCAATGGTTTTATTGAAGAGGAAGTCTATGTCGAGCAGCCTCCTGGTTTTGAAAACTCGGAATTTCCGGATCATGTTTTCAAACTTCAAAAGGTTCTCTATGGTCTTAAATAAGTTCCCGAGCTTGGTATGAAAGACTAAGAAATTTCTTGGTTCAAAATGATTTTAAAAGAGGTCAGATCGACAAGACTCTCTTTATAAAAACCAAGGGGAAAGATTTCCTTATTGTTCAAATATATGTTGATGATATTATCTTTGGTGCTACTAACGAATTTCTATGCCGAGAATTTTCTCGAGTTAATGAGTCAAGAATTTCAAATGAGTATGATGGGAGAACTCAATTTCTTCCTTGGTCTACAAATCAAACAAGACAAAGATGGAATCTATTTCCATCAATCAAATTATACCAAGGAGCCGTCGAAGAAATACAAACTTCAAGATGCAAAGCACGCATCTACACCCATGAGCATTAGTATAAAACTTGACTCGGACGAGAAAGGTAAAGCAATAGATCGAAACTCTATCGAGGTATGATTGGATCTTTACTATATCTTACTTCCAGCCGGCCGGATATAATGTTCAGTGTTTGTTTATGTGCGAGATTCTAAGCTAATCCAAAAGAATCACATTTCATCTGCGGTGAAGAGAATATTCGAGATATCTTGCAGAAATCGGAACTTAGGTCTATGGTACTCAAGAGACTCAGAATTGACCCTCACTGGATACTCGGATGCGGACTACACTGGAATCAAAGTTGATAGAAAGAGTGCTTCGGAGCTTGCCAATTTCTGGGTCAATCCTTAATATCTTGGCACTCAAAGAAGCGAGAACTCAGTAGCTCTATCAACTGCTGAAGCTGAGTATATTGCAACTGGAGCATGTTACGCTCAAATTTTATGGATAAAGCAACACTTGAGAGATCTTGGACTTTCTTTCAAATCGGTTCCAATCAAGTGTGACAATCGGAGTGCAATCAGCATCACAAAGAATCTAGTACAAGCACTCAAAGACAAAACACATTGAGGTCAAGTATCATTTCTTAAGAGACCATTCTGAGAAAGGTGATATTGAACTTGAGTTCATTCCTACTAATCTTCAATTAGCCGATATCTTTACTAAGCCTCTTGGTGAAGATCGGTTTTGTTTCATTAGGAATGAGCTTGGAATGTTAAATGCATAACTATGTATTTTTCTTTATGATAATCTCATTGCTTGATTATGTGCTATGTGCTTATGCTTTATTGCTAGCTATTAGTTCAGCTTGATTTCGTGATACTCGAGCCGATAGGCTGTTAGTTTCGAGTCACTTAGAAACCAATCTAAGTCGGACTCGGACGTCGAGAAAATTGGACTTCAAACTTCGGAATTATCTCTAGATTAGTGGAGAATTTCATAATATTTTCAAATTTTTTTCTCTCTCGCTCTCTCGCGATCTGTGATGAAACGCTAGCCGATGGATTTCAAACTGCGATAAATCCTAACCGTCGAAGAAGAGAACCGTCACACCGGTCTAAGGTGACTGATGGACAAGCCGAGTCGAACGGATAGTTAACGGACGTTTATCTTTCTATATATAGCGCCTATTCATCTTCGTCTCGTTACTTCACATTCCAGTCACTATCTCTCTCATACGCAAAACTTCTCGCGGAAGCTTTCTACGTCTACGATGATCTCCGGACTTCTTCAAGTGATGTAAAGATCATCTCAAGTAATTTCGATCGCTCTCAATCTCTTTCTTCTACTCTTTTTCTTTCATTCTCGTGAACCTACTCTCTTCCTTTCTTCCTCAAAAGTTTCATCTTTCTTTCCTCATTCTTACAAAATGCCTAAGAGAGGTAATCATCCCGACTTTCAAGGCTCCTCATCCAAAAAGCCTCGCACCAAAAGCCAAGAAGGCTTAGCACCTTCTAAGCTCGTTGTCACCCAACGATCTCACGCTGGATGACAAATTCTTTCCAACCACAAAATTTTCGTGGTTGCCCCACATTCAAACCACCGGTGTATATAACTTTCGTGTTTCAACGAGTTCATTTACCCCGAACTCGTTTCGAGTTTTACACTTACCTCACTCACTCCGAAGGTGTTCTAACCTCCGGAGTTCGAATGTGACTATCCGAATCAGCACCTCTCTCCTCCACCGCCTGTTCAAGGTCTCCTCTCTTTTCTTGAACAGCAACCCTATTCCTTTCACTAAAGTCGCTGATGACTTCTTTGAAAAATACGCTAAAGAGTTCCCCGAGTCACGTAAAAACTTTTCAGTGATTCAGCTCAAATCTGAAGCACGCCTTCAGTGCTTTCGCCGATGAGAACTTTCTTCTCTCAACATTCCAGACAAGGAGAACCCCAACTCCAAGCACCTAAAATCTCTTTTGACATTCTTGAGGGCTATGAAGTAGACCTCTTCCCCTCCATCATTGAGCAGATGGCGGTTGTGCCAGCTCAACTCCAAAATAAGAAGAACACCCCTCTTCCCTTCGGTGCTCTTCTCATCCTTGTCTTCAAGCAATTTAAAGTTCCTTTCCCTCGGACCCAACCGATGTGTCCGAGGCCGCCATTGTGGTCGGCAAAAAGGAACTCCGAGGGTACGGTACCAGGAAACTCAGCCTGGTATCCGGGTATACAACTCGGATCCGAGGCCTCCCTCTCCGCCTCGGACTCGTAAAGAAACCCCTCTTTCTCTTACCGCCCCACCTGTTGGTGCTTCCACCTCAAGTGCCCAAAAGTCTCTCTCCGCTATTTTGTCCTCCGCTTTCATGGACAAAATCAACTCTGTGTCCTCTCGAATTCAAGGACATGCTCCGGTCATTCGAGACTATCTATCGCCTATGACCATCAACCAAAAACAGCCCGATCCCAAATTCGAGAGCAAGCAATCATTGGTTCTTGAGATGAAGGAGCAAAAGGAGCTGGTTGAGCTCCTCCAGGAGAGAAGGTCCAAGGCGGCTCGAGACCGTGGCGACTCGGACACTTCTCAAGCATCCTCGAGCCCGGCTCGACCTCCTCGAAAGCGGGGAGGAAGAAGAAGCAGACGCCGAGAAGCCTCGCAGCTGAGGCAGCTCCGTCCGGGCAAGGGGTGGAAAACAAAGAAGAAGCAGCGGGAACAGTGAGGGGTCGACTGCTCCTCAAGCTCAAGTGACAGTACTCATATCGAGATAGCGATCTGAGTGGGTCGAAGACCTAGCCGTGCTACGACAACATGTAGCAAGTCGGATTGAGCAAACCCCTCCAGCCTACCGAGGTCTACAGGGAGGAACCCCTAGATCCTCTTGTTCGGGTCAGCCACTCGGAGCCGAGCCCTTAATGGCGATCCCGGTTCTCCTCCGCCGCGCTCAAGCACATCGTCAAGATCCTACCAACGCCGGCGTACCTCTCATCCCTCCGCTTCCACTCGGACATCCCCTCTCCCTCGTAGGCGCCATGCACCGTGTCACAATTCCACGATCCGCGATTCTTCTTCTTTCGAAATATTTCTACTTATTTCTTTTGTCCGGACATCAATTTTGTACTAACTGTTATATTCTTCCCATTCTTTTTGTTTTTGCTGAAAGGCAAGGGGAGAATATAGATAGAAAATTTGTTGTCTTGTTTAGGGGAGTGTCTTCATCTGTGTACTCTCTTTAATTACAATGAATTAATGGTTTCTCTTCAATTTTCTCTGTGATTATTGATTATTGCAACCATTTCTATGTTAACATTATCTTATTACTAAGCATATATTCTTTATGATCCGATACATTAAGCTTGATTTACTTATCTCGATTTCATGCGCAAGTATTTAAAAGCAGATCTTTATCACTAACAAAGTTTCTGTCTAAGTATGGAATGCCTTTCATCAAAAAGGGGTAGATTGAAGACTCGGACACTACTTTGCACAATTCCGAAGTTCTAACAAAGGAATCAGGTATAAGAACTTCTCACTTATAGAGTTTTGATTCCAAGGCATTCTCTCGTACCTTAGAAACTTTCCTGAGTGATATGGTATCTTCTCTAAGTGATATGGCTTTTACTTCATGTACTTTTGCTTGTCTCTAAGTGACTCGGAAAATAAATATGTACTCACGCTATCCCACTCAATTCCGAGTCCCTCATCACTTAGATATATCGCATGCTCGAATTGACTAGTATTTCGCTTACTCGCACTTAGGTCCGACTTCATGTTATAAGTCCTATTCTATTGGAGTCGGCGCTTCTAATCCGAATCATGCTTAGTCTAGATCAAGTTTGTTTCACTCGATATTCGTTGTAGAACTTGATTCTTGCTTAGACTAACTCGGATGGAATTTTGAGTTTCATGGATATTAGACTCGGAAAATTCCATTCCTTTTCTCGACTCGGATAATTAGTTGCTTAATTATCTTAATTATATTATTATCTCGTGTCTAATCTTGGACCAAAGTATTTTATACTTTGAGAACCAAAATTGATTTACTTTTGTAGGTTATTCAAACGAGGATACACTTTTTGAAATACAAAAGTAACCGGCTTCAAAACGTCAAACTTTTCCTCTTCTCTCGTCCTAGCCCCGAAGATTGTGTCGTGGCTGTCTGTTTCCAAATCTGGAAAACTAAAACGCCAAGCTTAATGGTGGTTTCCACCTTATCCCTTAAGACACCGCCGGTGGTTTTGGGACTTCCAAGAGAGTTAAGAACCGTTGCCCAACGTTCATATCACAACGGATACTTTTGAGTGACTCATAAAGTTCTTAACAATGGTCACAAAGGACTTCCCGTCGAAGTTGGAGATAACGGCTATGCTGCTTGGTCATCTATAAATAGAAGCCAACTCACAAGAGTTGAGGATTGCCGAACTTATTGTTAATACACGTACTTGAGGAAAGTCATTGTATTCATTCTGAATCTTCTACTTACAACTCCCACTCTGTAATTCATTATATTCCGAGTTGTAAGGTCTTGTACTTAGTTACAAACACTTTCTTACTCTCTAAGTAAGATCCCTTGTCCGAGCTATAAGGGTTAACTAAGCTTAGTTGTCCCTAGTTGTAAGGGTTATCTCAGCTAGGAAGTACTAGATCGGATAAGGGAATTTCGAGTCTAGGAAAACTTGTAAAGAGTTGTTTAAGGGAGCAACTCGAGTTCGATCGATCTACGGTATTTTGTGGACTCAAAATAGTGGATTTGACTTCGTGCTTGGATTAGCACGGTCCGTGGTTTTCCGCCCAGGAGGGTTTCCACGTAATCTCCGTGTCTTTACTTTTTGAGTTCATTCTAGATCGAAACAGTCTCAAAGCTTCGACTTAATCGCTTCCTTACTTTTTATTGTAATTACGAGTTCATACGTTTCGACCCCGCTTTAGACTCGGAATGCGGTTCTGTCTCTACTTTGGCAAAAGAGTTTGATTTTCATCGAAAAACCTCCATCACCCTATTCACCCCCTCTAGGGTGACTCGGACTCTCCCGAGCAAACCTTCATAAGGAAAATTAAGAAACTAAGGTGGGGATGGATCGGTCGAGGTTGAGGAGGAAGGAAGAGTGGTGCGTGGACGCCGATAAGATCTTGACGATGTACTTCATCGCGGCGGAAGAAGTACAGGAATCTCCGCATCGGCTCGGCTCCGAGTGGTCGACCCGAAATAGGTCGTCCGAGGCTCGTCTTCTTGGAACTCAACGACTAGAGGGTGTGCTAAGGCCGACTGCTGCCGATCGACCATGGTCGGCAAGTTCTTCCGACCCACTCGGACTCGCTGTTTGAGCCGATCACTTCGGTTACGCTCAGGAGCACCGGACCCTCGACTGCTCCTCTTTGTCCTTCTTGCCTTGCTCGGAAGGAGCTGCCTCAGCCGCAGGCTCCTCGTTTCTTCTCCTTCTTCTTCTTCTTCTCCTCCGTCCGAGGAGGACTTGGCGAGGCTCGAGGATTCTTCGAAGTGTCCGAGTCACCTTGATCTCGAGCCGCCTTGGATCTTCTCTCCTGCCTTGGATCTTCTCTCTGAAGGAGCTCGAGAAGCTCCTTTTGCTCCTTAACTAGAGCCTTCATCTCGAGAAGCACATCCTGCCGCTCTCGGATTTAAGATTGGGCGGTTTTCTAGTTGATGGTCATAGACTGGTAGACAGTCTTAAATGACCGGAGAATGTCCTTGAGTTCCAAGGACACGAAGAGATTTTGTCCATGAAAGCGGTGGACAAAATGGAAGAAAGAGATTTAGAAACACCTGAGGTGGAGGCACCACCAGGTGGAGCGAGGAAGAGAAAGAGGTGCTTCGATCCGAGTCCGAGGTGGAGAGGGTGGCATCGGCTCCGAGCCGTGGATCCGGACACTAGGTTGGGTTTCCGGTATCCGTACCCAAGGAGTTCCTTCTTGCCGACTACAACGGCAGCCTCGAAACAGCGTTCGGAACTAAAGGAAGAGGAACTTTGAACTGTTTGAATATGAGAGTGAGAAGAGCATCGAAGGGGAGAGGGGTGTTCTTTTTGTTTTGAGTTTGAGCTGGCACAGCGGTCATTTGCTCAATGATAGCGGGAAAGAGGTCTACTTCGTAGCCCTCTAGGATATCAAAAAGAGCTTTAAGATGCTTGGAGTTGGGGTTCTCCTTGCTGGAATGCTTGTGAGAAGAAGGTTCTCATCAGCAAGAAACACGAAGACGAGCTTCGACTTTAGTTGGGTCACGAAAAGTTTTTGCGTGACCCGGGGACTCTTTGGTGAACTTTTCAAAGAAGTCGTCAGCGACCTCATTGAAAGGTATTGGGTTGCTGTTCAAGAAGAGGGAAGATACTTTGAAGCAGACGATGGAAGAGGGAAGTATTGATTCGAACAAGAACATTCCGATATCTCGAGGTTAGAATACCCTCGGAGCCTGGAAAGGTGAGCGTAAAACTCGGAGACGAGTTCGGGATGGATGAACTCACTAAAACAAAGAAAGTGGTAGACCCCGGTCGATTGTATGTGAGTCAACCACGAAAATTTTGAGGTTGGGAAGAATTTATCATCTAGTGCAAGGTGCTCGGGTGACAAGAGGTTTCGAATTTGAGGGGCCTTCTTGGCTTTTTGTGTGGGGTTTCTTGGTGGCGAGCCAAGAAAATCACAAGTGAGAACTTCTTTTCGGCATTTTGATGGAGAAAAGAGAGAGTAGATAAGCTTTAGAGAGGAGAGGAGAAAAGAGCTCGAAGAGAGTGTAAGAGAAAAATAAAAGAGTAGAAGAAGAAAGAATTTGAGAGCAACAGAGCTTGCTTGAGATGTTCTTCACGAAGCTTGAAATCAACGGGTGTTGCTTTAATCACGAGAGAACTTGTTCACGAAGATTTGATTTCGAGACGAGAGTGAGCAAAGAGTAAAGTAATGAAATGAAGAGAATAGGTGTTATTTATAAGAAAATAATCGTCCTTCGATATCCGTTCGACTCAGCTCTTTCAGCGGTCACCTCGCACTGTGTGACTCGTTTTCTTCTTCAATGGTTAGAATTCCAGCGGTTGTCTCCCAACGACTAGTTGTCCGATCACGGCACGCGAGAGAAAGAGAGAAAAAGTGAGATTTTGAAAATAAATTCCGAAATTCTCCACTTGTCTAGAGATGATTTCGGAGGTTTGATGTCCATTTTTCTCAAAGTCCGAGTCCGACTCAGCTAAGTTTATGAGTGACTCGAAATTGGAAATAAGTAATAACTCTTAGCTCAGTATCAACTGAAGTAAAGGTTATTAAAGCACATATCACATAATCATGCGATGAAATTTTCACATAGAAAACACATAATTATGCATTTAACATACCAAGCTCATTCCTAATAAAGCAAAACTAATCCTCACTAAGTGGCTTAGTAAAGATATCAACTAATTGAAGATTGGTAGGAATGAATTCGAGTTCAATATCACCTTTCTCAGAATGGTCTCTTAAGAAATGATACCCGACCTCAATGTGTTTCGTCTTTGAGTGCTCAACTGGATTTTTGGTGATGTTGTTTGCACTCTAATTATCACACTTGATTGGAACCGATTTGAAAGAAAGTCCAAGATCTCTCAAGTGTTGCTTTATCCATAAAATCTTAGCACAGGATGCTCCAGTTCGCAATATACTCAGCCTCGGCAGTTGATAGAGCTATTGAGTTTTGCTTCTTTGAGTGCCAAGATATTAAGGATTGACCCGAAATTGGCAAGCTCCTCAGGTGCCCTTTCTATCAACTTTGTACCCAGTGTAATCGGCATCCGAGTATCCAGTGATAGTCGGTTCCGAGTCTCTGGAGTACCATAGACCTAAATTCCGAGTCCATGCAAGATATCCGAATATTCTCTTCACCGTAGTGAGATGTGATTCTTTTGGATTAGCTTGGAATCTTGCGCATAGACAGACACTAAACATTATATCCGGCCTACTGGAAGCATGATATAGTAAAGATCCAATCATACCTCGATAGAGCTTCGATCTATTGCTTTACCTTTTCGTCCGAGTCCAGCTTTATGCTACTCGCTCATAGGTGTTCGCTGCATGCTTCGCATCTTGAGGTTTATACTTTTTCAGTAGCTCCTTGGTGTACTTTGATTGATGGACATAGATTTCATCTTTGTCTTGCTTGATTTGTAGACCAAGGAAGAAATTGAGTTCTCTCATCATACTCATTTGAGATTCCTGTCTCATTAACTCAGAAAAATCTAGACACAAAATTTCATTAGTAGCTCCAAAAATTATGTCATTAACATATATCCGAGCGATTAGGAAGTCTTTCCCCTTGGTTTTTATAATGAGACTATTGTCAATCTGACCTCTTCTAAAATCATTTTGAACCAAGAAATTGCTCGGTCTTTCATTCTAAGCTCCGGGAGCTTGTTCAAGACCATAAAGAGCATTTTGTAGTTTGAAAACATGATTTGGAAAATCTGAGTTTTCAAATCCAGGGGCTGCTCAACATAGACTTCCTCTTCGATAAAACCATTAAGAAATGCGCAGCTTAACATCCATTTGATATAACTTGATATTCATGGTAGATGCAAATGCCAATAGGATTCTAATGGCTTCAATTCTGCTACAGTGCAAAGGTATCCCCACAATCAATCCCTTCTTCCTGATTGTAACCTTGAGCCACAAGTCTAGCCTTGTTTCGACTACCAACCCACCTTCATCGAGTTTGTTCTTGAAAACCCATTTGGTTCCTATGACTCGGGTGGTCGAAGGTCGTTCGGTCGAGTCCGGACTTGGTTTCTTTCGAATTGATTGAGTTCCTCTTGCATGGCCTCTACCCATTCAGGTTCATTTAGGGCCTCTACCCATTCAGGTTCATTTAGGGCCTCTAGTGCATTTTTAGGTTCGAGTTAATGAAATGAATGCAGTGAATGCACATAGATTTTAAAGAGAGGAACGAGTTCTTACTCCACTCGTTGATATTAGATAATATGTTTTCTAGTGGATGACTAGAAGCATACTTGAATGCTCTACCTGTTCTCCGATTCACCGGATCCGTGGGCTGAATTGGTTTATCTTCGAAGTTTGTTCCGAGTGACCCTGTTCATCGGTTTGTCCTTCATCATTCCGAGCGGGTTCTTGAGTTGTCTCATTCTCGAGTCATATTATTTTGAGTCACTTCATTCCGAGCTGGTTGGGTTTGATTCTCGATAAGCTCGGCTTTATCAAGGTCATCATCTTTGCTGAGCTTCAGGTCTAAGAATGATGATTCACTTGGCTTTTCCTGTTCAATCTTATCAAACACAACGTGGATGATTTCTTTCACTTTGTTAGTTTTCTTATTGAAAATGCGATAAGCCTTACTATGAGATGAATAACCTAGAAAAATACCTTCATCCGACCGAGCATCAAACTTGGTCAGGTGATCCTTACCATTGTTGTGAACAAAACACTTACATCCAAAGGGTTTGAAGTATGAGATATTGGGTTTCTTCCCTTTGTAGAGCTCGTATGGTATTTTCTTCAGGATGGCTCCGATGAGGCATCTGTTTAAGGTGTAGTTCTCTGTGTTTATCGCCTCGACCTAGAAATAGTAGGGTAGATTATGTTCAATCATCATTGTCCTAGCTATTTCTTCAAGAGTTCTGTTCTTTCTCTCCACCGCTCCATTTTGTTGAGGAGTTCTTTGTGCTGAGAAGTTGTGGGAGATGTCATTCTTGTCACAAAACTCTGCAAATTCCGAGTAGTCGAACTCCCTTCCATGGTCGGTTTGAATTTCCGGATCCGAGTGTGAGACTCAACTTAGATTTTCCTGCAGAGCTTGCTGAACTCTTTGAATGCTTCATTTTTGTGCTTAAGAAAACACACCCTGGTAAATCGTGAGTAATCATCAGCAATAACAAGTACATATGATTTACCTCCAAGACTCTTAACAAGGATTTCACCACATAAGTCCATATGTAGCATTTCAAGCACCTTGGATGTGGAAACTGTCTTTAGAGATTTGAAAGATGATCTGCCTTGTTTCCCATTTGTGTATGCTTCACAAATTTTATCATTCTTAAAAGCACAATTAGGCAATCCTCCGACTAAACCATGAGATGCTAGTTTCTTAATAGTATGCATGCTAACATGACCTAATCTATGATGCCATGTCCATCAATCATCAAGAAGTGATGCTTTTAAACAAGATAAATTCTGACTCGAGTCGAAAGAGGAATAATATAAGTGTTACCCGATCTATTACCCGAGAGCTTGATCTCCTTGGTAGCATCATAAGAAATATAACAGTTGGTCCGAGTGAATCTTACCTCTTGACCTTTATCACATAGTTGAGAGATGCTAAGCAGGTTGTACTTTAACCCTTTGACAAGGTATACTGAGCTGACCAGATTGCCTCCTTTTCCAATCTTGCCTATCCCAATTATCTTGCCTTTGTTGTCATCTCCAAATGTGACTTTTCCTCCTTTGTACTCTTCTAACTCGTAAAAGAGTCCCGAATCTCCTGAAATGTGGCGTGAGCATCCACTGTCTAGGTACCAATGCCCTTTTGATCTTTTCCGAGTGGCCTGCAAAACGAAACAAACTAACCCTTCTCACTTCCTCCAACGAACCCAAGTAACACCTCGTACTATGGTCCTTTTTAAGGAAGAAGATTTTTCGAAACCCGATTTGAATGACTTTGGGTTTGGTCCGATTCTCGAGTCTTCCATTTAGAGAACTTAGTCTCTGTCTCTTTCTTTTGAAAAGCTTTTCTCTTATAAACTAGTGGAGAAGGTTGTTCTCCTGTAAGCTGGTCCGGGCTCAGTCATCCTTTCATTTTTATGAATGGGACCGTGCTCAGCCTTCCCGAACTTTACAGTTCCGGAATCCTCTTTGAAAAGCTCGAGTAGGAATTGGATTCCTCTTCTTTGTTAAAACCAAGACCTTCTTTTCTGAAGGAGACACATTGACATCCTAAGAGCATATCAAGGTTTTTCTGACCTTGAGTAAACTTTGAAACAAGATCTTGGGACTCGTTGAGATTTTGCTTTAGTTGCTTATTTTCTTTTCCGAGTAACTCGGACTCGGTCTCATTAGATTGAGCACTAGTCTTGAGTTCTCTCGAGTGTAAGTCTTAGTTTTTCCAACTCATTTTTGAAGAGATGCTCTTAGAAGAAATTGACTCAAGTTGTTCTTTAAAATGGGAAGAGTTAGAATTGAACTTCTCCTCCAAAGTGAAAATATACTTAGCTAAATCAACTTTGGAGAATTTGAGTAAGTATTCAATTACCTCTTGAGGATTTGCTTCCTCATTGTCTCGATTGATCCGTGTCTTACTCGTTTCCACTTCGATTCAGAAAGTGCCATTAGACACTTTGAGTCATCCGAGTCCTCGTCATCTTCCGATGAGTCCTCGTCACTCCATGTGGCTATCATAGCCTTTTTCTTCTTTCTGTCCCATTTTCTCCTTGGACAGTCCTTGACTATGTGTTCCTTGCTGCCACATTCAAAACAGACCGAGTTCTTAGTCAAAGATAACTTTTAAGGGAAAGAGTGTTTAACTTTTCTATCCTTCTTGTCTTTCTTATAGAACTCTTGTTTTGGCTTCTTATCCCATCTCTTGTGCTTCATCATTCTCTTGAAGCCTCTAGCGATAAGTGCCATGGGATCCTCTTCCGAGTCGAAGAACTCGGATTTGCTTCTCTGGTTTCGAGGCTTTCGGCGTAATGTTCTTTTTGGTGCCGACCTCTGCATCCTCCTCTTCCGGTGGATCTCATGGGTGAGAAGCTTCCCAATGAGTTCGTCTAGCTTCAATAGAGACAAGTTCCGAGCCTCTTCGATAGTCTGTCACTTTGGGACCCCATCTTTTCTTGGGTAGGCTTCGAGTATCTTTCCGCACATTTCCTTATGGAAAATTCTTCTACCTAGTGATTTGAGATTGTTGGTAATCTCGGTGAGGCGGATGAACATCCGAGTGATGTTTTCTTCGGCTCCATCTTGAACAGACTCATACTTGTGAAGATATTGGCTTATCTTTGCTTGTCCGACCTGGCTTTTGCCTTCATAAGTGTTGACCAGTGTGTCCCATACTTCTTTGGCCGTGTCACGCAGGCAGACACTCGGTTGTACTCTTCCGAGCTGATAGGGCACATCGAATGTTCATCGCTTTGAAGTTCTTTCGAACTTTTCCGCTTCATCGCCAGTGAACTCAGCCTTTGTCTTGGGCACGAGTCATGTTTCTTCCGTCTTCATAAGAGTGTAGTTTTCTCCTTGTATGATGTTCCGGACATCCTCATCATGATCTAGCAGGAAAGATTCCATGAGCTTCTTCTAGTGTACAAAGTTAGATCCTTTGAATTTTGGTGGTCTGCTGGAAGATCTTCCGTCATCGAACTCTCCGTTATTCTCGAGCCATTTGATCTTTAAACTTTGGATGGTTAGATCCTTTCTAAAAGGCTAGGCTCGATACCAATTGAATGTTTGCTCTTTGAGAGTCTAAGTCACCCTAGAGGGGGTGAATAGGGTGATGATGAAATTTGCTTGAAATTTAAAATAGATATGACTATGAGGTGAGTGGGAGTCAAGAATGAACTCGGAAAAGCATCGACTCGGTGTTCAAGTAAAGAATAAAGAAACACATTAAACAGAACTTTAAAACTCTTTAAGTCTAGAATGCACTCGGAAAAGTGATAACCGAGAAAGTATGTGGAAAACCTCCTGGGGCAGAAAACCACGGACCGTGCTAATCCAAGCACGAAGTCAAATCCACTATTTTGAGTCCACAAAATACGATAGATCGACTCAACCCGAGTTGCTCCCTTAGACAACCCCTTACAAGTTTTTCCTAGACTCGAAATTCTCTTATCCGATCTAGTACTTCCTAATCGAGATAACCCTTACAGTTAGGGACAACTCGATTGAGTTAACCCTTACAGCTCGATCAAGGGACCTTAGAAAGTAAGAAAGAGAGTTTATAATCGAGTACAATACCTTACAACTCGGAGAAATATTAAATACAGAATTGGAGTTGTAAGTAGAAGATTGTGAATGAATACAATGACTTTTGCTCAAGTATGTGTATTAACAATTGGTTCAGCAATCTTCAAGTCTTGAAAGTTGACTTCTATATATAGATGACCAAGCACCTTAGCCGTTGTGTCCATCATCCGATCTGAAGTCCTTTGTGACCGTTGTAATGGATTTTATGAGTCACTCGGAAAATATCCATTGAGATATGAACATTGGGCAACGGCTCTTGACTCCTTTGGAAGTCCCAAAACCACTGGTGGTGTCTTGAAAAGTAAGGTGGAAACCACCGTTGAGCTTAGTGTTGCGGATTTCCAGCTTTGGAATGCAGACAACCCCGACACGATGTCCGGGGCTATGTCGAGGTGGAAAAAGCCTTGTCTCGATGGTGGTTTGACATTTTGAAGCCGGTTACTTTTGTAATTCAAAAATAGGATAGTCTCGTTCGAATAACCTACAAAAGTAAATCAATTTGGTTCTCAAAGTATACAATACTTTGGTCCAAGATTAGATACGGATAATAACATAATTAAGATAATTAAGTGATAATTATCTCGAGTAAGAAAAGGAATGGAATTTTCCGAGTCTAATATCCATGATACTCAAATTCCGTCTTAGTCGATCTAGAATATAATCAAGTCAAAAGGAGAAGATCAGAGTAGACAAGCATGATCTAGACTAAACAAAGTTGAAACAAGATATGCTGACTTAGAATAGTGAATTAACAATATAATTCCCGGAGCACGAAGTTAGACTCGAGTTTATGCGCGTGAAAGAAAGTGTTTGAACATGCGATATACCTGAGTGTTGAGTGACTCGGAACCGAGTGTGAAGTGGCATGTAGAAGTATGCTTTCCGAGTTAGTCAAAATCAAGCTTAAACATATACGTAGTTTCTATAACACTCGGAGAAAATGCTATATCACTTAGAAAAGTTTCTAAGGCACATGGAATGACTTGAAATCAAAACTCTATAAGAGATGAAGTCTTATACCTGATTCCTTGATGGAACTCAGAAAAGTGTGAGTATAAAGTCCGAGTCTTCAATTTTCTTATCATTTAGATCTATGTTGATGATATTATATTTAGAGCTACTAATGAAACTCTATGGCAAGAGTTTTTTGAGTTAATGAGACAAGAGTTCTAAATGAGTATGATGGAAGAACTCAATTGCTTCCTTTGATTGCAAATCAAGGAAAAAAAGGATGTCATTTATGTCCATCAATCTAACTACACCAAGCAGCTATTGAAGAAATACAAGCTATAAGATGTGAAGCATGCAACAACACCTATGAGTAGCAATTTAAAACTGGATTCGGATGAGAAAGGTAAAGTCGTAGATCGAAACTCTATAGAGGTATGATTAGATCTCTACTTTATCTCACATCTAGTAGGCTATATATCATGTTTAGTGTTTGCCTTTGTGCAAAATTTCAAGCTAATCCTGAAGAATCACATCTCACTATGGTAAAGAGAATTTTTAGATATCTTGCAGGGACTTAGACACTTGGTCTCGGTACTCGAAAGACTTAGATCTCACCCTTATTGGATACTCGGATGCTGATTATACTAGATGAAAAGTTAATAGAAAGAGCACATTAGGAGCATGCCAATTTTTGAGTCAATCTCTAATCTCCTTGCATTCAAAGAAGCAAAACTCAGTTGCTCTATCAACTGCTGAGGTTGAGTACATTGCGGTTGGAGCTTGCTGTGCTCGGATTCTATAGATCAAGCAACACTTGAAGGATCTTGAACTGTCAGTAACATAAATCCCAATCAAGTGTGATAATCGGAGTGCAATCAACATCACTAAGAATCCAGTTCAATACTAAAAACGAAACACATTGAGGTGAGGTATCATTTTCGAAGAGACCATTCTAAAAAGGTGACATTTAACTTGAGTTTATTCCTACAAAATTTCAAGTAGCTGATATTTTCACTAAATCTCCGAGTGAAGATCGGTTTCGCTTTATTAGGAATGAGCTTGGAATGTTATTTGCATGAGTTATTCTACTCGATTGATTGTTATATGCTTTAAGTGAATAACAAATAGATCGGTTGACACAGTAATGAGACTCGCATTACGAGTTATGAATTTTCCGAGTATGTTCTCGAGTCACTCGGACACTTTATTGAGTCGGACTTAGATTATTAGCAAAATGGACATCAAAATTTTGGGATCATCTCTAGATAAATGGAGAATCTCATAAATGTTTTCAAAAATCCTTTCGTCTCTCTTTCTCTCTCTATCACGCGATCAGCTAGAAGAACTAGCCGTTAGAAGAAAGCTGCTTGGAAAACTACCCGTTACTCGCAGGGAGACTTAACGATCTGGTAGGTCGAGTCGAAAGGCGGTTGTTCAGTGAAAGCATTTATTCTACAAATAGCATCGCTTCGTTTTTACTTATTCACTTTGCTTACTTATTGCTCACACTCTCGCTCTCTTTGCTTTCGCATTCAAACTCTTGCACTCAAACTCTTTCTCTGTTTCTCACTCATCTCGTACTCTTTACTCTCTCGCTCTCTTTACTCTCAAACACTCTCTATCTTGGATCAAACCAAGTCAACTCGTTCCGAGGTTGCTCAAGCAAAGGGCAAAGCTCCCGCCTCGGATGATTCAAAGGTACTTGTCGCTCAAGCACTTCTTTATTGACAACAAATTCTCCTCTAAAATCTCTTTTTCTTGGGTCAAACCCTCTCTATATATAGGTATCTTCCATTACCTGTGTTTCGTGACTACATTTACCTAAAAATTGTTACTCGAATTCTATTCCCATATGAAAGCTAGAGATAATGTGATCTCTTCCGTCGTCCAAGGCAAGGTGGTTCGTATAAACCTTGCTTTACTTCACAAACTCTTTAAAGTGAAGTCTCTTTTTATAATTCTAACCCTATCCCCTTCAATGAAGTCGCAGATAACTTCTTTGAAAAATATCTTAATGAAATCCCTTAGTCCGGAAAGAACTTTTCCGTGACTTAGATGACATCCGAAGCTAGACTTCGTGCTTCATTCTAATGAAAACCTTCTTCTCCTACTATCCTTCAAAAGAGAACCCCAATAGCAAAGTTCTCAAGGTTCTCTTTGACATTCTAGAAGGGTATGAGGTTGACCTCTTTCCTTTTATCCTAGAATAGATTGCTTTTGTTCCATCTTACCGTAAGAAGACTTCTTATCCCTTTGGAGCTCTTCTTTCATTGTTTTCACTCAGTTTGGGTCGAACTTCCTTCCGACTCGAACAAGTGCCTAGAATCTACCATTTGTTTTGGTAGAGATGAAATCGTTGGCTTTGGATATCAAGAAATCCAACCTAGTGTCTAGGTTCACTCCTCGAACTAGCACCTCCTCCTCATCCACCTTAGACTCGGATCGGTCTTGAGGTTCCACTTCTTCTGCTAGACCATCTACCTCTTTTCCTCGCCCCTTTTATTGAACTTCTTCGAAGGTGGCCACTCAATTTGACTCTCTAGCTAAAGAGTTACAAGTAACTTTGGAGCCTTCCAAGCTTTCTTGCCATTTATGACTCAATACCAAAGTCGGGTTCGGACTCATATCGAGTAGAGTCAAGCCATGATTGTAGAACTCAAGGAGGTTATTAAGCAACAACAACAACAAATTTGCCACCTCCAAGAGAGAAGGTCCAAGGCAGCAGAGGACTCAAAATATGAAGGAGAACAACCTGCAGAGTCCTCTAGTTCTTCCGAGTCCGAGTCGAAGAAGTCGTAAAAGAGGTAAAAGAAGGACAAGGAGAGGGTGAAAGAGAAGTTGAAGAAGAAGGAGAAAGGAGGCTGAAGCAGTTCATTCTAAGGGTAAGGGCAACAAAGATCCTAAGGTGATCTCTTCGATCATACATAATCTGCCTCAAAAGAGGCTGGTGATGTCGGCTAGTCTAAGGCCCCTACCTCAAAACCACAACCTGCAACATCATTTGCTCGAGGAAAAAGAAGAAGCCGAGGAAGATCTACCTCTAACTCGCGGAAGGGTCATCCCACCGCTTGATCTACCACTCGTCGTTGCCCCCTCACCAAGTCTGTTTCCACTCAAGGCTACAAGCGTAGGTGCAACCTCGCTCCTCTACTTCTCGCCGATCTGCTCCTCCTCCCTCTTAATTTAAGAAAAATTGTCTTAATTTTTGTAACACCCCATAACACCCCCTAAGAGTATTACATTGCCAAAGTTCCTCAAAGGAACTCCCAAGGCTCTTTTACGTGTTAGTTTGGCTTTCTAATTCTAGCTTAAGGTAATAGAGGAAATTTTTCCAAAAGAGTTGACCATTTTCTAAAAATTTTGGCGAGTTCCGTTTGTAATAAGGACTATCCCCTAGGCTTAAAGCCTTAAAACCTTACATAAAATTCATGCGTTAAAACTTAAAACAATGTAGATGGTTCGCTATACATCTGGTACAAAGTATATGAACTTACTTACAAGCTACAATACTTAGAAATATAAGAAATGCATGTCCTCAACTTGAATCACTCAACGAACAAGCATCGGGGAGTCCAGAATATGCTAAGTACCGCATACATCTCTCGAGAGTGTACTCGCAACACTGGGAGGGAAGAGGGGGAATTTGTGGGGGTGAGAAAACCACGCGCTCACAGGAAAGTCTCACACTCTTAAAACGGAAATTCCTTACACATATTACGCACAATAATGAAATCGGTGAAAGTATAATAACATAATACAAGTTTAGATATTTTTCAATGAAATACCTTGAAATCATTTACCACATATACATCATAACACTTCAATCATTCAAAGATATGGTTTCGCAATCATTAACAACTCTTTTTGGAACTGAATAAACTTTAAACAAAGTGGTGCAATCACCAATACTTTCTTTCAAATGCTTTCAATCAAAAACCAAATCATTTCTACTAAATCACTTTTCATGAATCACTTTCAATGAATCTCTTTTGGTGAATCACTTCCCGGGTTGTGGACTCGAACTAGCACTTCAGAATTTCTTATAGTTTCTCTCGATTTCTCTGGTTTCTTTGGGGCACGACCCCAAATAAAAGGCTTCCGGGACCTATCTAGGAAGATTCCAATCGGGCATCCTGCTACACCGGGACCCCTAGCTAGCAGCCCCTAGCTAGAATCCTTCCTTATTCTAAACAATCCAAGCAAAGTCGATTCAAAACAATTTCTTTAACACAAACACTCATCAAGCTTGTTTGCACAGTGATTCGCAAATCAATTTCACTTCTTAGAAATACGTTTTCACATTTGAAAGGCATATAACACGTAAATCCAATCCGAGTATCATTCCGTGTAAAACATGGAACTTCTTTCAAAATTGAATCTTGAACGACATTTAAATCAAGTTGCTTTACAAGCCGAGTATTTCCATGTTAAGGTTCAACATCCAAAGCTAGCATATTTATTCAAGTATTCACGCAAGTATCTCACATCTTCTCATATTCATCCATATTCTACTCAAGCAAGAATCCCCTATTCCCATATGCGTAATTCTCGTCTCACTCTACTTCCAAAACCACAATTAATCAACATAGATACATACTCTCTTGATACTCCAATTTCTCGTTCCTCTTCTATACCCCAATGTTCATTTTTCCTTAGCTCCATTTGCTTTCAAGCTTAACGAGTCCAGGAACTAAAACTCCTTTTGAGCCACAATAACCACACCTAATTATCACTTAACCCAAAAGTCCCAATTCCTCACAAGTGGTTATCTTCACCTCAATTTCTCATATCATGTCCCCACATAACTAACCAACTCTTTCTTGCCCATATTCAATCATATCACTCTTAATCTCACTTCTTTACTCAAATTCCTCTAACTCCGCTTATCTTCGAATTTAACTTAATCTCGGAGACTTAGATATGTTCTACACCCAGTTTGACCTACACCTACACCTACTCTTCACTTCCCTACCCCAATTATGCATTATATAACATAAATTCACACTTCCCCTTTATACTCCAAATCATTATTTCCCAATACTAGTAATTATCTCTCAATGTCGCAATTTCAAGAAATATCTAAGGCTCAATTAACTTATGATTCGTACCCAAGTCACAACTTCTTCATCCTTAATTGCTAACCGAAACTTCAAAACTACTCATTTGACCTATGCGACCTAACTCCATTCGAATCTCCAGGTTCCCAATTCAACCTTAAGTAACTACTAAATTTCTTCAAAGTTCCCAATTCAACTTCAACTACTTAACCCAAGCAAATCCTCTCACATCCCAATTCAGCCATAACAACTCCCTAAATTCATTCTAAGTTCTTAATTCAACCTTAAACAACTACTAAATCTGTTATGGAATACAAATATTCAATATTCACAACAAATTCAATTGAATTTTGAAATTACTAATAGTTTAGAGTATAAGACCACCCACCTCAAATTTTACGGTTTGGAATCCGATTTGGATGAATTTGAATTAGGTTCCTTGCCTCTCCCTTCCTTTCGTTCATTTCTGTCTACCCGGTTCGACTCGATCTCCCGTTTGCCTTGCTAGGCTTGGTTCGACCCCTCGCCGCGCCCACGGCTCGTCGGCCGCAACTTCCTTACTCGCCGCCCACCTCTTCCTTGTTCGCTCGCCGCAGTTCCCTTTCACCGTTCCCGCTTGTTCCTTGCTGTTGGT
This sequence comes from Talinum fruticosum, assembly GCA_021018815.1. Lineage (NCBI taxonomy): Eukaryota > Viridiplantae > Streptophyta > Magnoliopsida > Caryophyllales > Talinaceae > Talinum > Talinum fruticosum. Next base: position 2,869,679 of record JAITYX010000018.1, read on the forward strand.
CTCGGTCTCTCGTCTCTCGTCTCTCGCGCTTCTGTCTCTGCTGCGTTTCAGTCCGCTCTTCACTCCCTCTTTGCTCATCGGTCGCGGTGTTCTCGTTGTTCGAGCAAGCCTTCGGCCCCTCTCCGGCTCTCGCGCTCTCGCGCTCTCGCGCTCTCGCGATCTCTCCCTCTCACTCTCTCTTTCTCTTTGCTCTGTTCTCCCTCCCCTCTCTTTTCCTTCGCTTTCCCTGCTTTGGTTCTATTCCTCTTTTTTCCTGTTTTTGCTGGGCTTCTTTCCTTTCCCCAAGCCCTTTTTCTCTTTCTTTTCCCCTTAGTCCCATTTCTTTCCTTTTGCTATGGCTTTTCCATACAATGCCACCACTCCCTCACTTTACGAGTACTTTTTCCATAGCTTATCCACCTCACCTAATTATAATTAATCATCTTACTCTTTTTTTTATAAGCATTATTCATATTAAACCCACATATGTAGCATGAGCGGTCTTGGGTTCTAGTTAGCTAGTCCATCAAAAAATTAAGAGGACGGAATTGATATATTTTACTAATAATAGTTATGCAAATTAATAATAATTTGCTTAAATAAATTCACGAATATATATATCCACGTATATATTTTAGTTATTCGACCCACTATAATCAATAAGGCTAAATAATTAGTTTAACTCATATAACTACCTAATCCAAAATTACGGGTCTTATGTTTTTGTCCAACATCTTTTGTACTTAGTTGTTCTTTCCTCCCTCTTTTTGTCATTTTGCTTTGCTGAAATGCATAGTGGGAGAGAAAAGATAGAAAATAGAGATGTTTGGTTTAGGGGGAGTTGTTTCTTAGTTGTTTCTCGGTTTGTTAATTTCTTAATTTGTTTAAGTTTTTGTACAATTGCTTCTATTGATAAATGAAATTAACTTATTTTTGAACATATCTTTTTTTGAGCAAACTTCTTACTTACTCGATATATTTTTCTTTATTATATAACAAGTATGCTCCAATTACTTCAAGAAGCATGCTCGAGTTGTATATGATCCGAGTTGAACTATTCAATATTTGTTATTATTTTTCTTGCTCCGATCAATACACTATGAAAACTTAACTCTCCGAACTCGTTTAGTTTGTATCTTAAGTATGGAATGCCTTTCATGAAAAAAGGGGAGATTGAAGACCTAGGTATAACTCTCTATCTCTATATAGTTTTGATTTCAAGTCATTTTATGCCTTTAAGAAACTCATATCTAAGTTTTCATTATTTTCCGATCCACCCGAAACTATCCATTAAGTAGAATACTCTTAACTCGGGTTTCGACTCACTCGAAATAACTCATAACAATGTCATGAGTAAATAATTTCACAAACACCTTAAATTATGAGTACTGACTTATCATTCAAGCTGAAAAGGAATTACAACGTTAATTTTACTTTCTAAGTCAACTTATTTAATGAAATTATTTATTTCATGAAGTTTATGTATTCCGATTCTTTATTCTTACTAATTTGATCATTTTAAGGATTGAGTCAAGATAGAAATTGAACCTAATGAATATTAGACTCGGAAAATTCCATTCTTTTAGATCGAAGATAATTAAGTGCTTAATAACTTTGGATTAATTATTACCTTTGCCTAATCTTAGACCAATGTATTTTTTACTTTGACTACCACTTTGATTTCCTTTTGTAGGGTGATCAAAGAAGTTTAATCTGAATTTAAAAAGCAAAAGCAACCGGTTTCTAGCCGTTAACATCGGCAGACGTAAATCGGCCATTTCTAGACATGGCTCGGACACCGTGTCGAGGTCGTTTGTTTCCAAATTCGATAAACTTCAGCTTTCTCGTCCAATGGTTTTTTCCACCCCATGAATTCAGTCGCAACTAGAGGGATGGACCTTTTTTGAGCCAAGGACCACTCAATGTTCATATTACAACGAATCCTTTTCTAAGTGACTAACCTAGCAATTACAACGTCTATTGAAGCTCACCAGTCCAGAGCAAGTCTTAACGGCTACTCCGCCTTACTGTGTATAAATATAAGCCATTCTATAAGACTTGAAGATTGCTTGAACACATTGCTTAACACTTACTTAATGCTTACTTACTCAATCTTCAACTTACATTTCCAATTTTGTAATTCTTACTTTACGAGTCGTAAAGGAAAGTCTTGTAGTCACTCCTACTCTTTTTACTTTCTTCTAAGTCCCGTGACTAAGCTGTAAGGGTTAACTCAACTCGGTTGTGCCTAGCTGTAAAGGGTATCTCAATTAGGAAGTACTAGATCGGATAAGGGAATTTCTTAGTCTAGGAAAATTTATAATTGAATTGTCTAAGGGAGCAATTCCAGTAAAGAGCCAGTCCTTGTATTTTGTGGATTCAAAATAGTGGATTTAACTTGGTGCTTGGACGAGTAGTGTTCGTGGTTTTTTGCCCTAAGAGGGTTTTCACGTATTTCTCTGTGTACTACACTTTCTTAGTTCATTCTATACTCAAAATTATTTTCTAATTCTATTTTGTGCAAAATAGTTTGTAATTTCGAAAAATCTTCCAACACCCTATTCACCCCTCCTCTAGGGTGACTTAGTCTCTCCAAGACCAAACCTTCAATCTGTTTTAGGATTGGATCTTCTTCTTTAGCGAGCTTTAGGTTCTTTTGAGGCTTCTTGAGTCTGCTTGTGGACTCACGAGTGTATTATGTCGTCCATATCTAGTAAGGAATTGGATTTCTGGACTCTTTGGTCTTCCCCAAAGTCATCTTCTTCTAAGGGCGGTGTGCCTTAGAAGTTATTGTCATTATCACCATTATCCTTAGTTTTATATACGTCTTCTTCATCGCTTACCCATAATCCATGGACTTTCGGGTTTGTATGAGGTATGCTAATAAGTGGATTGGGCTCATTGATGTCTTGAATGAAAATAGATGGGTCCCATTGCCCTGGAATAGGTTAAGAGAATATAACTAAGGTACCACTGAAGGGATTCTTGTTGTTGCTTGGCTTCTAGGTGGCCTTAGGGAGAGGGAGTTGACCATTGCGGAACATGCTCTCTAACTTGTTCTTGAACGTCCAACATTGCTCGGTGTCGTGTCCTCGTGCACGATAGTATTTACAAAATTTTCATGCATCCCGAGTTTTGAATGTTTTGCGGTTTCGATTCTGCTCTTATAAGTGGCAATTCGATCTTTCCTTTAGACGATGAAATGATCGAGGTTTGAGCATAAGTAGTATCAATTGGAGTGTAGTCATTATACCTATTAAAGGCATTGACATTTGCACCCTGTTGGTATTGCCTTGGTTAGAGGTTTTCTTGTCTTTAGACCGATAGTTACCTCTATATCTAGTCATGACTTTTGTGGTCGTGGTAGACCATTCTTCTTCTATCGGCATGTCGACATCTCTAAGAGCTGAGAAACTCATGAATGGTAAGAATTTGAGATGATAATTGTAGGCGAGCTGAAGGTTCTTTACGATTATCCTCACTTGGTCCTTCCGGAAAGGTTGGTCCACCATGTGGGCAGACTTTGTCGTCCCTTTGGTAAGAAAGTCTATAAAGCTTTCTTTCACATCTTGCTTGATCAACTCCAAGTCTCTAAGTGTGACAGGTATATCGGTGTTATAAGAGTATTAGTGTAGGAACTCCGACACGAGATCATTCTAATTGCTGACCTTGCATGGGTCAATCTGCGTTATACCACGTCATTACTTCACTCTTGAAAGTCCATGGGAAGATGATGTGGTAGACGTCTTTAGGTACATTCTTAAGAGTCATTGCTCCTAAGAAGTTGCGGACATGGTGATGGGGATTCTCATAACCTCGAAACTTAATGTCCGGCATAGTGAACTTAGAGGTAGCTTCCCTTTGGGGATTGAAGTGAATCCTATACGATTAAAGTAGTGACTTTTGAACATGGATGACTCCCTTGACATTTGTTCTATCCGATCTATGCATGGATCGGACGTAGGCTTATGTTCGGGACTGCCTTAAGGGGATGGATTAGGTGGTAGACATTCTCCTACTTCTTTTTCTTCTCGTTCACCATCGTTCTTATTATCCTTAAGAGTTTTTAGGATAGCTTTACGAGTCTCATATATAGATTCTATCTTCTTATCCCGAGCCTCAATTCGGGCTTTCAGCTCAGCTGAGGATTCATTGAGTAACGTAATGATAGGAGGTTGTTCCGGTGTTTTGGCCATTGGAGGGAATTCTTTTTGGGTACTATACGATGAAAAATAGACTGAACCGGTGTTGTATGCACTGAGGTAGGTCGCACCGGCTTAGACCGAAGTGTAGAGCAAGGTACGGAGCGAGGGGAAGAGGTACCGGACTCCTTGTTGAGGCGTTCTAACCTTTTGTAGCTCGAATTTTGATGAAACCCAATGGTAGTAGACTTCCCAATTCTGCAGCCCAAAGGATAATGCTTAGGACCATGTGAAGGAACACCAATTTTTTGGAGGAAGGGGCTTAAGTGCGAGACCCGGATAAACTAAGAATGTTTTTGTTTTTGTTTGGATGCACATAAGTAATGCAAAACAACCGAAATGAAATGTAATGATGCTCGTGCCCTAATTTGGGATGATTTTGTGATTTGGCTAATGTATAATTGGAATGCATAAATGCTTATGCTTGAATGACTGGTTTTCGAGTGGGTTAGAATAGGATGAAAACTTAGATATAAATTTCCTATAAGCTCAGAATGACTTAGAATCAAAACCTAAGAGATATGGAGAGTTGCACCTGAGTCTTCAATTCTAAACATGGTAATCAAATCTCAAACATCAAGAATGTAGAATTAGGTTGATGGCCTTCAAGAATTTCACTTGAATCTTTTAACTTCAAATGATAATTCCTTCAAACTTGCTTATATCTTCTTCTTCAATATTCAAAATGTGTTTTTAGTTTTGATATTGATGATGAAGGGATGATATATGGATGGATATCTCCCATGGATGCTATAGTTCTTCAAGTTAAATAGCCGTAAATCGGCAATCAAAACACCCAAAAGCATCGGAATTCGAGCGACCACGTGAAAAATGCAAGAAAAGGAGCCACTCCAAGGAGCCCGGAATGGGCTTTGTCCAAGTTTTCTTGCCTTGATTTTTTACCACGGCTTGGGGATCTATAGGGGAGGTCCGTGGTTAACTTGTTTTTACCAGAAATTTAGGGAATTAGGTCATTTTGGCCTCAAAACCTATAAATTTGCATAAAAGGAAAGTTTGCTCTTGGAGAGGTTAAGTCACCCTGGGGAGGGGTGAATAGGGTGATGGAAGATTTTTGAGAAAAATCAAACTGTTTTGCACAGTAACAGACTAAGAAATAGATTCCGATTCTAGATTGGACTCGAAAGTTAAGTACACATAGAAATACGTGGAAATTGGTCTGCTTTTGTATTTCAAAAGTAGATTAGGCTTGTTTAATCAACATACAAAAGCAAATCAAAGTGGTGCTCAAAGTATAAAAATACTTTGGTCCAGAATTAGGTAAAGATAATAATTAAATTAAAGTAATTAAGCACTTAGTTATCTTCGACCTAAAAGAATGGAATTTTCCGAGTCTAATATTCATAGGTGCAAATTCTATCTTGAGTCAATCCTTAAAATGATCAAGTGAGAAAAAATAAGATATCAAAATTCATAAACTTGATCAAGTAAATAGTTCTAAGTAAATAAACTGACTTAGAAATTAGAATTAACTTAGTAATTCATTTTCACTTGAAACAAGAAGTCGGTGCTCAAAATAGAAGTGTTAGAGAAATTATTTACTCATGCGATTGTTCCGAGTTGTATCCGAGTGTGTCGAAACACGGTTAAGAATGTTATTCTGAATGACTTGTTTCCGTGTGGGTCAGAACATGATGAAAAGTTAGATATGAGTTTCTATAAAGCTCATAATGACCTAAAATTTAAACCTAAGAGAGATAGAGAGTTATACCGAGTCTTCAATCTCCCCTTTTTTATGAAAGGCATTCCATACTTAAGATAGAAACTAATCGGTTTAAAAAGTTAAGTTTTCATAGAGAATTGATTAAAGCACAGAGTATTAATCGAGCAAAAAAAAAAATAATGATGAGTAATCATCGGTTCAGCTCGAGATGAAAACATAACTCGGAACATGTTTCTTGAAGTAATCAGCGCAAGGTTGTTAAAGAGCATGTTTCTTGAAGTAATCGGAGCAAGGTTGTTAAAGAGTAAAGAGATAATATTAGAGTAAGTAGAAAACATATACTCGTAAATAGATATGCTCGAAATAAGCGAATTTAATCCATTGCAAGAAACATTTATACAAGAACAAAGTAAGATAAACTCAAAAAACAACTAAGGGAAAAACTCCCCTAGACTAAACATCTATTTTTCTTTCTTTTCTCTCCCTCTATGTATTTCAAAAAAATAGCAAAATGAGGGAGGAAAGAACAGGTAAATACATAAGATGTTGGACAAAAAAAATAAAAGAAAAGAAAAGCTGAGTTTGTAATCGGGAGGGAGGGGTAATGTGTCGTGAAGTTGAAGATCAAGTTGTGCGCCCACGCTGTATGCTTGAGTGGAAGCGGCTAGGCGAGGTGGCATCGGAATACCTAGATCCGGTAGTGGAGGGATCCAGGTGAACCAGAGCGAGATCTTCCTCCTCTTCTTCTTCTTCCACAAAGACTGGCTGCTCGATGAGGTTCGGAGGTAGGGGCCTCGGAGCGGCCAACTTCACTAGCCTCTTCGAGGCACTGCGAGTGTGATCGAAGAGATCACCTCGGGTTCTTTGCTTGCGCTGGTCCTTAGCTTGAGCAGCTCCTTCCTCCTTTTCTTCTTCTTCTTCTCCTCCTTTAGCCTCTCCGAGTCCTTCTTCCGCTTCTTCTTCGACTTCTTCGAGTTAGACTTACAAGGGTAATCCTCGGATTTTTCAAACGATTCCGAGTCCTCGGCTTCCTTTAATCTTCTATCTTGGAGGCGCTGAATTTAATCATGTTGTTCCTTGATCACCTCCTTGAGCTCGAAATCAGATCTTGACTCTACTTGAGCTGAGTCCGAGCCTGCCTTTGCATCATAGTCGAGTTGGGATGAAAGTCCGGAAAGAGCTCGAGTTGATTTCAACTATAAAGCTACGAAGTAAGTTTGTTGGCTACCTTCTCAAGAAGCTCGACGAAGGGGCGGGCGAGAAGTAGAAGGTCCGAGCAATCGAAGTGGGACTTTTAAAGTAGTCCGAGTGCGGGGTGGTAACTCGGACGAGTGAACCCAAACACCAGGCTTAACTTCCTGGTATCCAAGACCAATGAGTTCACTCCTACCAAGACAAACGGCGAGTTCCAATCAAGAGTTTGGGTCGGAAGGTAGAGGGACCCCAAACTTAGTGAAAACAGCGAGTAAGAAGAGCTACGAAAGGATAAGGAGTCTTCTTAGAGTCGAAGGAACAGAGGCTATCTACTTCAAGATGAATGGAAAGAGGTATACTTCATAGCCCTCGAGAATGTCTTAGAGAACCTATAGAACTTTAGAGTAGGGGTTCACTTTAGACGGGTAATAAGAGAAGAAATTCCTCATCGGAATGAAACACGAAGCCTAGCTTCGAGGTCATCCGAGTCACGGAAAAGTTCTTTACGGACTGAGGAGGTTCCGTAGCGTATTTTGCAAAGAAGTCATCTGCGACTTCATTAAAAGGACTTGGATTGGAGTTGAGAAAGAGAGACTTCACATTGAAAAGTCCGTGAAGTAAAGTGAGATTGATTTGAATGGTCTTACCTTGAACAACGGAAGAAATAATGTTGTCGCTTGCCAGTCATGTTAGCATAGAACTCGGACACAAGGTCTCGGTAAATATACTCACGAAACAAAGATAGGAGTACACACCAGTTTTGAGGATGTGTCTCAACCAGGAGAATTCATCCGGAATAAAGTCTTGGGCGACAATATGCTTTGGGTCTTCCGAGGCGGGCTCTTTGCCTTTGCCTTATGTAGCCTCGGTACGTGTTAGCTTGTCGTACAGCTACAAATTAAACCACTAATTAGGCTTATAATAAACAATATAGCATAGGGAAGTAGGGATCGAATCCACGAGGAAAGATATAATAACATGCAAGTTTTAATCTAATTAAATTTACTACTCTTAAAAACAAAACAGAAAATATAAATTAAAATCAATAACTAAAAATCATAGAAAATTATCTAACAACTAAATAAATAATTTATACAGATTAATATAACTATAATATCCTAGAAATATTTTTTATATATTTTTAGAATAATTAAAACAGAAAACTAAAGCGAGAAAATAAATAAATTATAAAATAGAAAATTAAATAAGTAAAATTCTGCACTAAATTAATTACGAAAATAAATACTAAAATTATCCAAAATAACCAGACCCTAAAAATATAAAAATAAAATTTAAAACCTAATTTATGAATTTATTTTATTAAAAACCTGCAGTAATTAAATTCAAGAATTAAATCTGAAAAAATATCAAATTAATTCAAAAAATTCTAAAACTTAATCACAGCAAACTAGGACTCTATCTAAACCCTTAAAGAAGATAAAACACAAAAAATAATAAAATAAACTATTTTAAAACTAATTTCTAACAAACTGACGCAAAAATAATAAAAGCTGACGGAAAAATAATATGAAAATTAAAATATATAAAGACTGAAAATAAAATAAAAATAAAATTGCTAAAACTAACCTAAAATACTGATCTTTAGGGGGTAATGAAATTAATAATAAAAGACTATAAATTTATGAATAAAAATTAATAAACTCAAGAAAATAACTAAAAGGCAAGCAAGTAATTATCAAAGATATCAAATTTATAAAAAACACTTAGTATAATCTATATCAACCATGCAAATTATTATTTATCATTAACACACAAATTGATCTACCCATGAGCTAAACCGTAGAAGACAACCACTAGCGGATCTTCCCCGTTTTTCCTTAGTTATTAGTTTACTTAGGCCTAGCCCTAATATAAACCCTACGAATATTGATAACCCTAGCACTAGCACTAGAATTTAATCAAATTAGAGCATTAAGTATTAGAAAAACATCATCTAGCACCTAATAACCAATCTACTAGCAAATTGATCTAAGAAGGATCTATGATAATTTCCTAATTAAAAGATATGGGTATGAGCCGTCCATGATTAACTAGGGTGATACTTATGTCTAAAAGATCAAGCAATTACGTACTTAAACCCTTTAAACTATCGTATGAATTTATATAGAACTAACTAGTGTGCACTCTAATTAATTAGACATAAAATCATAAACATTAAACACAAATAATCATAGAATCATGGATCGAATCAATGAGACAATAAAGATCGAAACTTTGTTTCAAAATAAATAATTTAACATGATTTCAAATAGATTTTACTAAGGATGAAAAACTACTCAAACATAATGTAATTTAAAACATGTAAACTAAATAAAAATAGCATCTTTAATATTAATCTAACAATAAAAATAGAGTCTTTAAAATAAAAATTACAATAATAAAATTACTACCATCATATTACTTGACATGGTGATGATCAAGATTGTGATGAGGAGAGTTAATGATGATGATGATGATGATGAAGATGATTATAAGATGGTGGGTGATTAAGCAAGTAGGAGATGGCAGCAGCGGAGAACCGTTGAAAGGCAACGAGAAAAGGGAAGGCGTGAGATGAGGATTGGCATTGAAGGGCTGTGGGCAGCAGCCAGATGTGATGAGCGAGTAAGGGGAGTTGTGGACAGCAGCCAGCCAAGAGGGGCAGCCAGCACAAGCCGAGTGGGACTCCTCCCGGCCTCCTCTTTCATGATGATTACAAGTAGTATATATATGGTGAAGGAGCTAGGGTTATTCCTCTTTCTTCTCTTCTAAGTTTCCTTTTCTCTTCCAATTAGGATTTCATAAAATATAATATCATAAAATAAATATTTTATGACATATTATATTTATGGACCGACTTCATATATTTTTTTGGATGCTTGTCCGTAGCTAAAAATCCACTTTTAACAACTTTTCTTCTCTTCCCCACTTTATTCGATAATTACCTATAAATAGACAAAATAGGATAAATTAGATAAAATAAACTATATAATATAAACTAAATAACTACTAAAAATATGTATAAAATACGACTTAACAGATGCGAGTGGACTTGGTTCTCGCCTTCTTGGTGGACGAACCTCCTTCCATAGCAAATCCTATGTTAGGCATAGTTACGAGTGTAGAGAGTGTTTGAAAGATACGAGAGAAAGAGTAGAGAACACAGAAGATCGAGAATCGGAGCGAGAGAGAGAGAGAGAGAGAGTAAGTGCAAGAGTGAATGAACTTTGAAAGCAAAGAGAGCGAAAGAGTAACCAATAAGTAGGTAAAGTAGAAGAAAGAAAGTGAAGTGGTGCTATTTATACCAAGAAAAGGCTTCCAACCAACTTTCGACTTAGTTACAAAGCAACGAGTTATCGGATCATTGAGTCTCTCAAGCACATAACGACTAGTTTCTTTAACGACTTTCTTCCAACGGCTAGTTCTCGCGATTGTTCGTGAGAGAGAGAGAGAGAGAGAGGAAAGAGTTTTCGAAAACATTTATGAGATTCTCCATTTATATAGAGATGATCCCAAAATTTTGATGTCCATTTTGCTAAAAATCTAAGTCCGATTCGAGTAAGGTGTCCGAGTAACTAAGAACACACTCGGAAAATTTATAACTCATAGCTCGGTCTCATTCTGAGTTAACTAATCCATTTGTTATCTACTCAAAGCATATAACAATCAATCATAGTAGAATAATTCATGCAATAACTTAGATAATCATGCATTAAACATGCTAAGCTCATTCCTAATAAAGCAAAACTGATCTTCACTCGGAGGATTGGTGAAAATTTAAGCTAATTGAAATTTTGTAGGAATAAACTCAAGTTCAATATCGCCTTTCTCGGAATGGTCTCTCGGAAAATGATACCGACCTTAATGTGCTTTGTCTTTGAGTGCTGAACTGGATTCTTACTGATGTTGATTGCACTTTGGTTGTCACACTTGATTAGAATAGATGTGAATAATCTAAGATCCTTCAAGTGTTGCTTGATCCGGAGAATCTAAGCACAGCAAGCTCCAGCTGCAATGTACTCAGCCTTAGCAGTTGATAGAGCAACCGAGTTCCGCTTCTTTGAGTTCCAGGAGATGAGTGATTGACCTAGAAATTAGCATGCTCTTGATGTGCTCTTTCTATCAACCTTGTATCCAGCATAGTCAACATCCGAGTATCCAGTGAGAGTTAGTTACGAGTCCTTTGAAAACCATAGACCAAGATTCTAAGTCCCTGTAAGATATCTAAATATTCTCTTCACCATAGTGAAATGTGATTCCTTACGATTAACTTGAAATCTTGCACAAAGGTAGACACTAAACATGATATCTACCCTACTATATGTGAGATAAAGTAGAGATCTAATCATACCTCGTAGAGTTTTTAATCTACAACTTTACCTTTCTCGTCGGAGTCCAGTTTTAAATTGCTACTCATAGGTGTTCGCTGCATGCTTCACATCTTGTAGCTTGTATTTCTTCAATAGCTCCTTGGTGTACTTAGATTGATGGACATAGATTCTATCCTTTTCTTACTTGATTTGTAGACCAAGGAAGAAATTGAGTTCTTCTATCATGTTCATTTGGAAATCCTGGCTCACTAACTCGGAAAACTCTTGGCATAGAGTTTCATTAGTAGCTCTAAAAATAATATCATCAACGTAGATCTTAATGATAAGAAAATCATTCCCCTTGGTTTTTGTGAAAGGAGTTTTGTCAATTTGACCTCTTTTGAAATCATTTTCAACTAAGAAACTGCTTAGTCTTTCATACCAAACTATGTGAGCTTGTTTAAGACCATATAAAGCCTTTTGCAATTTGAAAACATGATTTGGAAATTTCGAGTTTTCAAATCCAGGGGTTGCTCAACATAAACTTCTTCTTGAATATAACTATTGAGAAATGCACATTTGACATCCATTTTATAAAGCTTGATGTTTATGCTAGATGCAAATGCTAAGAGAATTCGATTGCCTCAATCCTAGCAACAGGTGCTAAGGTTTCCCCACAATCAATTTCTCTTCTTGGTTATACCCCTTTGCAACTAATCGGCCTTATTTCGACTACCAACCCTTCCTCATCTATTTTGTTCTTGAAAACCCATTTGGTTCCTATTACTCGGTGGTCGGAAGGTCGTTTGGTCGGAGTTTAGACTTGGTTTCTTTCAAATTGGTTTAGCTCTTCTTGTATGGCCTCTACCCATTCAGGTGCGAGTTAAGGCTTCTAGTACATTTTTAGGTTCGAGTTAATGATATGAATCCTGAAAATGCACATAAATTTTACAAAGAAGAATGAGTTCTTACCCCAATGTTGATATCGAAAGTATGTTCTCTAGTGTGTGACTAGATGCATATTTTGAAGCTCTACCTGTCCTTTGGTTTACCAAGTTTGTTGGTTGAACATGTTGATCTTTAGCTGGTTGCTCTTAGTGAGCCGCTGCATTGGTTTGTTCTTCAAGATTCCGAGCTGGCTCTTGAAATTGTTTATTCTAAGTCACCTCATTCCGAGTCACATCATTATGAGTTGGCTCATTTTGAGTTGCCTCGGTTCTTCTATTTTGACTCTTTCTAAGTTCAACTTCAGCAATGTCATCCTCATCTCTGTTAAGCTTGAGACATAAGAATGTGGATTCACTTATCCTGCCAAGATCAATCTCATAAAAGACAATATCTATGCTTTTTTCTACTTTGTTAGTCCGTTTCTTAAAAGCTCGATAAGCTTTACTATGAGATGAATAACCTAGAAATATATCTTCATCTGATCTAGCATCAAACTTAGTCACATATTCCTTACCATTATTATGCATAAAGCATTTACATCTGAATGGTCGGAAGTAGGAAATGTTAGGCCTCTTTCCCTGTACTCGGTCATAAGGTGTCTTCTTCGGGATCGATCCGATGAGGCATCCGTTAAGTGTATAGTTTGTCTGTGTTGACCTCCTCGACCCAAAAATAGTAAGGTAAATCATTTTCAATCATCATGGTCCTTCCTATTTCTTCAAGAGTTCTTTTCTTTCTCTCCACTACTCCATTCTATTGACGAGTTCTTGGTGCGGAGAAGTTGTGGGAGATGTCATTCTTGTCACAAAATTCCGCAAATTTTGAGTAATCAAACTCCCTTCCATGGTCAAGTTCGAATCCTTCGATCCGAGTCTTAGAGTCCACTTGAATTTTCCTGCAACTCTTAGTGAACTCTTTGAAGGCTTCATTCCTGTTTTTAGGAAACACACCCGGGTAAATCGTGAATAATCATCAACAATAACCAGCGCACATGATTTACCTCCTAAGCTTTTCATAGGAATTTCACCACACAAATCCATATGAACCAATTTAAGTACTTTGGATGTAGACATAGTTTTGAGTGATTTGAAAGATGATCCGACTTGCTTTCCTTTTGTTCATACTTCATATATTTTATCTTTCTTAAATTCATAGTTAGATAAACCCCTAACTAATCCATGAGATACAAGTTTCTTAATGGTATGCATGCTAATATGACCTAGTCCACGATGCCATGTCCATGAATCATAATTCAATGATGCTTTTAAGCAAGATAAATTCTGGCTAGAATCGAAAGAGGAATGGTATAAGTGTTACCTAACCTCGGACCTTAGAGCTTTATCTCTTTGGTGACTCGCATAAGAAATTTAGTAGTTGGTCCGAGTGAACCTTACCTTTTGGCCTTTGTCTCATAGTTGAGATATGCTAAGGAGATTGTACTTAAGCCCTTTGACAAGGTAGACTGAATCTGGCTGAGTTGTTTCCTTGACCAATCTTGTCAATCCCAACTATTTTGCCTTTGCTTGTTATCTCCAAATGTGACTTTTCCTCCCTTCAAGTCTTCTAACTCCGAGAAGAGTTTTTAGTCTCCGGACATATGGTGTGAACAACCACCTGTCTAAGTACCAAAGACCCTTCCATTTTTTAGTCACCTCCCGAGAACTTGTTTCCTCGATATCCGAGTTGTCACTGTCTCGACTCAAATATGGCTTCGAGCCTCGTCGGTTCCATTAAACACTTTGAATTATCTAAATCATCATCTTCGGATGAGTCATTATCGCTCCAAGTAGCCATCATAGCCTTTTTCTTCTTTTTGTCCTTCTTTCTCTTTGGAAAGTCCTTGACTATGTGCTCCTTGCTGCCACATTCAAAACAACCAGAGTTCTTAGTTAAAGACAACTTAGAAGGAGATGAGTATTTACCTTTTGTCTTTCTTGTCTTTCTTGTAGAACTCCTCCTTTTACCTCTTTTTCCACTTTTTGTACTTCATCATCTTTTTGAAGCCTCGGGAAATGAGTGCCATAGGATCCTCTTCTAAATCCGAGGAGCTCGAAGTTGCCGTCTACTTTCTATGGCCTTTAGCATGATGTTCTTTTTGGTGCTGACCTCTGCATCCTCTTCTTCTAGGTGCAACTCATGAGTGAGTAGCTTCCCAATGAGCTCATCTAGCTTCGGTTGAGAGAGATTCCGAGTTTCTTCAATTGTTGTCACCTTGGGACCCCATCTTCTCTTTGGTAAACTTCTCAAAATTTTTCTAACCATTTCCTCATGAGAGATCTTTGTACCTAGAGACTTGAGATTGTTGGTAATCTTAATGAACCGAGCATACATCCGAGAGATGTTCTCCTCGAGTTCCATTCCGAAGAGCTCATACTTGTGGAGATATTGACTTATCTTCACCTGCTTCACTTGACTAGTTCCTTCGTAGGTGTTGACCAGTGTATCCCACACCTCTTTGTCCGTGTTACAGGCTGACACTCTATTGTATTCTTATGAGCTAATAGGGAACATCAAAGTGTTCATAGCTTTGAAGTTCTTTATGAACTTCTCATTCTCTTCGAGTAGTGTACTCGACTTTTCCTTCGGCATAGATCTAACTCCTTCTATCTTCATTGGAATGAAGTTCCCATTCTTGATGATGTTCCATACTATAAAGCATTCCATCATCTTCTTCTAGTGTGCAAAGTTTGACCCCTTGAACTTGGGTGGTTTGGTATATGATCTTCCTTCATCGAACTCTCCATTGTTCCGAGCCATATGATCTTTAGACCTTTGGATTATGAGATCCTCTTGAAAGGTTAGGCT
The DNA here is from genome assembly GCA_021018815.1 of Talinum fruticosum. Lineage (NCBI taxonomy): Eukaryota > Viridiplantae > Streptophyta > Magnoliopsida > Caryophyllales > Talinaceae > Talinum > Talinum fruticosum. The sequence goes on from JAITYX010000018.1 coordinate 2,884,798, forward strand.
CGATACTAATTGAAGGTTTGTTCTTGGAGAGGTTAAGTCAGCCTAAAGGGGGATGGGGTAAATAGGGTGATGGAAGATTTTTAAGAAAAATCAAATTGTTTTGCACTGCAACGGACTAAGAAACAAATTCCGAGTCTAGATTAGACTTAGAAAGTTAAGTACACACAAAAATACGTGGAAACCTTCCTGGGGCAGAAAACCATGGACAGTGCTAATCCAAGCACCAAGTCAAATCCACTAATTGAATCCTCAATTAAAAAGGACTGACTTTGACCACAATTGCTCCCTTAGACAATTCCTTTATAAGTTTTCCTCGACTTAGAAGTTCCTTTATCTGATCTAGTACTTCTTGAATGAGTTAACCCTTACAATCAAGGACAACCGAGCTGAGTTAGCCCTTACAACTTAGTCAAGGGACTTACAAGGAAAGTTGAAAGAGTATAAGTGATTACAAAACTTTCTTTACAATTAAGAAAGTAAGAAATTACAGATTAGGAGTTGTAAGCTAAAGATTGAATAAGAATGCACTAAGTAAGTGTTAAGCAATGTATTCAGCGGCAAATCTTCAAGTCTTGTGGAATGGCTTCTATTTATAAGCACCAAGGCCGAATGACCGTTGAGACTTGTTCCGGACTCGGTGAGCCTCAATAGCCGTTGTAACGGATAGTTTAAGTCACTCGAAAAAGATCCGTTGAGATGTGAACGTTGTGTAGTGATCCTTGGCTCCAAAGATTGTCCAACCCTCTGGTGGTGATTGAAATCTGGGGTGGAAACAACCATTAGACTCAAAGTTGAAGTTTTCCAGCTTTGGAACAAACAACCCCGACCGGTGTATCGAGCCATGGCCAAAAACGGTTGATTTTTGTCTATTGATGCTTAACGACTAGAAATCGGCTGCTTTTGTATTTCAAAAGTAGATTAGGATTGTTTAATCAACTTACAAAAGCAAATCAAAGTGGTACTCAATGTATAAAAATACTTTGGTCCAGAATTAGGCAAAGATAATAATTAAATCAAAGTAATTAAGCACTTAATTATCTTCAGCCTAAAAGAATGGAATTTTCAAAGTGTAATATTCATTAGATGCAAATTCCATCTTGAGTCAATCCTTAAAATGATCATGTGAGAAAGAATAAGATATCAAATTCATAAACTTGATCAAGTAAATAATTCTCGATAAATAAACTAACTTAGAAATTAGAATTAAAGTAGTAATTCATTTTCAATTGAAACAGGAAGTCGGTGTTCGGAATGAAAGTGTTAGAGAAATTATTCTCATGCGATTGCTTTGAGTTGTGTCTAACTGGGTCGAAACACAATTAAGAATGTTATGCTGAATGACTAATTTTTGAGTGGGTCGGAATAGGATACAAGCGTAGATATGAGTTTCTATAAAACTCGGAATGACTTAAAATCAAAACCTAAGAGAGATAGAGAGTTATACCTGAGTCTTCATAAAAAAACAACACAACCAAGTGTAATATGGAAATAAGGATATAAATCAAACATTTTAAGCATAATATTCCCTAATCCAAGTACCTAAATTCCCTAAAAATCAAGTCAAAATATGCTCTTATCAAACTCCCCATGCTAACTCCTTACTTGTCCCCAAGAAAGTACAAGACTCTAGCAAAAACTAAATGACTCAAAAAGAAAATAAACAAACTCAAGAGAAAATAAAAAGACTCAAGTTGAAAAAGAAAAATCTATTTATACATCCCCCTCGAGTAAGCATCGTAGAGTTCTCTAACAACTAAGTCTAACCAAGAATATCTTGAAAATGATGAAAACCATTAAGCACAAGTAAGAGGGAAGTTTTTGTAAAGATTTCTAAGTATCACACAATCAAGATCAAATCAATCACCCCTAATCTCCAACAATAGCAAGTTAGCACATGTATGAGCATGAAACTAGAAAGATTGAGAGCAAACCTCGGTTTAGGGAAGTGGAAACACTTGTCTCATGTGTTTGAAAATATATAACAATGAAGGTTCTCTCAATACTCCCATCAAATAAACAATCTACTATATCCTTGCTAAGAATCTCAACTCTCCACCACGAGTATGTAAATGTAAATAACAATTAAGAGGTCTTTCTAAGGGTTGTAATGAGGCTAGAGGCTAAGGGTAAGGAGTGGAAAATTATTTGGGTAAAGTGGAGCTAAATTCATCAAATGTCTCATATGTACAATGTTAACCACTCATAACATTCAAAACAAACCCATAAAAACCCATTGGAAACCTCCTTAAATCTACATAAGCCAATGCCAAAACTCTTTATTTCTCCATTTTCTCCGATTCTTTCTATTTCATTTTTTTATTTTTCTTTCATTTTTCTTTCATTTTTTCCCTTTGTGAATGGAAAAACAAACAAATTTATAATACTAGGCAAGCTGCCAATTTCCAACCCAAATGAAACTACATAAATGGAGAACATTTCAAGAATTGAATTTCACAACTATTCCCCATCAACCAAACCATAAAATGTACCACAATCAACCTATTTCACACTCAAAATACTCCAAGCAATGACTTAAGGGTAGGAGAAATGTATTTGGCCAAGGCTTGTTAATGTAGGTTCAATCAAAAAGAGTGGTCAAAGGATAGAAAATGGCTAAAAGCGGTAATTCATACATGAAAAGGTGGCTTTTTGGCTCATTTAGTTTACAAAATGAACAATTAAATGCCTCTATCGTAATGTCAACGCAAATGTAAATTGCGGTTTCACGGAGATTGAAAGCAAGTGCAAGAGATTGCAACCAAGGTAGAGTCATACATGGAAACATGAGACTAATAAAAATAAGTCTTTTAAGACTTAGTGGTCTTACAGAGTTAAGGCTCCACAATCAATCCTAATTCAAGATGTTCCACATGCCAAGCTCACACTAAAGGATCAAGAAGGGTAATCAATCATCTCTATCAAAGTGTAATCCTAAACTAAGATTCTCTTACAAACTCTTTTCAAAAACTTTTATTCACATACGGGCTATACAAGATCAAACAAAATTAATAGAAAAACTACCTAGACTAAGAATCACCATTGGAGGATTTATTCACTAACCTAAAGTCTAACCTAATTTTTTCAGATTATATAATTTTTTTTTATTTTCTAATTTTTGTATTAGAGTAATAAAAACTACCCCTACATGCAACCTAAATGCAAATGCATAACCCAGAATCACAAAAGAAACTACAAAAACAAATGACAAATAAAAGAAAACTAAGAAAACTAAACTAAAGTAAATGCAACTATATGCAACTATATGGATGCAAATACAACTATATGCACTATTTTCCATATATAACATTCTTCATCAACCACATGAATGCAAAACATTACCCCCATGCTAGGACAAAATATTGTCCTAAATGCAATTTAAGAATCAATGTGATGGGAGGAGAGAGAGAACAATCACTCTTCAAGTGCATAAAATGATAACTTTTATGCAAAATGCAAACCGAAGACTCGGTTTCTAACTCTAAGTCATTCTGAGTTATATAAAAACTCGTGTGTAAGTTTTCATTTTGTTCGATCGACTCGAAAGCACCTTATTGCATAAATCCTACACTGATGTTTCGAGTCACTCACACATCACTCGAAGTATTGCATGCTCAAATAATTTCTCTATCACTTTTATTTTGAGCACTAACTTTGTTTTTCAACGCAAAAAGAATGATAACATTAATTCATTATTCTAAATCAGTTTATTTCTTTGAGAATTATTTGACCGGATCAAGTTGTTATACTCCGATATTTTATTCTCTCTACTTGATCATCCTTAGGATTAACTCGGATGGAATTTGAGTATATTGAATATTAGACTCGGAAAATTCCATTCTTCTAGGCCAAAGATAATTACGCTTTTAATTGTGTTAATTTAATTATTATCTCGTGCCTAATCTTGGACCAAAGTATTTTATACTTTGAGAGCCAATGTGGTTTGCTTTTGTAGGTTATTCAAACGAGGCTAACTCATTTTTAAAATACAAAAGCAACCAGCTTCTAACTCGTTAAACACCAGCAGACAAGTTTTACCTACTTCTAGACATGGCTTAGACACCGTGTCGGGGTTGTCTATTTCCAAAACTGGAAAACTCCAACTCTAGGCTTAACGGTTGTTTCCACCACAACTTTCAGTCACCACCAAGTGATTGGACTATCTGTTGGAGCCAAGAACCATTGCGCAACATTCACATCCCAACGGATCTTTTCCGAGTGACTCAGGAGAACCGTTACAACGGCTAGTGAAGACTTTTGTCCAGAGCCAAGACTCAATGGTCACTCTGCCTGGTTAGTTATAAATAGAAGTCACATAACAAGACTAGAAGATTGCTGAACATTTATTGCTCGAACACATTACGTGAGCTGAAATTATTGTTCTCACTCTTACTCAATCTTTTATTTACAACTCCAAGTCCGTATTTAATATTTTCCGAGTTGTAAAGAAAGTCTTGTAATCAATCACATTCTTTTCTTACTTTATGAGTAAGGTCCCTTAACAGAGCTGTAAGGGTTAACTCAACTCAATTGTCCCCGATTGTAAAGGTTACCTCGATCAAGAAGTACTAGATCGGATAAGGGAGCTTGTAAGTTTAGGAAAATATTGTAAGGAATTGTTTAAGGGAACAATTCGATAGAGTTAGTCCTTGTATTTTGTGGATTCAAAATAGTGAATTTGACTTGGTGCTTTGATTAGCACTATCCGTGGTTTTCTTCCCCGGGAGGGTTTCCACGTAAATCGTGTTATCACTTTTCGAGTCCAATCTAGACTTAGAATCTACTTGTTTAACTAATTTGTTGGAAAAATAATTTAATTTTCTCTATCACCCTATTCACCCCCTCTAGGGTGACTTAGACTCTCCACGAGCAAACCTTCAATTGGTATCGAGCTTATCCTTTCAAGAGGATCTCACCATCCGGAGGTATAAAGATCCGATGGCTCGGAACAATGGAGAGTTCGATGAAGAAAGATCATCTACCATACCACCAAAGTTCAAAGGGTCAAACTTCGCCCATTGGAAGAAGATGATAGAATGTTTCATGATGGACAACGATGAAGATGTTTGGCACATCATCCAAGCTGGCAACTACATTCCAATGAAGACGGAGAATGCAACTCTTGTACCTAAAGCCAAATCTGAGTTCACCATTGAGGAGACCGAGAAATTCGAAAGAACTTCAAAGCTATGAACACATTGATGTGTGCCATTAGCATCGAAGAATACAACAAGTTATCAGCCTATGACACAGCTAAAGAGATGTGGGACATACTTGTCAACACCTATGAAGAAACAAGCCAAGTGAAGCAGGCGAAGATAAGTCAATATCTTCATAAGTATGAGCTGTTCAAGATGGAGCCATAAGAAAACATCACTCGGATGTATATTCGGTTCACTAAGATTACCAATAATCTCAAATCTCTAAGTAGAAGGATTTCTCATGAAGAAATGTCCAGAAAGATTCTGAGAAGTCTACCAAAGAAGAGATGGGGTCCAAAAGTGACAACCATTGAAGAAGCTCGGAACCTCTCCGAACTAAGGCCAAACAAGCTTATTGGCAAGTTACTCACTCACGAGATTCAGTAGAGAAACTCCGAGCTCTTCGAGAATCGAAGAGGACCCTATGACACTCATAGCTAGCGGCTTCAAAAAATGATGAAGTACAAGAAGTGGGAAAAGAGGCCAAAGGATGAGTTCTACAAGAAAGATAAGAAGGACAGAAACGGTAAATATTGTTCTCCTTCCAAGTTATCTTGATCTAAGAACTCTAGTTGCTTTGAATGTGGGAGCAAGGAGCACATAGTCAAAGATTGTCCCAAGAGAAAGAAGGACGAGAAAAAGAAGGTGATGGCTACTACGAGTGATGACGACTCATCCGAAGAAGATGACTCGAGATGACTTTAAGTGTCTTATAGCACTTACGGACTCGAAGCTGAATAAGAGTTAGACAACAAGGACTCGAGAGATTGATGAGATAGTTGAATACTTTCTCAAATTTTCAAAAGTTGATCTAGCACGATATATTTTCACTTTGGAAGAAAAGTTAAATTCGACTCTTTCCAGTTCAAAGAACAAATTCGAGTCTCTTCTTGTTGAGAGTAATGTTTTGAAAAATGAATTGGAAAAGCTGAGACAAAATCTGAAAGAACTTAAGGCCACCACTCAAGCAAATGAGATTGTGTCCGAGTCACTTAGAACAGAGAATGAGCAAGCGAAAAGAAAGCTCAATGAGTCTCCGGAGCTTGTTTTGAAATTCACTCAAGGTCAAAAAACCTTGATATGTTATTAGGCTCTCGGTGTGTCTCCTTCAGGAAAGAAGGACTTGGTTTCAATGAAGAAGAGGAATCAAAATCCTATTCTAGTCTTTTCAAAAAGGATTCTAGAACTGTAAAGTTCGGGAAGGCTGAGCATGGTCCCATTCATACAAATAAATGGAGGACTAAGCCTAGACGAGCTTATAAGAAAAAGCCTTCTCCTCCCATTTACAAAAGAAAAGACTTTCAAAAGAAAGAGACACAAACTCAATTTTCTCGGAAGGAAGACTCGGAATTAGACCAGGTCCAAAGTTATTCAAATCTAGGTTCCCAAAAGTGCTCTTCCTCGAAAAGGACCTCAGTAAAGGGAGTTACTAGGTTTGTAAGAGGAAGTGAGAAAGGTTAGTTTGTATCTGTCTTGTAGGTAACTCGGAAGAAGAAGATAGGTCATTGGTACTTAGATAGTGGTTGTTCACACCACATGCCAGGAGATTTAAGACTCTTATTTGAGCTGGAAGATCCGAAAGAAGGGAAAGTCATTTTTGGAGATAACAACAAAGGTAAAATAATAGGGATTAGAAAAATTGGTGACGGAAACAACACAGTCAGCCCTGTCTACCTTGTCAAAGGACTCAAGTACAATATCCTTAGCATTTCTCAGCTATGTGACAAAGGTCAAGAGGTAATGTTCACTCGGACCAACCGCAACATCTCTAATGCGAGTCACAAAAGAGACTAAGCTCTCGAGTCCGAGGTCGAGTAACACCTATACTATATCTCTCTCGGATTCAAGTCGGAATTTATCTTGTTTAAAAGCTTCGTGAATGATGATTCATGGACTTGGCATCGTAGATTAGGCCATATTAGCATGCATACTATCAAGAAACTTGCATCTCATGGACTGGTTAGGGGTTTACCTAATTGTGCTTTTAAGAAAGATAAAATCGTGAGGCATGCACAAAAGGTAAGCAACTTAGATTATCTTTCAAGCTACTCAAAACTATATCTACATCCAAAGTGCTTGAATTGCTTCATATGGATTTGTGTGTTGAAATTCATGTTAAAAGTCTTGGAGGTAAATCATATGTACTTATCGTTGTTGATGATTTCTCACGATTTACTTGGGTGTGTTTTCTTAAGAACAAGAATGAAGCCTTCAAAGAGTTCACTAAGCTTTGCTGAAAAATTCAAGTGGAGTCTTAGACTCGGATCGAAGGATTCAAATTGACCACGGAACGGAGTTCGATTACTCAAAATTTTGCGGACTTACGTGACAAGAATGGTACCTCTCACAACTTCTCTCGCACCAAGAAGCCTTCAACGAGAATGGAGTAGTGGAGAGAAAGAATAGAACTCTTGAAGAAATAGGAAAGACTATGATGATCGAAAATGATCTACCTTATTATTTCGAGGTCGAGGCGATCAACACAGACAAATTACACACTCAATGGATACCTCATTAGACCCATCTTGAAGAAAACACCCTACGAGCTTTACAAAAGGAAGAGACCCAACATCTCATACTTCAAACCATTTGGATATAAGTGTTTTGTCCACAACAATGGTAAGGAGTATCCGAAAATGTTTGATGCTAGGTCATATGAAGGTATATTTTTGGGTTATTCATCTTATAGCTAAGCTTATCAAGTTTTTAACAAAAAAACTATCAAAGTGGAAGAAAGCCATGTTGTCTTTGATGAAATTGATCTTGGCATGACAAGTGAGTCTATATACTCGGATCTTATACTTAATAGAGATGAAGACGACCTTGTTGAAGCCGAGTTCGTAAAGAGTCAAAACATAATTACCGAGGCAACTCAAAATGGAGCAACTCGGAATGTTATGACTCGGATCGAACAAACTCAAGAGCCAGCTCAACATACTAAAGAACAAGTCAATGAGACTCAGCAAGATTAACAAACCGAAGATCATCCTGTTCAACTAACAAACTTGGTAAATCAAAGGATAGGTAAAGCTTTCAAATATGCATCTAGCCACCCACTTGAAATCATACTTTTTGACATCAACAGTGGGGTAAGAACTTGATCTTCTTTGCATAATCGATGTGCATTTTCTACATTCATATCATTAACGAACCCAAAAATGCACTAGAAGCCCCAAATGAGCCTGAATGGGTAGAGGTCATACAAGAAGAACTTAATCAACTTGAAAGAAACAAACTCCGGACTCGATCAAATGACCATCTAACCACTCAGTCATAGGAACCAAATGGGTTTTCAAGAACAAAGTAGATGAGGAAGGGATGGTTGTCGAAATAAGGCTAGACTTGTTGCCCATGGTTACAATCAAGAAGAAGGAATTGATTATGGGGAAACCTTTGCACTTGTTGCTAGGATTGAGGCAATTAGAATCTTGTTGGCATTTGCATCTAGCATGAATATCAAGCTTTATCAAATGGATGCTAAATGTGCTTTTCTGAATGGTTTCATTCAAGAAGAAGTCTATGTTGAGCAACCCTTGGATTTGAAAACTCAGAATTTCCAAGTCATGTTTTCAAATTGCAAAAAGCTTTATATGGTCTTAAACAAGCTCCCAAAGCTTGTTATGAAAGACTAAGCGGTTTCTTGGTTGAAAATGATTTCAAAAGAGATCAGATTGACAAACTCTTTTCATAAAAACCAAGGGGTTATTGCTCGGATCTATGTTGATGATATTATTTTTGGAGCTACTAATGAAACTCTGTGTTGAGTTTTACGAGTTGATGAGATAGGTGTTCCAAATGAGTACGATGGGAGAACTCAACTTCTTTCTTAGTCTAGAAATCAAACAAGACAACGATGACATTTATTTGCATCAATCCAAGTATACCAAGGAGCTTTTAAAGAAGTACAAACTATAAGATGTGAAGCATGCAGCAACACCTATGAGTAGCAGTTTGAAATTGGACTCGGATGAGAAAGGTAAAGCTATAGATCGAAACTCTATAGAGGTATGATCGGATCTCTACTTTATCTCACATCTAGTAGCCATATATCATATTCGATGTCTCGCTTTTGTGCAAGATTTCAAGCTAATCCAAAAGAATCACATCTTACTTGTGGTGAAGAGAATTTTTGATATCTTACAAGGACTCGGAATCATGGTCTATGGTTTTCAAAAGACCTAAAACTAACTCGATTGGATTTTCAAATGCTGATTATACTCGGATACAAAGTTGATAGAAAGAGCACATCTAGAGTGTGCCAATTTCTTGGTCAATCCCTGATCTCTTGGCACTTAAAGAAACAAAATTCTGTTGCTCTACCAACTAGCGAAGGTTTGTACATTGCAGTTGGAGCTTGTTGTGCTCCGATTATGTGGATCAAGTAGCACTTGAAGGATCTAGGGCTATCATTCACATCTATCCAAATCAGGTGTGACAATCGAGTGCACTCAGCATTACCAAGAATCCGGTTCAGCACTCAAAGACAAAGTACATTGAGGTCGGGTATCATTTTCTAAGAGACCACTCGAGAAAGGTGATATTGAACTTGAATTCATTCCTATGAATTTTCGGTTAGCTAATATTTTCACTAAGCCACTTAGTGAAGATCAATTTTGCTTTATTAGATATGAGCTTGGTATGATTAATGCATGATTATGTGATTTCTAAGTGAATTTTCCTTACATAATTATGTGTTATATGTTTTCTTTTGTTTTAATAACAAATGGATTAGTTGACCGAGATAAACTAAGCTATGAGTTATTAGTTCTCCGAGTGTTACGAGTCACTCAAAAACATACTTGGGTCGGACTCAATTTTTGATCAAAATGGACATCAAAGTTCGGAATTATCTCTAGATAAATAGAGAATTTTAGAAATATTTTTTTCGAAAAGTATTTCTCCTCTCTCTCTCTCTCTTTCTCTGCAGCGCATTTCGATAAGAGAAAACTAGTCGTTGAAAGAAATATGCTGGAATTATAGTCATTAAAGAGCATAACGTCACACCCGTCCGAGACTCGTCGTCGAGCTTCGAGTCGATCGAAGGCCAAAAGTCATTTCTTTTCACTATAAATAACATCCCTTTGCCTTCTTTCTATTGCTTTGCGTTTCACTCTTCTCTCTCGAAATCTCTACTCTCTCATATTCAATCTCTCGAATTCTAAGCACTCTTTCTTTGCTCTTTCTCGTGTCCTCTCTATTTCTCAAATCACCATGCCTAAAAGAGGTTCATCACCTGAGTTGTTGGGGTTTGTCACCAAAAGCCCCGCACCAAAACTCCTCAAGAGGGTACCTCCAACCCCTCAAAATCTTTGTCACCCAACACTTTACGTTGGATGACAAGTTCTTCCAAACCACATCGTTTTCGTGGTTAAAACACATTCAAGACACTGGAGTTTACAATTATTTGTGCTTCAGTGATTTCATCTATCCGGAACTCATCGTCGAGTTCTATTCAAACATGTCCCATTCTGAAGGTGTCATCACCTCAAAAGTCCAAGGGAAGGTCATTCGCATTAACCTCCCTCTTCTTCAAAAACTTTTCAAAGTTTCTTCCCTCTTTCTAAACTCAATCCTATTCATTTCATGGAAGTCGCAGATGACTTCTTTGGAAAGTATGCCAAAGAAGTACCTAAGTCACGAAAGAACTTCTCGGTGACTCGGATGAGATCGGAGGCAAGACTCGCTCTATTTCATTCTAATGAGAACCTTCTTTTCTCATCATTCTAGTAAGGAGAATCCTAACTCCAAGATTCTCAAAGCCTTGTTTGACATTCCGGAGGGCTACGATGTAGACCTCTTTCCTTTCATTATTGAGCAAATGGCCTATGTTCCAACTTATTCCAAAAAATCCGCTCCTTTTCCCTTCGGAGCTCTCTTGACGTTTGTTTTTAAACAATTCAAGATTACACTCCCTCATATCCAAATGTTATTTCGAGGCTGCCATTGTGGTTAGCGAAAAGAGCTTCAGGCTACGGGTACCGGGAAATCAAGCCCGGTGTCCGGGTTCATGGTCCGAGTTGAAACCTCCCTCACCCCCTCCTACTCGGACTTAGACTCCTCTACCACTTCCTCCTCCCTTGCTGGTCCCTTTACCTCTCAACCACCTCCTTCAGCCTCTGCTGCTATGTTTACCGTATTGGTAGACAAGGTTGCTTCTATGTCCGAAGAACTTCAAGACACCTTCCGCTCTCTAAAAATGTCCTTCAAGGCCTAGTTATCAACCGGATGACCAGGCCGAGTCTTAGATCCAGGAGAACCAGGATCTCGCTAATCGAGCTTAAGGGCATCATCAATGAGCGGCGCGAGCAGCTCAACTTCTTCAAGAACACGAGATCCAAGGCTACCCGGGACCTAGAAAGTTTAGATACTTCGAGGAGTCCTCCAGCCCAGCCAAGACTACCTCGACCGAGGTAAAAGAAGAAGTCGAGCGGCCCGAGCCGAGGAGGAGAAGGAAGAGGAGAAAGAAAAAGAAGAGGCTGCTTAACCCGAGGGCTAAGGTGCATCGGCTCTCGAACTGGGACCGATCTCCTCGGATAACGATCCGAGTGGGTCAAAACAAGTTGGGGACGTTGGTAAGTCCATAGCTCGCTAAGTCAAAAGCACCACCTTCTATTGTCTTCCGGGAGGATGAGCTCGAGGAAGACATGCCCCTGGCTCGGACAACCGGGACGGAGTAACTTCCGGACATCCCTGTGCTGCCGCCACCACGATCATCCACTCCTCCCAAGCACATCGGCGTCGATGCATTGTCTGTCCCTCCTCTCGATAGCATGCCCCCTCCTCTTAATTTTTTTGTTTTGTCCAACATCAATTGTATTTTTTTTTTGCTATTTTCTTCCCTCTTTTTGATGAAATGTTGGGGAGAGAATATAGAAAACTTGATGTTATGTTTAGGGGAGCTCACCTTCTCTTTCTTTGAGCAATGAATGAATGAATATTTTTTCTAAACAGAATTATTTTCTAAGTTAGATATTTCGATTGCTTTTCTCGCTCTAATATGATCTGTTCATTTATTTACTTTGATGTATTATCCGCATAATCGTTATGAGTGATGATATGATCCGCAATGCATTTTATAAGTATGGAATGCTTCTCTTCTGTCACTCTTTGCTCTAATATCTTCCGATCGGTGAAAATAAAAAATCATGTTTCACACTAACAAGTTTCTATCTAAGTGCTTAATGCCTTTCATAAAAAGGGGAGATTGAAGACTCGGTTTCTAACTCTAAGTCATTCGAGTATTACATGAAGACTTAGGTATAAATTCTCTCTCTCTTAAGTTTTGATTTCAAGTCATTATAAGTTCTATAGAAACTCGTGTGTAAGTTTTAATTCTGTTCTAACCGACACGAAAGCACCTTATTGCACATCTCCTACACTGATGTTTACGAGTCACTCGGACATCACTCAGAACCATCGCATGCTCAAATAATTCTCCGACACTTTTATTCCGAGCACTAATTGTGTTTTTTAATGCAAAAAGAATTACACCGCTAATTCATTATTCTAAGTCAGTTTATTTCTTTGAGAATTATTTGACCAGATCAAGTTGTTATACTTTGATATTTTATTCTCTCAACTTGATTATCCTTAGGATTGACTCGGATGAAATTTGAGTATATTGAATATTAGACTCGGAAAATTCCATTCTTCTAGGCCAAAGATAATTAAGCTTTTAATTTTGCTAATTTAATTATTATCTGTGTGTAATCTTGGACCAAAGTACTTTATACTTTGAGAACCAATGTGAATTTCTTTTATAGGTTATTTAAACGAGGCTAACTCATTTTTGAAATACAAAAGCAACCGGCTTCTAGTCGTCAAACACCAGCGAGAAAAGTTTTACCTACTTCTAGACATGGCTCGGACACGCGTGTCGGGGTTGTCTATTTCCAAAATTGGAAAACCCCAACTCTAGGCTTAACGGTTGTTTCCACCACAACTTTCTGTCACCACCTAGTGATTGGACTATCTGTTGGAGCCAAGAGCCGTTGCACAACATTCACATCCCAACCTATCTTTTCCGAGTGACTTAAAAGAACCGTTATAATGGCTAGTGAAGACTTTTGTCTAGAACCAAGACTCAATGGTCACTCTGCCTGGTGGGCTATAAATAGAAGTCAACTCACAAGACTAGAAGATTGTTGAACATTTATTGTTGAACACATTACTTGAGCTGAAATTATTGTTCTCACTCTTACTCAATCTTTTATTTACAATTCCTAATCTGTATTTAATATTTTCCGAGTTGTAAAGAAAGTCTCATAATCAGTCACATTCTTTCTTACTTTCCGAGTAAGGTCCCTTGACTTAAGCTGTAAGGGTTAACTCAGCTCGGTTGTCCCCGATTGTAAAGGTTTTCTCGATCGGGAAGTACTAGATTAGATAAGGGAACTTCGAGTCTAGGAAAACATCGTAAGGAATTGTTTAAGGGAGCAATTCTGGTAGAGTCAATGCTTGTATTTTGTGGATTCAAAATAGTGGATTTAACTTGGTGCTTGGATTAGCACCGTGCGTGATTTTCTGCCCCGGGAGGGTTTCCACGTAAATATGTGTTATCACTTTTTGAGTCCAATCTAGACTCGGAATCTGCTGTTTAGCTGATTTGTTAGAAAAATAATTTAATTTTCTCCATCACCCTATTCAACCCCCTCTAGGGTGACTTAGACTCTCCACGAGCAAACCTTCACAAACTACCTAAAAATTTAAAGGAAGGGAAAGAAATCACCTTAGGTTCCCTCCCAAGAAGCACTTCTTTAAGATCTTTAGCTAGACCCAGCTCTAATTATGCATCTAAGGCAAGAGGATAATCCGGAAGGAAAAGAAACATCTAAAGAAACATCCCTCCTTTGTCACGGACTTCAAAATTGAACTCATGTAAAAGAAGGGACCATTGGAGAAAGAGATAATGCTCATCCTTCTTAAACATAGGGTACTTCTAACTAGCCTTATCTAGGATCATTAGCTATCGTGGGCGATCACTATCAAATGGGCCACTATCACATTTGAACTTCTAGTTGAGGTCCAAATCAAGAGCTCTAACGTATAGAGCATTAACCAAAGCCAGCTTCAACCTAGCACACTCATTTAAACAAACTTCATTAAATACATAGGGAAATGCCCTTGTCCGAGTGTCGGCATACAGAATTTTTCAACCCCGACCACCTTAGCATTGACAAGTTCATGTGCTTCATGTGGAGGTTTATCACAAGCTACTTCTTTAATCACTTTAACACCATAACATTCAGCATAATTGGGAAACATCATCTTCTCAAAGAAATCAAATTTAGCGTGATGCTCCCCATATCAAAGGTCAATATCCCTTTTTAACATCAATTTTACACCTAACAGTAGCCAAGAAAGGCCTCCCAAGAATGATTTGGGTACGGGTATCCTCAGTCATTTCAAGAATTAAAAAGTCCATAGGCACAAAGAAATCACCAACTTTGACAGGAATGTCCTCTAAAATACCCAAAGGATATGTCACGGAACAATCCACTTATTAAAGAGAAATAGTGGTGGGTCGTAACTTATGTAAGTCCAAATTCTTGCATAAATAATAGGGCATCAAGCTCACACTTGAACCCTAATCATATAAAGCACAATTAATGGATGAAGGTTTGCTCTTGGAGAGACTAAGTCACCTTATAGGGGGTGAATAGGGTGCTGAGAAAACTTAAACAAGTAATGGAAGAATAAAACTGGAAATGACTCTAAGGAAAGTCGGAGTCTAGATTGGACTCGAGAAAAGTACTAACTCGAAAGTTACGTGGAAACCCTCCTGGGGCGAGAAAACCACAGTCAGTGCTAATCCAAGCACCAAGTCAAATCCACTATTTTGAATCCACAAAATACAGTAGAAAGACTCAACCAAAATTGCTCCCTTAGACAATTACTTACAAGATTTTCCTATACTCGAAATTTCCTTATCTAATTAAGTACTTCCTAATTGAGGTAACCTTTATAGTTAGGGACAATTGAGCTAAGTTAACCCTTACAGCTCAGTCAAGGGACCTTACTCGAAATTAAGAAAGAGTGTTTGTAACAGATTACAAGACCTTACAACTCGGAAAGATGTTAAGTACGAGTTGGAGTTGTAAGTAGAAGATTGAGTATGAAATACAATGACTTTTGCTTAAGTGCGTGTATTGACAGTTTATACACCAAATCTTCAAGTCTTGAGAGTTGGCTTCTATTTATAGATAACCAAGCAGATTAGCCATTTTGACTATCTTCGACAACAAGTCCTTTATGACCGTTGCAATGGTTTTTCGAGTCACTCGGAAAAATGTTAACTCGGTTGAGGTGTGAAGGTTGGGCAACGGCTCTTGACTCCTTTGGAAGTCCCAATCTACTGGTGGTGTCCGAAAAGTAGGGCGGAAACCATCGTTGAGCTTAGCGTTGCAGTTTTCCAGTTTTGAAAACAGAAAATCCCGACACAATGTCCGGTCTTCGGTCGAGAGGTAGAAAAAGCCTTGTTTACTTGGTGATTTGACATCTTGAAGCCGGTTACTTTTGTAAGTCGAAAATAGGATAGCCTTGTTTGAATAGCCTACAAAAGTAAATCAATTTGGTTCTCAAAGTATAAAATACTTTGGTCCAAGGTTAGACACATATAATAATTTAATTAAGATAATTAAGTGCATAATTATCCGACTCCTAAAAGAGTGGAATTTTCCGAGTCTAATATCCATTATACTCAAATTCCATCCGAGTCAATCTAGAGGTAAAGCAAGTCGGATAAAGAACATCGGAGTAAAAAGACTTGATCTAGACTGCCAATGTTCAAACCAAACATGCTGACTTAGAAGGTTGAATTAACACAATAATTCAATCAAGCTTAGATCATGAAGTCGAGATCTGAGTTTATGCACATATGAGTGAGTGTTTGAACATGCAACATATCCGAGTGTTGTCCGATTGACTCGAAGCTGTGTGCGAAATGATAAGCAAGAATATGCTTTCTAAGTCGAGTCACAATCAGTTGAGAACATATGCGATACTTTCGTAACACTCAAAAAGATGGTATATCACTCGGAAAAGCTTTTAAAACGAGATAGAATGACTTTTAATCAAAACCTTATAAGAGATGAAGTCTTATACCTGATTCCTTGATGGAACTCGAGAATGACATGTATGTAAGGTCCGAGTCTTCAATCTCCCCTTTTTGATGAAAGGAATTCCATACTTAGACAAAAACTTTGTTAGTGATATAGATCCGGTTTTTCATCCTTTCTCAAAGGATCAGTCGGAAAAACATGATAGAATTGTGTAGAGTAAATATAGTGAATGAAACTTATATTCTATCGGAGCGAATAAGCTGAGATTGCATAAAAAGAGCTTAAGTATCAAAGCAAGAAAATAATTGAGTATTAGAGCAATGATAGACATATTTGTCGAATCGGAGCAAACACAAAAATACTGAGCAAGAAATTGAAACTCGAAATAATAAACTCGAAATAATGGCTTTAAGTAGTAAACTCAGAATTATTTTCAACTCGGAAGGCATATAGCAGGATTATTAATGAAATTTCATTATAATTTAAACTAAAGAGTTTACACAAAAGAGGGTGAGAGAAACTCCCCTAAACATGACAACAAATTTTTCTTTCTATTCTCCCCTTGCCTTTCAGCAAAACAAAGGGAGGAAGAATGTATCAAGTAGATACTGATTTGATGTCCGGACAAAAAAATTGAAAACAGAAAAAAAATTAAGATTGAGGAGATGGAGCGATCCGAGTCGAGGATGGCGGACAAGCGGTGCGCCTTCGCTGATATGACCTAGAGGATGATAATGAACGAGGCGGAGGCAGCACGGGATCTCTGGAATGGGCTAAGCTCCGAGTGGGCGACCCAAAACAAGGCCGTCCAGAGGCTCATCCTCCTGGAATTCGACCGATGGATGGGTGTGCTCGGGCTGACCGGCTGCGACCGACCATGGTCAGCGGGGTCTTCCGACCCTCTTAGACTACTGTCCGAGCTGATCATATCCGGTTAGGGTTCCGGAGCACCTTGGCCCTCTGTTGCTGCTGCTGCTTGTTCTACATCATTCTCCCCTTCCTCGGATGGAGCTGGCTCAGCCGCAGGCCCCGCTTCTTCTTCTTCTTCTTCTTCTTCTTCTCCTTCTTCTCCCCCTTTAGAGGAGGACTTGGCTGGACTCAAGGATTCTTCAAATGTTTCGAGTCCATCGGATCTCGAGCCGCCTTGGAGCACCGTTCTCGAAGGAGCTCAATCAGCTCCCTCTACTCCTTAACCAGTGCCCTCATCTCGAGAAACACGTCTTGCTTGCTCTCGGATTTGGGATTGGGCTGTTTTCTAGTTAATGGTCATAGTCCGAAGGACGAGTCTTGAATAACCGGAGGGTGTCCTTGAACTCGGTGGACACCGAGGAGAGCTTGTCCATGATAGCGGAGGACAAGGCGGAAGAAAGAATTTGAGAAACACCCGAGGTGGAGGCACCACCAGGTGGAGGAGGTAGAGAGAGAGTGGGCTGAGTCTAAGTCTAAGGCGGAGAAGGGGGCCTCGGTTTTGAGCTATAGACCCGGATACCCGGTTGGGTCTCCTGGTATCCATACCCAAGAAGTTCCTTTTTGCTAACGACAATGGCAGCGTTAAAAACCACGTTAAGATCCGAGGGAAGAGGAACTTTGAATTGTTTGAATATAAGGGTGAGAAGAGCCCCGAAAGGAAGTGGGGTGTTCTTCTTGTTCCGAGTCCGAGCAGGCACAACCGCCATCTACTCGACTATAGCGGAAAGAGGTCTACTTCGTAGCCGTCGAGAATGTCGTAAAGAGCTTTGAGGTGCCTGGAATTAGGGTTCTCCAAGTAATCTAGAGATGATTTCGAAGTTTGATGTCCATTTTTCTTTAAATCTAAGTCTCGACTCGGTTAAGTTTCTAAGTGACTCGAAACCGCAAACAACTAATTACTATCAGCTCAGTATCATTGGTTCAATCGAACTAATGGCTATTAAAGAAAGTAAGCACACAACACATAATTATGCAAAGTAATTTCACTCATAAAAGCACATAATCATGCATTAATCATGCCAAGCTCATTCCTAATAAAGCAAAACCGATCCTCACTAAGGGGCTTAGTAAAGATATCAGCTAATTGAAGATTGGTAGGAATGAATTCAAGTTCAACATCAACCTTTTCGGAATGATCTCTCAGAAAATGATACCGACCTCAATATGTTTAGTCTTTGAGTGCTCGAACTCGGATTCTTGGTGATGCTGATTGCACTTTGATTATCACACTTGATTGGAACTTATTTGAATGAAAGTCCAAGATCTCTTAAGTGTTTCTTTATCCATAAAATTTGAGCACGGCATGCTCCGGCTGCAATATACTCAGCTTCAGCAGTTGATAGAGCTACTGAGTTTTGCTTCTTTGAGTGCCAAGATATCGTGGATTGACCCGAAACCGGCAGGCTCTTGAAGTGCTCTTTCTATCTACTTTGTATCCAGCATAGTCGGCATCCGAGTATCCAGTGAGAGTCGGTTCCGAGTCTCTAGAGTACCATATACCCAAATTCCGAGTCCCTACAAGATATCTCGAATATTCTCTTCACCGCAATGAGATGTGATTATTTTGGATTAGCTTGAAATCTTGCACACAAACAGACACTAAACATTATGTCTGGTCTATTGGAAGTGAGATAGAGCAAAGATTCAATCATACCTCGGTAGAGTTTTTATCTACTGCTTTACCTTTCTCGTCCGAGTCTAGTTTTATCGTCTGCTGCTCAAAGGTGTTGTTGTATGTTTCGCATGTTGGAGTTGGTACTTCTTCAATAGCTCCTTGGTATACTTTGATTGGTGGACATAGATGCCATCTTTGTCTTGCTTGATTTGTAGACCAAGGAAGAAATTGAGTTCTCCCATTATACTTATTTGAAATTCCTGTCTCATTAACTTAGAAAAATCTCGACACGTAATTTCATTAGTAGCTCCAAAAATTATGTCATCTACATAGATCCGAGCAATAAGAAAGTCTTTCCCCTTCATTTTTATAAAAAGAGTTTTGTCAATCTGACCTTTTCTAAAATCATTTTCAACCAAGAAATTTCTCGAGTCTTTCATACCAAGCTCTGGGAGGTTGTTTAAGACCATAGAAAGCTTTTGCAATTTGAAAACATGATTTGGAAATTCCGAGTTTTCAAATACTGGGGTTGCTCAACATAGACTTCCTCTTCAATGAAACCATTAAGAAAAGCACATTTAACATCCATTTGATATAACTTGATATTCATGCTAGATGAAAATGCCAATAAGATTCTAATAGCTTCAATTCAGCTACAGGTGCAAAGGTTTCCCCATAATCAATTCCTTCTTCTTGATTGTAATCTTGAGCCATAAGTCTAGCCTTATTTCTGACTACCAACCCACCTTCATCCAGTTTGTTCTTGAAAACCCATTTGGTTCCTATGACTGGGTGATCGGAAGGTCGTTTGGTCGAGTCCGGACTTGGTTTCTCCCAAATTGATTGAGTTCCTCTTGCATGGCCTCTACCCATTCAGGTTCATTTAGGGCCTCTAGTGCATTTCGGGTTCGAGTTAATGATATGAATGCAGTGAATGCACATAGATTTTGAATAGTGGAACGAGTTCTTACCCCATTGTTGATATCGTAAAAGATGTTTTCTAGTAGGTGACTAGAAACATATTTGAATGCTCTACCTGTTCTTTGGTTCACCAGATCTGTAGGTTGAATTGGTTTATCTTCGATGAGTCCGTTACTGAGTGAGCTTGTTCATCTGATTGACCTTCAACATTCTAAGCTGGCTCTTGAGTCGTCTTATTCGAATCACGTTGTTCGAGTCACTTCATTTTGAGTGACATTGATTTGATTCTTGATGAGCTCATTTTCATCAAGATCATCATCTCTGTTAAGCTTCGGATCTAAGAATGTTGACTCACTTGGTTTCTCATGTTCAATCTTATCAAACACAACGTGGATGCTTTCTTCCACTTTGTTAGTTCTTTTATTGAAAATACGATATGCTTTGCTATGAGATGAATAACCAAGAAAGATACCTTCATCTAACCGAGCATCAAACTTGGTCGAGTGATCCTTACCATTGTTGTGAACGAAGCACTTACATCTAAAGGGTTTGAAGTATGAAATGTTGGGTTTCTTCCCTTTGTAGAGCTCGTATGGAGTTTTCTTCAGGATGGGTCCGATGAGGCTTCGTTCAACGTGTAGTTTGTCTGTGTTGATCGCCTCAGCCCATAAATAGTAGGGTAGATTATGTTCAATCATCATTGTCCTAGCTATTTCTTCAAGAGTTCAGTTCTTCCTCTCCACCACTCCATTTTGTTGAGGAGTTCTTGGTGCTGAGAAGTTATGAGAGATGTCATTCTTGTCACGGAACTCTGCAAATTCCGAATAGTCGAACTCCCTTCCATGTTCGGTTCGAATCCTCTAGATCCGAGTCCGAGACTCAACTTGGATTTTCCTGCAGAGCTTGCTGAACTCTTTGAATGCTTAATTTTTGTGCTTAAGAAAACACACCCAAGTAAATTGTGAGTAGTCATCAACAATAACAAGTACATATGATTTACCTCCGAGACTCTTGACAGGGATTTCACCACATAAATCCATATGCAACATTTCAAGCACCTTGGATGTGGAAACAGTTTTCAGAGATTTGAAAGATGATTTGACTTGTTTTCCCTTTGTGCATGCTTCACAGATTTTATCTTTCTTAAATACACAATTAGGCAATCCTCCGACTAAACCATGAGATGCAAGTTTCTTGATGGTATGCATGCTAACTTGACGTAGTCTACAATGCCATGTCCATGAATCGTCATGAAGAGATGCTTTTAAACAAGATAAATTCTAACTCGGGTCGAAAGAGGAATAGTATAAGTGTTACCCGATCTCGTTACCCGAGAGCTTGATTTCCTTGGTAGCATCATCGGAGATATAGCAGTTGATCCGAGTGAATCTTACCTCTTAACCTTTGTCACATAGTTAAGAGATGCTGAGCAGATACTTTAACCCTTTGACAAGGTATACTAGGCTGACTAGATTGCTTCCTTTTCCAATCTTGCCTATCCCAATTATCTTGCCCTTGCTATCATTTCCAAATGTGACTTTTCCTCCCTTGTAATCTTCCAGCTCGGAAAAGAGTCTTGAATCTCCTAACATGTGGTGTGAGCATCCACTGTCTAGGTACCAATGCCCTTTTGTTCTTTTCTAAGCTACCTGCAAGTTAGAAATAAACTAACCTTTCTCACTTCCTCTAACGAACCCAAGTAACTCCCTTTACTCGTGGTCCTTTTCAGAGGAAGTAGACTCTTGGGAACCGAGATTTGAATAACTTTGGGTTTGGTCTAATTTGGAGTCTTTCTTTTAGAGAACTGAGTATGTGTCTCTTTCTTTTGAAGAGCTTTTCTTTTATAAACAGGTGGAGGAGGTTTTCTCCTGTAAGCTGGTCCAGGCTCGATCCTCCTTTCATTCTTATGAATGGGACCGTGCTCAGCCTTCTTGAACTTCACGAGTTCGGAATCCTTTTGAAAAGCTCCGAGTAGGAATTGGATTCCTCCTCTTTCTTAAAACCAAGTCCTTCTTTTACGAAGGAGACACATTAAGATCCTAAGAGCATATCAAGGTTTTTCGACCTTGAATAAATTTTAAAACAAGCTCTTGAGACTCGTTGAGCTTTTGCTTCGGTTGCTCATTTTCTCTTTTGAGTGACTTAGACTTAGTCTCATTGGATTGAGCACTAGTCTTGAGTTCTCTTAGAGTAAGTCTCAGTTTTTCCAATTCATTTTTCAATGAGATGCTCTCGAAGTAATTGACTCAAGTTGTTCTTTAAACCGAGAAGAATCAAAATTGGACTTTTCTTCCAAAGTAAAGATATATTTGGCTAAATCAACTTTGGAGAATTTGAGGAAGTATTCAATTATCTCATGAGGATTTGTTTCCTCACTGTCTAAGTGATTTGAGTCGGACTCGATTCGGCCTCCGAGTCCGAGAGTGCCATAAGACATTTTGAATCATCCGAGTCCTCATCATCTTCGGATGAGTCTTCATCACTCCAAGTGGCTATCATAGCCTTTTTCTTCTTTCTATCTCTCTTTCTTCCGGGACGAGTCTTTGACTATGTTTTCCTTGCTACCACATTCAAAATAGCTAGAGTTCTTAGTTAAAGATAACTTTGAAGGAGAGGAATGTTTACCTTTTCTGTCCTTCTTGTCTTTCTTGTAGAACTCTTCTCTTGGCTTCTTATCCCAACTTTTGTGCTTCATCATTCTTTTGAAGCCTCCGGCGATAAGTGCCATTGGATCCTCTTCGAGTCGGATGAGCTCGGATTTGCTTCTCTGTTTTCCGAGGCCTTCGGTGCAATGTTCCTTTTAGTGCTGGCCTCTACATCCTCCTCTTCCAGGTGGATCTCATGGGTGAGTAGCTTCCCAATGAGTTCGTCCGGCTTTAATAAGGACAAGTTATGTGCCTCTTCGGTGGTTGTCACCTTGGGACCCCATCTTCTCTTGGGTAGACTTCTAGGTATCTTTCTACATATTTCCTCGTGGGAAATCTTTCTACCCAGAGATTTGAGATTATTGGTAATCTCGGTGAAGCGGATGAACATCCGAGTAATGTTCTCTTCCGGCTCCATCTTGAATAGCTCATACTTGTGATGATATTAGCTTATCTTTGCTTGTCCGACCTGGCTTGTGCCTTCATAAGTGTTGACAAGTGTGTCCCACGATTCTTTGGCCGTGTCACAGTGCAGACGTTCGGTTGTGTTCTTTTGAGCTGATAGTCACATCGGAATGTTCATCGCCTTGAAGTTCTTTTTGAACTTCTCCGCTTCATCAGCGGTATACTCGGACTTTATTTTGGGCACGAGTCTTGTTTCTTCCATCTTCATTGGAATATAGTTCCCCACTTGTATGATGTTCCGGACATCTTCATCATGATCCAAATAGGAAACATTCCATAAGCTTCTTCCAAGTGCACGAAATTACATCCTTTGAACTTTGGTGGTCTCGTTGGAAGATCTTCCTTCATCGAACTCTCCATTGTTCCGAGCCATTTGATCTTTAAACCTTTGGATGGTTAGATCCTTTCTCAAAGGCTAGGCTCGATACCAATTGAAGGTTTGCTCTTAGAGAAACTAAGTCACTCTAGATGGGGGTGAATAGTGTGATGAGGAAATTTAAACAAGTAATGGAAGAATAAAACTAGAAATGACTCCGACGAAAGTCCGAGTCTAGATTGAACTTAGAAAAGTATTAACTCGGAAAGTTACGTGGAAACCCTCCTGGGGCAAAAACCATGGTTAGTGCTAATCCAAGCACCATTTTGAATCCACAAAATACAGTAGAAAAACTCAACCGAATTGCTCCCTTAGACAATTCCTTACAAGATTTTCCTAGACTCAAAAATTTCCTTATCTAATCTAGTACTTCCTAACCGAGGTAACCTTTACAGTTAGGGACAACCGAGCTGAGTTAACACTTACAACTCAGTCAAGGGACCTTACTCAGAAAGTAAGAAAGAGTGTTTGTAACAGATTACAAGACGTTACAACTTAGAAAGATGTTAAGTACAGAGTTGGAGTTGTAAGTAGAAGATTGAGTATGAAATACAATGACTTTTTCTTAAGTGCGTGTATCGACAGTTTATGCAGCAAATCTTCAAGTCTTGAGAGTTGGCTTCTATTTATAGATAACCAAGCATAATAGCCATTTTGACTATCTTCCGATCGGAAGTCCTTTATGACCGTTGCAATGGTTTTTCGAGTCACTCGGAAAGATGTTAACTCGATTGAGGTGTGAAGGTTGGGCAACGGCTCTGGACTCCTTTGGAAGTCCCAATCTACTGGTGGTGTCCGAAAAATAGGGTGGAAACCATCGTTGAGCTTAGCGTTGTAGTTTTCCAGTTTTGGAAACGGACACTCCGACACATTGTCCGGTCTTCGATAAGAGGTAGAAAAGGCCTTGTCTGCTAGTGATTTGACATCTTGAAGCTGGTTACTTTTGTAATTCAAAAATAGGATAGCCTTGTTTGAATAGCCTACAAAAGTAAATCAATTCGGTTCTCAAAGTATAAAATACTTTGGTCCAAGGTTAGACACGAGATAATAATTTAATTAAGATAATTAAGTGCATAATTATCCGACTCCTAAAAGAGTGGAATTTTTGAATCTAATATCCATTATACTCAAATTCCATCCGAGTAAGTCTAGAGGTAAAGCAAGTCGGATAAAGGATATCGAGTAAAAAGACTTGATCTAGACTGCCAATGTTCAAACCAAACATGCTGACTTAGAAGGTTGAATTAACACAATAATTCAATCAAGCTTAGATCATGAAGTCGGATCCGAGTTTATGCACATATGAGTGAGTGTTTGAACATATCCGAGTGTTGTCTAATTGACTCGAACTATGTGTGAAATGATAAGCAAGAATATGCTTTACGAGTTAGTCATAATCAATTGAGAACATAAGCGATAGTTTCGTAATACTCGAAAAGATGTTATATCACTCAAAAAGCTTTTAAAACGAGATAGAATGACTTTTAATCAAAACCTTATAAGAGATGAAGTCTTAGACCTGATTCTTTGATGGAACTTAGAATGATGTATATGTAAGGTCCGAGTCTTCAATGGACACATTCCTACTCGGGAATGGGATGGAAAAACTCCTAGGATCTTTAAGCTTTTCAGGAAGCTTATTTTAAACTACTTGCACTACACTCCTCACTCAATGTAATAGTCTCATGCTCATTCAATGTCCTCTTTTTGAAGAGGATCTCTTTCAAAAATTTAGCATACAAGGGTATTTGAGTTAAATCATTAATAAAAGGGATGTTCATATTGCATTTCTTAAGCATCTCCAAAAACTTCCCAAATTTCTTATCATGCTTAGCCTTAACGAATTTTTGAGGAAAAGGCGAAGGTGGCACATAGGGCTTAGGGGAGGAGTTTTGGGTGCTTCACTCCCATTCTTGGACATATATTCACTACTCAAATCATTTGGCTTATTAGGAGTTTTATCATAGTCATTCTCACTCTTCCGAACATCAATAACAACATGGAGACCCTCAAGGTGTTTTTCACTTCACAAGATAATGGTGTTGAAATGTTCTCTACGGTTAATTTCAGGTTGGCTAGGAAGCTTACTGGGAGGACTAGAGGAAGAGCTAGCTTGGCTAGCAATTTGAGTTTTAAGCATTTTATTACGGGTAGCTAAAATTTCAACTTTTGTAGCTAACTGTTTGATAATCTCATCTTGCTTTTGTTAAGCCAAAAGCATGCTTTTCATCATGACCACCAAGTTCGACTTTTGGGGCACTTGTGGTTGGGTAGGTCTTTGGAATCCAGGAGCGGGTGGTTTTTGGACTTGTTTTTGACCCATGAGATTATTATTTCGGTAGGAAAAATTAGGGTGATACCTCAATCTAGGGTTATAAACATTAGAGAAAGGGTCAAAGTTTAGCCTTAGGCTCGGGTTGCCAATAAAATTGGTTGGGACGGTTGGTTCATTGCTAGCCATACCCATAGGACAAAACAATGTCTCATGCTCATAAGACCTACATGAAGCACATGGAAGGAGAGGGGCAACATCCACATTCAAACGATCCATTTTTTAGTAATAGAATCAATTTTAGCATAAAGGATAGAAACCGCATCAACATAGAGCTTACCTCTCATTCTCTTGGAACGGGGTTTGGACCATTGAAAACTATTAAGCACCATTTGCTCAATCAAAGTGTGGAGCTTATCAACAAACTTGCTCATGATGTTCTCTCCGGCCTACGCAAGAATGGTGACTCTCAATTGATCATCAACCCCATTGTGGAAAGCTTGAATGGGGACCCATGGCTCAAATCCATGTTGGGGGCATTGGTGAAGGAGATTCTTGAACCTTTCCCATGCATCATATAATGTCTCATCCGGCTCTTGAGCAAAGTGGAAATTTGGTTCCTCAAGCTTGTCAACTTGCTTAGTGGGAAGTATTTCACCAAGAATGCACTTGCAAGTTAATCAAAAGTGCTTATTGAATTCACTGAAAGAGAGTCTAGCCACTCTTATGCCTTCCCTTCAAGTGAAAATGGAAACAATCGCAGCTTGATTACATCCAGGTGAAGCCCGTTCACCTTGAAAGTATCACAAGCTTGGCGAAATATGTGAATATACCCGTTAGGTTCGTCATTAGGGAGACCATCGAAAGGAGCGATCCTCACCAAGTTGATGAGAGAGTTCTTCGGCTCAAAATCATTCACCGCAATATTTAGAACATTGATGGCCGTCGGTGGATTAGTTACATTGGGTGTCACATATTGCCCAAAAGTTCTTCTTTCTTCACCGGCCATCTCGAGATTTTTCTTGGAGTTTGCTTCTTCATAGACTTCTCTAGCCTTTGCTTCTTCTGTCCGAGTGGAAGGTTCGCTTGATTTCGAGGATCAAACTCGAAGAATTTATCTTTTTGCATGCAAGGAGAGAAAACATAGCAAGAACAAAAACAAAACTACCAACGCAATCAAAACAGAAAAAGAAAATAAAACACTTAGTCAATTTGAGAGTATTCGTCTAATGGTTTCTAGAGACAGAGTCCCCAGTAACGGTGCCAAAAACTTGATAGGCTGTAAGCGCACGATGTATGATTGTAGCAAGTCAAAGTTGATTCCACAAGGACTTAATTTAGCAACGTAATAAACTAGTCTGTCTACTCAATTGCTAAGCAAATCAGGTTTTGAGTTGGTTGTTTGCTAAACTAATTCTAAATATTAAATTCAAGAAAATTAATCTAGGATTTAATCAAGGGACAAAAAGCACCTAATGATTTGATTTCCTAATAATGAGTTCTATTATTAAAACACAATTTGTGCAATCACTCTTTCAATTAAATCAAGGATCGATAATAAAATAATTCTACTTGTCTCTCGATGCTTAATAGAATCACACTAATTAACCTAACAAACAACTTTCGCATGCCTTTCAAGTTAATCAAAGTTAAAGATTTTAAATTATCAAAGTGATCCCCTAATTTATTAGTCTTTTCACAAATTTTATAACCTAGGTAGAATAGTTGGTTGTCAGATTATTCCATTTTATTTTTCAATACTTCATAAATTAATCTCAAATTACAAGTATTTAAAGCCTTAAAACTACTCATAAGTATAAAGAACACAACCTTCTATTGATTCAAAATAAGAACTCAAGCACAAATTATGAAAATTTAATCAAACATCATTGTTTTGGATTATAAATCCCTAGATAAAAGAAATCCATCGAGACATGATTATTGAAAGCTTAATAAAAATTCTAAACACGGTAATCAAACCTCAAACACCAAGATGCAAAATTAGGTTGATGGCCTTCAAGAACTCGGCTTGAATCTTTCAACTTTAAATGAAAATTCCTTCAAACTTGCTTTAATCTTCTTCTTCAATCTTCAAAATGTGTTTTTCGATTTGATATGGATGATAAAGGGATGATATATGGATGGATATCTCCCATGGATGCTGCAGTTCTTCAAGTTAAATAGCCAGAAATCGACAATCAAAACACCCAAAACCGTCGAATTCGAGCAGCCTCATTAAAAATGTAGAAAAAGGAGCCACACCGAGTTGGAGTGATTACTCTAGGCAGCCAGGAGTGGGTTTTGTCCAAGTTTTCTCGCCTTGATTTTTCTACCATGATTTGGCGATCCATAGGGAGGTCCGTGGTCAACTTGTTTTTACCGAACTTTAGGGAATTGGGTCGTTTTGGCCTCAAAACCTATAAATTTGCATTAAAAACAACACCAAGTGTAATATAGAAATAGGGATATAAATGAAACATTTTAAGCATAATATTCCCTAATCTACGACTGAAATTCCCTAAAACTCAAGTCAAAATATGCTTTTATCAACGGAAACATTAGCCTAGAAAGCAATTACCATTAGACCGATCCCGACATCAAAATTTCTACTAGAAGGCCTAAGAAAAATAGAAGGAAAGATCCACATGAAGACCCAAAGAAAAAAGGAAAACGGATTTGACCACTCTCTCCTTAATTTTAGGGGCTAATTTCATTTACAATCATTGTTTTTTTATATTCATCCTTTCTTCAAGAGGCGGATGTAAATGAACGCTTATGAAGGTACAATAATGCCATGTGTGAGACAGAAACATTGGCCTAGAAAGCAGTTACCATTAGACCCTCCCGACATCAAAATTCCTACTGGAAGGCCTAAGAAAAATAGGAGGAAAGATCCACATGAAGACCTAAAGAAAAAAAGGAGCGGGTTTGACCACTCTCTCCTTAATTTAAGGGCTAATTACATTTACGACCATTGATTTATAATATTTTACATCTCAACCATTTATTAATATAATTAATTTATTATTATTGTGAAAATTTAAAGATTGAAATTGACGTTATACTTACTAAACTACTCCCCACATCTTCCTTATATTTTGAGTCGAGTCCCTCTTTTCTCTCTCACTACGACATTTTTTCTTCTTTTTACAACTACATTTGCCCCCTTCTTACATCACTCCTTATCTCTAAAGTCTCTTTCCCTATATTGTCTCTCTCATCCCTCCATTTCTCCCACCCCTCGCTTTCTTGGCGTAACAAATCTATTTCTCTCGGTTTCGAGCATCGGTACTCCAACCGCCATGATTGTAGCTTCGATTACAAAGTTGAGGGACATAGAGTGGCTTTGATGGAAAGGATTGTTATGAAGAGAACAATGATGGAGAAATCAAGTGATTATATTAGCCCAAGAATTAATAAGAATTTGAGGCTGCAATAAAAGAAGTCGAAACTACCACGCCTTGCTAAGTGAGAACAAGATGTTTAAAGTCAATCATTCGCTAGATAGTGCGCATGTGGATATGAATGCCTTTACATGCGCTTGTAGAGTGTAGGATATGACTAGAGTCCCTTGCCGTCATGCCATAGCTTGTGCAATGTCGTTGAAACAAGATATAAGATTTTATTCATCCTTTCTTCAAAAGGCGAGATGTACATGAAGGCTCATGAAGGTGCAATAATGCAATGTGTGAGATAGAAACATTAGCCCACAGTTACCATTAGACCCTCCTCACATCAAAATTTCTAGATGGCCTAAGAAAAATAGGAGGAAAGATCCACATGAAAACCCTAAGAACACAAAGGAGAACGAGTTTGACTGTTCCCTCCTTAATTCTAGGGGTTAACTTCATTCACACTATTGATTTATTACATCTTTACATCTCAACCTTTTTATTAATATAATTAATTTATTATTATTTGGAAAATTTTTTAGATTAAAATTGACTTTATACTTACAAAACTACTCATTATGGCAGTTGTTTTTCTCTTTTTAGATTAAAATTCACAGCCAAGTCTTCCTTATATTTTAGCCAATCCCTCTTCTCTCTCTTTATGGCGAGTTGTTTTTCTCTTTTTACCACTATATTGGCTCCCCTTCTCACATCACCCCTTTATCTCTGAGGTCTCTCTCCCTATATTATCTCTCCCATCACTCCATTTCTTCCAACCCTCGCTTTCTTTGCAGAGCAAATCCATTTCTCTTTGTTCAGAGCATCGATACTCGACCGCCATGATTGTAGCTTCGATTACAAAACTACAAGACATAGAGTGGCTTTGATGGAAAGGATTGTTCTGAAGAGAACAATGATGGAGAAATCAAGTGATGACATTAGATTAAGAATCAAGAGGAAGTTTGAGGCTACAATAGGAGAAACTAGAAACTTCCACCCCTTGCCAAATGGGAACAAGGTGTTTAAAGTCAATCATTGGCTAGATAGTGTGCATGTGGATAATGAATTCCTTTACATGCACTTGTAGACTGACGGATATGACTAGAGTTCCTTTTTATCATGCAATAGCTTCTGCAATGGGGCTGAAATAGGATGCAGATGATTTTATTCATCCTTTCTTCAAGAGGCGGACATACATGAGAGCTTATGAAGGGTCAATAATGTCATGTGTGAGACAGAAACATTGGCATAAAAAGCAGTTACCATTAGACCCTCCTCACATCAAAATTCCTACTGAAAGGCCTAAGAAAAATAGGAGGAAAGATCGACATGAAGACCCTTAGAAAAAAAAAAAAAAAAGGTGAGTGAGTTTTACCGCTCTCTCCTTAATTTTAGGGACTAATTTCATTTATACTCATTAATTTGTTATATCTTTACATCTCAACTGTTTATTAATATAATTAATTCATTATTATTGAGAACATTTGTAAATTGAAATTACGTTTATGCTTACAAAACTACTCCCCATGTCTTCCTTATATTTTAGTCAATCTCTCTTTCTCTCTTCTATGCAAAAATTTTTTTCTTTTTACAACTGCATTTTTGCCCCACCTCTCACATCACTCCCTCATGTCTAAAGTCTCTCTCCCTATATTCTCTCTCTCATCACTCTATTTCTTCCACCCCTTGGTTTCTTGGAAGAGTAAATCCATTTATCTCTGTTCCGAGCATTCGTACTCCGACCGCTATGATTTTAGCTTCGATTACAAAGTTGTGGGATATAAAGAGGCTTTGATGAAAAGGATTGTTATGAAGAGAGCAATGATGTACAAATCAAGTGATGACATTAGCCCAAGAATCAAGAAGAAGTTTCAGGCCGCAATAGAAGAAGCCGAAGCTATCACCCCTTGCCAAGTGGGGAATAAGGAGTTTAAAGTCAATCATTGGCTAGATAATGTGCATGTGGATATGAATGCCTCTACATACGCTTGTAAAGTGTAGAATATATCTAGAGTACCTTGTTGTCATGCCATAGCTTGTGCAATTAGGCTGAAATAGGATGTAGAAGATTTTATTCATCCTTTCTTCCGAGGTAGATTTACATGAGAGCTTATGAAGGGGAAATGATGCAATGTGTAGGACGAAACATTGGCCTAAAAGTCTGTTACCATAGACCCTCCTAACATTAAAATTCTTGCTTGAAGGGCGAAGAAAAA
Source organism: Talinum fruticosum (assembly GCA_021018815.1). Taxonomy (NCBI): domain Eukaryota; kingdom Viridiplantae; phylum Streptophyta; class Magnoliopsida; order Caryophyllales; family Talinaceae; genus Talinum; species Talinum fruticosum. The sequence continues at coordinate 2,915,927 of JAITYX010000018.1, forward strand.
TCAGAGGAAAGATCCACTTGAAGACCTTAAGAAAAAGGAAAGCTAACAAGGCACGGACTTCTTATGACTTTACTATCTACCACCAAGATGGACACAATAGAGTAAAGTGCCCTCATGAAGATCAAGCAAGCAATGCACCACCATCATAACACCAGTAAGAAAAGGGAGAGGAAGACTAAGGAAGTATCCAACCATCTATGCAGCTAGACAACAAGTGACGCTAGGCAACAAGTGACTGCATTCATTGGCCCAACAACCGAAGTAAAGGAAGGCCAAGGACACATCCAACCACTTGTATAGCTGGCCAAGAGGACGACTTTTTTGAAAAAATGATAAATTTTATAATCAAATGATGAATTTTTGTATTTTGATAATTTTACAAGAATGTTAATGAATTATGTTTTATAGTATTTTTTATAGAAAAATAATTAATTAAAATTTAGTTACTTAATCACACCTATCTATAAAGTTTATTTTCCCTTAAGCCAAGATTATCTCTATATACGAATAGATTTAATATAAATGTGATGAACAATTTTTAATTTACATATATATTTCTCTATTTGTTTTAATAAATTGATGAATAAAGTTATTTTTATTTATTAATGTAAAAGTATACAAAAAAAAAAAACAAGTACATCAATATTTTACAAATAAATATTGTAATAAACTAATGAATTTTATAACAATAATGATAAATTTTACAACAATAGTGATGAATTTCACAAAATATGTCTATATTTGTCAATATTCATCCTTCTTGTGAAAATATTTATCATTCTTCTCAGCGTATACTTCAATCTATCTACTATATGAACTTGCACTAACATTTATTACTTAGTTCTTTACACAAATTCATCATCAATTAGTAAAAATTCATAATAAATAATTAACATATTCATCAATAAAATTTATTAATTCATCAAACAATCAAATATTTATTGATAAAATTAGTATATTCATCAATAAAAATCAACAGAATTAACATATTTACCTTAATATTGATAAATTTATCATAGATAAGAAAACATTCATTAGTACTAATACTTGGAATATTCATCGCTAAAATTTATTTATTTATCAAAAGGAATATACATTCAATGTAAAGTAGTCTAAATACATCAAAAGAATCAAACATTCATCATTAAAATTTTAAAATTCATTAATCAACTTAGGTTAGTAGAAAAATTCATGAACAATTGATAAATATTCATAAAGAAAAATTGACAAAATTCATAAGTAAAAGTTATATAGCCATAAAAAAGAAGTTTGTTCAATGTGAAATAGTTCAAATACATAAAAATTGATAAATATTCATTAATGAGAGTTAAAAATTCAATAAAGAAAAATCATATTTTAGTTGCATTAAAAGGTATAAAAAGTCACTAAAACTTTGCTTAATATTCAGCACAAATATAATTTTAATTGTCCTCTATTTGATCTCTTACGCACTTTCATCAATTAAATTAATATATTCATAAAAACTAATATGTTGAGAACTCACACTGACTTTCATTACTGTGTTTTCAACATAAATTCAACAAACAATTAGTAAATTCATCACTAAAAGTTTCAAAATAAAAAACTATTCATCAATAAAAGGTAAAAATTCATTAAAATAGAGAAATATTTATCATTAAAATAAATAATTCAATAAAAAAATAAATAATTTAAATTATATCCGAATAAAAAAACAATAAGGATAAATTTCTTTAACTCTCTTGATACATCAAAATAGAAATATTCATCACTGAAATTTCAAAATTTATCAAATCAAATAGTATTCATCGCTTAAATTTAAAAATTCAACAAACAAATAGAGAAGATGAATTTTATTGGGAGAAATTCAAATTAATTAAAGAAAAGCATATCAATATCTAGATCAAACTACAATTTTCAGAATCAATTAAAATGAAATAGGAACACAAAATTAGGTAGTTGTCGAGTCTAAATTGGTCCAACGATGCATCCATCACCGTCATTGAGGAATCTTCAATCATTTGCACTTGCCTTCGACAAAACCAATGGATTTTACCCTCGATTGATGTGACGACAAGCCCGTACCAACTCTCTCTTGTACCAGGTTCAATCTTCATTGTTCATTAGCCGATAAGCTCTACGATGCTAGACTTTACGACTACAATAACATTCTAGGAAGGTGAGTTGCGGTGATTGAAAAAACCTGCATGCATGGGTGGATGGCTCAACAAATGGCGCTGATGAAATGAGCAATAGATTGGAGAGAGAGAGAGAGAGAGTGGTCGGTCATAGAGAGAGAAGAAGATGGATTTAAATGTGTGATAGTTCACATGCTCAATTTTTAAATGCTGATTTTTTAGTGGGGCCTATACACTAGAGTAGAGAGCTTCCTAATTCAAGGAGTTAGATATACGAATTGTAGCCTCTGCGAGATCACTCCCCGACCCCCTTCAAACATAGCAATGATAAATAAAACAATGCTTCATTTAGTTTCTCCATCAAAAAATTCTTTTTGGAACAAGTCTATAATTAAACATTCCACACTCGATAAGTGTTAATATTTTCTCTATTTTTTTTAAAAATCAAGTAAATCAAAATTTACAAAGATAATATTTTCAACAAGGCATCTCAAAATTTTCACTTTCTAGTTTCTGGTAAATCACTCGTCCAATTAAAAGTTTAAGGATTCTTTAATTATTTTAATTATCAATTGTCAAAATATTTTGCTTCACAACATATATGTCGAGTTATTAAAATGTCGGATTTAAAACTATCACTCAAGTATGATTGAATTAAAAAAAAAGTGGGATTTAATGTTGTCACTCAAGTGTAGTTAAATCAAAAAGGAAAGAAATTTTTATTACTTGATGTAGGATAATCTAAAACACTAATTCAGTTTAGGATTAACAAATGTTTGTAGCAAAAAAAAAAGTATTAAAAAAGGAATAGATAGCCAAACTATAATTATACATGCCTCTAAGTCTCCATAACCTATGTGCAAACAATCAGACTCATAGACACCTTTTGGAAGATCAATCTCATGATCCACAAAATTTTTGTGAAGCATGATACAAACTCTATGGCTATATTTCCAATTATAATTCCCCAAGCCAATAGTACATTTACGTAAATAATTGTATCATATTTGATTTTGTTATCACGAGTGTTTGGATTTTCTACTATTAGTTTCTTATCACTACCATCCCTCCTTCCCTTTTTTTCAAAAAATTAGTCCGAGGTGGCTATGATTTTGTGTACAACCCTCAAGTTTTCAAAAATCCACAATTAGGTATTGTTTATTATGTCTAATTAACTTGGAGGAGATAATCCAAAGAGACTTTATGACGAAGTAATGAATTACATTTGTACCCTTATAATATCGGTGAGTAAATTTCAAAGACCTTACTCATTCATGAATCTCATGAAGAATCCCTCTCTCGTGTCTTTCGATAGATAATCCCTCACTCATGGCGCTGTAAATTACACAGGTATGAAGACTCAATTTAACATCCTCTCTCTCTCTCTCTCTCTTTCATGAACCTTCATTGCTCTCCTCTTATTTTGAATTGCAAGTCCTGAAGATTCAATTCCAAATGCACTCTCTCTTTCTCTCCCTTCTATAAATCTTCATTGCTCTTCTCTCATTTTGAATTGCAAAGCCCTAAATATTCAATTCAAAATCCTCTCTCTCTCTCTCTCTCTCTCTCTCTCTCTCTCTCTCTCTCTTCCATAAATCTTTGTTGCTCTCCTCTCATTTTGAATTGCAAAGCCCTGAAGATTCAATTTAAAATCTACTAGGTTTCTACTTTATTGCAAACCAAGGAACATCTCTTCTAGCTAGGTTACTACTTTAATTCAATTAGGGTTTTCCATGCACATGTTATCAAATAGCCACTACTAAAATAATGAATTTTTACTACGGGTCTTTTACAATGGTTATGAAGAAAATCATATTAAAAAATAAAGTAGTGAAATTTTTGTAATATCTTTAAACCTTCTACTATGGTTCTAAGGAAGAATTGTAATAAAAGGTCCTTATTTTTTAATAAATTACGGACTATTTTTTACTACGGTTTACAGAATAACTGTAGTAATAGGTCTACCTATTACTACGGCTGTCTAGGCCAAGCTGTAGTAAAAGGTGAACTCCGATCTTTTACTACAATTCTCTCATAGGACCATAGAAAAAGGTCAAAAACATCTACTAGAGTCCGACTTTACCCATTTTTGATAGGCGAGTGTTCTCACCTTCCAACTCCTTATAATTCCGAGAGAACCACATTGCTATATTCTTTCCCTTCCTCATTCTTCCTCTCCCAACTCTCTGAATGTTTCACTCTCTCCTCCTTCTTTCTCCCCCAAATTCTCTGAATCTCCACTCTCTCCTTCTTCTTCCTCCTCGAATTCTTTGAATCTCCTTTTCCTCCTTCTCCCTCCCTCAATTCTCCAAATCTATCGCTCTCTCCTCCCTCTTTGTCCCCCAAGTTTTTGAATCCATTGCTCACTTGTCCTTCTCCTCCTTCTTCCTCCCCTAAGTGTTTGAATCCATCGATCTTTCGTCCTTCTTCTTTAATCATTTATTCGCATTAGGGCCTAATCCTTCGAGTATGACTCAAAACCCATCCGACTCTCTCTCCTAGACACCTCCATGGGTGGAGAAAAAACTCTTTTTGGGAGCCTAGTTGTTGACCTCATTGGCCCTACTTGAGTTAAAGAATCAAAGCAAAAAGAGAGCGAGAAAACGAGAGCCATAGAAGGAAGGAAGAATAAGAGAGTGAGACTGAGCGAGGGACAAACATAAAGAGCAAGAGGACGAGATTGAAAAAATGAGCGAGAGATAGAGAGAGGCGAGTAGAAAACGAGAGCTAGAGCCGAGAGGAAGTAAAAGTACTACGAGTGAAACCGAGAGCGAGAAAAGAAGGATCTAGCTAGGCGAAGAGAAGGAGAAAGGGGATCAAGAGGAGGAAGAAAAGGAGGAATCGAACACACCAAATTTAACCCCTTAACTCTAAATTATTCAAATCCTAAAAACTCAAAGTGAGTAATTGAAACCTTTTCTCTAAATCTAAAATGAATTAGATGGATTAAATTGGAATTGATTCATGATTTTTGAAAACCTTAGGTTTATTTAATTCATGAATTTAATGGGTATTTGAGTTTCGTTTAGATGGGACACTGAGCTACATGCTTTTGAATTTGATGAATTTATCTTGATTTGAGTTAGAAGGAAAACGTTCATAATATTGAAACATGATTATATGTAGATTTTTCTCGTTTTTGCTCACTTGTTTGAATTTTCGTGACTTCGTGGATAGTTTAAAATTCCTAAAATTTGTACTATAGATTCATATAAATTTATGGAAATTTTATGTAATTTTTGGTGAATGTTGTATGATAAGTAGATTACTGTGTTATGAATTTTTAAATGAAATTTTTCTATTTTGAAATTTCGGGGATTGTTTGTATTGTTTGAGCAAAAACTTCTATTTAAGGGGGTTTACTATAGTTCATTCAAAGAACCGTAGTAAAAGGTTGGTTTATCCAAGCCTTGCACTACGATTCGTTGAATGAACCATATTAATAGGTCGTCTTACGCTACGGTTAAGAACCGCGAGTAAAATTACTTACCTATTACTACGCCTACATGCACTACGCCTTCCAACAGTAGTAAAAGGTCATTTTGAATTGTAGTAAAAGATGGTTCCTATAGTAGTGGGCGATTGTGGAAAAGAACTAGAAGATTCAACCGATTCAAGAATTAAATCCGAGCCCAAGGAAGCCTAAATCTTGCACTTGTCTCCCAAACTAGCTCTTGCAATCCCAAGGATGAGCCTTCACCTTCACCGAAGAAGGCTGTTAACCCAAAGGACAACATCATCGTCATCGCTTCTAGAATCGCTGCTCAGCCGCTACCTTACTCCTTGTGGGTTACCTTGCTCCTTGTGGGTTTGCAAAATTGTAAAATAATTGGGGGACAAAATTAGTTACTCATTGTGATTCTTCCCTTGTATCTAATTATAATTAGCAATGTAATTGTTAATTGATTGTTTGTATGTTAAGAATTTCATTGTTTCACTATGTAAAATCTTATGTACAATGGGTCTTTAGAGGCTTCAATGGTAGATTAGGGGAGTAGAAGAAGAAGAGGAAGAAATGGTATATGAGAGAGAGAGAGAGCTAAGAAAATGGGGAAATGAGAGGATGGCAAACTTGGTAACTCAACTCCACTCAACATTTCCTGCCTATTCTAAGTCGAAAATTCATAAAATCTTCTCGTATTATCTTTTTCAAAACTTGAGGCCTGGAAATAGTTTCCACAAAATTATAGGCAGAGACTATTTTTCTGTGTGTGCCTTTATTAGAGTTGGACATTTCTCCTCTTCATCACATGCCCTCGCATTCCTATGTGCTCACAACTTTCAAGTGCATGTCAATAGCCTAGGTCACTTTTGATTATTAAAAACTAAACTCATATCTTTAAATATCATCTATGTTTACATTAAACTTATTCTTTAAATTGAATTAAACATGATATCAAGGGAATTTGTACCATCCATATATCAATTTCAATTTAGTTACATTAAATCAAGATATTGTAATAAACCAGATAATGTAGAACACTTAATTTTAAGAAAATATTTGATTTAACAACTCTGAATAAAATTTCCTTATTGATTTAGGTGATAAATAATATTTTTGGTTTTAGGATTGATAAATTAATAGGTACCAATTATAGTTAAACTAGGTTTTAACCCGTGCGTTTATAATATTTGTCTAAAAATTATATGACGTTCATTATATTATTTCTTTTTTTTCTAATCTTTTTTAAAAAATTTATTGGTTTGATCATAAAAATTAATATATTTTAATAGTTAGTTATATACATCTTGACTGTCAAAAAGTAATATAATTTAATTTTGAGTTACATGTAAAATGAGTAAGCTTAATTTTTTAATTTAAAAACTATTTTTAGTAAGATATAATTATCTTTAAAAATAATATTCCAGTTCAAAAATAATTTTTACTAATATTATAAAATTTTAAATCATTAAATTATATTATATATTAATCATATAACAACACTGTTATATTACTATTTTATAATAAGTTATAATTATAATTTATTTTATATTGGTTAAATAATAATTATTTATTTCTATTAATACAAACTTATTATTTTTCTAACATTTATATTTTTATTAATAATAATCCACAAACACTCCATTTAAAAAAGAGAGGAAAAAATCAACTAATGAATGTAACATTTAATAGCAACCTCGTGAGGCAATCTCAAAACCCACTATTCATCTTTGAAAATAGAAAATTATATATTGTGTTATATATTGTTTTTTCTAGATTCATAGTGCGTGTATTAATTTTTAAAGATATACAATGAATAGAATTCATGTACAATATATTATACTTCTTAATTAAATATTAGTCAATCCGTTGGACTTTCGACATTTTTTAAAAAATTATATCATCGGTTCTCAATAGAGTACCTATCAAACTATTTCAATCGCTATTTTGATAAATTTTTGTAGCTGTACAAACTATTGAATGTTGCTTTAAATTATAAAATATTATTATCATCAACATTTTAAAAGTTTGTGGGACACATGTGAACATCGTAATATTTACATTGACTTCTTTTAAAAAACTTATTTATAATTTTTTCAAATCTTATATTTTGACTTATCTTCCTTTTTGTTCAAATTTATGACATAAATGTATTTTTAAAATGGATTTATAATCTATAAGAGTATGCAAATAGATAATAAATAAATAAATATTTTTTAAAAGGTATGTATAAATATGATCACAAAGAAAGAAAAATGATCATCATGATAAGTTAGCCAACATTAATGGAGTTGTAGTAGTGATACTTTTTTATCTTGATCTATTGATACTAATGCATGATTTATGATGATAATGACTATATTAAAAAGGGTGTACTAATATAAGCTTGAACTTCTTGGCATCTAACTATTAGATTTATAAAGGAATATTTTAAATTGATAATTAGAATAAATTTTACATAAGAATACAATTAATTTTTTTATAAAGAGATTTTTTAATTATTAATAGTAAAGAATAAAATAAACCGGCATACTAAACAAAAAATAATAAGATACTTTAATAAGTCTTTTACTAAATTAGTTATTTGTTCATGAATAAATTGTACCTTAATATTATCAAATTAAAAAAGTAACCATTAAAATCCTATAAATATAAAAAGAAAAAGTACATAACTAATTTAATATTTTTTAATAGTATTTAATGCATCTTCTAAATTCAAATTCAAAATCCAAATATATATATATATATATATATATATATATATATATATATATATATGAGATAAAATAATGGACTATCATGCATTCAACACAAAGATTTAAAGTTATGTCACAGCTAATTATGTAATTATAATTTTTTAGTTGTATTTTAGACTAGGTTTAATCTCGCAGAAATACTCCCTATGGAATTAATTCCCCCATTGTTTTTCATTTGTTTTGAATTTTAAATCTAATCATCTTATCTAATAATATAATTACGATGTTTTTAATGCAATTTTGCACCAGGTTTAATCCAATCACTAGAGGAAATGTTTTTGGATGCAATCATTTTTGGGAAGTAGAATAATGCATACGAGCCCCATATACTCAAACGTTCCAAATCAAAAATTGATTTACACCTACTAAGATTTGTTCACAAGCTCACAGTATTACATGATCTAGTACTATATGAATCATCTTTTTTTTTATTTGCCAAATTAATCGTCTTATATGAATAGGATAAGGATGCAGTTACAGTGATAACTACTATAGTTGGAACAATCTAAAACATAAATAACATAAACTTTTAATTTATTTTTTATTCTTAAATGAGCAAAAAAATTTTAGAAGTAAAAAATATTTATAAATATAAAAAATATATTTAATTAAGAAATTTTTGGTTGCTTCCTAATTCCCACAGCCCATAACTCCAAATTTAAATAAAAAATAGAAGAGGAATACTAGTGGCGGATCCAGGAATTTAAGAAAGGGGGTCGAAATAAATGAAATAATAGTGTACACAATATAAAAGTTAACATCTATTTTTAAAAATAATATTACATAACGATAACATTTTGACCTAAACATTTTAAGGAAGGGGGTCGAAATAAATGCAATTTAAGGAAGAGGGGTAGAAGAGGGATTGTCATTTACATCACACATTGTAGGGGAGGGATTGACATTTGCATCACAAGTTGTAGGGGAAGGATTTGTATTCCCATCGCTTTCTTCATTCAATGGTGAATTTTCAGATTTGGAACTTGAAAGAATGAAGGGTTCTATAACTATGTTTTTGAAATATTTAAACATTTTGACCTATAATACGAATTTATCAACAAAAATTAAACCTATACCGTGAAATTTGTCTAAACAATGAATGAAGTGAAATTGAAAAATCAATGAAATCACATAAATTAAGAATAAAATCAAAGAAATTAAACTTAACATTGCACAAATTAAATCTTAAATTGATATAGAATGAAAAATTTTAGAAGTTAGAACTTAAAGATTTGGACAGAAAGAGAGAGTTTAGTGCGGGAGAGGATAGACGAGGACGGGACCGGATCGGGAAGTGTCGAGGCAACTTGTTTGGGGCCGGTGCCGGTGACCAACAGCCGTGCTGGTGTTGTGCCGTGTCGCCGTGTGTGGTGTGGTGGGCTAGGAGAGAGAGAGTGCGGGAGAGGGCTGCGTACAATACAACCTCGAGAGGGGAGGGGCAAGCCGGGCCGGACGTTGGCAGGCTGCGTGGGCTGCGCCGGCGACGAATGTTGCTGTGGGCGGTGGCCACCGGCCGTGGTGGTGGTGGGGAGTAGAGCAGTCGAGCTTGGGCAGAGCAGAGGGTGGGTGTATGTGGCTATGCCTCGAAGAAAAAATAATCAAGGGAAATAAAATTAAAAGGAAGGGATTGGATTTTGAAAAAAAAAAAAAAAAGTTGCCAATAGAAGGATTCGAACAGTGGACCTCTTATTCACATTACATAACCTTACCAATCATCTACTTGCTTTTGCTGATATTCTCCTCTATATAAAAGTTTTAATCTTTTTTGGAAGGGGGTCGATTGACCCCACTAACCCCCTTGGTTACGCGGGAATACTCAAGCTTTCCGTTCCGAACATAATGTTCTTGTTTGAAGCCTCCAACCCTATCCCGTCCATTTTTTCGAGATAAAGATCGTCAATCTCTATAAAATCCGACAACCCATTCCATATTTTCCAGCCAAAAATGCAAACTAACATACTCTTCCTCCCATCTCTGCAGTATGTTGTTCATTTGCTACAAATTAGCCGACCTAAGTCGCTCTCTATCCGTGTAACTTACATGGAAAAGCCTCAAAACTAGATCGGGCCCTAAACCCTGTAAGTTATGTTATTGACGGAAAATATAGGGGTTTGCTAGTGACTAGTGGTGGATGAGAGAGAAGGAGGGCAGGAAAGAGAGAGAAAGAGAAAGAGCTAGGTGATTGAAGAGGTTGTTGTTCAAGCGCCGGTGGTATTCACCCGAGAGTGGTCGGAGTAGTTGAATTACTAGTCGACATAAATGGATGATGAGCGCGACCAATTAGAAGGGGCGTGGGCTTGGCTTTGACTGATTCTTTAAAATTTAATTTAGTTTTCTTTTAATTTGTTTTATAGCTTTTAAGTAATTGGGGAGGATGGACAAAAACAAAGTAATAGGCGAGAGTACCTAACATACACCTAAAGTTGTGCATTATTCGATCCAGGACCGGACTAAACCCAAAACCGGCCTGAATTAAACAGATCAAGTTCGGTCCAATTCTTGTTCTAATGGTTATTCGGTCATCGGTCCGGTCATCGGTCTTGTCCAGTCCACTCCATTGGTCTAGACTAAAGATCGAATTAAATCTAAGTTTTTATTTTTGTTTTTGAAGTCTCTTCCTAAAGCCCTCACCGTACTCACTTTTCTTGACTTTTTATCCTTCTCTCTCACCCTCGTCTATTGTTTTAGTGCCTTTTAAACTACAATTTATGCTTGTATATTATTATGAAAAGTTACAAGAAAAAAAACACTCCCATGCTTTAGGTCCAATCCAGGTCCGGTCCGATTTTAACCGGTCCGGTCCTCGGTCCTTACTTTCCGTTACTCGGCCTTTGGCCTAAGCCGGTTTGTTTCGATGCTTGAACCGATGAATAACCCTACTGTAGACACCTAAAATGTGTCGTCCCTTATCTCCGTTAATTACGTATTTTATGTTGTTGGCCCGATTATGAAATTTCGAGTCCTGTTTGAGGATTTGGATCACGGATCGAATTTGATTAGTGCGATGGAAGCCGATAAACCACAAAGAACCCCTAGCACCAAATAAATGGCCTTTTGCCTTAGGTTGGTCCAAAAATCTCTTTTTTCTTTCGAACGATCCAAGCCCGGGCCAAGCTTTCGAGTCAATGGAGTCCAGGTCTACGTATCGGAAAATTCCAGGCTTAGAATTCTGCATTTCACTTTGTCCAATAAGACATGAAGCTGAAGACCTCAAGATGACGTTAGGCATTGCATTTCATGATCACAAGTATCAAAGTGTTGCGTTTAAGCTCCAACATAGTTCGCCCGAGACTAGGAGCTTCCTCCCTTAAAACATTGCCGTATGGCCGGCGCCCTCTACCTGGATTTGTCAAGTGAAATGCCGCGTTTTGGCTTGAAGACTTCCTTTGCAACACAGAAGGGCACGAAACCCTAGGCATCCTTAGGTGGCCAGCGCCCCGATCGGGATTATATCCGGTTTTATCCGATTCTATCCGGTTCAATTTGGTGATTTTTGGCCCTGTTTTCTTAGCCGCTTCGAGTGGCTGGCTGAGAGTAATCCTAGGTCATTTGTGACCTAGCTCTCTCTCCTATAAATAGAGAGCCTTGGCTCTCATTTCGATGATCGCTTCAGCCTATGCTTCACACCTGCCAAAACAGTTCATACAGACTTATTTCTTAACGTTACGTCTGTTGAAATTCGACTACAAGCTACTGAATACTCCATCCGTATTATGATCTCTTGGTCCCTTTTCAACTTATTCATACTCTATTCTTCATCCTTACCACATCTAAACTCGAATACTCCATCATGAATCTTCTTACCTACACTCGAAACTCACAAAAAAGCCCCTTTATTAATTCACCATTGTTGGGTAGCCGGATCCAATATGGAGATCCGGATCGACAGGTAGGACAACATGAGGGCATCAATTCAACCTTCAAACGGTTATTTATTTTATGCTTTTATTTATCGCTTTCCGTATTGTGGAGAAGAATTGTATCGCTTTTATTTCTACCCCACCCGATGTAATCCTTTAAGTTTCTCGCTTTTCTTTTCTTTTGCATTTACTTTCTTTACCGTTGTCCTTTTTATTTGCTTTTTACCGCTTTCTATCATGTTTTGGTTGCTTTAAATTTTCTTTTAGCACGGTGTTTGCTTGTATTGAGTACGTTATTATGATTCACTACTGAAACTAGTAATGGGCTTCTTCGGATGGGCGGAACGAAGGGTTTATGCCTACGTTTTGTACCCTCGCCCCAAATTCGATTCTCGGTTCGAGACCGATGGAGTCGGTTTTAGCCTTTTTCAATCTTAGTTTTCTCATACTAAGATTGGTAGAGCAAATTTTATTTATTATGTTTTTGTTAGTTTTTCTCTCCTAAAAACTAATTGACGACTTCTCTTTTTCCTTTATTTCTATTTAAACCGCATCTCGCCTTTTTCGATCTGCAGGTAAAAATATTTTAGGCTGCTGAACCTGCCAGCCAGGCCAAAGGCCAAGGCTAATTCCTTCAGCCGTGGTCCGTGGTCAGCGCAGCCGACCACGAGGTGTTGGCTTCAGCAAACACCGAGTGGTCGATGGTCGTGACTGGGACCTAAACTGCTGTATTTACGCCGGTTTGGCCCTAAAGCCTCATGGCATATTTGAAACCCTAATTTTATGTATTTTGTTCAGTTAAGAAATAATATCCTATGACTTTTGAAAATAATTTCTAAAATAAAATAATTAATAAAGCTGCCAATCAATCGATATAGTTCATCTTCAACTTGACTTAATAAATTTAGAAATCTTAATAAGAGGTTAATCCCCACTTTCAAAAATCAATCTTCAAAACCCTAAAATCATTTCAAACCCCTTTAACTAAAAATCTAATATCAATCGGTGGAGAAGCTCGGTCGGCCCCGCTGGTCGTGGTTCCTACACCTAAATACACTCATTCGATTATTTTTATCAAATTTTGCAAATATTTGATTTTTCAAAAAAAATTTCAATCTATAAGCAGAAAAAATAAATAAATAAATGATGGTGATTAGATCAAAATATATGTACAATTGAGATTCATTTAATTCATGGTGATTATTGTATTTGTCGTACAATGACAACCACTATAATTTTTATATATGAATAATCTTTTATTGATATATCAAAATCAAAAACAAAGAAATCATATGGTAAAACTCCCACTAAAGAACATTCAAGACCGACGTCAACTTTTGTTTGGGTATGAACATTAACTTTACCTCTTGCTTTATGATTTTAAATTATCTTTTTGAAACACAATTCCTAAATTATTTCACTCCTTTTTCTATCATTTTAAATTTAAAATCCAATTAATAGAATACATATATATATATATATATATATATGGGAGGGTTCATATGGAAACCACCCTAAAAATGAGAATTACAATTATTATGAGAACTTTTAATCTTAAGCGTCCAATTTGATCCAATGGTTGCAATATGAGTGAGTCTTAAAATTATTCACTTGACTTTTACCTTTCATGTTCTCTGCCAATCTCCTCCGGTCCAAATTGGAAACCTCTCTCCACCTTCTCTGTCAATTGCCCTCCCCGACCACCACCTCACCTGCCACCTCGTCACCTACCACACCACCACTTCGCCGACCACCTGGGCTCCCTTTCTCCCTCTTCCTTCTTTCTTTCTGTCTCCATCTACAAGCGACGATGCTTTGTTGGAGGAACCAAGAATCGCTGCATCTCGCTGAAAATTCCCTCGATGCCTTTCTCTCTCTCACACACATGCAAACACAATGGTTTGACTTCACTTTTCTCCAGCGAGCCTACCGTCGAACAAAGGCAAGAGTTGAATAGAAACCTCCCAAGTAACTAGCTTTTCAATGGGTCATGTGAGTTCATTTTCTCCCAAATCAAATCTAGGGTTTGTTATCTAGTCTATATTCAATTTCTGTTTAATTTCGAGTTAAAATTTCTGTTTTGGGGTTAGAATTTGTGAGTTAGAATTTATGAAATTGTGTGAAAATGTGTGAAATTGATTTGGAGTTAGAATTTGTGAAATTTTGTTTTGGGGTTATTGATTTATGGAGGGTAAGCGGATTGATCGCTTTTACGTGTTGTTTTAATGGTCTACATATATAAATAATATCATTATTTTACCTGGATTGTCCGGATTATTGAACTTGCTTTATTCCTTTGTTTGAACCCAAATCAATTTATGCATTTGGTATGTAGAAATTTCTCCTACTACATGCTTCCATGATTAATTCATGTACTTGCAGTTTTCCCTTATCAATTATCGGTTCAATTTCATAGTTTTCTCCATTTTTGTTGCCATTTGATTGAATAGGAAAGCATTATCGAAGTGAATTCTCAGTTCATTTGGGTCGGGTTCACTTATACTCATGAAAAACGTAAATTGTCTTATGAATTGTCGGATTATTTATCTATTTTGGGTCGGGATATGTGATCCCTCTTCTAATTGTTTTTTTCCCCTGTGATGTGGTTTGAGTTTTTCTTAATAATCAAATTCTTCAAATTCCCTTGTGTTGTGTATGCTTTAATTTTTTGGTTTATGGTTGCTTGTATTAGTAAGAACTATGTAAGAAATATTTAACTTGAAATGTATGTGTTTTACTAAGAACTATGTAAGAAGTGTTTAACTTGAAAATTCTGTGTTATGAGCATATGTTTAATTTTAGTCGGTGTCTCATGAGTCATGACCCCTTTTTTCCCATGAATCTAAGTGTTAGTTGGGGATTGGCTCCACAAACTGTATATGCATCGTGTGATTAACTTAATTTCGTGTTAATTAAGCATTCGAATGTAGTTCATTACCACCCCTTGATCGCTAGACATCCTGAGTCGCTTGAGCACTTTGACACATCTACGTTTTCACCCTTTTTACTTTGAGTTGGATCTGTATCTTCTACTGGCTTTATGTACAAAATAAAATTTCAAGTTCTCTCCCATTTTGGGATATAAGTTTATTCTCTCTATTAAATGTGTAATTTTCTAAAATAGTTGGTAAAATGCTATTGGATTACCTCGTCAATGTCATTGTTGAAGATCTAACTACCAAGAGCTAAGTTGGTTGGTTTGTTGTGTATCAGTTTGGTATATACGTCTCTTTATTGATCTACACAATTATTCTCCTTCTGCAGGATAGGGTACAATAATATTGATGCAAAAAAAAAAGGCCTTCTATACATTTATGTTCTTCCTAGTGTTTGGATTGTGTGAAATTGTGTTTGATTATTGGAATTTGAAATAGTAAGATTTACATATTCCATTAGCTCAATTGGTAGAGCATTTGTGTTCTTACACAAAATATGTGGGTTCAAATCCCACATGGGCTACAAACAATGAGTCAAAACCTTGCACTAGAGTGTCAAATACATTGGAACTTTGTGGCTCCAACTGAAGCTCAACTTTGTGTTCTTACAATCTCCTCTTGATATACATTATGCAAATTACAGGTTCTTACAAGCTCAAATGAAGCTCAACTTTGTGTTCTTATACAAAATGTATGGGTTCAAATCACACATGGGCTACAAACAATGAGTCAAAACCTTGCACTAGAGTGTGAAATACATTGGAACTTTGTGGCTCCAACTGAAGCTCAAGTTTGTGTTCTTACAATCTCCCCTTGATATGCATTATGCAAATTTCAGGTTCGTAAAAGCTCAACTGAAGCACGTAGCATCCTAGGTTCGAACACATTTCCGGCACCGAGCATTCCTTCACCTTCGTTATTTGTGGCTAACCAGGTTGGAAAGTTTTTCTCTTCAAAAATTAGATCCGATTTTTTTTTCTGTTTTAATGTTGTAGTGAAAAGTTTCCATTTAGTTGGGATTTGTCTAAAATTGTGCTATATGTGTTGTTGATTGGGCGTGTAGCTTCTTTTGCCCATTTCGTTGTTGTGGGCTTTTGTTCACCCATGTATAACTACTTGTATTGGACTCATGTCCTTACATTTTTCTCTAATTGTTAAAAAACAAAAGTTGGGGCCAAGTGGTAGGAATTGGAGTTTGTGGGATTTTGAATCATTCTAGTGCAATTCACAATTTCAGTTGGAGCCACAAAGTTCTAATGCATTTAACGCTCTAGTGCAAGATTTTAACTCATTCTTTGTACTCCATGTGGGATTTAAACCCACATATTTTGTGTAAGAATACAAATGCTCTACCAATTGAGTTAATGGATTATGTAAATGTAAGGTCATTGCACACAATTTCACTCAAACAGAATCTCACACAATTTCGAGTGAGACTTAGTATTAGAAAATAAGCAGCCAAATGATTAGTTCGCTTTTCATTTATGTAAGACATATTTGGCAGACATTAGGCCACTTGCTATAGCATGAGGTACAACAGTATTAATCTAATCTCACAAATTACATCACAGCAATTGTTATTAGTGAGCTCATTATATATAGTTGTCATAACAACCATATGTCGGGAAATGGTTGTTTTATGTTAATGGCAGCATCATAAAGTCAAAACATGAGTCTATTCACCAGTGTGATTATCCATTGTAAGAATCAACAAGAGGAGAGTGACATTTGCATTGGCCAACATATCATAGCAGGGTAAAAAGAAGTGTTGGCTCTTGCTTGTTGTCTAGATATGAGCATGTACCGGGCAAAATAGATGATAAATTCAGAAAAATGGAAAAGAAAATAAGCATGAAGAGTGCACTAAAATATATCCCAAAAATCGAGACAAATGAATGGCTAAGGTTATATGTAAAGTGAATTTTGATAAATTTCTAATGCGACTAAGAGTAGTAAGATGTTTGTAATTATTACAAACCAACAAAAACAAGTATGGACAATTAAAGCATAAAGGAAGAAGTTTTGTGACATTTATTTGTAGCTCCCTTTATCACCATTAAGGAGGATATTTTTTATATTTGTGTTGCAGCATGGAAAGCCGGACCTAGAGTCACATGATTCACATCTTTGAAGCATTTTTTAAGAATGTATTCGATGTAATTTTATTATCAAAAATAAAAGAATGTATTCAATGTAATTCTTTAGTTTTGAAGTCGAAGGAGATAATGTCAATAGATGCATCCATCGAGTATAATTGTATTAAGTAACAAGATTCTCAATTTGAGATAGAGGATTGTATTTTTGTTGTTATACACTTGTGTTAGTTTAACTTAAGTGTCCCGGTCACCATCTTGGAAAATTTTAATGATGCTTGAATTAACATAAACTAACCAAAAAGTAACAGGAAGCATTAATGATGCTTGAATTAACATAAACTAACCAAAGAATAGCAAGAAGCATTATGCGCCCACACGCAACTAAATTGAAGTCAACTATAGTACTATAAACACAACGAGTTGGAGAAAACACAAACATATGCCTACCCTCTATTCTCGCCACTTGCTTCATCAATGGTATCCATAACCTCCTATAGAAGAGTAATTGGGACCCAATGAGGTGGATATTTGAGCCTAACAACATCCGAGAATCTAAACCCAAAATATTGCAAAAGTGAGCAAATTAAAAAATGGAGATTCTAAACACAAAACAGAAATTTTAATTGAAATTAAATAGAAATTGAATATAGACTAGAGAACAAACCCTAGATTTGATTTAGAGAAAAGATGAACAAACTGTAGACTTAGCGATTGGGGTTCCACGGTTCGGGTGTTTGGTGGTGATCCGGTGGTTGGCGCGATGGTTGGTGAGGTGGTGATCGAGGAGCACAAATGGGTAGCAAGCAAGGTAGTCGCCAGGCAAATTACAGCGAGCGAGGTAGTGGAGAGAGAGAGAGGTAGCGAGCGAGTCGATAGGAGGGTTAGGGAAGCAGCGAATTACAGGTGGTGGCCGGCGATTGGGTTCTAGTGGTGGTGGTGGTATGGTGGTTGTCGAGGTGGTCGCGCGAGGTGGTTGGTGAGGTAATGGCAAGCGAATTCGTAAGGCGAGAGAAGGTAGAGAGATGGTAGAGTCTATAAAGCACGGTTAGAGGGAGAAGAAATGGGGAATTGTTTTGTTTTCGCTTGAATTAAAGTCATGTTCATGGTTTTAAGATTTGTCCACATCAGGACCATTGGATCAAGTTGGACGCTTGAGATTAAAAATTCTCACAATAAGGGTAGTTCTCATTATTAGAGTGGTTCTCATATGAACAATCCCATATATATATATATATATATATATATATATATATATATATATATATATATATATATATATATATATATATATATATATATATATATATATATATGAGAGAGAGAGAGATGATATCCAATAAGAATTACCACTTTGAGTGAATATTATGAATTTTGAATCTTAACCCTTAAATTATTATTTAATGGCCCAAATTTAACTACATATCTTTTCCCACAAACCTAATCTCCTAGCCACCACACTCTCTTTTCTCTCTCCTCCCACCGTCAATGTCGCTAGTGGCCATGGCGAGTCACTTTCCTTTCTCTCTCTTCCATAATAGTGTTACACCGTCGAACCCAACAACCCCTAGTTGGGTTGACCTACTCCTGAATTTTGTTACTTTTCTCTTACGATTTTCTTAATTTTTTGGCTTCTTTGCTCCCGAATTCGCATAACTTGTCAAAATTAATGGCAGTCACAATCAATGTTGCTGGCGGTGAACTTAGTGGGTCCGTAACAAACGGCTTCGAATTGTTGTTCGAAGGGACCGATAGTGACCTTGATAAAGGTTTGCTTCTTGGCGACAAGGTCCATGGTGGAATGAATTCGACTACCTAGATTCTTCATGCTTGCTTGGAAAAAAAAAACAAACTTATTCACAAAAATCAATTTTGGGAAAAACAAGCTTTGTTATTTTCAGCGAGAAAATGGATTACCCCTGCCACTGGGTTCATCGAACAATGACTAGTTAGGGTGTGTAATCGCCGGCCACCAGCGAAGTCGGTGGTGGTCGATGGTCGACGATTCACATAGGGTCAGAGGTTGGACTTGAGTGTGTAATGATGTGGCAAGATCGGAATCCTTAGATGAAATATAAAATGTCTAGATTTAAAGTTCCCCCTCCTTTGCATGAGAATTAGGGACTATGCATATCAGCCATTGAATCCTAATCTAACGTCCGAAATAATGCCGCACCATTATTTGAAGATGCCCAAACCTCTACCACCCTCTTCCACTTCCCAAGCACCTAGCTACCCGAACTAAAACACCGGCAACCATGTATCCGGACCATATCGACCATTACAAGCTTTGGCGGATGATCACCATCATCGATCAACGCTTGCCATTCTCCCACGATCCCTATGGTGGCTGCCATGAACCCATAGATGCCATGAACCCACCACAATTATAGCCCAAACCCAATTTCTCTCTCATCAATTTACACCTAGATCTCATCAATTTAGTGGTGTTTGATTCTTCGGTGATGAAAAGCATTTTTCGGTCGACGGTGTAGCGTTATCATCAACGATGGTTCTTTGCAGGACGAGAGAGAAAAGAGGGTGACTACCATTAATTATAGTGACATTGACAGTGGGAGGAGAGAGAGAGAATGTTGGGGTGGCTAAGAGATTAGGTTTATGGGTAGATATATGTCGGGGTGGGTAAGAGATTAGGTTTATCGGTAGATATATGTCGCTAAATGGTAGGATTAAATAAGAATTCAAGGGTCACGATTAGAAGTTCCTAATTCTCACTCAAAAGTGCTAATTCTTATTAGATATCACCTCTCTCTCTCTCTCTCTATCTCTCTCCCTAGTTCTTACTTAAAAATGTGTGTATGTGTGTGTAAGGGATAGAATCAATACTTCTCATATAAATTATTTTCTTTCCAAAATAACCAATAAGCATTCACTTACTCTCTCTCTCTCTCTCTCTCTCTCTCTCTCTCTCTCTCTCTCTCTCTCTCTCTCTCTCTCTCTCTCTCTCTCTCTCTCTCTCTCTCTTAATAGTTCTCATATAAATTATTTGCTTTCCAAAATAACTATCAAGCAATTTGAAGACTTAGGTGTGAACTCATCTCTCTTATTAGTTTTGAATTCAAGTCATTCTCACACTTTAGTAACATTATCTTTAAATTTTCATCTATGTCCGACCCACTCGAAAGGTCCGCTTAAGTGATCACTTAGTTTTTGGCTTTCGACCCACTCAAATTTGACTTAGAAAGAAATCTCGCGTAAATAATTTCTTGAGTTCAACTTGTTATTTCAACTAACTCTTTTCAAAATTCAAATCGGAATTACTAGGTTAATTCTAACTTAAGCTAGTTTTAACAACAAAAATTATTTTATGACAATTATAAATTGTGTCTATATATGTCCCTATCTCTTTCATCATCTAAATATAGACACGGTTAGAATTGAAACTTATGAATATTAGACTTAAAACAATTACATTTGATTAGATTAAGGATATTCAAGTGTTTAATTACATGAATTAATTTATATCCTTGACTGGTCCAAAGTATTTTTATACTTTGAGTACCACTTTGATTTATTTTTACAGAGTTGATAAAATTTGATTAATCTCAATTTGAAAAAAAAAACAATTGGCTTCTTACCGTTAAACACCAGCAAACAGAAAAGCCACATTTTCGGGCTCGGACATCATGCTAGGGTTGTTTGTTTTCATTTTCGGTAAACTTCAACTTTGAGTCTAACGACTGCTTTCACCTTAGTTTTCAGTCACAATAAGTTGGTTGCATTACTTTTCGAGCCAAGAACTAATGCACAACATCTATCTCCACAACAATTCTTTTCCGAGGAACTTACACTAATCGTTACAACGGCTAATAGCTCTTTTCGGTTAAGATTAAGAGACAATGACTATCTACTATGGTGAATATAAATAGAAGCCACTTCATAAGACTTAGAAGATTGTTGGAACTCAACTCTCAACTCATATACTCAATCTTTTTAACTTTCAACTCCGTACTTAGTTTTTCTCAACTTTTGAGTTGAAACAAGAAGTCTTGTAATCAGTTATATTCTTACTTACTCGGTTCTTCTATAAATTCCCTTGAAAGAGCTGTAAGGGGGTAACTCAGCTCAGTTGTACCTAACCGTAAAGGGTATCTCGGTTAGGAAATACTAGGATAGATAAGGGATATTCATTCATTGGGAAAAACTTGTATTAAATTGTCTAAGGGAACAATTAAGAGAGTCGATCCTTGTATTTTGTGGATTCAAAATAGTGGAATTGACTTGATATTTGAACTTATATCGGCTATGAGTTTCTACCCCGAGAGGGTTTCCACGTAAATTACTTTGTTCTTATCTTTTCGAGTCCAATCTAGTGATTCAACATATTTCTTCTTAGTTCTAACATGTGCATTGAATTTCAATATTTCCACAAAATTTCCTTCACACCCTATTCACCCCCTCCGGGTGATTCAAACTCTCGGAGCTCAAACCTTCAATTGGTATCAAACCTAATCCTTTCAAAAGATCTAACAATCCTAAGTATAAAGATCAGATGGCTCTTAACTATGAAGAGTTCGATGAATCACCGGGCCACCAAAGTTAAAGGATATAACTTTGCCCACTAGAAGAAAATCATGGAATGCGTCATCCAAGACTATGACGAGGAAGTTTGGGGAATTATCCGTAATGGAAATTACATTTCTATAAAGATGGATGGTACTCGACCAGTAGCCAAAGTGAAGTTAAAATTCACTCTTGCAGAGAATCAAAAGCACATAAAGAATTTCAAGGTTATAAACATTCGATGTGTGCCATTAATGCCACAGAGTACAACGAGTACCCACTTGTGATATCGCCAAAGAAGTGTGGGACACTTTTGTCACCACTTATGAAGGAACAAGTCAAGTGAGGCAGGCAAAGATAAGTCATGACCTCCACAAGTATAAAATGTTCAAGATGGAGGTCGATGAGAACATAACGCAGATATACATTCACTTCACTAGTTTGTTAATAATCTCAACTCTCTTGGAAGGAAAATGTCCCACGAGGAAATAGATAGAAAGATTATGAGGAGTTTTCCAAAGAAGAGATGAAGACCAAAAGTGACACTATTGAAGAAGCTCGGGGCCTCACCAAGCTGAAACTAGATGAGCTCATAGGGAAACTTCTCACTCATGAGTTACATGTAGAGGAGGAAGAATATAAGGTCAGGACCAAACGAAACACTCGCTCTGAAAGCCTCCAAGGAACCTCGTCCAAGTTTGAGCTTATCGGATTCCGAGGAAGATCCCATGGCACTTCGGCCGGAGGATTCAAAAAGATGATGAAATACAAAAGGTGGCGGAAGAAGCCAAAGTAGGAAGTCTTCAAGAAGGAAAAGAAAGGTAAATTCTTATCCCCTTCAAATTTGACTTTAACTAAAAATTCTAGTTTTTTTAATGTGGAAGTAAGGAACACATAGTCAAAGATTGCCCAAAAAGAAGAAAGGACCGGAGGAAGAAAAAGGCCATGTTCGAAGAAGATGATGACATAGATGATGAATCAAAATGTCTCCGGCTCGATAGACTCGGAAGTTGGATATGAGTCGGAAAGTGAAGCATCGGACACCGAGGAAACCGATCCTCGGGAGGTAATCAACTATTTTCTTAAGTTTTTAAGCATGATTTGGCTAGATATATTTTTACATTGGAGGAAAAGTCAAATTTTGATTCTTCTACCTTTAAAGAGAAATAGGAGTCTTTGAAGTCTAAGAACAAATCTTTAAAAAATAATTTCAAAAACCGGAGACTTAACCTAAAGGCACTAAACACTAGTTCTCAAGATAATGAGATTGAGTCGAGTGCCTCGAACGAGAGAATGAGCAACTAAAACGAAACTCACTCGAGTCTCAAGCGTTGGTTTTGAAACTTACTCAAGATCAGAAAAACTTTGACTTATTTTTAGGTTTTCAATGTGTTTCATTTCGAAAAGAAGGTCTTAAATTATTATTGAAAAACTAAGTATAGAAATTTATGAAAAATAAACAATTGTAATTATAATGAGACCAATAGATTTAAGCTTGCTTGTACAAATAGAAATAGATAATTAATGATTGTATAAATAGCAAAATAAACATAGATAATTAATAATTCGAGATGCAGTACTCCAATTTTGTGTTTATTTTTTTAATAGAAAACCTATGATTGTGAAACCATGGTCTCTGGGAGAAAATCTAGACATGACCATCATGACTGTACCAATCTGGGTAAAATTTCCAAACTTACACCCACCTAAAATTTTGCGGAGATAAATGGTCTTAATAAAGTTGTAAGCCTAGTAGGGATCCCCATCATGGATGATAAATACACAATAGAGAAGAACAAATTGAACTATGCCAGGGTGATCATTAAAGTAGATATTAACGAGCAAATAGCGAGTTCATCAAATTCGTAGATCAAAATGAATTGATTGAGCAACTGGTGTATGAATGGAAGCCTAACAAGTGCAGCAAATGCCAAATGTTTGGTCATGTAGACGAAAACTGCAGGAAAGGAGTAAAGAGGGTATGGAGGCCAAAAGAGAAATAAAACCAATTCGAAGCTACTAAAGAGACTTATGAGGGGAGGAACGCCAAGTTTCACATATTGAGCTAGCCCAAGTGACTATAAGTTCTTAGGAGATAGTGAGTAGTGGGAATGTCTTTGAGCCACTTAATCATACAAAGGCAACCGATTCGAAGGAAGAGTTGATGTAGTAACGATAATGGATAGTCTCGGAGTATTGAATGTAAAAGGTATGAATAACCCCTCAAAACAAGAGGAAATTGGTGTCTTCTTGAGAAAAAAGCAATAAAGCTAGCTGGACTAGTAGAGATAAAAATTTCGCAATAAAATGTGATAATGGTGGTTGAAGACTCGGATTTTAACTCCATATACTTTGTGAAAGACTCGGGTATAAACTTCTATCTCTCTTGAGTTTTGATTGCAAGTCATCATGAGCTTCATAAAAACTCACATCTAAGTTTTCATCTTTCTTCTAAGTGACTCGGATATCACTCGTGTTCTATATATTCTCTACTAAAGTATTATGATCTACTCATAATATACTTGAACCATCGCATGATCAAATAATTCTTTCTATACATTCTCTTGTAATACTAACCGTGGTTACTAACTCGGAACCGAGTCGGTCTCTACCGAGTTCGCCTCGATCGGTTTATTACGTAGAAGTGTATTTGATAGATCAAGTTCACTTTCTCTGCTTGAATATTCTTCTACTTGATCTTTCTAGGAATTATTCCGAGCTGAGTTTGAACCTATTTAATATTAGACTCTCAATATACCAGTTTTCTAGGCTGAAGATAATTAAGCATCTAATTATCCTAATTTAATTATAATCTGTGCCTAACCTTGGAACAAAGTAATTTATACTTTGAGAACCAATGTTGTTTGCTTTTGTAGGTTATTCAAACAAAGCTAATATATCTTTTGAATTTCAAATGCAACCGGCTTCTAGTCGTTAAACACCAGCGAGACGAGTTTTAGCCGACTCGGACGGAACTCGGACATCGTGTCGTGGCTGTCTGTTTCCAAAATTGGAAAAATCCAACGCTAGGCTCAACGGCGGTTTCCACCTTGCTTTTCGGACAACATAAGTTGATTGGAACACCTTTTGGAGCAAATAGCCGTTGCCCAACGTTTACACCTCAACGAATCTTTTCCGAGTGACTTAGAAAGGCCTTTCTAGTTGCTAGTGAAGACTTTAGTCCGGAAACCGGACACAACGGCTAATCTGCTTAGATATCTATAAATAGAAGCCAATTTACAAGACTTGAAGATTGCTGAAACTATTGATCAATACACTACCTAATTCTATTAGTGCAATACTCACTCAATCTTCTTCTTACGACTTCCAATTTGTATTTAATATTTTCTCGAGTTGTAAAGTCTTGTAATCAATTACATACTTCTCTTACCTTCCGAGTAAGGTCTCTTGACCGAGCTGTAAGGGTTAACTCAGCTCATTTGTCCCTAACCGTAAAGGATATCTCGGTTAGGAAGTACTAGATTAGATAAGGGAACTTCGAGTCTAGGAAAACATTGTAACAAATTGTCTAAGGGAACAATTCCGGTTGAGTCGATCTGTTGTATTTTGAGGATTCAAAATAGTGGATTTGACTTGTTGCTTGGATTAACACTGTTCGTGGTTTTCTGCTCAAAGAGGGTTTTCACGTATTTATGAGTGTATACTTTTCCGAGTCCAATCTAGATTTATAATCAGCCGCTTATCTTCTTTCAAGCGAAAAGTTTCTTAGTATGTTCAAATTTCCGTATTACTCTATTCACCCCCTTCTACGGTAACTTAGACTCTCTAGGAGCAAACGTTTAATTGGTATCGAGCCTAGCCTTTTGAAGAAGAATCTAACAATCCAAAGGTCTAAAGATCGGATGGCTCGGAACATTGGAGAGTTCGATGAAGGAAGATCTTCCACCGGACCACCAAAGTTTAAAGGATCAAACTTCGTGCATTGGAAGAAACCGATGAAGTGCTTTCTGCTGGACAATGATAAAGATGTCCGGAACATCATCCAAGAAGGCAACTACATCCCAATGAGGATGGAATGAACAAGATCTATGCCTAAAGAAAAATTCGAGTATACCAATGAGGAGTCGGAGAAGTTCGTAAAGAACTTAAAAGCAATGAATATTCGATGTGTGCTATCAGCTCGGAAGAGTACAACAGAGTGTTAGCTTGTAACATAGCCAAAGATGTATGGGACACTCTTGTCAACACATACGAAGGCACAAGCCAAGTGAAATAGGCAAAGCTAAGCCATTACCTTCAAAAATACGAGCTATTCAAGATGGAGCCAGAAGAAAACATTACTCGGATGTTTATTTGCTTCACCGAGATTACAAACAATCTCAAGTCTCCTGGCGTAAAGATTTCACATGAAGAAATGTGCGGAAAAATTCCGAGAAGTCTACTAAAGAGAATATGGGGTCCGAAGGTGACAACCATCGAGGAAGCTCAAAACCTCTCTCAACTAAAGCGAGACGAACTAATTGCAAAGCTGCTTACCCATGAAATTCACCTAGAAGAAGAGGATGCCAAGGTCAACACCAAAAGGAACATTGCGCTCGAAGGCCTTAGAAAGTAGAGGGAAAGTCCGAGTTCCTTAGACTTAAAAGAGGATCTAATGGCACTCGTTGCCCGAGGCTTCAAGAGAATGATGAAGCATAAGAAGTGGGAAAAGAGGCCAAAGAAAGAGTTCTAAGAGAAGGATAAGAAGGACAGAAAAGGTAAATATTCTTCCCTTTCAAAGTTATCTTTAACTAAGAACTCGATCTGTTTTGAATGTGGCAGTAAAGATCACATAGTCAAAAACTGTCCGAAGAGAAAGAAGGACAAACACAAGTAGAAGGCTATGATGGCCACATGGAGGGATGACGACTCATCCGAGGAAGATGATGATTCCGATGACTCAAAGTGTCCGATGACACTAACAGAGTCGAAGCCGAATCCGAGTCGGACTCGACCACTCGGACATCGAGGAGACAAGTCCTCAGGAGGTAATTGAATACTTTCTCAAGTTCTCCAAAGTTGATTTGGCTAAATATATTTATACTTTAGAAGAAAAGTCCAATTCTAATTCTTCTCGGTTCATAGAACAACTTGAGTCTCTTACTTCGAGAGCAACTCGTTTGAAAAATGAATTGGAAAAGCTGAGACTAACAATTAAAGAACTCATGACTAATACTCAAACTAATAAGACCGAGTCCGAGTCACTCAAAAGAGAAAATGAGCGTCCGAAAATAAAGCTCAATGAGTCTCAAGAGCTTGTTTTGAAATTTACTCAAGGTCGAAAAACCTTGATATGCTTTTAGGCTCTCAATGTCTCTCCTTCGGAAAAGAAGGACTTGGTTTTAATGAAGATGAGGAATCTAATTCCTATTCAAATTTTTTCAAAAGGATTCCGAACCGTGAAGTTCGGGAAGGCTGAGCATGGTCCTATTCATAAGAATGAAAGGAGGACTGAGCCCAAACCAGTTTATAGGAGAAAACCTTCTTACACCTGTTTATAAAAGAAAAGATTTTCAAAACAAAGAGAAACAGACTCAGTTTTCCAAAAAGAAGACTCGGAATCGGACCACATCCAAAGTCATTCAAATCTAGGTTCCCAAGAGTCTTCTTCCTAATAAAAGGACCACAATAAAGGGAGTTACTTGGGTTCGTTAGAGGAAGTGAGAAGGGTTAGTGTGTTTCGACTTACGGGTAACTCGAAAAGGACGAAAGGTCATTGTTACTCGGACAGGTGGATGTTCACGCCACATGTCTAGAGATTTAAGACTCTTTTCCGAGTTAGAGGATTTGAAAGGAGGCAAAGTCACTTTTGGAGATGACGAGTAAGGGCAAGATAGTTGGAATTGGCAAGATTGGGAAAGGAGACAACTTGGTCGACCTAGTTTATCTTGTAAAGGGATTAAAGTATAATTTGCTTAGCATCTCTCGGTTGTGTGACAAAGGTCCGGAGGTAAGATTTACTCGGACCAACTTCTATATTTCTGATGCAACCACCAAAGAGACTAAGCTCTCAGGTAAAAGGTCAGATAATTCTTATACCATTCCTCTTTCAAATCCAAGTCAGAATTTATCTTGTTTAAAAGCATCATTGCATGATGATTCATGGACATGGCATCGCATATTAGGTCATGTTAGCATGCATACTATCAAAAAAGTTTGCATCTCATGGTTTAGTTAGGGCTTACCTAACTGTGCATTTAAGAAAGATAAAATCGTTAAGCATACACAAAAGGAAAACAGGTCGGATCATCCTTCAAACCTCTCAAAACTGTTTCCACATCCAAAGTGCTTGAGTTAGTTCATATGGATTTATGTGTTGAAATCTTTGTGAAGAGTCTCGGAGGTAAATCGGATGTACTTGTAATTGTTGATGATTATTCACGATTTACCTGGGTTTGTTTTCTCAAGAACAAAAATGAAGCCTTCAAAGAGTTCAGTAAGCTATGCAGGAAAATTCAAGTAGAGTCTCGGACTCGGATCGGAAGAATTTGAACCGACCATGGAAGGGAGTTTGACTACTCGGAATTTACGAGTTTTGCTACAAGAATGGTATCTCTCACAACTTCTTAGCACCCAGAACCCCTCAACAAAATAGGGTAATGGAGAGAAAGAATCGAACTCTTGAAGAAATAGGAAGGACGATGATGATTGAACATGATCTACCTTACTATTTACGGGCTGAGGCGATTAACACAACAAACTACACACTCAACGAGATGCCTTATCGGACCCATCTTGAAGAAAACTCCATACGAACTTTACAAGGGAAAGAAGCCCAATAGTTTATATTTTAAACCCTTTGGATGTAAATGTTTTGTTCACAACAATGGTAAGGATCACCTCACCAAGTTTGATGCTCGGTCGGATGAAGGTATCCTTCCGGGTTACTCATCTCACAATAAAGCTTATTGCGTTTTTAATAAAAGAACTAACAATGTGGAAGAAAGCATCCACGTCGTGTTTGATGAAATTAATTAGGGAAAAACAAGTGAGTCAACCTTCTCGGATCCGAAACTCAATCGAGATGAAGATGATCTTGGTGAAGCCGAGCTGAGATAGAGTCAAAAGAAAGCAACTCGGAATGAGGCAGCTCGTAACATCATGAGTCGATTGAACCAGCTCAAGAACCAGCTCTAGAGTCAACTAAGAGTGCTGAATGTCAAGCCAATGAGCAAGCTCAGCAAGCTTAGATTACTAAAGATCATCCGGTACAACCAACAAACCCGGTGAACCGGAGAACAGGTAGAGCATTCAAATATGCTTAGAGCCACCCACTCGAGAACATTTTGTCCGACATCAACAAGTGGGGTAAGAAGTCGTTCTTCTTTGCAAAATCTATGTGCTTTCACTGCATTCATATCATTAATCGAACCCGAAATGCACTAGAGGCCCTAAACGAACCTCGAATGGGTAGAGCCCATGCAAGAGGAAGTTAATCAATTTGAGAGAAACCAAGTTTGGACTTTGACCAAACGGCCTTCCGACCACCCAGTCATAGGAACCAAATGGGTTTTCAAGAACAAACTAGATGAGGATGGGTTGGTAGTAAAAACTAAGGCTAGACTTGTGGCTCAAGGTTACAATCAAGAAGAAGGGATTGATTGTGGGGAAACCTTTGCACCGGTTGCTAGGATCGAAGCAATTAGAATCCTATTAGCATTTGCATCAAGCATGAATATTAAATTGTATCAAATGGATGTCAAATGTGCTTTCCGAATGGTTTCATTCAAGAGGAAGTCTATGTCGAGCAACCCCTTGGATTGAAAACTCAGAATTTCCAAACCATGTTTTCAAATTACGAAAAGCTCTATATGGTCTTAAACAAGCTCCAAGAGCTTGGTATGAAAGACTAGGCAGCTTCTTGGTTGAGAATGATTTCAAAAGAGGTCAGATTGACAAAACTCTTTTCATAAAAACCAAGGAGAGAGATTTCCTTATTACTAAGATTTATGTTGATGATGTAATTTTTGCGAGTTACTAATGAAAATCTATGTCGAAAATTTTCCGAGTTGATGAGACAAGAATTCCAAATGAGCATGATGGGAGAGCTCAATTTCTTCCTTGGTCTACAAATCGGATAAGATAAAGATGGCATCTATGTCCATCAATCTAAGTATACCAAGGAGTTGCTTAAGAAGTACAAGCTTCAAGATGTAAAACATGCAGTAACACCCATGAATAGCAGCATGAAAATGGACTCGGACGAAAAAAGTAAAGTTGTAGATCGAAATTCTATAGATGTATGATTGGTTCTCTGCTATATCTCACATCCAAGTAGGCTCGACATTATGTTTAGTGTGTGTTTGTGTGCAAGATTTCAAGCTAATCCAAAAGAATCACATCTCACTGCGGTAAAGAGGATTTTTAAATATCTTACGGGAACTCGGAATCTTGGTCTATGGTTTTCCGGAGACTCGTAACCGACCCTTACTCGGATACTCGATTGCTGACTATGATGGCTACAAGGTGGATAGAAAGAGCACATCAGGAGCATGCCAATTTCTGGGCCAATCCCTTATATCTTGGCACTCAAATAAGCGGAACTCGGTTGCTCTATCAACTACCGAAACCGAGTACATTGCAGACTGGAGCGTGCTATGCTAAGATTCTATGGGTCAAGCAACACTTGAAGGATATTGGACTTTCATTCAAATCTATCCCTATCAAGTGTGATAATTAGAGTGCAATCAGCACCACTAAGAATCCAGTTCAGCACTCAAAGACAAAGCATATTGAGGTCGGGTATCATTTTCCGAGAGACCATTCTAAGGAAGGTGATATTGAACTTGAATTCATTCTTACAAAATTTCGGTTAGTCGATACTTTCACTAAGCCACTTAGTGAGGATCAGTTTTGTTTTATTAGGAATGAGCTTGGCACGATTAATGCATGAGTATATGTTTTATGTGCTTAATTGTGTGATCTATTCTTGATTAACAAATGGATTAGTTGACTTAACAATGAGACCGAGCTATTAGTTAATTGCTTTTGAGTCGCTCGAAACCATACCGAGTCGGACTCAATCTTTGATCAAAATGGACACCTAACTTTTGAGATTATCTCTAGATGAATGGAGAATCTCGGAAAGATTTTTTTAATTTTCACCCTCTCTCTCTTTGACATGCGTCACTTTCAAAGAATTCGAACCGTTGGAGAGACAAATGCTTGGAATTGTAGCCGTTGGACTGTTGTACGTCGTGTCTATCTCGAGAATGTCGTTTGAACGTTGAGAAAGAAGGTTGAAGGACACTTCCATTCTCTCTATAAATAGCATCTATTTGTCTTCATTTCTTCACTTTGCGCCTTATCTCTCTTACTCGAAATTCTCTATTTTCTCTTACTCGTTCCTTGCTCTCAAAGTGATCTCCTTCTCTCTTGCCTACTTCTCTCGTAACCTCTCATCTCTTCTCTCTCAAAATGCCTAAACGTGGTTCTACTTCGAGTTCATGGGCTCCGTAATAAAGAAGGCCCGAACATTAACTAAAGAGGGTACGTCCGACCCTTCAAAGATCTTTGTTGTCCAAGCATTTCACGTTGGATGACAAGTTTTTTAAACCATCACCTTCTCTTGGCTAAAATTCATTCAAGAAACTCGGAGTATACAACTATCTAAGCTTTAGTGACTTCATTTACCTAGAACTCGTGGCTGAGTTCTATGCAAACAAATCTGTCTCTCGGAGGTGTTATCACTTCCAAGGTTCAAGGTACCATAGTCAAAATCAACCTCCCTCTTCTTCACAAACTGTTCAATGTTTCTTCTCTTTTCCGAACCCCTACCACATTCCTTTTCTAGAAGTTGTTGATGATTTCTTCGACAAGTTCGCCAAAGAAGTGCCTGAGCATAGAAAAATTTCTCTGTGAGTCGGATGAAAAGTAAGGTCGATTGCTCTGTTACATTCCGATGCGCACTTTCTTTTATCACAACTCAAGCAAGGAGAACCCAAACTCTAGGGTTCTTAAAGTATTGTTTGACATCATGGAGGGCTACGATGTAGACCTCTTTGAAGACTCGGACTTTGCAAATATATCATGTGAGTACCATCAAGGAATAAGGTACGGACTTCATCTCTTGTAAGTTTTGATTACAAGTCATTCTAAGTGCTTTAGAAACTTTTATGAGTGATTTAAAATCTTTTCGAGTGTTACAAATGCTATTACATACGTTTTCACTTGATTCCGATCGACTCGTAAAGCACACTCTTGCTTATCCTTTCACACATAGTTCCGAGTCACTCGAGCAACACTCGGACTTTTTGCATGTTCAAATATTTGCTCTAATGCGCATAAACTCGAGTCTAAGTTTGTATTCTAAGTTTGATTGAATTACGGTGTTAATTCATCCTTCTAAGTCAATATGTTTCGTTTGAACTATGCTTGTCTAGATCAAGTTTCATTACTCGATATTCTCTATCGGACTGTTTCATCTCTAGATCGACTTAGATGGAATTTGAGTATAATGGATATTAGACTCTGAAAATTCCACTCTTTCAGGACTCAAATAATTAGGCACTTAATTATCTTAATTAAAATATTATCTATATCTAAACTTGGACCAAATTATTTTATACTTTGAGAACCAAATTGATTTACTTTTGTAGGTTATTCAAACGAGGTTATCCTACTTTTGAATTACAAAAGTAACCGGCTTCACAATGTCAAATCACTAGCAGACAAGGCTTTTTCTACTTCGACCGGGGCCCGGACACTCTGTCGAGTTGTGCATTTTCAAAATTGGAACTCTGCAACGCCAAGCTCAACAGATGGTTTCCACCCTACTTTTCGGACACCACCAGTAGATTGGAACATCCAAAGGAGTCAAGAGTCGTTACCCAACGTTCACACCTTAACGGATATCTTTTGACTCACTTAGAAAAACCATTACAACGGTCACAAAGGACTTCTAATCGGAAGATAGTCACAATGACTAATCCGCCTGGTCATCTATAAATAGAAGCCACTTCACAAGACAAGGAGATTGCTGAACCTATTGCTGAATTCATCTCTCTATAATTCTCATTCAATCTTCTACTTACAACTCCAACTCTGTACTTAACATCTTTCTAAGTTGTGAGATCTTGTAATCGATCAAAAACACTTATTCGTACTTTCTGAGTAAGGTTCCTTGACTAAGTTATAAGGGTTAACTCAGATTAGTTGTCCCTAACTCGTAAAGGTTACCTCGGTTAAGAAGTACTAGATCGGATAAGGGAACTTCTAAGTCTAGGAAAATCTTGTAAGGAATTGTGTAAGGGAGCAATTCTGTTTGAGTCTTTCTACTATATTTTGTGGATTCAAAATAGTGGATTTGACTTGGTGCTTGGACTAGCACCGACCATGGTTTTCTGCCCCGGGAGGGTTTCCACGTATTTTCTAAGTTAACACTTTTTTGAGTTCAATCTAGACTCGGATCGTTTCAAAGTCGGTTTGAATTTAATCTTCCGAGTCTTTGCTAAAATTTCCTCATCACCCTATTCACCCCCCAAGGGTGACTAAGTCTATCCAAGAGAAAACCTTCACTCTTCCCCTTTATTATTGAGCAAATAGCACAAGTGCATGCTCAATCAAACAAATATGCTCCTTTTCCATTCGGAGCTTTTCTCTCTCTCATTTTCAAACAATTCAAAATCCCTCTTCCCTCAAATCCCTCTGTTGTTTCCGAGTTGGCCATTGTGCTAAGCCGAAAAGAACTTCGGGGTATGGATACTAGGAGGTTAAGCTCTGGTGAATGGGTTCACTCTTCCGAGTTGGAACTCGTCTCTCTTCCTCCCCGGACTCGGATTTAACCTACTCTACCATCCACATCAGCTGGCCCCTCCTCATCTCAGCCTCCTCTCTCGCCTAGCGCATTTGCTACCTTAGTCGAGAAACTCGTGTTTACAGATTGACCAACTACGAGTCACTTGTACGCTCTCTCAAGCCCATTTTCCGAGGGATGGTCATTCACCGGAAGACAGCCCAATCCCAAATTCAAGAATGTCAATCCCCGATGCTTGAGTTCAAAGGGGTTCTTGACGAGCAACGAGAGGAACTCGAGCTTCTTCGTGAGCACGGAACAAAGGTTGCGCAGGACTCGGAAGACTCCAACACATATGAGGAGTCCTCCAGCCAAGCAAAGTCTACCTCATCTAAGGTAGAAGAAGAAGAAGAGGCTGAGGATGTAGATGAGGCGGACGAAGCTCGACTCGAAGAGGAGAACAAGGAGGAAGAAGGAAGATAAGAAGAGGACGCTCCACCAAAAGACAAGGGGGCTATGGAGCCGGAACCCAAGCTGATCTCCTCAAATCTGAGTGGATCGGAAGATGCTAGGGACGTTGGACGATCCAAACTAGCAACCTCGAAGTCCCTATAGTGTTCCGAGAAGACGAGCCAAAGGATGACATTGTCCCGACTCGACCACCCGAGTCCGAGCCGCTTCCTAACATCGCAGAGTCTTGCTGCTGCCGCGTTCTACCCCTTCATCTCGGACCTACCGGCGCAAGCGCACTCGCTCGTCCATCCTCCTCCACCCAACCAAGCACCACCGTCTTGATCTATTTCTTTTTCTTGTTTTTTATTGTTTTTTTTTTTTGTCCGACATTAAGTGTATTTTTCTTTTCACTTCTCTTCCCTCCTTTTCTTCGAAATGCTAGGGGAAAAAATACAAAACTTGATGTTTGCCTCAGGGGAATTTCTTTCCCTCCTTTGGTTGTAAATATTATTTTATGAATGAATGTCAATGTTTATTTTTCGTTGCTATAATCATTTTTTTTTTGTCTCTGCTCTTTGATCATTTCGAGTTTCTTTGAGTACTTTTCTTATATACTTAGAAATCTGCGTTGGCTCTAATATCTACTTTTACGTCTTACTTTGATCCGGAACTTCTTTATTTTCTACACACTCGATACGGATCTTTAGCACCGAAAACCGAATTTGTACTAACAAGTTTCTATCTTAAGTATGGAATGCCTTTCATCAAAAAGGGGAGATTGAAGACTCGATTTTAACTCCACATACTTTGTGAAAGACTCGGTATAAACTTCTATCTCTCTTGAGTTTTGATTGCAAGTCATTCCGAGTTTCATAGAAATTCACATCTAAGTTTTCATCTTTGTTCCGAGTGACCCGGACATCACTCGTGTTCTATATATTCTCTACTAAAGTATTCTGACCTACTCAGAATATACTTGAACCATCACATGATCAAATAATTCTTTCTATACATTCTCTTGTAATACTAACTGTGGTTACTAACTCGTAACCGAGTCGGTCTCTACTAAGTTCGCCTAAGTCGGTTTATTACTTAGAAGTGTATTTGATAGATCAAGTTCACTTTCTCTGCTTGAATATTCTTCTACTTGATCTTTCTAGGAATTATTCTGAGCTGAGTTTGAACCTATTTAATATTAGACTCGAATATTTCACTTTTCTAAGCCAAAGATAATTAATCATCTAATTATCCTAATTTAATTATTATGTGTGCCTAGAACCGGCAATTTTTGACTCGACTCGAAAACCCGACTCGACCCGACCTGAATTTTTTGGGTTTTGGATAAGAAATTTGGAACCAAAACCCGAAATTACCCGAACCTAAAAACCCGAAAATTTTCGGGTCGGGTTGGGTCGACCCAATGGGTCGGACACTAAAAATCACGAGTTAGTGCTCGGGCTTGGTTAGGGAAACTGGAAAATTGAAGTTTGGGCTTGTATTTGTTTAAAAATTAAAAAAGTGGCCCATGAAAGATGACAAAACCTAATGAAAGAACACCGCTTCGCTTCCTCCTCTCGTCTCTCGCCTCCCTCTCTCGTCTCTCGCCACGTTCGGTGGTTTCCCTTGCGGTCCCTCTCTTCCCGAGCGCCCCTCGCTGTCTCTCCTCTTCCATTGCCTCCATCTCTGCTTCGTCCTCGGTCTCTCACCTCCCCTCTCTGTCTCTCGCTTCGTTCTAGCCATCATTGTCCCTCTCTTCCCGAGCCTAGCTGTCTCTCTCTTCCCGACCCTCATGCCGCCACAACGTCGACCTAGCACCATCGCCCGTGCAAGAAGAACAGCCGGTTCAGCTAGTTCGACACCTGGTCTACCTCCTCGTGCCTCGAAGTAATGGAACCTCAAGCCATCCTCGCTCCAATTCTCCGGGTTTACCTCTCGATTTATCTCTCAATTCTTAAATTAAGTATTAGATTATGTATGTATTGCAAATTTAAATTTTTAAAATTGAGTCGTGATGTAAAGTGAGATGCTAGGTCGAAGTATGATGTTTGTAATGCAAAATTAAGCCCCAAGTATGATGTTTGTATTGTAATTTTACATCTTGAAATTAAGTATGAGATTATGTTTGAAATTGAGTGAGATACTCGGTCGAAGTATGATGTTTGAAATTGAGTGAGATTCTGTTTAACTTTCAAGACCAACATGGAAAATGTAGAAAATGTAACAAAATAAACGACCGTAAATGAGGAAGCCAAGCAGCCCCCATCTACAATGAGTCGTGCAGCCAAGCATAGGTCGCTTGAGTCGCTTGCACGGACCATGTCCTTTGGGTCGTGTTGCCATTCTAAGCCTTGAATCGAAAATTTTCGAGTCTAGAAACACCCTTAGAAAACACATACCCAAAAAGCTGGAATCCAATAAAGATTAAATTATATTATAGCTGCTAAGTTTCGTCTCAAGTTAATAAAATTCGGCCTCTAAATTCAAATTGCAACCAACGGCTTCACAACAAGTATTTCTCGGTCTCTAATAGGTCTATGTTATTGTGTTCAAGGAAGATTAATATTTACTGGCATACCTACTTAATAAATTGATTTTATCCAATATGATGAGGATAGGAGGGGTGAAAGAAAGAAAAACAACGGTGAATAAAAAGATTCCGATTCATAATTATAGTAATATGATCAAGGGAAGAAGTTCTGAATGGAAATATGGGTTTTTCTAACTTTTTAGGAACTCATAATTATGCCTCGATTCCTTGATGTCATCACCTGTAATACCCTTGTGGAGTTTTTGAATATGAGAAGCTTTGATGCAATTTGCTGAGATTAAATTTCCGATTTTAAGTCTTTATTTAACTTGCAATTTCTCTGAGATTAAGTTTCGGATTTGCTTACTTAATTTTAGTAGTCAATATTTGTTAATTTAGTAAGAAAGATGCTAATGTATCAATATTTGTTTTTCATTTTATAGTAAGCTCTACCCCATCATCAGCACTTGTTCGGTGTTGAATCGGATGGAGATATTTGTTCATCAAAGAAAAGGCGGTGGAGCTCACCTGTGTGGGATCACTACAACATTAAGGAAGGTAAGTTTTTCGCCGATGGTAAGGCTCGTGCTTATAGTACAATCCTTTCTTTTGCTCGCTATTTTCGATCCTTGTTACAAATTTCAATTTGTCAAGTATTGCTTTTCACATTTGGATTCGAAACTACGGAGTTAAAGTCCAAGCTTATCAAAGATCAATTATACAAGCTCTTTGGTGAATATGTGAAAGACAATCCCATATCAAATGTGGGTGGGGCAAAGAAAGAAGATGATGCTCTAGCTGTATGTTTTGAAATTTTCTTCTATTTGTTCTATTATAAATTATAATACATTACATTTCATTTTTCTAATAACATAATTTCATATTGTAGGGATTTGCTAATTTTGATCAAGTTGCGGTATCTACTTCCGAATTTCGGAGTTGGACAAGTATTTGGATGAATATGGATTATATCACACTTTGGAATTAGCTATTTTGACTTGGTGGAAACAAAATTCGAATCGATTCCCTTGCTTGAGTGACATGGTGAAAGATGTATTGAGCATTCCTATTACGATCGTAGCTTCCAAGTCATGTTTTAGTATGAGATCTAGAATCTTAACAAAATGAAGAGCTTCTCTTTTGCCCGATAATGCGGAGGCATTAGTTACCACTCGTAGTTGGGTTTTCGGATTTGAGATGTAAGGGGGTAAGTTTCATTACATTTTTGTAATCTTTATAATCATTTTGTATTTTATAAGTATATTAGTTTAACTTGTGATTGTGAATATTTGATGATATAGACGAAGAGAATGAAGAAGTGAATGGATTGGCAGCTCATTTTGTTAGCGTTCAGTTGAATGTTAAAGAAGATGTACAAGAAGAAGATGATGAAGAAGAGGTGGTGGAGTTAGAATCAAGAGATAGAACGAAGTCGAAGATTCTACCATTAGTTAGTAGATTAATATTACGAGTTGATGGTGATAGACTTGCACTTTATTAATTTAGTTTGTGTTTTGTATGATGGTCTATGGGATTGTGAGTTTATGGTATTGTGAAGACTTTGTGATATGTAATGTGTTTTATTTGCTTTTGAAGGCTTTGTAATTAGTAATGTAATATTACGATGGACTTTGTGATTCTACCAGTTTCAAACTTAATGTTTGGAGTTTTATTTGCTTTTTAATATTTTGTAATTTGTAATGAGCTTTATTTTAGCTTTAATGGTGAATTTAGTTAGCTTGTTTTGTACTTCGTTCGTCAACAAACGTTTGAGATAAATACTTATGAAATACTCAACATGACTTGTTAATAGATTTACGTAGTTATAAAGTGCTAATTCTATTTATTCATTTTCTATGCATTCAATTTATGTTTAAAATTATAATGGTATTATCGTTACCAAAAAAGTGAAGGATATATTGGTACAAAGTTAATTAATTTGACTCTAAATAATCAATTTCATTTTCTAGAAAAAATAGGAAAAAATGGAGCTCTTGACCCATTGGGTTGACTCGAAACCCGCAAAACCGAAATACACCCGACCCGTATTTTACCCGAACCCGAAATACACCCGACCCGTATTTTACCCGAACCCGAATACACCCTACCCATATTTAATCCGCCCGCCCGAATTGACAGGTCTATCTTTGCCTAAACTTGGACCAAAGTATTTTATACTTTGAGAACCAATGTGGTTTGCTTTTATAGGTTTTTCAAACAAAGCTAATATATCTTTTGAATTTCAAAAGCAACCGGCTTCTAGCCGTTAAACGCCAGCAGACAGCTTTAAGCCAATTCGGACGGAACTCGGACACCGTGTCGTGGTTGTTTGTTTCCAAAACTGGAAAAGTCCAACGGTAGGCTCAAGGATGGTTTCAGCCTTACTTTTCGTGACAACATCGGTTGATTGGAACACCTTTTGGAGCAAATAGCCGTTACCCAACATTTACACCTCGGTGAATCTTTTCCGAGTGACTTAGAAAGGCCTTTCTAACGGCTAATGAAGACTTCGACCTAGAAACCAGACACAATGGCTAATCTGCTTGGATATCTATAAATAGAAGCCAATTCGCAGGACTTAAAGATTGTTGAAACTATTGATCAATACACTACCTAATTCTCTAAGTGCAATACTCACTCAATCTTCTTCTTACAACTCCCAGCTTGTACTTAATATTTTCTCGAGTTGTAAAATCTTGTAATCAATTACATACTTCTCTTACCTTTTGAGTAAGGTCCCTTGACCGAGCTGTAAGGGTTAACTCAGCTCATTTGTCCCTAGCTATAAATGATATCTCAGTTAGGAAGTACTATATTAGATAAGGGAACTTCGAGTCTAGGAAAACATTGTAAGGAATTGTCTAAGGGAGCAATTCGGTTGAGTCGATCCGTTGTATTTTGAGGATTCAAAATA
Source organism: Talinum fruticosum (assembly GCA_021018815.1). Lineage (NCBI taxonomy): Eukaryota > Viridiplantae > Streptophyta > Magnoliopsida > Caryophyllales > Talinaceae > Talinum > Talinum fruticosum. Next base: position 2,955,283 of record JAITYX010000018.1, read on the forward strand.
GTGGATTTGACTTGTTACTTGGATTAACACTGTCCATGGCTTTTTGCCCAAAGAGGGTTTCCATGTATTTATGAGTGTATACTTTTCCGAGTCCAATCTAGATTCGTAATTAGTCGCTTATCTTCTTTTAAGCAAAAAGTTTCGAGTTTGTTTAAATTTCCGCATCACCCTATTCAGCCCCCTTCTAGTGTAACTTAGACTCGTAGGAGCAAACCTTCAATTGGTATCGAGCCTAGCCTTTCAAAGAAGGATCTAACAATCCAAAGGTCTAAAGATCAGATAGCTTAGGACACTAGAGAGTTTGATGAAGGAAGATCTTCCACTGCGACCACTAAAGTTTAAAGGATCAAACTTCATACACTAGAAGAAACCGATGGAGTGCTTTTTGCTAAACAATGATGAAGATGTCCGGAGCATCATCCAATAAGACAACTACATCCCAATGAAGATGGAAGGAACAAGATCTGTGCCTAAAGAAAAATTCGAGTATACCAATGAGGAGTCGGATAAGTTCGTAAAGAACTTTAAAGAAATGAATAGTCCGATGTGTGTTATCAACTCGGAAGAGTACAATAGAGTGTCAGCCTGCGACACACCAAAAGATGAGTGGGACACTCTTGTTAATACATACGAAGGCACAAGCCTAGTGAAACAGGCAAAGATAAGCCAGTACCTTCATAAATATGAGTCTGTTCAAGAAGGAGCTAGAAGAAAACATTATTTAGATGTTTATTCGCTTCACCGAGATTACAAACAATCTCAAGTCTCTTGGCGTAAAGATTTCACATGAAGAAATGTGCGGAAAAATCCTGAGAAGTCTGCCAAAGAGAAGATGGGGTCCTAAGGTGACAACCATCGAGGAAGCTTAGAACCTCTCTCAACTAAAGCCGGACGAACTAATTGGGAAGTCTGTTTACCCATGAAATTCACCTGGAAGAAGAGGATGCCGAGGTCAGCACCAAAATGAACATTGTGTTGAAGGCCTTAGAAAGTATAGGGGAAAGTCCGAGTTCCTCGGACTCAAAAGAGGATCTAATGGCACTCATTACCCGAGGCTTCAAGAGAATGATGAAGCACAAGAAGTGGGAAAAGAGGCTAAAGGAAGAGTTCTACAAGAAGTATAAGAAGGACAGAAAAGGTAAATATTCTTCCCATTCAAAGTTATCTTTAACTAAGAACACCGACAGCTTTAAATGTGGCAGCAAAGATCACATAGTCAATGACTCGTCCGAAGAGAAAGAAGGACAGAAAGAAGAAGAAGGTTACGATGGCCACATGGAGCGATGACGACTCATTTGAGGAAGAGTAGAATATGGATACTGTGGCAGGTTGAGTATTTTGATGTAACTATCTTGTAGATCAAAGAGCAGGCTATCCATGCTTATGTCAACCATATATCGTCCCAAAAGAGTTTTTAGATGACAATTGTCTATGGATCAAACTATGCAACGAAAAGAAGAGTGTTGTCGCAGAATTTGGAGGTGGAGGACTGATAATCCTTGAGTGGTGGCCAAGGATTTCAACCGTATCTTTGATAAAGAGGAGAGAATGGATGGTGCTGAAGTATGCTACCATGATATAGTGGAATTTCAGGAATGTGTGGATAAATGTGAACTTCAAGAGATGAAACACCATGGACCCGTCATCACCTGGACAAATAAGCAAATTTTTAGGGATATGGTGCTTTCAAGGATTGATAGAGTATTTATTAATGTGGATTGGATTGGGTTGTTTCCTACAATTGATTGTACAGTTTGCCTACGTGAAGTATATGATCATTGCCTACTGTGGATAGTAGACTATAAACTACCCCAATCGAAAGCTCCTTTTAAGTTTTAGAATATATGGTGTTTCATTCCAAATTTCTTTTAAACGCTGTAAAGCAATGGTAAAACAAGATCAAAGGAATAAAGATGTACCAACTTCAGTAGAAATTTAAAAGCTTAAAGAGTATTCTTAAATGGTTACACGAGATAGGAGTTTCAAGATTTAGAAGTACAGATGACTAAAATCATACTCGAACCGGGAAGAAATACAAACTCAAGTGTATCAAGGAGGTGGAACTTACCCATTATATATGGAAGAGAAGAGGCTTTATACTTGAGATAGGGAAGGTAAAAGTTGCACTCGAAAGAGTCTTACCTTTAAAAAAGCAAGATAAAATAAATTCTAAATGGTGACACAAATAGTGCCTTTTTGCATGTGGTAATCAAGGGTAGAGTATCCAAAAATGAATCATCTCCATGGGTAGGATGGATGGTACCATCAAACATGATCGAGCTGAATTGAGAGCATTCTAATAAAGTACTATATGGAGCTATTCTTAGCAAAACCAAACAGAGACTTAGTAAAATGGGCAGTACTTTAAAAGGGAGGAGCATAGATAGACAAAAACAACTTATAGAACTATTTAGAGCTGAAGATGTCAAGGAAGCCCTTTGGAGCATATGTAACAAAAAGTCCAGAGCCTAATGGATATGGAAGCAAATTCTATTAGCATGCATGGTCAATCATTGGAGATGAGGTATGTGCAATAGTCCTAGATTTCTTCTGTTGTAGGATATTATTAAAACGGCTAAATACTACTCGCTATAACCCTTGTGCCTAAAAAAGGATGAGCCGGATGTCTGCTCGATGTTGTAATAAAGAATCAAGCAGCTTTTGTCCCCAGGAGATTAGTTGTGCATAGTGTCCTAATTAGGTTAGACCTGGCCGGACACTCGCAATAGGAAAAAGTTCTCTCCTAGATGTGTTATAAAGGTGGATATAAGAAAGGCCTATGACACAATGGACTGGACATTTATGAAGGAAATGCCAAGGGGAATTGGAGTTCCAAAATAGATAGGAGACGGAATTTATGAACATCTACAACCTCATTCTCCTTAAATTACAACAAGGGTTTACATGGCTTCTTTAAGAATGGTAGAGGATTGAGCAAAGATGACCCCGTATCACCATTGCTATTTGTATTGGGAATAGAATACCTATCTAGATTGCTGAAAATTGCTATCGAAGACACAATGTTTAGATACCACCCCGGCTGCAAAGGGTTTCAACTTACCCACCTAATATTTGCTGATGATTTTCTTACATTTTGCAAAGATGATGAGTACTCTATGATTTGTGTTATGGAAGCCATTAAGAAGTTTACTAAAACTTCGACCTAGATAGATCCGCAAAAATCCCAAATGGTTTGTGCTTGGAATATATGCAGAGATGGAAGAACACCTTACTCAACTTACTAGACTAGAAAAAGGGAAATTGCCCACGAAATACCAGGGGTGCCATTGAAACCTAGGAATTTAAATGCTAGTGATGATGGAATGCTTGCTAGTAAAATCACCTGCCAGAATCAAATCTTGGGGTGTAAGGAAAATAAGCTATGCTTGGTAAAATTTAATTATGTCCTAATCAACATGCATATATATTGAGGATCAATATTTGTATTACTTCAAGTAGTGATAAAAGAACTGGAGAAACAATGCAGGTAATACGTATGGGGAGGTGAAACTGGAAAGAAAAACTAATTCCAGTAGCATGGGATGAGTTTTGCTGCCGAAAGAGGAACATTAGGCCTTGGAATAAGAAGATGTAGGGACTGGAATAGAGCACTCATTGCAAAAAAAAAAACAAAAAAAAAAAAAAAACTTGTGGTTTATAATGGAAATGCCAAAATGCTTATGGGTTAAATGGGTGCATAGCATTTATATCAAGGAAGAGAACTAGAGAATGATGGAGACCAAGAAAAACATGAGCTAGTAATTTAGGAAAATCCTAAAACCAAGATCATATATTCCTAAGTGGTATGAGGACCAAAGTAGCTAGTGGACAATAGTGATCAATGGAAGATACAATGTTGCTACAGCATACAAAGTAATTCAATTTGAAAGACAAACTGTGGGTTGGTGGAAAATTACTTGGCATAAGAACAATATCCCAAAACATGCTATATCTTTATGGATGGTACTGAAGAGGAGAATACTTACAAAAGATAGACTACAAAGATGGACTACAATGATTGACACAAGCAAGTGTTTTCTGTAGTGAAGATGAATGTATTGACCATCTTTTTCTACAGTGTAGTTTTGCTCAAGCATTAATGCAGGGACTGACTATGATCGATGCTATATGGGATTGAAGAGTGGCATGGAATAGGTATTTATCAGGTGCAAAAATACCATAAGCTAAACTAGCAGTGCTAGCACCAATTGTTGATGCAGTAATATGCCACGTCTGAAAAGGAAGGAATGCATGAATATTCCTAGGGAAAACATCCCTAAACCAGATCATCAAGCAATTTAGGAGGGAGCTTAAGATACATCTGTATGGCAGGAAGAAAATTTTTAAAGGTTGGGTTGAAAGACTGTAAAAACTTGGTTCCCTGAGGTTTTGAAAGAGTAGTTGGATGTACAAAAAGCTTTGTTTAATGGAGAAAGCATAATTTTCCTCCAAAAAAAAAAAAAAAACATAGTTTTCCATGCAAAAAAATTAAATATGATAAAATAGAAAAAAAATTAAATATGATAAATTATATTAAAATAAAGACTATGTAACTACCAAAAACTCTATAATACTATTGTAATAATTATTTATATAATATATAAATAATTATTAAGATGAAGACTATTTCTATTACCCAAAACTCTACAATACTATTGTAATAATTATTATACATCATAAATAAGTAATTAAGTAAATTATTATGGTAAAAGAAATTATACAAATTTATGAAAAATAAAGAATTATAATTATAATGAGACTAATAGATTTAAGATTACTTCTATAAATAGCAATATATAATTAATGATTGTATAAATAGTAAAATAAACATAGTTTTCCATGCAGAAAAATTAAATATGATAAACAGCAAAAGAATTAAATATGATAAATTATATTAAAATAAAGACTATGTAACTACCAAAAACTCTATAATACTATTATAATAATTATTTATATGACATATAAATATTAAAACAAACACTATTTTTACTATCAAAAACTCTACAATACTATTGTAATAATTATTTATATGTCAAAAATAAGTAATTAAGCAAGCCATTATTAAAAAAGAAAGTATACAAATTTCTGAAAATTAAACAATTCTAATTATAACGAGACCAATAGATTTAAGATTTTTTTTATATACATATAGTGTAATTCATATTGCTATTTCGAAAGAATGATAAGGAATCATGATATTTTACTTATCCTTAACAATCTTCCTTGTTGTGCATAAATTTATTCTTAGCTCTTCCATAATTACTCATAAAAGAAATCCGTATCGTAACAGTTGAATTTAAAATAATAGAAACTTAAAAAAATTTAGGATAATATTAATAAAATTATAAAGAAATTCTTTTTACCTAAAGTCTTTGCAAGCATAAGGTATAGGCCTACTTATTATAAAATAAGAACAAATTTGACTTTCTCCCTTTAATTTTAAGGACTAAATTTATTTGTAGCCTTTGATTAATGATAAACTTCCATCTTATCTGCCCATTACTTTTGTTGACTTTTACATGCTTAAAATCCCGCTTGGCATTTGTTCTTTCATTGGCGCCGAATTTAAAATTTAAATGGGCAGTTGCATAACTACCAAACCCTCATGTGTGGCATATCTATTGGACTATCCGTAATCTCTATATCCTACCCTCTATAATCTTCCGTAGTCCACCATATCTTCTTGTCACTCTGCAATCATGTCTCTCCATTAATTGCCTTTCCATGGCTTCATAAGCAAAGTGTTGTAAATGCCGAACCAAAAACCTAGAATGAGATGACCACACTATCTAATTATCTCTCTCCTCCTTTAAAATTTCATCTCAATCCACCATTTTTACCTTCTAATTCAAAGTCTCTAACTTCTGTCATAGATGAAAATGGATGTCTCCATTGTTGTCTTTCATGGCATGTGTTGGCTATTTTTGGCAACGGTCACAACCAATAGAATTGATTTCCAGAATCAATTTTTCAGTTACAAGGGAATTGATTTAGAAAATCAATTACCATTATTTAACCTATTAATTAGGGGCTAATTTTTCTCCATAATTGCATAAAGTCACTGATTCTGTGTAGTAACTAGAATCTAAGATTAACTTCCTCTCTCTAGTAACGTCGTTCACTCTCATGTTTAGGCCAATCATGGGGTCATTGGGTTTGATTTGTGGTTGTTTTCGGCGACTCGATAGTCGTTTTATATTTTTGCTTGGTAACTTTGGAAGTTAGACGTACAACCGGACTCGGTATATCCGTGACTCATGAATTCACTCATAAACTACCCAATAGCACTCGATCTCGTCGCTTCCGCACTAAGATTAGTCCGTATTTCTCTATAGTGTTATTAGAGCGTAAGATTGCATGTTTCTAGCCCCAATTCTTTTGTCTGATTAGTTTGAGCGAATTAGTCGTAATTATGTGTTTAATTGTTTTTAATTGCATGATTTTTAGCTTAAGGTGATTTGTTTGCTTGATGTTTGTTTCTTTGAGATATTAAACCTCGACCTCTGACACCATTTTTTTCCTAAAACTACTGAATCATATTTTGGTGCCCCCTCCCTCGTCCCATCGCCTCAGTGGCGGTGTCAAGCGCGTTGGCGTGGCCTCAATGGCCCAACGCCAACCCAATTTCCGATTTGGCCTCAGTGGCCCAACACGTACTAGATTTGAAACCCGAACCCTAATGACATTGTTGAGACTCCGTCTTTTAGTGAAACGGGTTGAAATAGGATAAGAAGAGGGAGAGAGAACCGAGACTTAACCATCAGAGAACCGTCAAGAAGGGTGGTGCGTGAGGTACACGCATCGCCGATGAAGACTGGTTTGTCCATCTTCCTCCTCTCAATATCCTTCTCCGACGTCGATTTATGCCTTAACACCTTAGTTTTTTGCAAAAACCGGCCTTGACGGTGGCGCGTGTGGTTCACGCACCGCCACGTTGTCAATCGATTGCTAGGCTGCCGATCCACACCTTGGTGATGGTGGTTTCGTCGGAATGGCAGAGATAAGGCATGTGGGTCTTATTCACTCGGCGAGAAGGTGGGAATTACCGCAGTGTTTGGGTGTGTTTCAGGGTTTTGGGCGGCGGTTGAGTGGATGAAATCATCGGCTATGTAAGCTGCAGAAGGCAGTTTCTCTTTGGGGTTGGCTATGGCTGTCCATAGAGGAGAGAGAAAGCTGTGAAGACAGGGAAGAAAGAGAGAGAGAGAGTCGTGGAGCAGCGAGAGGGGTCAAGGAGAGAGAAGGTTTCGAGAGAGAGGGAGGGGGTTGGAGGTTTTTGTGGCCTTTTGAGCCCGTTTTCTTTTACTTATTTCGTAAGTTTTTTGTAATTTTTTAGCTGATATCTGATTTATTTAAATTTCTGATGTTTATTTACTTAAATGTATCATTTGTCCATTAGTTAATTATGTATATCAGTTTATAGATTAATTTCATATTATTCTTGAATTTTATATAAAATTATTTTATTTGATGATTTGATCTATGTAATTCGTTTATTGCGTAATTTTTTTTGCTTATTTGTTATACTTAAGATTACATGTACATGTTTTAAAATTTGTTTTAAAGTAAATATGTTTCATGTTGCATGTGTTTCAATAAAATATGAAATTTTTGTTGTGTACTTGAAAGTTATATATTATGATCGTTATTATAAATTTCTTTTATATAATGTTAATTATATAAATTTGTTTTATATAATGTTAAAAATATAAATTTTTTCATATAATGTTAATAATATAAATTAGTTTCATATTATATTTATAAATTTATTTTTCTTAAAATAATTTTAATATCTATGTGATATTATAAATAGCAAAATTTATAGTATCTATGTGATATTATGATAATTGGGGATGAAATCGTATAAATTTGTTATGATATCTCGCTTAAATTTTAAATTATATGAATTACTTTTATCTAATTCTAGAATATATAAATTTGTTTCACATATAGTTATAGTACATTATTTTTACCTAATCTATACTTGCATGATATGTTCATATATACTAAGTTGATATTATATAAATATTTTTTAAATTTCAAGAGAATTTTTTTATGAAGTAATTTAGTAATATTTATTTAACCTAGATATGTTCACGTCAAGTTATTAATAAAAAAATAAATATAGATATAAATTTTTTTATATGTTTTGTTTCACATCTTATTAGTTGATTACTTTATATGATTTCATTTCATATTTAATCAATTGATTAAGATATATAAATTTATTTTATATGATGTAGTGTAAATTTTCCTTAAGCTATAGCTAAAATTATATAAATAAGTTTTATATAATGTTATATAGTTTTTTCGTCCTATATAACATCAATTGATTTAATTTATAACACTATGTGATTTCTGTGTCACATAAAGTCAATTGTCGAAAACTTTATGTAAATATGTTTTGCATAATATGAGGTAAATTCAATTTTACGCAAGTGACAATTGAACAATTTTTTTCTGGTTTTTGCAATAGTATAAAAATTTGTTTTACATAAAACCAATTGATCATGTAAATTAGTTTTATGGAAAGGTTAATGATTATATTAATTCTTTTAGGATAAAATAATATAAATTTGTTTTGCATTAGACTTTTTAATATCTTTATGATATTAGTAATTCCTTTGTTAAACGTGTTTAACATGTTAAATGTAATTAATTTATAAAATTCTTAATTCATATTAGCGAAATTTTCGTGTGATATGCATGAAAGAGTTTTGAATAAATTAGTTAGATGAGTGTGCCTAATGTCCTTCTTTTATATGTATAGACATGACAATAAATAGCATTATTGGAAGTATGTTCATTAATGAGAAGTTGGATGGTACTAATTACGATATATAGTATATAGAGATTCGATCTATTTTAAATGAGCATCGGGTTTTGAAAACCTTAACAACTATTGTGGCTAAGCCTATAGATACCATTGACAAGTAGTATCAATGGAATCTAAAGGCATATGATGCCTGAACCAAAAAGGATCGTATGGCGAGACATGTTATGTTGTATAATATATATGCATAATGATCTAATTGGGGAGTTTGAAGATTCTCCTACCGCTAAGGACATATGGGACAAACTTAAAATAAGATTTGACATGACATCCGTATCCTAGGTGCACTACCAAATGGATTCGAGTAGCAGTATAGCTGAGCATATGCAAATCATGAGTGCAATGGTTTGAGGCCTTAAAGTTGCTAGGCGAGAAATCTCGAGGTGGAACAAGTCCTAAATGTGATTCGGACTTTTTCCTAATGATAATTTGCATTGGAAGAAGGTTAAGCTCATTATGACTAATAATGAGTATCGGAAAAACTTCACACAAATTTAGAGGTGGATCGAGATGGAAGAAGAACATGTAACGACAATTTCTTTTACCAATCTGAAAACAAGTCAAATCAAGAACTAGTAAGCAAATAGTTCAACGGCTATATGAAGAAAATGTGTTGTTTCTTCATATTACACTCTACATACTTGTTGAAACTAAGTTTTTTTTTTTTTTTTTTTTGAAAAGATAGTAGTCTTTGTTTTTGTTAACATAATGATGTGTTTTTTAGCCATGGCTCATTAGAAAATTTGATTGAATATTTTTTCTTGACTTTGGTGTTATTTACGTATTTCATCGCTTGCCTTTAGTTTCACATTGTGGTTGTGATTATAAATTTATTAAGTGATTTGTTAGACTTGTCTTCTTAATATGAGTTAGCTAGCTAAATGTTTTTCTTAAGATCGATCCAAGTAAGTTTTAGTACCTAAATGTGTATCATGTTTAGTTAGAATTTTGATTAGAAGTACTTTTAGTAAGACTTTTATAACATCAAATCCCTTACAGTTGATACGTTTAGACATTTACTGTGCCTTAAATGACAAGGCAATGTCAAAAACTTTAGTTTTTCTCATTTTAGTGACAATTCACGAGTATAGGAATGAGTACCTATTGTATCATTGACACAAAGCGTTATATGTGTTTAACATTTTGTGGCATGAGTAGAGATAATCGAATGAAGGATTAAGACTCTTTTAAATTAATCGCTGTAATGAATAAATCTTTCTATGACGACTTTATAGAATTCAATAAGGAAAAGGATATACATAAACTACTTTGCGATTTCGTACTCAACATTTGAATGTTGTCGTGAAACGCAGAAATTACACATCATTTTGACATAGTCAAGCTAATGATGACACAAGTTGTGCTAAGTACATATATACATCCACCATACCATCAAAGTTATGGAATGGTATAAAACTCTTATTGAGCCTTTTTGTATTTGTGGAGGTTAGTTATCTATTTGCATAGCTACACCACAAATATGAAAACTTAGTTTAAATACTATCTATGTGGTAGCATTACATAAATTGATAACCTAAAAATGTGGATTTTCTTATGGATAAGTTCCTAAGTATTAGGGAATTTTAAAAGACCAAAAATTGTATGAGTTCTTGTAAAAATATACATTTCTCGATGAGTGGGGGAATTTTGTGTGTTTAACCAAGTTACCGAGGATAGTATAATTCTTCCAAATGAAAGAGATAGTGGAAAAGTCCTACTTGTTCTACATGATGGAATTTTCTGTCCGGTTAGGAGAATCATTTTGAGCATAAGTTTTGTCCTTAATCTCTAAGTCTTAATGTGAAGTTAGTCCACACACACTAAAGATCCCACTCATCCAAGGCATAGTGGAAGTGATTCTCTAAATATCAAGATTCTATATCTCGAAGAGAGAGGGAGGAATCCTCTGTTACATTAGACAAATATAAAGGTATTTTTGGAAATAGAAATTTTTATCTCTTTTAATTGTAACGCCCTCAAAACTCACAATCACCAGTTTAGTCGAACGACTAACTAATTAGTAATTAGCACAGATGGAAAAGAGAATTAAAAGCGTTATCGCCGCTCTTTAATAAAGAGCAAGGTAACTTCCAATTTAAAATACGAACATAACTTATCAAGTTAAAGTTTACAATACGTAGGACGCCTAACTTATAACAACATAAACGGGAAACCTATTATCGAGCACCATGATTACAACTTATTTAGACATAACATACACGACTCCTACATATCACATTCTTGACTATCATTGTGAGCCTCTAAGTCTCGTTAACTAAAATGAACACGTCTTATTCATTTGCATTAGCCTTACCTAAACCAAAACAGAGATCACATTTCGAAATAATGAGCCGAAGCTCGGCACGTGTAACACCTCGAACCCCACCCTACGAGTATTATATCGCCAAAGTTCCTGAAAGGAACTCCCGAGGCTAATTAAGGTGTCATATTGACTTTCTAATTCCAACTTAAAGGTAATGGAGGTGATCTTACACCTTTGAAAATTTTTCGAAAATTTCGGCCGAGTTTTGTCTATAATATGACCTATCCCCTAGGCTCAACCCTTAAAAACCTGCATAAAAACCACAATATAACTCAACGAGCCACACACTAGGATTACACAACTCAATGACCACAAGTTGAAGTCCAATCAATATGCATTTAAAACTCAAAATAATCTAATTAGCCTAGGATATGCCTATACAACTACATGAACTATATTACAACTTACAAACAATAGAATCATATAGAATACACATCGAAACTTGATTATTCAAGTAACATCATCGTGCACACAAGTCCAAGGTAGCTAAAGATAGGAGGCCATTCACCTTAAGGAGTAAGCTGTAACTCCAAAAAGATACGAGGTGAGCAAGCCACGAGCTCGGTGGGTAATCTTTCAACTTTTGGATTTTCAAGGTTACATTGTCACCAATGCAATTCAATCAAACTCATTTTTCAAACCATTATTCAATTTTCTAATTGAATAAATGTAATTTCAAACATCAAATAGTTATTCAATTCTCTAATTGAATAAAATCATTTTCGAGACAAGTAAACCATTATTCAATTCCCTAATTGAATAAAGGTTATACTCATAGCATCATATCACTTGTCTAGACACTAGCACCCTTTTCGTTGGAGTGACTGCAACCCAAGTTTGACCATTTCGACTCCCGAGAACTACTAAAGTGAAGGAGGAACTCTTGTCAAGGAATACTTGGACCGCACGGTATCCTAAGGTCGGACCGCACGACCAAGTCCTCCGTTAGTACCGGACCATTAACCCGGTTAATCACGAAGTATCAAACCGCACGGTATCCTGTGGTGCTAGACTCCTTGGCTCTCAAAGCCACTCAACATCAATACACTTACTTTAAACAGGACATTTGGAAAGACCGCATTTCTAAATTCCCATCACATTTATCAAAAATCAGCTCAATTCAAACTTGTTTCAAGATAGAACCTTTTAAAGATTGAAAACCATCTCAATTTGCATTTCAAAGCATTCAAATCACAACTAAACCACATAAACCATTGAATCACACCATTATAGATCAAATTCATTTATTTTCTAAAACCCTCGACTTGAAATCAATTCTCAATCATTTTCTAAGATTATTCACAAGCATTCGGAATAGATTTCACATAATTAGAACTTGCTTATGTAGAGGAAAACAGAACGTATGTAAATCATATTTAAATCAACATAAATTTCTCAAATCCACAAAACTTATAAATTCATGTTAAAAAGCATGTATATTCAATTCAAGTACAACTTTTCGGGTTTTGGTTCAATTCAACCTATTCTATTTACTTTAGGCTCATATTCCAGCTACTGTTATAGTGTGACTCCCTTCATCAAATCCATATCCGAGTCCTAGTAATCATCAATGAAAAGATAACTCCACACCAAAAGCGATATTAGTCATTTATCACTTTTAGCGCTTGATTAAACTTCAATTCTCAAAAATTCTCATTCCCTTCCACACTTCAAACGATTATATTCTCAAACACAAGCTTCCCGGAACATATAGAGTTGACCTCAACAAAATAATTATTTGCTACCCCTAAAATCACAAGTATCCTTTCCAACTCACTTCAACGCTAACCATTCTCGAATTCTTGGTTTACAACTCTAATCCTTCAATATATATTAAAACCCAATTCACTATGTAAGTTTGCATACATATCCAACCATATGACTCTCAAGTCCACTTTACAACTTATTTTTCTAGAATTCGGATAATCTTTAGCTTCAATTTAGTTTCAACAAACCAACTTCATTTCCGATTTCAATAACCTATACTCAAGTAGTAATTTCTTACAACTAAGTGAAATAGGCATCTAATCCTAGGCATCTGCAGCAATCTCTTTATATCTCGATCCGCCTACTATTATCCCAAAGTTAATCTCTACATCCCAATTCGGCACTCCAATTGCACTAATTCAAACCTATGAATTCACAAGGCAAGTACTAATTTAACATCAAATGCTCAAACCCATAAACTCTCAATCAAGCTTATTCTTCCCGATTCATTCACAAGATGTATACCTCAATTTAACATTCTAGTTCCATTAATACCAACTCAAACCTTCAAATTCATCAAGCTCGACATCAAATATTTAAACCCACAAAACCTTCAATTTACTCAGTTTCTTCCTCTTTTATCATCATGCTATATATTTCCATCAATTTTCACAATTTAAATGAAATCAACCAAATCAGGGAATTTAACGACAAATCTATTCAGGCTTTAATTTCCATTAATTTAATGAATTACCCGCCTCGAGTTCTAGGGTTTGAAACCTGGGTTGGAAATTCTCGCTTTCCTCTTCCTATCATCTCTGTCTGCCGTTGTACCTCTCGCTCTACCTCCTACCCTCGTTCTCTGCTTCTTCTTCTCTTCTTCTTCCTCCTGCCATCTACTTAATCTTCTTCTTATTCCTCTCTAATACTTGCCCTCGATCTCCCTTTCTGTTTCTTCTTCCTTTTCTCCGTTCTTGCTCGCTTTCTATTGTCGTCCCTCGCTCGCTGTTTGCCCTAGCTCGCCGGCCGATGTTGTTTTGCTCACCAGTCGCGGTTCCCTCTGGCCATTCCTGCCCATTCCTGCCCATTCCTTTGCTCTTAGCCTTGGTTTCTCAATCCCGGGTCTCTTCAATCTCTCGCTCTCAATCTCTACTCTCTTGCTTCCTCTATGCCTGTCGTTGTTCCTCACTTTTGGTTCTCTCTCCCGACCCTCTTGCTCTTCCTCTCACTCGGCACCTTCCTCTGCTTTTGCCCTCGCTCTCTCTATCCTGCCTCTCGCTTTTCTCCATTCTGTTTTTTTTTTTTGCTTCTTCAGTAATTGCACTCAGTCCCCCTCTTTTAGCTCTCCTCTCTCTCTCTTTTCCTCCGAATGGTTGTGTTTGGTGCCAAATTATTATTGGAGCCCCAACTTAATCTCCTGCTTATCCACTTGAACACAGCCAAATCCACCTAATTCATCCTTTTTCCCATTTTATGTTAATTAAATTAGGGTCGGTTCAAATAATGTTCATTGGGTTTACTCTAACAAATTCAATTCGCCCTAAATTTATGAATTGGAAACTTATTTAATTTATTTAACATTAATACACAGAAAAATATCAAGTACTCAAATATAATCACACATATAATTAATTAATTAACTTAACTCACTAAATGCCTCAATTAAAATTGCGAGTATTACGGCACATCTATCCAAGTACTGTAAATAATTTATGTGAAGATACATTTGAGTGCATGCGTTTTAATTCATTTATAAATCGGCTAGGAAGAATATAGTAAAACAGTTATTCATTTACTAATTAAGTGACTCCTTACGATCATCGATTTCTTTAAGTATGCGCACACTTAGACCGATCAGAAAGTCTGGTTGATAATGGCCAAATATATATCATATGATCATGATATGATATGATTGATATGGGGCGGGCCACATAATTAGGTGACAAATAATATTTGAAATGGTTTCTTTCTTTAAGCAAACCATTTTGATATTGTTGTATATAAACATGTGAATTTTCGTAAGGCACAAGAAATAAACGTACCTTAAGACTTGTTGCTTCCTTTCCTTTGATTCATGTTGAAATGACGACTCGGATGATCGACGTCGATGGCCTTAACAATCATATTAAAATAAAATATTTCATTAATACGGTCAATGCTTCAAGTAAAATATTTCGGTGCTTCATGTTTCCTCTCTCTCTCTCTTTTCAACTAAATGGTTGTGTTTGGTGCACAATTATTATTGGACTCCCAACTTAATCTCCTTCTTATCTACTCGAACATAGCCAAATCCACCTATTCATCATTTTCCCCTTTTTTTGTTAAGTAAATTAGGGTCGAGTTCAAATAATGTTCATTGGGTTTACTCTAACGAATTCAATTCGCCCTAAATTTATGAATTGAAAACTTATTTATTTTATTTAACATTAATACACAAAAAGATATCAAATACTCAAATGTAATCACGCATATAATTAAAATTAACTTAACTCACTAATCACCTCAATTAAAAATTATGGGTATTACATCATGTCTATCCAAGTACTGTAAATAATTTATGTGAAGATATATTTGAGCGCATGCATTTCAATTCATTTATAAATCGGGTAGGGAATATAGTAAAGCAGCTATTCATTTATTATTTAAGTGACTCGTTACGATCATCGGTTTCTTTAACTATGCCCTCACCTACACCGATCTAGAATTCCGATTGATAATGGCCAAATATATATCATATGATCACTATATGATCATGATATGATATGATTGATATGGGGCAGGTCACATAATTAAGTGAAATGATATTTGAAATGGTTTCTTTCTTTAAGCAAACCATTTTGATATTGTTGTACATAAACATGTGAATTTTCGTAATGCACAAGAAATAAACGTACCTTAAGACTTGGTGCTTCCTTTCCTTTGATTCATGTTGAAATGATGACTCGGATGAATGACGGCGATGGCCTTAACAATCTTATTAAAATAAAATATTTCATTAATACGGTCAATGCTTCAAGTAAAATATTTCAATGCTTCATGTTTCCTCTCTCTCTCTTTTCCATCGAATAGTTGTGTTTGGCGCCCAATTATTATTGGACCCCCAACTTAATCTCCTTCTTATCCACTCGAACACAGGTAAATCCACCTATTCAACATTTTCCCCTTTTTTTGTTAAGTAAATTAGGGTCGGTTCAAATAATATTAATTGGGTTTACTCTAACGAATTGAATTCACCCTAAATTTATAAATTGAAAACTTATTTATTTTATTTAACATTAATACACAAAAATATATCAAGTACTCAAATATAATCATGCATGTAATTAAAATTAACTTAACTCACTAATCACCTCAATTAAAATTACGGGTATTACATCATGTCTATCGAGTACTCGTAAATAATTTATGCAAAAATATATTTGAGCGCATGCATTTCAATTTATTTGTAAATCAGGTAGGAAGAATATAGTAAAACGAGATATTAATTTATTATTAAGTGATTTCTTACGATCATTGATTTCTTTAAGTATGTGCTCACCTACACCGATATGGAAGTCCGGTTGATAATGGCCAAAAATATATATGATATGATCACGATATGATCATGATATGATATGATTGATATGGGGTGGGTCATATAATTAGGTGACAAATAATATTTGAAATGGTTTTTTTCTTTAAGCAAACCATTTTGATATTATTATATATAAACATGTGAATTTTCGTAAGGCACAAGAAATAAATGTACCTTAAGACTTGGTGTTTCCTTTCCTTTGATTCATGTTAAAATGATGACTCGGATAACTCACGTCGATGGCCTTAACAATCATATTAAAATAAAATATTTCATTAATACGGTCAATGCTTCAAATAATTTGATTTTAGTTATTATTATTATTATTATTATTATTATTATTATCATCATCATCATCATCATCATCATTATCATCATCATCATCATCATCATCATCATTTCTTGTAACTAGGTGAATTTCATTTAGGTAAGACATTTCTTAACTTATGAATGTCATGAAGTGTTGATTTCAATTGATTGTACATTATTTAAGAACAACATCCTCAACTTGAATCAGTCTCCTTTATTGGTATTATTTCCTAAAATTCAATTACCTTTTTCCTTAAGTTGACTCTAAATACTTTAATCCATCTCTTTTATTTTATGCCTCTTGCTCACTTAGCTTACTTAAGTCACTGAAATTGCTTAAATCTTACCAATAACTTGAATTACTCAAATCCCTTAAATCACCTAATTTACTTAAGTCACTAGAATCACTTAATTTCTTTAAATCACTCAATTCATTTATTTTCCTTAAATCGCTAAAATCACTTATTTTTCGTAAATAATTAAATCACTTATTTTCCTTAAATCATTAAAATCAATTAAATTACTTAAATTATTTAATCATTTGATTGACTCCACGTAATCTCCAATTTTTGCGCTTATAATTTATAAATTTCTTAAAATATTATTTCATTTCAAAATCACTCAAATTTGACATGCATGCCTATTTTTTCATTTTCTAACTTTTAAATTTTCTTTATGTTGCCAATCACCATCATCAACCATATTTTCACCTCAATTTGAACAAGCCATAACGATTAATCCTTACTCCAAACATCGATTGCAATTATCATAGAATTAGTAAGGGCTCAAACAATTTCCATAGGCTTAATTTTTTACATCCAACCTCACATAGCCTCGTCATTCAAATTTTCATAACTTTAGGTTTTTCATCAATATTAATATCTCACTTTTCATTTAAATACTTAAGTGTACAAAATTAACCTTTGCATTTCAACATCAAAATAATTATCTTAAAAAATTGGACATAAATTAATGGAAGATTTGAGGTTTTTGTGAATTATACCCAAGAATCACAAGAAGGAGAAGAGTTCTTTGGGGTGGTTGGTGGTGGTGGCTGCAGGTCTTCCTCTCGGTGACGGGCGGCAGCAGCGAGAAGAGGCAGGGCGGCGATATGGTGGTTGGCGGTGTACAGTAGGCGGCTGTTGCCAAGCCCAACAGCAGAGGTGGCCGCAGATAGGTTGAGTATGGTGGTGTTTTTGGGCAAGAGGAAGAAATGAAGGGTGTGGATTTTGGAGAGTTGATTTGAGTTAAATAGGCCCCATCTTTAATTTTCTCTTTCTTCTCTTAGCTGAAAATTAAATCACAAGTTTGCAAAGTCGGTTTTATGAATTTTTCCATTTTGGATAATTATATATATGTGCGTATAAATTAAACTCGTAATGATTTCAATAATATTTTTCTTATTTAAATTTCTCGAAATATCGTAGGACATAATTTTTTTAATTTATGGTCATGTGTCGTTATTATCATCTAAGCCCTGCAAACACGTAACATAATTGTCTGTACAAATACCTAACACACACACACACACACACACACACACACACACACACACACACACACACACATATATATATATATATATATATATATATATATATATATATATATATAAATGAAAACTTGAACTGAAGTGCACGAGCTCATTTAAAAATTCTCAATTTTTATGTAACGTATTAGATTAGGGTCGGTGTATTACAGTCTTCACCACTGAAAATAAGTTTTGTCCTCGAAACTTGCAAATAAGACAAAACAACATTACCTTAAAATAAATATGAATATTTGTTTTTTTTTTTTCATATCGTCTTCCATTTCCTAAGTGGATTCCGTAGAAGTATGATTTGTCCACAATACGTTTACTAAAGGAATAGTCTTATTGCGATGTTGTTTGATTCTTCGGTCTCGATATCTTTACGGGATGTCCTTTGTAGGCTAGATTTTAACCGAAAATAACGGGTTCACATTCTACGATGTGACTTGGGTCTATTCTATATATTTTCGAAGTTGAGCGATATGAAACACACTATGCACATGTTCGAGATCGAAGGTAACGCTAGTTTGTGCGCCACGGGGTTTAATTTCTCTATAAACTTATAAGGTCCGATGTATCTACGACTCAATTTTTCCTTGATGTTGAACTTCTTCACACCTTTTGTTGGAACACCTTTAGGACATCATGCCTCCCTCTTGACCTCCAATGGCTTTCTTTGTTGGTTGGCATAACTCTTTTGTCTACTCCGAGCTTCCCCGATACGCTGTTGTATCATCCTAATCCTTTCAATTATATCTTGTGTCCTTTTCCGACCTTATGCTTCATCCAGATATAATGAAGTTTTACATCTCCGTCCATAAAGGGCTCCATATGAATCCATTTTGATGGCAGCTTGATAGTTGTTATTTCATTTTAATTCTTCCATGTTGGTGTCTCAAGAGGTTGTAACTCCTCTATAAAGCATTGTTGTTCTGCTTTCACCCTCTAACATGTAAGACATTTACCCCTATATTTTGCTACCTCCCTCCTTACATTAGGCCACCAAAAGTTTGCCTCAAATCTACGTACATCTTTGTTTCTCCATAGTGTATAAAGTATACAGTAGTGTACGCCTCATCTAAAATCATCCTTTTAAGGTCTCCTTGATTGGGTATACACCAATGATTCTAATTTTGTAAGCTTCCAGCCTCGTGTACCACTAAACATGGGAATGTACCCTTGTCTATGTTTAGCTCAATCTTTATTAGCAGTTCATCCTTCTCTTGCTCCATTTTGATTTCTTCTATGATTGATGATTTAATCTCCAAAACCACTCACAATTGTCTGCCTCCTTAATGCTTGATAATTGCAATCCCTCCCGCTTCCAACCCACGAATGAGAGTCATTTGGGTTATACCTATAGTGTTCAAACTAGGTTGAGTTTTTTTCTACCCAATGCATCTGCTACAACATTCGCTTTCCCTGGGTGGTACTCGAACCTCTAAGTCATAGTCCTTTAATACCTCTAGTCAATGCATTTGTCTTAAGTTGAGCTCTTTTTGGGTGTTGACATACCTCAAACTTTAACGGTCAATTTATATCTTATAAGATACTTCACATAAGTAATGTCTCTAGATTTTTTTAAAGGAAACACCACTATAGCCAACTCTAATTCATGAGTAAGATAATTCCTTTCATATGGTTTTACTTACGTAAGGGATGTGCTACAACCTTGCCATCTTACATCCATATGCAGCCTAACTCATTTTTCTATATGTCACTAGAAATGGTATCCCCTTTGCCTTCCTTAGATAGGGTCAGTACAAAAGCCATCATCAATCTCTTTTTCATCTCTTGAGATATCTTTTCACACTTATCGATCCGTTCTAACTTGGTGGTCGTTCTTAGAAGGTTTTTTTTTTTTTTTTTTTTTTTTTTGGAAAGGGTTACTTTCGAAAAACCTTGAACAAACCTTCGATACTATCTTGCTTAACCCTAGGAAATTCCTTAAATACCACGTGACCCAAAAATGTCACTTGATCAAACAAAATTTGCACTTGTTGCAATTTGGCGTACAACTAATTCTCTCTAAAAGATTGCAATAACATTCTCGGAAGACACGTATGCTCCTCCCTATCCTCATAATATATCAAGATGTCATACATGAATACCAACTCAAATTTATCTACGTAGGGTCTAAAATCTTATTCATCAAATCCATAAACTTTGCAAGCTGTAATAGTTAACCCAAAGGGCATCATAGTAAATTCATAGTGGTTATAACCGATCCTAAATGAGGTCTTAGGTATGTCCTAAGACTTAATCCGAAGTTGGTGGTTACTTAAATTGTTTGAGCCCTTACTAATTCTATGATAATTACAACCGATGCTTGGAATAAGTATTAATCGTTATGGGTTGTTCAAATTGATGTGAAAATGTGGTTGATGATGGTGATTAGCACCTTAAAGAAAATTTAAAAGTTAGAAAATGAAAAAAAGGGCATGCATGTCAAAATTTGAGTGATTTTGAAATGAAATAATATTTTGAACAATTTATAAATTATAAGTGCAAAAGTTGGAGATTACTTTGAGTAAATAAAGTGATTTAAATAATTTAAGTAATTTAAGTGATTTTAATGATTTAAGGAAAATAAGTGATTTTAATGATTTATAGAAAATAAGTGATTTTAGTGATTTAAGAAAAATAAATGAATTGAGTGATTTAAAGAAATTAAGTGATTCTAGTGATTTAAGTAAATTAGGATATGTAAGGGATTTGAGTAATTCAAGTTATTGGTAAGATTTAAGCAATTTTGGTGACTTAAGTAAGCTAAGTGAGCAAGAGGCATAAAATAAAAGAGATGGATTAAAGTATTTGGAGTCAACTTAAGGAAAAGGTAATTAAATTTTGGGAAATAATATCGATAAAGGAGGCCAATTCAAGTTGAGGGCGTTGTTCTTAAATAATTTACAATTAATTGAAATCAACACTTCATGACATTCACATGTTAAGAAATGTCTTACCTAAATGAAATTTATCTAGTCACAAGAAATGATAATAATAATAATAATAATAATAATAATAATAATAATAATAATAATAATAATAATAGTAATAATAATAATAATAATAATAATAATAATAATAATAATAATAATAGTTATAATCAAATTACTTGAATTATTGACCTTATTAATGAAATATTTTATTTTAATATGATTGTTAAGGCCATCAACATCGGTCATCCGATTCGTCATTTCAATATGAATCAAAGGAAAGGAAACACCATGTCTTAAGGCACGTTTATTGCGTGTACCTTATGAAAATCCACATGTTTATATATAACAATATCAAAATGGTTTGCTAATAAACAAAAGGAACTATTTAAAATGTTATTTGTCACCTAATCATGTGGCCCAACTCATATCTATCATATCATATCATGATCATATCATATATTTGGCCATTATCAACTAGACTTCCCGATCGGTCCGGATGTGCGCATATATAAGGAAACCGATGATCGTAAGGAGTCACTCATATAATTAATAAATAATTCTTTTACTATACTCTTCCTATCTGATTTATAAATGAATCGAAATGCATGCACTCAAAAATATATCTTCACATAAATTATTTACACTACATTGATAAACGTGCTTGAGCTTCGGCTCATTATTTCGAAATGTTTTCTCTGTTTTACTTTAGGTAATGCTAATGTAGAGGAAATCAAACGTGTTCATTTTGGTCAACGAGACTTAAAGGCTCATAGTGATAGTCATGAACGTGATATGTAGGAGTCGTGTATGTTATAGCTAAATAAGTTGTAATTATGGTGCTCGATAACATGTTTCCCTCTTATGTTGTTAGAAGTTAGGCGTCCTACATATTGTGAACTTAAACTTAATAAATTATGTTCGTATTTTAATTCATAAGTTGCCTTACTCTTTGTTAGAGTGGCGGTAACACTTCTAATTTTCTTTTCCATTGCGCTAATTATTAGTTAGTAAATCGTTATGACTAAGTTGGTGATTATGGGTTTTGGGGACGTTACGGTTATGGTATTAGAGCCTAGTTTTATAGTGATTGGGAGCTATAGGATCCTATGAGTGTAGGTCAATTCCATTAATTAGTGTTTGAGAAAATAGGAAGTTAAGTTCATTGTCTATATATTATTTCATTTGTTACACCTATGTATCTTACGTGACAGATTACGGTAATTCTAAAAACGTTCATCATTTCGCATTATAGTCTTGAAGACTTCAATATTATTTCCTATAAGCATAAATAATAGTTATTTTCAAATACATTCGAAATGCATCCTTTTACTTGTACTTTGGTCTTACGACGCATGTTGATTCATAACCGAGTATACGTGGGAATCTGTAACGTTTGTGAACGTTATTAGCGATGAATACATCTACTTGTGCTATTTGACTATATTTGGAAAAGAAAAAAATAAATAAATGAACAAAATAAAAATAAAACATAGATAGGTAGCTTTTATTGTATGTTAGGAATTGAAAATGGCCTGTTATGTGAAATATTTATATGATTTACGTTTATGTTTTGGTGAATATATAAAAGATGTTGTGTAGAGAGACGAAAGTCAATCATTATATTGGTAATTATTTGAATAGAAATAACTGGGATTATGTTGGAGAACAATAAAAGTTATTGAATGTTAAGCACATTAAAATTGCTTATATAAGTAGATTAACTCTTCTTGTGATCTATTTGAGTTATGTTTTGTTCTTATGTGACGTCTTAATGCCATAATTCTTATTTGCTAAGTTGAGTTATACATTCTCGATAAGGTTACTTGTTCTTTGAAGTTATTGAAACAAATGAAGGATTCTAAAGGGTTAGAGGATTGTTTGATTAAGGTATAAACACTTATGTTAGAGCATATTATTGTATCCGAGGTATTTATGAAGGTTGTTGTAGTTAAGTATATTTGGAAATTCTCGTAAGAGAAAAGTGTTTAGGTTATAATATAAAATAATGAGATTGTATGGACAAATTTTATGGGAGTTAATAAGTAAACTTGAAACGAGAAAACGAGATTATAATTTTGAGATATGGAAGACATGTTCAATGATTTAAAAAAATTCTAAATTATTAGAAAAGTTATATGTTAGAGTATTCAGATTAGAAAGGCTGATTGATACTCGAGTGGATTAGGGTACTAAAATAATAGGAAGGCATTTAAAAAGGAAGGAAAAGTAACTACGTATATATCATGTCAAAAAAAAAAAAATAATTAGTTGGGGTAGAATCATTGAGAAAGCATGAACGTAATTTGAGTATGTACACATCCACTTTTTCAAGGGGCATAAGTCGAAGGCAAAGAGTCTATGTGAATAATACTCAAGGTTATAGGAAATGTGTTATAACTATAAAGCTAAAAGGAGAAAATGGTGTTATATATATATTGGTTGATCAAATTATGCAAGTACAAGTAAAATTTTAATAAGTGGAGAAGTTAAGTTAGGAATTTGGATAACTTTGGTAACAGTTCAACATAATCTATATTAGATGACAACTTCATATTATTGAACTAGAATATTTCACGAACTCATATGCGAGTTGTGACTGGTAAATTTTACTTGAATGAGACATCGTATTGCAGGGGAAAAGTAAGGGTAATTTTTGCTAGGGTTCAACGTTGGATTTAGTAATACAAGATTAAAGAATGGGCGTGATATACAGCCTTTTCTTAAGAGAGGAAAAGTTAAAACATTCTAACTTAGATAGATCAAACTTACATAATGTCCATCACATGAATTCCGACATCAACTTACATGAGCTCATAATCGTATTTAATACATATGTTCATTGTTAAATCCTTTTATAAGAACCATTATAAATAATCGTGTAACTCTTCTTTAGACCTTATGGCTCTCTTGACCTTTGTTGATTCCTAAGGGAACTCATCAACTACTCCAAGCACATAATAACCCATAAATCTATGTGAATCATACTAATCTCTCGTTCTCATCCCCTATCTATTCTAACATTACCTTATTGGTATCCTTTATTTCATTGAACCATTAAAGCCGAAAATGTTCTTCCCGTGCTTAATGATTCTTGTGATGCTTGTTTTGTAGTTATCATCTTTTTCAATGTCTAATGACTCATTTCAGTTCTTAGAAATCTTTATCTATCGCTTAACCTTGTTACTTTATTTGAATTACCATTCTTATACTTTTCTTTCCAACGAAAGGGAGTTTCTCAAACTTTATTCATTCATCCCAAAATATTGAACTTGTTGCGTTATATTATTAATTCCTCTTTGAAAGAAATAACCCCATTTTAAAAAAAAGGGATATAATAATAGTATCCGTGTAATTGAGAATCCAACTCTTTTTATCGAAACTTTTTCTACCGCTGCCAGTTACACACTTTTATATGAACACTAGGATTAATTGTGAAAAAAATTTTGATGATACGCTATGGTTGTTCACAAATTATAAGGAGTTGAATAAGATCATAATCAGAAATAAGTATCCTCTAGCCCGACTTGATGACATAATTGATCTATTACAAGCGCCAGGTGTTCTCAAAGATAGATATGAGGTTCAACTACCACCAACTTCGGATTAAGTCTAAGGACATACCTAAAACCTCATTTAGGATAAGTTAAGACCATTATGAACTTATAGTGATACCCTTTAGGTTGACTATTACACCTACAAAGTTTATGGATTTTATGAATAAGATTTTAGACCCTATGTAGATAAATTCGTGGTGGTATTCATATATGACATCTTGATATATTCTAAGGATAGGGAGGAGCATACGTGTCTTTTGAGAATGTTATTGCAAGCTTCCGGAGAGAATTAGTTGTATGCCAAATTGCAAGAGTGCAAATTTTGGTTGAGTGAAGTGACATTTTTGGGTCATATGGTATTTAAGGAATTTTCTAGGGTTAGCTAGATAGTATCTAAGGTTTGTTCAAGGTTTTCCGAAAATAACCTTTAAAAAAAAAAATCTTCTAAGAAAGACCACCAAGTTGGAACGGATCGATGTGTGAAAAGGCGTCTTAGGAGATGAAAAAGAGATTGACGATATCCCCGATCTGACCCTATCTAAGGAAGGTAAAGGGGACACCATTTCTAATGACTTATAGAAAAATGAGTTGGGCCGCATATGGATGTAGGATAACAAGGTTATAGCATATCCCTCACATCAATAAAACCATATGAAAGGAATTATCTCACTCATAAATTAGAGTTGGCTACAGTGGTGTTTACTCTAAAAAAATTGGAGACATTACTTATATGAAGTATCTTATAAGATATACATTGACCGTCAAAGTTTGAGGTTTGTCATCACCTAGAAAGAGTTTAACTTGAGACAAATGTGTTGGCTAGAGCTATTGAAGGACTATGACTTAGAGATTCTATACCACCTAGGGAAGGCGAATGTTGCAGCAGATGCATTGGATAGAAAAACTCACCTATTTTGAACACTATAAAACTATATCCCAACCGACCCTCATTCGTGGGCTGGAAGCGACAGGGATTGCAATTATCAAGCATTAAGGAGGTAGAGCATTGTTAGCGATTTTGGAGGTTAAATCATCAATCATAGAAGAAATCAAAATGGAGCAGGAGAAGGATGAAGAGCTAATAAAGATCGAGCTAAACATAGACAAGGATACATTCCCGTGTTTAGTGGTACACGAGGCTAGAAGCTTACGAATTTAGAATCATTAGTGTATACCTAATCAAGGAAACCTTAAAAAGAGGATTTTAGATAAGACGTACACTATTGTATACGCTATACCATGGAGAAACAAAGATGTACGTAGATTTGAGGCAAAATTTTGGTGGCCTAATATAAGGAGGAAGGTAGCAAAATATAGGGACAAATGTCTTAAATGTTAGAGGGTGAAAGTAGAACAACAGCGCCCTATAGGGGAGCTACGACCTCTTGAGATACCAACATAGAAGAATTAAAATGGAACAACAACTATCAAGCCACCATCCAAATGGATCCATCCGGGGCCCTTTATGGAAGGAGATGTAAAACTCATTATGTTGGAATGATTTGGATGAAGCGTAAGGCCGGAAACGACACAAGATACAATATAAAGGATTAGGATGATACAACGAGCATATCACCAAAGCTCGGAAGCGAGACAAAAGAGTTACGCCAATCAACGAAGAAAGCCCTTATAGGTCAAGAGGGAGGCATGGTGTTCCAAAAAAGGTATTAAAAGGTTCGACATCAAGGAAAAATCGAGCCGTAGATATATCGGACCTTATGAGCTTATGGACAAACCGAACCCCGTAGCGCACAAACTAGCATTACCTTCCGATCCGGAACATGTGCATAGTGTGTTTCATATCACTCAACTTTGAAAATATATATAATAGACCCAAGTCACATCGTAAAACGTGAACCCATTATTGTCGGTCAAAATCTAGCTTACAAAGGACATCCCATAAAGATATTGGACCAAATAAGCTATTCCTTTAGTAAAAGTATTGTGGACAAATCATACTTATACGGAATCCACTTACGGAACTAAAGACGATATGAGAAAAAAAAAGAAAAACAAATATTCATATTTATTTTAAGGTAATGTTGCTTTTCTTATTTGTAAGTTTCGAGGACGAAACTTATTTTAAAGGGGAAAGATTGTAACACCCCGCCCCTAACCTAATACGTTAAATAAAAATTAAGAATTTTTAAATGACCGTGTGCACTATAAATATATGTTACGTGTTTGTAGGGCTCACATGATAATAACGACGCATGGCCATAAATAAATAAAATTATGTCCTACGATATTTCGAGAAATTTAAATAAGAAAAATATTATTGAAATCATTCCAAGTTTAATTTATATATATATATATATATATATATATATATATATATATATAAAATTATCCAAAACGGAAAAATTCACAAAATCGACTTTGCAAACTTGTGGTTTAATAATTTGAGGAATTGGGTTTGGGAGAAAAGTTGGAAGCCCTAAATGGAAAATAAGAGAGGAATTTGAGCTGAATTTTTCACCTAAGGAAGGAGAGAGAAAATTAAAGAGGGGCCTATTTAACTCAAATCAACCCTCCAAAACTTACACCCTTCATTTCTTCCTCTTCCCCAAAAACACCACCATACTCAACCCATCTATCGCCACCCCTGCTGCGCCGGAAACTACCACCACCTGCCCTCCGGTCTTCATCGGTGACTGCCGCCATCGGCGCCCCTCGGTCGCCGAAGCGAGTAGCCGTGCCTGCACCGGTGGCGCCACTGCCGCCGGGCTTGGATAGCAGCCGCTCGCTGCACACCGCCGGCTACTAGATCGCCGCCTTGCCTTTGTTCGCCGCCGTCCGTCGTCGACTAGCACCGCCAACTAGGGGTGAGCAAAAATTTCGGGTACCGGTTCCGGACCGGACTCGGTCTGGACCCGGCTGGTCCAGAACCGGACCGGTTGAGCAGGGACCGGGACCGGGTCCAAATTATAGGACCCGGTTATAACCGAGTCCGGGACCGGGTAATGAAATCATGGACCCGGACTCGGTCCGGTCCGATTACTCGGTTTTATTTTTTTAAAAAAAAAAATCCCAAACAAACCCTAACTTGTAATTTTTATTTGTTTTGTATGTGCATTTTTAATTGTTAATATTGGATTATTAGTTATAATTACAAGGTTGTAAAGTAAAGAAAATAGTAAAAATAAACGATAATTATTGGCTAAAACTTTACCAAAAAAAAAATGTAAAAATTATAAAAATAAAAATAATATATGAAAAACTAAAAAAAAAAAAAAAAGCAACCGAGTACTCGGTCCCGGACCCAATTCCAACCGGGTCAGGATCGGTTCCAGATTTTGGACCCGGTCGAAGCCGGGACCGGGACCGGGTCCAAAAATCTGGACCCAGTTCCAACCGGGACCGGGTCCGGCCAAAATGACCGGGTACCCGGTCCCACTCACCCCTACCGCTAACCACCCCAAAGAACTTCGTGATTCTTAGGTATAATCCACACAAACCTCAAATCTCCATTAATTTATCCCCAATTTTTAAGATAATTGTTTTGATGTTGCATGCAAAGGTTGATTTTGTACACTTAAGTATTTAAATGAAAAGTGAGATATTAATATTGATGAAAAACATAAAGTTGTTATGAAAATTTGAATGAGGAGGCCATGTGAGGTTGGATGTTAAAATATTAAGCCTATGAAAATTGTTTGAGCCCTAACTAATTATATGATAATTGCAATCGATGCTTGGAGTATAGATTAATTGTTATAGGTTGTTCAAATTGAGGTGAAAATGTGGTTGATGATGGTGATTAGCAATTTAAAAAAAATTTAAATTTAAAAAAATGAACAAAAAGGGCATGCATGTCAAAATTTGAGTGATTTTGAAATGAAATAATATTTTGAGAACTTTATGAATTATAAGTGCAAAAGTTGGAGATTACTTGGAGTAAATCAAGTGATTTAAATAATTGAATTAATTTAAGTGATTTTAATGATCTAAGAAAAATAAGTAATTTTAATGATTTAAGGAAAATAAGTGATTTTAGTGATTTAAGGAAAATAAATGAATTAAGTGATTTAAAGAAATTAAGTGATTCTAGTGACTTAAGTAAATTAGGTGATTTAAGGGATTTGAGTAATTCAAGTTATTCAGTCAGATTTAAGTAATTTTAGTGACTTAAGTAAGCTAAGTGAGTAAGAGGCATAAAATAAACGAGATGGATTAAAGTCTTTGGGAAAAAAGATAATTGAATTTTGGGAAATAATACTCATAAAGGAGACTGATTCAAGTTAAGGGCGTTGTTCGTAAATAATTTACAATCAATTGAAATCAACACTTCATAACATTCACAAGCTAAGAAATGTCCTACCTAAATGAAATTCACTTAGTCACAAGAAATAATAATAATAATAATAATAATAATAATAATAATAATAATAATAATAATAATAATAATAATAATAATAGTTAAAATCAAATTACTTGAATTATTGACCTTATTAAAGAATTATTTTATTTAAATATGATTGTTAAGGCCATCGACGTCGCTCATTTGAGTCATCATTTCAATATGAATCAAAGAAAAGGAAACACCAATTCTTAAGGTACGTTTATTGCTTGTACCTTAGTAAAATCCTTATGTTTATATATAGCAATATCAAAATGGTTTGCTAATAAAAAAAGAACCATTTAAAATGTTATTTGTCACCTAATCATGTGGCCCGACCCATATCAATCGTATCATATCATGATCATATCGTGATCATATCATATATTTAGCCATTATCAACCGGACTTCCCGATCGGTCCGGGTGTACGCATATTTAGGGAAAGCGATGATCGTAAGGAGGCACTCGGATAATAAATGAATAATTGTTTTACTATATTCTTCCTATATGATTTATAAATGAATTGAAATGCATGCGCTCAAAATATATTTTCACATAAATTATTTACAGTACAAGAATAGACGTGTTGAGTTTCGGCTCATAATTTCGAAATGTTTTCTCTGTTTTGTTTTAAGTAAGGCTAATGCAGAGGAAATCGGACGTGTTCATTTTGGTCAATGGGATTTAGAGGCTCACGGTTATAGTGAGGAATGTGATATGTAGGAGTCGTGTATGTTATGGCTAAATAAGTTGTAATCATGGTGCTCAATAACATTTTTCCCATTTATGTTATTATAAGTTGGACATCTTACGTATTGTGAGCTTTAACTTAATAAATTATGTTCGTATTTTAATTCGCAAGTTACCTTGCTCTTTGTTAAAGAGCGACGGTAAAACTTCTAATTCTATTTTAGTCAGCCGTTATGACTAAACTAGTGATTATGGCTTTTGGGGCTTTACATCCACCGAGCATCAATCACCATTTCCAATCGAATACTCTAACATATAAATTTTTTGATAATTTAGCATTTTTTTAAAAATCATTGGACATGTCTTCTATATCTCAAAATTATAATCTTGTTTTCCTATTTCAAATTACCTTATTAATTCCCATTGTAGTATATTATAACCTAACACATTTTTTTTTCTTTCGACAATTTCCAAATATACTTAACTACATCAACTTTCATAAATACCTCGACACAATAATATACTCTAACATAAGTGTTTATACCTTAATAACCCTTTAGAATCTTTCAGTTGTTCCAATGACTTCAAAGAACAAGTAACCTTATCAAGAATGTATAACTCCACTTAACGAACAGGAATTCGGCATTAAAGCGTCACATAAGATCCAAAACATTCCTCAAATAGACCACAAGAAAAGTTAATCTACTTATATAACTGATTTTAATGTGCTTAATGGCTTTCATTGTTTCCAACATAACCCAAGCCATCCTTGATCACTTAATTACCAATATAATGATTAACTTTCGTCATTATATACAACATCTCTTATATATTCGTTAAAACATAAACGTATATTCCATAAATATTTTATATAACAGGCCATATTTGATTCCTAACAACAATAAATGCTGCCTATCTATGTTTTATTTTTATCTTATTTATTTGTTTTATTTATTATTCAAATATAGTCAAATAGTACAAGTAGATATATTCATTGTTAATAATGATCACAAACATTATAGATTCCCACATATACTCGTTATGAATCGATATGCATTATAAGACCAAAGTATAAGTAAAAGGTTGCATTTCGAATGTGTTTGACAATAACTATTGTTTGTATTTATAGGAAATAATATTAAAGTTTTGAAGACTACGAGTGTGAAATGATGAACGTTTTGAGATTTATCACGATACGTCACCTAAGATACATAGGTATAACAAACGAAACAATATATAGGTAACGAACTTAACTTCCTATTTCCTCGAACACTTAATGACATTGACCTACACTCATAGGATCCTATAGCTTATGGTGACTCTAAATCTAGGCTCGATACCATAACTATAACGCCCCCAAAACCTATAATCACCATTTTAATCATAACGACTTACTAACTAGTAATTAGCGTAATAGAAAAGAGAATTAGAAGCGTTACCCCGCTCTTTAACAAAGAGCAAGACAATTTTTGAATTAAAATATAACTTATTAAATTAAAGTTCACAATACATAAGAAGCCCAACTTATAATAACATAAACGGAAACCTATTATCGAGCACCATGATTACAACTTATTTAGACATAACATACACAACTCCTACATATCACGTTCTCGACTATCACTCGTGAGCCTTTAAGTCTTGTTGACCAAAATGAACACATCCGATTTCCTCTACGAGTAGCCTTACCTAAAACAAAACAGAGAAGACATTTCGAAATAATGAACCAAAGCTCAACACGTCTATCCATGTAGTGTAAATAATTTATATGAAGATACATTTGAGCGGATGCATTTCAATTCATTTATAAATTAGGTAGGAAGAATATAGTAAAACACTTATTCATTTATTATCCGAGTGGCTCCTTACGATTATCGGTTCCCCTAAGTATGTGCATACCCGAGCCGATCGGGAAGTTTGGTTGATTATGGCAAAATATATATGATATGGTCACGATATGATCACAATATGATATGATTGATATGGGGTGGACCACATAATTAGGTGACAAATAATATTAAAAATCGTTTCTTTCCCTAACCAAACCACTTTGATATTATTGTATATAAACATGTGAATTTTCGGAAGGCACAAGTAATAAACATACCTTAAGAATTGGTGTTTCCTTTCCTTTGATTCATATTGAAGTGACGACTCGGATGCCTTAATAATCATATTAAAATAAAATATTTCATTAATACGATCAATGCTTCAAGTAATTTGATTATTATTATTATTATTATTATTATTATTATTATTATTATTATTATTATTATTATTATTATTAATATTATTATTATTAATATTATTATTAATATTATTATTATTATTATTATTATTATTATTATTATTATTATTATTATTATTATTATTATTATTATTATTATTATTATTTCTTCTTGTGACTAGGTGAATTTCATTTAGGTAAGATATTTCTTAGCTTGTGAATTTTCATGAAGTGTTGATTTCAATTGATTATAAATAATTTAAGAACAACATACTCAACTTGAATCGGTCTCCTTTATTGGTATTATTTCCCAAAATTCAATTATCTTTTTCCTTAAGTTGACTCCAAAGACTTTAATCCATCTTTTTTATTTTATTTTATGCCTCTTGCTCACTTTGCTTACTTAAGTCACCAAAATTACTTAAATCTTACCAATAACTTGAATTACTTAAATCTCTTAAATTACCTAATTTACTTAAGTCACTAGAATCACTTAATTTCTTTAAATCACTCAATTCATTTATTTTCCTTAAATCACTAAAATCACTTATTTTCTGTAAATCATTAAATCACTTATTTTCCTTAAATTATTAAAATCACTTAAATTACTTAAATTATTTAAATCATTTGATTTACTCCAAGTAATCTCCAACTTTTGCACTTATAATTTATAAATCCTTCAAAATATTATTTCATTTTAAAATCACTCAAATTTTGACATGCATGCCCCTTTTTTCATTTTCTAACTTTTAAATTTTCTTTAAGTTGCTAATCACCATCATCAACCACATTTTCACATCAATTTGAACAACCCATAACGATTAATGCTTACTCCAACATCGGTTGCAATTATCATAGAATTTTTAAGGGCTCAAACAATTTCCATAGGCTTAATTCTTTTACATCCAATCTCACATGGCCTCCTCATTAAAATTTTCACCACAACTTTAGGTTTTTCATCAATATTAATATCTCACTTTTCATTTAAATACTTAAGTGTACAAAATCAACCTTTAAATGCAACATCAAAATAATTATCTTAAAAAATTGGGGATAAATTAATGGAGGATTTGAGGTTTTTGTGGATTATACCTAAGAATCATCACAAGGAAAAGAAGAGTTCTTTGAGGTGGTTGGTGGTGGTGGCTGTAGGTCTTCCTCGGACAACGAGCGACGGAGGCGAGAAGAGGCAGGGCGGTGATCCGGTGGCCGAGCAGTGTGCAGCAGGCGGCTGCTGTCCAAGCCTAGCAGCAGGTGGCGCCACCGGTGTAGCATCGGGCTGCTACTCAGCGACCGAGGGCCAGGTGGCGGTGGTCCAAATAATTGTATAATAGGATGCTATGATTATGTGTGTGTCAAGAACAACGGGAGAGATTATGTTTCTCACTTTTTGTATGGCATGTTATTGGGTGGAAACAACTTGGAGATGTTTGAAGCCATTAAGTAGTGGTTGGTTTCCATTTTTGAGATGTAAGGTACTAGAGGAGCTAGTATGTCCGACTCATGGGAATAATCGTTACCGAAATTATCGTAAGAAGTTCCTGAGATATTGCTAAGTTTGTACATATTCAAGAAATCTTATAATGTTTCTCTAGTACATTATTTTGAACCCATTGATGATCAGGTTGATAAAGGTCTAAACTCGAGCCTTGATCAAGTGCCTTAAGAACACTCGAATAGGTTGTCTATGTTAGCGTGT
Organism: Talinum fruticosum; assembly: GCA_021018815.1. Taxonomy (NCBI): domain Eukaryota; kingdom Viridiplantae; phylum Streptophyta; class Magnoliopsida; order Caryophyllales; family Talinaceae; genus Talinum; species Talinum fruticosum. The sequence continues at coordinate 2,989,006 of JAITYX010000018.1, forward strand.
AGAAAACTTAAATGTTTAACATGTTGTGTGTATCACTTAACATTACGTGTTTATTAACGAGTCTGTTAAGAGAATTTTTGGCATTACCTTCGTGGTACGAGTAATCTAATTGTTTTTTGGTTTTCAAGGAAGCTTACAAATAAAATATTACTTGATTGCTGATTGTGGGTGTAACCTAGACAAGTCTAGGTGACCAACCTTGGAATATGTTTTTCATCCTTGGTTGATGAGCTATGTTAGGACGTTGTCGAAGTATGATTGCGTAAGAAAAATTTATTGCTTGTAATTTTAAAGTTCATGGAATAATTTTTTATCTTATGGATGAATCTTGTTTGATAATGGACATATTATTTTTTGTATAAAGTGTTTACTAAAAAGAATTTGTTCTTTATATGCTTATACACTAATAACTTTGTGATAGGCACGTTGAAATGTCACCGGACGTATGATTGACCCTATCACTTGGATAATCACCCTAATACTTCAGTAGCGATTAGGATGAGACTAGATAACATTGACACTAGGTGTGTCTAATGTTATATTATCTTTATTCTTATTATGTATGAACGATAAGCTATTGTTTCTTATAGTTGCCTCAGTAAGTCTAAGATGAAACTTCGTAGAGTTGAAATATGAAATGCTCCGATTTCATATTAAAGCCTTAAGGCAATCTTGAGTGTCAAGATTAACGTTAGGTATGTTAATCTAATGATTTGAGTTAGTTTTTTTTTTTTATTAAACTAGACTTATGATTCGCGTGGAATATAAGAGTGACATGCTCGGTTTAGTGGGAGCTATGATGTGACACATATCACACAATGTATGCTTCGTCGACCTTTAGAGGAGTGATAATTGGATCCATTGTTTGTCACTCGTGTGATCCTTGTAGACTTTGTGGCTAAAAAGTACAAACCCTTTGACCTAGAACTATGGTATGAAGTTAAAATTTTGGTGTTCGTTGCTTTCTTGTGATTTCCAAGGGCAAAGATCTTTGTGGTTTGGTGAAAGCAGCCAAACGAAGATGTAATATCATGAGTGTCTAAGGAAGAATTTTTCATCTTTTTCATATCAGCTCGAACGATTATCATGAGTGTCTAAGATGTAATATCATGAGTGTTTAAGATGTAATATCATGAGTGTCTAAGGAAGAATTTTCCATCTTTGTCATATCAACCATATATTCGGAATATAATCAAAATGATATATCTTATATGCATAAAGCGACAGTGTATGCTTCAGATGATGTTCGAGATGATTCAGGGTGTTGTTTTATGTGGAAGTGTTATGTTAGTTAGATGGTAACTTAATATAACACTATCGATTATTTTTAGTCGCACTTCTCATTCCTAGTATGAAATGTGAAGAGATATGTTGATAGAGAGATATGTAACGACCACAATATCAATTTTTCATTTACAAGGGAATTGATTTAGGAAATCAATTACCATTATTTTACCTATTAATTAGGCGCTGATTTTTCTTCTCAAGTGCATAAAGCCACCGATTTGGTGTAGTAACCAGAATATGAGATTAACTTCCTCTCTCGGTTTAGACCAATTATCCTAGGGGTCATTAGGTTTGATTCGTGTTTGTTTCTAGTGACTTTGGTAGCCGCCTGGTACATTATACTACATTTACTCGATAAATTCGGAACTTAGACGTACAACCATACTTGGCGTGTTCGTGACTTGGGAATTCACTCGTAGGTTACCGAACAACAATCGATTCAATCACTTCGCACTAAGGTCGGTTCTTATTTTCCTACGACGAGTCTACCAACAACTCACCACTAGGTTAGCTAAAAGGTTTCTATATTTTCATTTAATGTTATTGCTCCTCCCTATCTTGGTCATATGTTTTAAAATCACCAACTTAAAGTTTAGTTTGATTTTGTTCTAGAGAGAAATGGAGTAAGTTGGAGACGAGCGACAAAACTCTTCGCTAATCGGCACTAATTCCTGTAATTTTTGCCGGTTCCATGACTATATTTTATTGTTTCAATTTTTATCTAAATTTTTTGATGTATTTAATTTTACAGTTTATTAATATTCAAAACCGTAAAAACCAAAATGTTCACATAATTTTACTCTTTTATCTTTTGGATGAAAGGAGATCAATCGCTTTCCATGATCAAATTGCTTGTTCAAGAAGATATGGCATTAGCGCTAGAAATATCGAGGTTTGCTACAGTCTTGGTATGGAAAGTTTCTGTTTCAAAATAAAACTATGATAACATAAAGAGATTTAACGCCGCAATTCACCAGAATCAAACTACACTCGAAGGAGCAACTGCAACGATATAGAGTTGGAAAGGTTGAAAGACAAAATGGATGTACAACTGCAAAGGCAATACATTGTTTATTTTATTTTTTATTCGAGTTGTCTTCTAAGTCTCATATGGTTTCCAATTTTTTCCTTTATGGTTTTTAGCTGACGTAATACCTTAATTATTGGATGTAATTGTATAATTTGGCATTAGAATTTGTGAACATCTTATGTCAATATTCTTATTTTCAAAGTTGTGAGCAACTTTAACTTCAACTACCAATTTGGTTATATCTTGATTATGTTTCTTCAATTTTTCGTATTTCTTTTGCACTTCTTTCTATAGGTCTTGTTTGGCTAATAATTTTTTCAATGACTTTTTGAGGGAGTCTTGGTTTTATGATTTGGTTAAAAAGCTATTTAAGGTGTTTGGTAAGTTGATTTTTTGTAATAGTTTTTGCCTTCAAAAGGCTTTTTCGAAAGCTAATTTTAATAACTTTTTGTAATGACTTTTTGTAAATTAGCTTTTTATATCACATCTTTTTCGAAACATGACTAATTTTACCAAATACTTTTGCTAAAATAACAAAATGTAAATAACTAATGCAAATAGCTAATCTAATAAACCAACAGCTAATATCTAGTTCAATAAGCCAATACAATGTTTTTTTCCTTTTTTTCTTGATAGTTGAGTAACAATTACTTGATGCCTAAATTGTCTTATATTTTTATTTCTTTTTTATAAATTTTTCGGGGTGCTGTTTTGGGGGTATATATTCCATGTCAATCTGAAGATGTGTTTTATGATTAATATGAAGATGATATATACAAATATATGATAATTATATTTTCTAATCACAAATATATGATAATTATAGTTCAAATTGAAATTAGAAAATAAACTTATAATTGAGCAAAAACATCAATCTCAAGATGAGAAATACAACTAAGTCAAGTCTAAAATAGAGGTATGGAAATCCTAAATGAAGCAATACCAAAAAACTATAATGATAGATATACAAAGAACAAAATAAAATTTTGTAAAAATTCAGGTTATTATGATTTTTATTAAATAAAAAAACTATTCCGATTTGTCAATACTACATAAACGATTTTTAATGATGGGTCTTTAATGACGGTTATAACGAAAAATCGTTGTAAAAACTAATGTGATGGCATTTTCGTAAAATAAGCGGTCTTTTAAGTATATATGATGACGATTAACTCGAAAGAACCGTTGTCAAAAGTGGAAAGTCCCTCTTTTAACTACGATTCCTTGAAAGAACCGTTGTCAAAGGTGCATATATGATAACGGTTCCTTCATTGAATTGTAATCAAAAGTCTTTAGAAGCAAAAAAATATGACCACTTTGCCACTTGCTCTCCTCTTTACGCCCTCTCGTTGTCTCCTTGCCGTCATCGGTGGTCTCCGACGTGCCATTTTCGTTGTTATTCTCTCAACTCTCTGCTCGTGCTCTCTTCTCTTGCTGCTCACTCTCGTCTCTCGATGCTCACTCTCGTCATCATTGCTGCTCCCTCTCTCTCACTCTCGCCGACCGGTATGTAAGTAATCTCTCCCTCTCTTTTTTGTACTCGCTAAATAAAATGTGTAAATGTAGTATGCTTTATGGTCGTCAATGTTCTTTGTGCTCTCGTCATCAAAGGTTTAGAGTTTTAACGAGTAGCATGCTAAATATAGGGTTTAGGGTTTTTGGGTTTCGACAGTGGCATGCTTGGTAAATAGTTTAGAAATTGATTTTTTCACATTTTATTGGTGTAGTGAACTTTCTTTATGGTATATCTAAAATGAAATGTACATATATGTCCTGCCCTGCCATTAGACGTGAGTTGTGAATAAAACTAAACCATAAACTACATATAGTTGAACTAAGCATACAAACTTTATTTAACCATATTTTTCCACAAAAATATGAACATGATAAGACTTATTTTTGTATCCGATGTTAAATTAAATGTATTTGAAATGAGTAAAACCTTATTTGTGACATATTTATATCACATCAACATCAATAGCATGAAGTTTTAATTCACATGCATATCGGTTTCTAAAAATTTAGGAAGATTATCGAAGATTTGCTCGGGGAAAGTCCGACTCACCCTAGAGGGGGTGAATAGGGTGATAGAAAATTCTTTGTGGAATCAAGCTCTTTTGCGCGAGAATAGAGACGAAGACAGATTCCGAGTCTATCAACAGGGTCGAAAAGATTGGACTCGAAGGAGATCAATCGGAGAGAACAAGAGCGATGAAAGTCGCATCGAAGTCTAGATTTTACGTGGAATCCTTCCTGGGGCAGAAAACCACGAACCGTGTCAATCGAGACACGAAGTCAAATTCACTATTTTGAGTCCACAAAATACCGTGAGCTGACCGAACCCGAGTTGCTCCCTTAGACAACTCTATACGAGTTTTCCTAGACTCGGAAATTCCCTTATCCGATCTAGTACTTCCTAACCGAGATAACCCTTACAGCTAGGGACAACTAAGCTGAGTTAACCCTTATAGCTGAGTCAATGGACCTTACAAAGAATGTAAGAAAGAGTTTGTAGCGAGTACAAGACCTTACAACTCGAAAGTAATGAATTACAGAGTGGGAGTTGTAAGTAGAAGATTGAAAGTAAATACAATGACTTTTCTCAAGTATGTGTATTAACAATAGATTCGGCAATCTTCAAGTCTTGTGAGATGGCTTTTATTTATAGATGACCGAGCGAGTAGCCGTTATCTTCATCTGCTGACCGAGAGTCCTCTGTGACTGTTGATAGAAGCTTTCGAGTCACTCGGAAAGTATCCGTTGTAATATGAACGTTGGACAACGGTTTAACTCTCTTGGAAGTCCCAAAACCATTAGCGGTGTCTTGAAAGATAAGGTAGAAACCACCGTTAAGCTTGGCGTTCCAGTTTTCCAGATTTGGAAATAGACGACCACGACAAAATCTCTGGGGCTGGAGCGAGAGAAGGTGAAGAGCCATGTCTGCTGGTGATTTGACGTTACGAAGCAGGTTACTTTTGTAGTTTGAAAAGTGTATCCTCGATTGAATAACCTACAAAAGTAAATCAATTTTGGTTCTCAAAGTATAAAATACTTTGGCCCAAGATTAGACACGAGATAATAAAATAATTACGATAAATAAACTAGCCGATTATCCGAGTCGGAAATGAAATGGAATTTTCCGAGTCCAATATCCATGATACTCGGAATTCCATCCGACTTAGTCTAAGCGAAGAATCAAGTTCAATAAAGAATATCGAGAGAGGATTAACTTGATATAGACTAAGCATGAAATAAGCTAAGAATACCGACTATAATAAGATAGGACTTATAACCACAATTCGGATTACGAGTGAGAAAAGACGAAATACTTGGTATATTCAATCTGCGATTAATCGAGTGAAGTCGGACTCGGAATAAAGAATCGGTTTTACGAGTCGCTACGGATAAGCAACAAATATAATAAGTAAGAGTCTGTGTCACTGAGAGAATATACTATTTTACTCAAATAAGTTTCGAGATGCGAGAGAATGCCTTGGAATCAAAACTCTATATGTATGAAATTGTTATACCGATTCCTTTTATATAACTCGGAAAAGTATTGAGCGAGTGTCCGAGTCTTCAATCTCCCCTTTTTGATGAAAGGCATTCCATACTTAAACAGAAACTTTGTTAGAGGAAAAATTGATTACGAGTAGTTTGCGCATGAGTAAGACATACTCAATGAACCGGAGCAATACTTAATATATCGGAGCAAAAAAATAATAAAGTAAATTAAGTTATTAACTCGGAAAAGACATGCTAGCAAGAATGAACTCGAGAGGTTAATAAAGAAATGCATTAATCCATTAAAATTCAAAAGGGCGGAGAAACTCCCCTAAACAAGACAACAAGTTTCGACTCTATTTCTCCCCCTTGCCTTTCAGCAAAAAAAAAAAAACAAAAAAAAGAAGGGAAGAAAATAGCAAATAGTACAACTTAGATGTCCGGACAAAAAAAAAAAAATTTCGAAAAGAAGAAAATTACGGTAGGCGAGGAATTGTGACTCGGTGCATGGCTCCTACGAGGGAGAGGAGATTTCGAGTGGAGGCGGAGGGAACGGAAGTGCGCCGGCGCGATATGACCTTGACGATGTGCTTGAGCGCGGCGAAGGGAGAACCGGGATTATTGTCGGGGGCTCGGCTCCGAGTGGGCGACGCGGAGTGAGTGGATCGAGGGGTTCTTCCCTTGGACCCTCGGTAGCTGGAGGGGCTGCTCTGTCTTGACCGTTGGAGTAGCTAGGTCGTCGACCCACCCAGGCTGGCCATGCGAGCCGAGTACGGCTATTTGAGCTTGTGGAGCGAGTCGACCCTCGGCGGTTCCCACTTGCTTCTTCTTTGTGTTCCTCCCCTTGGCCGGAAGGACTGCCTCGGCCGCGGGTTCCTCGGCGTCTGTAGCTTCTTCTTCTTCTTCTTCTCCACTGTCCGAGGAGGTCGGACACGGGCTCGAAGACGCTTTAGACGTGTCCGAGTCATCATGGTCCTAAGCTGCCTTGGACCGTCTCTCTCGAGGAGCTCAACCAGCTCCTTCGCTCCTTTACCGGTTCCCTCATCTCAAGAACTAGAGACTCGTTGCTCTCAAATTTGGGATTGACCAGTCTTTTGGTTGATGGTCGGACTTTGGAGAACAGATTTGAAAGCTTTGAGCATGTCTCCGAAATCGGAAGACACGGAGCTGATCTTGTCCATAAAAATAGGGGACAAGAGAGTAGAGAGAGATTTTGAGGCACTCGAGGTGGAGGCACCGCCAGGTGGAGAAGGGAGAGAGAGAGGGATTGATTTCGAGTCCGAGGTGGAGAAGGAGGCCTCATCTCCGAGTTGTGAACCCGGACACCGGGGTCGGTTTCTTGGTATCCAGTACCCCTGCAGTTCCTTCTTGCCAACAACAACGGCAGCCTCGGACACGGCGTTTGGGTCCGAGGGGAGAGGAACTTGGAATTGTTTGAAAACAAGGGTCGGAAGAGCACCGAAAGGAAGAGAGGTGTTCTTCTTGGATTGGAGTTGAGCTGGCACAGCGGCCATCCGCTCCAATGATGGAGGGGAAGAGGTCTACTTCGTATCCCTCAAGGATGTCGAAGAGAGCTTTGAGGTGCTTGGAGTTGGGGTTCTCCTTGCTTGGAATGCTTGTTAGAAAAAGGTTCTCATCAATAGAAAGCACGGAAGGCGAGCTTCGACTTCAAGCGAGTCACGAAAAGTTTTTCGGGAGTCGGCGAATTCTTTGGCGTATTTTTCAAAGAAGTCGTCGTCGACTTCGATGAAAGGAATGGGGTTGCTTGTTCAAGAAGAGAGAGGAGACCTTGAACAGGCGGTGGAGGAGAGAGGTGTTTAGACGAACAGGTGATGTTACGAACCCTAGAGGTTAGAACATTTTTGGAGTGGGTGAGGTGAGTGTAGAACTCGAAACGAGTTCGCGATAGATGAACTCGTCGAAGCACATAAAGTTGTATGCTCCGGTGGTTTGAATGTTGGACAACCAAGAAAATTTGGTTGTTGGAAAGAATTTGTCGTCTAGCACAAGGTCTTTGGGTGATAATGGGTTTGGAAGGGGTTGAGCTTTACGGCTTAGTGGTGTGAGGCTTTTTGGAAGATGAAGAGACTCGGAAGTCGGGATGGTTTCCTCTTTTAGGCATTTTGAGCGAAGGAAGGAAAGATGAAGTTTTCGAGTAGGAAAGAGAAGGAGATGTAGAAGAGAAGAGACGAAAAGAAAATGTAGAAGAAAGAGATGAGAGCGATCGAAACTTACGAGAGAGGGCTTCTTCGACGCTTGCGAGCAATCAAGGGTGACTTGTTCACGTAGAAATCTTCCGCGAAAAGTTTCATTTGAGAGAGATGGAATGTAGAGTACCGAGACGAAGATGAATAGACGCTATTTAAAGAAAATAAGCGCGCCCGTCAACTATCCAGTTAAATATAACTCCGTTCGACTCGGCTTGTCCATCGGTCACCAAAGACCGGTGTGACGGTTCTCTTCAACGGTTGAGATTCCAGCGGTTAGAAATTCACGGCTAATATCGATCACGGCGCTCTGAGAGAGAGAGAGAAAGATTTTGAAAAATGATCCGAAACTCTCCATTGTTCTAGAGATAGTTTCAGAAAATTTGAAGTCCAAGTTTCTCTACGTCCGAGTTTGACTCGAGAAGGTTTACGAGTGACTCGAAACACGAAATAACTATCAGCCCGAGTATCACTGAATCAAGCTGAATTAATGGTTATTAACGGTGAAAGCACGAGCACGGAATTATGCAACAAGAGTAGCACATAATTAGGCATTTAACATACCAAGCTCATTCAGAATAAAACAAAGCTGATCTTCACCAAGAGGCTTAGTAAAGATATCGGCTAGTTGAAGATTAGTAGGAATGAGCTGAAGTGCAATATCACCTTTTACGAGTGATCGCGTAAGAAGTGATACGACCTCGATATGTTTTGTTTTTGAGTCTTTGGACGGGATTCTTGGTGATGCGATTGCGCTTTGGTTGTCACACTTGATTGGAGCCGAGTTGAGGAATAGTCCAAGATCCTTCAAGTGTTGTTTAATCCATAGAATCCGAGTGCAACGAGCTCCAGCTGCAATATATTCGGCTTCGGCGGTTGATAGAGCTCGCGAGTTACGCTTCTTTGAGTGCCGAGATATTAGGGATTGACCCAGAAATTGGCAAGCTCCGGATGTGCTCTTTCGATCAACTTTGTATCCTGCGTAGTACTGCGTCGAGTATGCGGTAAGAGTCGGTTCCGAGTCTACGAAATACCATAGACCTAAATTACGAGTACTGCAGAGATATCCGAATATTCTCTTCACCGCAGTGAGATGTGATTCTTTTGGATTAGCTTGAAATCTTTCGCATAGGCAAACACTGAACATTATATACGGCTCTTTGGAAGTAAGATATAGCAAAGATCCAATCATACCTCGATAGAGTTTTGATCTATTGCTTTACCTTTCTCATCCGAGTCGAAGCTTTATCTTGCTTGCTCATAGGGGTAGATGCGTGCTTTGCATCTTGAAGTTTGTATTTCTTCGACGGTTCCTTGGTGTACTTTGATTGATGAACAAAGATTCCGTCTTTGTCTTGTTTGATTTGTAACCCAAGGAAGAAATTGAGTTCTCCCATCATACTCATTTGGAATTCTTGACTCATCAACTCGAGAAAATTCTCGGCACGAAATTCATTAGTAGCACAGAAAATAATATCATCAACATAGATTTGAACAATAAGGAAATCTTTCTCCTTGGTCTTTATGAAGAGGGTCTTGTCGATCTGACCTCTTTTAAAATCATTTTCAACCAAGAAGCTACTCGAGTCTTTCATACCAAGCTCGAGGTGCTTGTTTAAGACCATAGAGAGCCTTTTGAAGTTTGAAAACATGATTTGGAAATTACGAGTTTTCAAAACCGGGAGGCTGCTCGACATAGACTTCTTCTTCAATAAAACCATTGAGAAATGCACACTTAACATCCATTTGATATAATTTAATATGCATCTTTGGATGCAAATGCCAACGATATTCTAATAGCTTCGATTCAGCTACGGGTGCAAAGGTTTCCCCACAATCAATTCCTTCTTCTTGATTATATCCACTGAGCCACAAGTCTAGCCTTGTTTCGACTACCACTCCACCCTCATCCAGTTTGTTCTTGAAAACCCATTTGGTTCCTATAAGCTGGGTGGTCGGAAGGTCGGTCGGTCGAAGTCCGAGACTTGGTTTCTCTCGAATTGATTAAGTTCCTCTTGCATGGCCTCTACCCATTCGGGTTCATTAAGGGCCTCTAGTGCATTTTGGGTTCGAGTTAATGAAATGAATGCGGTGAATGCACATAGATTGTGTAGAGAGGAACGAGTTCTTACCCCACTTATTGATATCGAAATGATGTTTTCTTGGGGATGACTGGAAGTAAATTTGAAAGCTTTACCAGTTCTTTGATTCACCGAGGTTTGTGGGCTGAGCTGTTTGATCTTGAAGCTTGTTTTGAGTGATCCTCTTCATTAACTTGTTCGTTACGAGCGAGCTCTTGAGCTGTCTCATTCTGAGTTGCCTCGTTCGAGTGACTTCATTTTGAGCAAGTTGGGTGCGAGTCTTTGTAGGCTCGGCTTCGTCATCATCTTTTCGAGCTTCGGTTCGAGTATGAAGACTCACTTGGCTTCTCTGTTCAAGCTCATCAAATACTACGTGGATGCTTTCTTCCACTTTGTTAGTTCGCTTATTGAAGATGCGATAAGCTTTGCTATGAGAGGAGTAACCCGAGAAAAATACCTTCGTCGACCAGAGCATCAAACTTGGTCGGATGATCCTTACCATTGTTGTGAGCGAAGCACTTACATCAGAATGAGTGCTGAAATAGGAAATATTTGGCTTCTTCCCTTTGTAGAGCTCATAAGGTGTTTTCTTGAGAATGGGTGCGATGAGGCATCTATTTAGAGTGTAGTTAGGCTGTGTTCACTTGCCTCGCCCGAGAAATAGTAAGGCAAGTGGTGCTCAATCATCATCGTCCTTGCTATTTCTTCAAGGGTTCTGTTCTTTCTTTCTACTACTCCATTACGTTGAGGAGTTACGGGTGCTTGAGAAGTTGTGAGAGATTCCATTTTTGTCACGAGAACTACGAGAATTACGAGTAGTCGAACTCCCTTCCATGGTCGGTTCGAATCCTGCGGATCTGAGTGCGAGACTCAACTTGAATTTTCTAGCGAGCTTGCTTGAACTCCTTGAAAGCTTCATTTTTGTGCTTAAGAAAACACACCCGGGTAAATCGTGAATAATCATCAATAATAACAAGTATGTAAGATTTACCTCAGAGACTCTTCACGGGGATTTCACCACATAAGTCCATATGTAGTAATTCAAGCACGTTTGATGTGGAAGCTGTCTTGAGAGATTTGAATGAAGATCGACTTGTTTCCATCTGGTGCATGCTTCACATACTTTGTCTTTCTCAAAAACATAGTTAGGTAAACCCTAACTAGACCATTAGATGCCAATTTCTTGATAGTATGCATGCTAATATGGCCTAGTCTCAGATGCCAAGTCCATGAATCATCATGAAGAGATGCTTTTAAGCAAGATAAATTCGACTTGGGTCGAGAAGAGGGATGATGTAAGTATTACACGATCTCTTACCGAAAGCTTGATCTCTTTGGTAGAGACATCGAAATAGTGCAATTGGTGCGAGTGAATCTTACCTCTTGACCTTTGTCACATAGTTGAGAGATCTTGAGCAAATTATATTTTAACCCCTTGACAAGATAGGCTGGGTGACCAGATTGCTTCATTTTCCAATCTTGCCAATCCCCACGATCTTGCCTTTGCTATCATCTTAAAATGTGACTTTTCCTCCTTTATGTCTATTCAACTCGAGAAAAGAGTCCTGCATCTCCGACATATGGCGTGAACATCCACTTGTCAAGGTACCGGTGTCCTTTTGATCTCTTACGAGTGACCTGCAAAACAAAGAGAATCTAACCCTTCTCACTTCCTCTAACGAACCCGGTAACATTCCTTCTTGTGGTCCTTTTTGAGGAAGAAGGTGCTTTGGAACCCAGATTTGAATGACTTTGGGTTTTGTCGATTACGAGTCTTCCTCTCGAGAGAGTGAGTACGTGTCTCTTTCTTTTTGAAAACCTTTCCTTTTGAAACGAGGAGAGAATGGTTTCTTTTTGTAAGCTGATTCTGGGCTTAGTCCTTCTTTCATTTACGTGAATGGGACCTTGCTCGGCTTTCTCGAACTTCACGGTTACAGAGTCATTTTTAAACGAGTTACGAGTAGGAATTTGATTCCTCTTCTCTGTTGAAACCAAGACCTTCTTTTCGAAAGGACACACATTGTGATCCTAAGAGCATGTTAAGGTTTTTCGACCTTGAGTAAATTTTAAAATCGAGATCTTGAGACTCGGTGAGCTTACTGTTTTAGTTGCTCATTTTCTTTCTGAGTAACTCGGACTCGGTCTCATTAGCTTGAGTACTAGTCTTGAGTTCTCCGAGTGTGAGTCTCGGTTTTCCAATTCGTTTTTCAAAGAATTGGTCTCGGATGAAATTGACTCAAGTTGTTCTTTGAAATGGGAAGAATCGGAATTGGACTTTTCTTCCAAAGTAAAAATGTATTTAGCTAAATCAACTTTGGAGAATTTGAGGAAGTAATTTATTACCTCTTGAGGATTAGTTTCCTCATTGTCGCAGTGCGAGTCGACTCTCTTTCAACTTCGAGTCGAGAGATTGCCATCGGACACTTTGAGTCGTCCGAGTCCTCGTTATCTTCGATGAGTCCTCATCGCTCCATGTTGCCATCATGGCCTTTTTCTTCTTCCTGTCCCTTTTCCTTTTTGGACGAGTCCTTGACTATGTGGTCTTTCTTTGCCACATTCAAAACATCCAGAATTCTTAGATAAGGATAACTTTGAAGGAGATGAAAACTTACCTTTTCTATCTCTCTTATCTTTCTTGTAGAATTCTTCTTTTGGCCTTTTGTCCCATCTTTTGTGCTTTATCATTCTCTTGAAGCCTCTTGCAATGAGTGCCATGGGATCGTCTTCGAGTCGGAAGAGCTCGGATTTTCTTCTTTGGATTACGAGGCTTTCGGTGCTAAGTTTCTTTTGGTACTGCCCTCGGCATCCTCTTCTTCTAGATGTATCTCATGTGTTAGAAGCTTTCCAGATGAGCTCGTCGGCTTTAAGAGTGAAAGGTTACGGGCTTCTTCTATGGCGAGTCACCTTCGGACCCCATCGTCTCTTGGGTAGGCTTACGAGAATTTTTCGGCACATTTCTTCGTGGGAAATTTTCTTTCCTAGAGATTTGAGATTGTTGGTAATCTCGGTGAAGCGGATGAACATCCGAGTAATGTTGTCCTCTGGCTCCATTTTGAAAAGCTCATATTTATGAAGATGCTGGCCGATCTTCGCTTGTCTTACTGACTTGTACCTTCGTAGGTGTTGACTAAAGTATCCCACACCTCTTTAGCGAGTCACAGGCAGAGACTCGATTATATTCTTACGAGCTTATGGCGCACATAAGGATGTTCATTGCTTTGAAATTCTTTACGAACTTCTCTGCTTCTCTGGTGTGAACTCGGCCTTTGTCTTGGGAAGGATTACGAATTCATCTTTCTTCATTGGAATGTAGTTTCCTTGTTGTATGATTTCCCATACCTTTTCATCATGATCCATAAGAAAACATTCCATAAGCTTCTTCCGAGTGCCCAAAGTTTGATCCTTTGAATTTTGGTGGCCTGTTGGAAGATCTTCCTTCGTCGAACTCTCCGGTGTTACGAGCCATTTGATCTTTAAACCTTTGGATTGTTAGATCCTTTCCGAAAGGCTAGGCTCGATACCAATTGAAGGTTTGCTCGGGGAGAGTCCGAGTCACCCTAGAGGGGGTGAATAGGGTGATAGAAAATTCTTTGTGGAATCAAGCTCTTTTGCGTAGAATAGAGACGAAGACAGATTACGAGTCTATCAACGAGGTCGAGAAAGATTGGACTCGGAAGGAGATCAATCGGAGAGAACAAGAGCGATAAAGGCACGTGCGAGTCTAGAATGAACTCGGAATGATAACACTTAGATTTTACGTGGAATCCCTCCATGGGCGAGAAAACCACGGACCGTGTCAATCCGGACACGAAGTCAAATTCACTATTTTGAGTCCACAAAATACCGTGAGCTGAGCGAACCCGAGTTGCTCGCTTAGATAACTCTATACGGGTTTTCCTAGACTCGGAAATTCCCTTATCCGATCTAGTACTTCCTAGCTGAGATAACCCTTACAGCTAGGGACAACTAAGCTGAGTTAACCCTTACGGCTTAGTCAAGGGACCTTACAAAGAATGTAAGAAAGAGTTTGTAGCGAGTACAAGACTTTACTAACTCGAAAGTAATGAATTACGAGTGGGAGTTGTAAGTAGAAGATTGAAAGTAAATACAATGACTTTTCTCAAGTATGTGTATTAACAATAGATTCGACAATCTTCAAGTCTTGTGAGATGGCTTTTATTTATAGATGACCGAGCGAGTAACCGTTATCTTTATCTGCTGATCGAGAGTCCTCTGTGACCGTTGATAGAAGCTTTCCGAGTCACTCGAAAGTATCCGTTGTAATATGAACGTTGGACAACGGTTTAACTCTCTTGGAAGTCCTAAAACCATTAGCGAGTGTCTTGAAAGATTAGGTAGAAACCACCGTTAAGTTTGGCGTTCCAGTTTTCCAGATTTGGAAACGAGACAGCCACTGACACAATCTCTTGGGGCTGGAGCTGAGAAGGTGAAGAGCCATGTCTGCTGGTGATTTGACGTTACGAAGCCGGTTACTTTTGTAGTTTGAAAAGTGTATCCTCGATTGAATAACCTACAAAAGTAAATCAATTTTGGTTCTCAAAGTATAAAATATTTTGGCCCAAGATTAGACACGAGATAATAAAATAATTACGATAAATAAACTAACCGATTATCCGAGTCGAAATGAAATGGAATATCGAGAGAGGATCAACTTGATATAGACTAAGCATGAAATAAGCTAAGAATACCGACTAAAACAAGATAGGACTTATAACCACAAGTCGGATTCCGAGTGAGAAGAGACGAAATCTTGGTATATTCAATCTGCGATTAATCCGAGTGAAGTCTGGACTCGGAATAAAGAATCGGTTTTCGAGTCGCTTACATATAAGCAACAAATATAATAAGTAAGAGCTGTGTCACTTAGAGAATATACTATTTTACTCAAATAAGTTTCGAGATACGAGAGAATGCCTTGGAATCAAAACTCTATATGTATGAAATTGTTATACCCGATTCCTTTTATATAACTCGGAAAAGTATTGAGCGAGTGTCCGAGTCTTCAATTACTATTAGATATGCATGCTAAAAATTGTAAACAAATGTGACCATGGAAAGTCGAGTATTAAAAAGAAAATTGTTATACATATTTATTTATCAAGAGTTCTATAATTTCTTGTAGTATAAAGTAGATTCTTCCCAAAGTACAAAAAAATCGAGGGGACGAACAGTGATGAACAAGGAGAAGTTGGTCCGAGTAGAGACGATCTAACTCTCCTTACACTCGGTCCAATTTAACAAGCACGGAAACATTGTAGGTAATCACGCAACTCTTTTTATGAGCTATGCTGATGCGACGAACCTGCACTTGCGTGAACATCAATTATAGAAGTTGGGGCACAGTCCCCGATTCCGTTAAGGAAAACCTTTGGAATGATATTTAGGTAAATGCACTACATCTCAACTTAGAATTGCAACTTATTATAAATGGTTAATATGTACTAATGCATGTAGTTTTTGTGTTTCGAAAACGTTCATCTTGGACGTTAAAGAATCTGATATCCCTTTGGTGAGACATAAGAGGCAAAAAAATTTAGAAAATTTAAGTACCGCATTTCCGCTATATGGGTCTAACAAACAAGGCAGGTAAAGGCACAAGGTAGACCACGGAGGTCTACAACTTCATTATCGGGGAGGACTGGAGGACGTTTGAAACATATGTCTCATCTCTCGGAATACAAGGTAATTTATCATTTGTTATCTTCTTTTCGATTTAAGTCTTATTTACTAATATCTTCGTTCTCTTAATTACTTACATAGACATGAGGTTAAGCCAACCAGAAGAGGATTAAGAGCAATGCATATTCCCATACAATTTCGTTTGGGGGATACGCGAAGGGAAGACAAGAAGTTGGAGGACAAGTTGTATAAGCGGAAGCATTAACAACTTCAAAGCGCATCCGGTGAATGTTCCATCACGAGATACTTCACAACTCACTATTAAGAGGGACAAACTATGGGTCGAAGAAAGAAAGAAGAAAGATGGAACCTTCACTATGACCGAAGTAGAATCTATTGTGCAGTGACTCATGAGTTTTTTTACTATTTTCTTTATTTATTTTGAGAACTTATCGGTTTTAATATTATGAATTACCAAATGATAACTTATTTCTTTCTTAAAGGAGTCTTTTCCATAGACGACTTCAAAAGTTGTTGACACCACCAAGAGGAGGGACAAGCTAGCCTTGGCCCTAGAAAGAGATGATAATCCCGATCATGTTCGAGCCGTTAGTGGGAGGGTGGGGATAGTTGAGCACTTTGGGGCTAGGAAGAAGTGCCTTGTCTTTTCCAGCCAAGCGCATATGGAGGCCTAAATGCGAGTCCTAAATGGTTGCACAGATTGTAGGGTTGGCAAAAAACCCGTACCCATTTAAAACCCGCAAAATCCGCCTAATTTAAAACCCGAATGAGTGGTAAAATTTTGAAAAATATGGGTATGGGGTGGGTATGGGTATGGGTTTAGGCTTCACCCGCCCCATATAACGCCCATAACTCGTACCAGGAACACCCGCCCCACTTAACACCCACAACCCGCTTTGATAAATGTTAAAAAAAAAAGAAAAGAAATTGAGGGCTGAATTTTAGGCCCAATGTTTAAGCCTAAATTCATTTCAAGAGAAGAAGCCCTAGTTTATGGGTGTCTCTGTCCTTCCATCTGCTCTCTTGATGTCTTGATGCCTATTTTTTTTATTGAACGGTGAGAAATATTAAATATGGGTTTAATATGGGTATCATTATTTTTAATCTATTTGTACCCAAATAAAACCCGTATACCCGTAAAATCCGGTGGGTATGGGTATCGTATGGGTATGGATTTTTAACGCCCAATGGGTATGGGTATGGGTACGCATTTTGAAGATGGATATGGATGTGGGTATAGGAAAACCTGCCCCGTACCTGCCCCATTGCCAGCCCTACACAAATGGCTACATAGATGAAAGAGATGAGGGAACATATGAGGGCGAGAGATACAAGCTTAGATGCATACGCGAGATGAGGGAATGCATCATGACGTACTTCACCAACATGGGTATGCCAGCACCCAGCATACCCATGTACGATTTACATCTATTCTCACCCCATACACCGGCGAGCGTGAACATAAGCTCACCCATGGACCAATTCGAACTTATGGTGCAGGTAATTTAGATTTTTCTACCTAATTATATTTACATACATGTTTATATTTTGACTAATTGGTGTATACTCGTGTTGAATGAATGGTGTCTATTGTGTGGTTGTTGTGGAACTTCGGCATGTGCACGTTGAGTAATTAGTTATAGTATGTTTTTGTTGCTTCGGATGAAGGTCGTTATTTATATGCATGTGTATATTTTGACTAATTGATGTATAATCTTGTTGAATGAATGGTGTATATTGTGTATTTTTGTGGAACTACGGCATGTGGTCGTTGAGTAATTACTTATAGTATGGTTTTGTGGTTTTGGATGAGGGTCGTTATCCCGGGAAAATATCTACTTTTAAGGGAAACTCTGTTCATTTATTTTTAGGATTCTTAGATAGTTTAACTTCTATGTCAAGGGTTATCCCATGATTCTAATTGTTATGCTTATTCGTATGCAACCTGCGAAGTGCATGCTAGCTTCACATCACCCTCCCCTACATCATGTTGTGGCATCGGGTGTTGTTTACCCATGGAGGCCGGACACCTGTCGTTCATGGGGCACCCCTTTTAGCTGATCATGTGAGGGTGAGTGTGAGAGAAGTTATACAAGGGAAAGGCAACCGTGAGTTGCCGATCTGGTCACCGGACCTCCACACTATTGACAACACCGTCAACGCTTTTGTTCCTTAGCCCAAAAGTTTGGTCATCCTCTCTATGGTAATTCATTTTTTAAAATATTAGATTTAAGCTGTTGTTAATATCACGTATATATATTTCTAATTCGTGTATTGATTATTCACTAAGATATTGGGGATAGATCCGAGAGTGGGATGAAGGGCACTCCATCTCTCTTCATTGGCGCAAGCAAGTATTCAGCGACACCATTCCTCGTCCAAAGCAGTCCCTTCTCGTATCCATTCATGAGTCCCGTACAGATTGGTGTGATATTTTACAAAGCTTTGTGAAGACTTTGTTAGAAGATATAACGTTGGAAATCAGCGCACCATGTCACGTGTCCGGGCAATTTGATGGGGACGATAAGGACATGACCTTATATGTCTTCCCGGATGACATAATGCAATTTTGGAGATGAAAGATCGGTGCATCCTGTATTATGATTGGCATTATGTAAGTTGCTATCTTCATAAGTTTATTTTTTAACTATTAATTTCTATTTTTAATTATATACAATTAATATGTAAGGTAGCTGCACGAGATGAGAAACGAGTTTATTAAGTTTCTCAACCGTAATTCCATTCAAGGATTTGGGCACACAACTGATGATTGATCTGATTATATCTTCAAAGCTATGAAACATAATGCGTAGAAAAAGTGTTACATGGCACCGTTCATTGAGGGGTAAGTGTACAAATAAACTGAAATGAAATTTTTATGGTGTTACATACTTATAATTGTGTTATTTGTGTTAGAGTACCCAACATTGGATGCTTGTTGCCATATTTCCATGCAGCGAATGTCGCGTGCTGGCTCGATCCTCTAGGTCCAACCATCGGGAAAGATATCAAGACCGTACTCGACTCGTGAGTTCATACCTTAATCATTTTATGCTTTTTTGTTAATTAGTATTCTTTTCAACTGTATGTCTGAGTTGAATTTTATTTTTCCAATTGAAAAATAGTGCTATAGTAATGTATGTTTGTAAGGTAGGCTTGAGAGGTTCACGTGTGAACAAACTCATAAATTGTCTCCATAACGGTGAGGTTCTCTTGCTTAGAGTCTACTTTAATTGTTTTCATTTCATATTACTTGCTAGTTGCATAAAGTACTAATGAATTTTTCATGTGTTGGGAATTTTATAATTTTAGTGCCACAATCAAAAGGGGAACGTGAAGTGCGACTTCTACATTCTCCGAGTACATGAAAGAGATTGTGACCCAGCTCGATTTAAATAAATCTAGTCCCAAAGAGGTACTTGCACTTGTATTTGATTATGAAAAAATTAAATTTTTTAATGTTCTTTTTAGCTTAATTAACACTTGCACTTGACCTAATGAATATGTCTTTTACGAGCATTAGTCACAATATTTCTCGGAAAAGGACCCACCAACTCCCTATATAGATGAAGTGCTCAATGAGTTAAAACAAGGTTGGGCAGAGCTTGTATATAACCGTATAAAGACATAGGTATATATTTACACTTAATTTTCATTATTTGATTGGTCAAGTTTGTGATTTACATAGACATACGAGTTACATAAGTATATATTTACATAAGTATGCAATTACATAGGTATATATTTACAATTTCTTCATTATTTTAAATGAACCATATATGTGAGACTCGGAATTTTGAGTAGATTAATTTTATAGTTAAATTAAGCTAAGTATTTATACGTAATTTATTTTATGTGATTATTATGTGCTTATGTATTTATATAGCTTAATTAATGAGGGTAATTGCTTGTTTCGTTGCTATTAAAAAATAGACACCCGGGGTGGACTTATGTTTAATTATCCCTATTCTACCCCTAAAAAAGGGGAAAGGATTAGTATTGGGAAGCAGGTGTTGGCAGCACTCGTGATGAACCACCGAAAAGGAAAGAAGGGGGTCGAACGAAGTAGGAAATGGGAGAGAGAGAGAGGTCGAGCGAGGGAGACAGAGTGAGAGTGAGAGGGCGAGCGAGTGTGAGGGTAAGGAAAGCGGCCGGTGACCAGCGAGCAGCGGTGAGGCGGTCAGCGAGCGAGGAGGAACAGGCGGGGCCTAAAGGAGGGCGAAATCGAGACCAGGAAAGGGGAAACGAATGCGAGGGCCGAGGGAGGCAGCCGAGCGAGTGAGATTAAGAGTTATGTGGCCGAGTATGGGCAAAAGAAGTTGAGTTATAAAGTAGAGAAATAAAATGAGGAATTAAGGTAAAAACAATGAATTGTGATGAGTTGAAACGTTGAATTAGGTGGTATCTACTTATGGTTATTGTGGCTCGGAAAAGGAATTAATCTTACTAAATTGGTGAATTAAGAAAGGCGTAGTTGGAAAAGAGCTGAGAATGACTATCCGTGATTGAATCATAGCTATTTGTGCAAGTGAAGGTGTTAAATGATGTCCAAAGTAATTTTGAAAGGAGTTTTGTACTTTAAACAAAATAAGCCTTGAATGCAACTTCTTGATAACTGCCTTTTAAATGTGATTATGTTTCAAAAGAAGTGAATCGATTGTGAAACTAAATTTGGAAGGATGGCACATGGTGCTATGCCTTCCATCGTGTTAAATCAATTTGAGAAAACTATTTGAAACAGATGTGATGAATGATTATGTGCAAATTATTTTGAATCGATTGGCTACGGATCGTTTAGCATACCGAAGGGTTTGAGCTGGGGACGCCCAGCTAAAAACTTCTAGGCAAGGGTTCTAATAGGGGTCTGCGGTGGCGGGATGCCCGATCCGAGACTTCCTAGAGGATAGGTCTCGGGAGCCTTTTGTTCGGGGTCGCGCCCTAGAAATTAAGAAGTACTAGTTTGAATCCACAAAAGCCCGGAAAGTTGATTCGGTTCCAAAAGAATTGTTCATGAATGTGAAATTATGCTTTTAAATGATCGAAGAGTTATGATCTTTACGTTGCAACAGATTACATTGAAAGTATCTAGAATTGTATTATGTTATTATGTTTTCACCGATTTCATTATTATGAGTAGTATGTGTAAAGAATTTCCATTTTAAGGGTGTAAGAATTCCGATGAGCTCGTGGTTTATTGCTCACCCCCACAAATTTCTCCCTTTTCCCTTTCCAGTTGTAGGTACTCCTTGATATGGTTGGCTAGAATGCTTGACTTGTATGGTGATTGAAGACTCGGACCTTACATATACATCATTTTGAGTTCCATCAAGGAATCAGGTATAAGACTTCATCTCTTATAAGGTTTTGATTAAAAGTCATTCTATCTGTCTTAAAAGCTTTTCCGAGTGATATAGAATCTTTTACGAGTGTTACAAAAACTATCGCATATGTTCTCACTTGATTCCGACTGACTCAGAAAGCATAATCTGCTCACACATATTTACGAGTCACTCGAGACAACACTTAGATATATTGCATGTTCAAACACTCACTCTAATGTGCATAAACTCAGGTCCGATTTCATGATCTAAGTTTGATTGAATTATTGTGATAATTCAACTTTCTAAGTGAGCATGCTTGGTTTGAACATTGGCGAGTCTAGATTCAGTCTTTCTACTCGATGTTCTTTATCTGACTTGCTTTACTTCTAGAGTGACTCAGATGGAATTTGAGTATAATGGATATTAGACTCAAAAAATTCCACTCTTTTAGGACTCGAGATAATTATGCACTTAATTATCTTAATTAACTTATTATTTGTGTCTAATCTTGGACCAAAGTATTTTATACTTTGAGAACCAAATTGATTTACTTTTGTAGGTTATTCAAACAAGGCTATCCTATTTTTGAAATACAAAAGTGACTGGCTTCAAGATGTCAAATCACTAGCGAGACAAGACTTTTTCTACCTCGACCGAAGACTAGACACTATGTCGGGGTTATCCGTTCCCAAAACTGAAAATCTGAAACTCTAAGCTCAATGGTGGTTTCCACCCTACTTTTCGGACACCACTAGTGGATTGGGACTTTCAAAGGGGTCAAGAGCCATTACCCAACATTCACACCTCAACGGACATTTTCTAAGTGACTCGGAAAAACCATTGCAACGGTCACAAAGGACTTCCAATTAGAAGATAGTCACAACGGATAATATGCTTGGTTATCTATAAATAGAAGCCAACACTCAAGACTTGAAGATTGCTGAATCAACTGTTAATAAACGCACTTAAGCAAAAGTCATTGTTTTTCATACTCAATCTTTTACTTACAACTCCAACTCTGTATTTAACATCTTTCTAAGTTGTAAGGTCTTGTAATCTATTACAAACACTCATTCTTACTTTCTGAGTAAGGTCCCTTGACTGAGCTGAAAAGGTTAACTCAACTTAGTTGTCCCTAACTGTAAAGGTTACCTCGGTTAAGAAGTACTAGATCGAGATAATGGAATTTCGAGTCTACGAAAATCTTATTCGAATTTGTCTAAGGGAGCAATTCTAGTTGAGTCTCTCTACTGTATTTTGTGGGTTTAAAATAGTGGATTTGACTTGGTGCTTGGATTAGCACTGACCGTAGTTTTCTGCCCCGGGAGGGTTTCCACATAATTTTTCTAAGTTAGTACTTTTCCGAGTTCAATCTAAACTCGGACTCTCCTCGAGTTCTGTCTAGTTTTATGCTTCTATTACTTGGTCAAATTTCTCCATCACCCTATTTACCCCCTCTAGGGTGACTTAGTCTCTCCAAGAGAAAACCTTCAATTGGTATCGAGCCTAGCCTTTCAGAAACGATCTAACCATCCAAAGGTTTAGAGGTCAAATGGCTTAGAACAATGGAGAGTTCGATGAAGGTAGATCTTCCAGCAGACCACCAAAGTTTAAAGGATCAAATTTCGTGCCTCTGGAAGAAGCTCATGGAATGTTTCCTGCTTGGATCACGATGAAAATGTCTAGAACATCATACAAGTAGGGAAGTACATTCCAATGAAGATGGAAGAAACAAGACTCGTGCCCAAAACAAAGTCCGAGTATACTGTCGATGAAGCGAGAGAAGTTCGAAAGAACTTCAAGGCGATGAACATTCTGATGTGCGCCATTAGCTCGAAGTTCGGGAAGGCTTGTCAAAGGGTTAAAGGCGATGAACATTCCAATGAAGGGACCTTGAGTACATCCTAAGAGCATACCTTGTCAAAGGGTTAAAGTATAATCTGCTCGAGCATCTCTCAACTATGTGACAAAGGTCAAGAGATAAGATTCACTCGGACCAATTGCTATATCTCTAATGATGCTACCAAGGAAATCAAGCTCTCGGGTAAGAGATCAGGTAACACTTATACTATTCCTCTTTTTGACCCGAGTTAAAATTTATCTTGTTTAAAAGCATCTCTTCATGATGATTCATGGACATGGAATCGTAGACTAGGTCATGTTAGCATGCATACCATTAAGAAACTTGAATCTCATGGTTTAGTAAGAGGACTACCTAACTGTGCATTTAAGAGAGATAAAATTTGTGAAGCATGCACGAAAGGGAAACAAGTCAAATCATCTTTCAAATCTCTGAAAACTATTTCCACATTCAAGGTGCTTGAAATGTTGCATATGGATTTATGTGGTGAAATCCTCGTCAAGAGTCTCGGAGGTAAATCATATGTGCTTGTCGGTGTTGATGACTACTCACGATTTACCCGGGTGTGTTTTCTTAAGCACAAAAATGAAGCATTCAAAGAGTTCAGCAAGCTCTGCAAGAAAATACAAGTTGAGTCTAAGACTCGGATCCGGAGGACTCGAACCGACCATGGAAAAGAGTTCGACTACTTAGAATTTGTAGAGTTCCGTGATAAGAATGGCATCTCTCACAACTTCTCAGCACCAAGAACTCCTCAACAAAATTGAGTGGTGGAGAGGAAGAACAAAACTCTTGAAGAAATAGCTAGGACAATGATGATTGAACATAATCTACCCTACTATTTACGAGCTGAGGCAGTCAACACAGACAAACTACACGTTGAACAGATGCCTCATCGGACCCATCTTGAAGAAAACTCCATACGAGCTCTACAAAGGGAAGAAACCCAACATTTCATACTTCAAACCATTTAGATGTAAATGTTTCGTTCACAACAATGGTAAAGATCACCTGATCAAGTTTGATGCTCGGTCGGATGAAGGTATTTTTCTTGGTTATTCATCTCATAGCAAAGCTTATCGTATTTTTAATAAAAGAACTAACAAAGTGGAAGAAAGCATCCACGTTGTGTTTGATGAGATTGAACAGGAAAAACCAAGTGAGTCAACATTCTCAGAACTAAAGCTAAGTAGAGATGATGATCTTGATGAAAATGAGCTCATCAAGAATCAAATCAATGTCACTCAGAACCGAAGTCACTCGGAACAAAGTGTCTCGAACAACATGACTCAGAATGAGATGATTCAAGAGCCGACTCATAATATTGAAGGTCAATCGGATGAACAAGCTCACTCAAAACAGACTACTGAAGATCAACCAATTCAACCTATAGATCTTGTGAACCAAAGAACAGGTAAAGCATTCAAGTATGCTTCTAGTCACCCACTAGAAAACATATTATCCGATATCAACGAGTGGGGTAAGAACTCGTTCCTCTTCAAAATCTATGTGCATTCACTGGATTCATATCATTAACCGAACCCGAAATGCACTAGAGGCCCTTAATGAACCTGAATGGGTAGAGGCCATGCAAGAGGAACTCAATCAATTCGAAAGAAACCAAGTCCGCACTTTGACCAAACGACCTTCCGACCACTAGTCATATGAACCAAATGGGTTTTCAAGAAAAACTGGATGAATGTGGGTTGGTAGTCAGAAATAAGGCTAGACTTGTGGCTTAAGGTTACAATCAAGAAGAAGGGATTGATTGTGGAGAAACCTTTGCACCTGTTGCTGAATTGAAGCTATTAGAATAGCATTTGCATCTAACATGAATATCAAGTTATATCAAATGGATGTTAAATGTGCTTTTCTTAATGGTTTCATTGAAGAGGAAGTCTATGTTGAGCAACCCCTGGATTTAAAAACTCAGAATTTCCAAATCATGTTTTTAAATTGCAAAAAGCTTTCTATGGTCTTAAACAAGCTCCCAGAGCTTGGTATGAAAGACTCGAGCAATTTCTTGTTTGAAAATGATTTTAGAAGAGGTCAGATTGCCAAGACTCTTTTTATAAAAACCAAGGGGAAAGACTTTCTTATTGCTGAGATCTATGTAGATGTTGTTGGAGCTACTAATGAAATTACTGTGTTGAGATTTTTCCGAGTTAATGAGATAGGAATTTGAAATGAGTATGATGGGAGAACTCAATTTCTTCTTTGGTCTACAAATCAAGCAAGACAAAGATGGCATCTATGTCCATCAATCAAAGTATACCAAGGAGCTGCTGAAGAAGTACAAACTTGAAGATGCGAAACATGCAGCGAACACCTATGAGCAACGAGCATAAAACTGGACTCGGATGAGAAAGGTAAAGCGAGTAGATCGAAACTCTACCGAGGTATGATTGGATCTTTGCTCTATCTTACTTGTAATAGGCTAGACATCATGTTTAGTGTTTGTCTGTGTGCAAGATTTCAAGCTAATCCAAAAGAATCACATCTCACTGCGGTGAAGAGAATATTCAGATATCTTGCAGGGACTAAGAATTTGGGTCTATGGTACTCTAGAGACTCAGAACCGACTCTCACTGGATACTAAGATGCTGACTATGCTTGGATACAAAGTTGATAGAAAGAGCACTTCGAGAGCTCGCCGGTTTCGGGTCAATCCACGATATCTTGGCACTCAAAGAAGCAAAACTCAGTAGCTCTATCAACTGCTGAACTGTGCTTAGATTTTATGGATAAAGCAACACTTGAGAGATCTTAGACTTTCTTTCAAATCGGTTCCAATCAAGTGTGATAATCAAAGTGCAATCAGCATCACCAAGAATCCAGTTCAACACTCAAAGACTAAATATATTGAGGTCAGGTATCATTTTCCGAGAGATCATTCTGAAAAGGGTGATATTGAACTTGAATTCATTCCTACTAATGTTCAATTAGCTGATATCTTTACTAAGCCCCTTAGTGAGGATCAGCTTTTGCTTTATTAGGAATGAGCTTGGCATGATTAATGAATAATTATGTGCTTTTATGAGTGAAATTACTTTGCATGATTATGTGTTGTGTGCTTACTTTCTTTAATAGCCATTAGTTTAGTGGAACCAGTGATACCGAGCTGATAGTTATTAGTTGTTTGCGGTTTCGAGTCACTCGAAACTTAACCGAGTCGGACTCGGACTTTGAGAAAAATGGACATCAAACTTCGAAATCATCTCTAGATCAGTGGAGAATTTCAGAAATTTCTTTCAAAATCTTTCTTTTCTCTCTCTCTCTCTCGCGCGCATCGATCGGACAACTAACCGTTGAGAGACAATCGCTGCAATTCTAACTGTTGGAGAGCGAGAACAGTCACACCGGTCCGAGGTGACCATTGAAGAAGCCGAGTCGAACGAATACCGAAGGACGATTATTTCTCTATAAATAGCGTCTATTTTCCTTCATTTTATTACTTTACTCTCTATTTACTTTCATTCTCGCAATTACTCCAACTCGAAGCAAGCTCTTTGTGATCAAAGAAACTCTCGTCGCTCTCAAGCTAAGTAAAGTTCATCTCAAGTAAGCTCTGTCATTCTCTCTCTCTTTTTCATATCAAACATGCCGAAAAGAGGTCCCACCCTGATTTTCTTGGTTCAGCCACCAAGAAACCTTGACCAAAAGCCAGGAAGGCCCCTCCACTCCTTCCAAACCTCTTGTCACCCAACACCTAATGTTGGATGAAAAATTCTTCCCGACCACAAAGTTCTCCTGGTTGGCCCATATCAAATCAACAGGGGTTTACAATTTCCTCTGTTTCAACGACTTCATTTACCTAGAACTCATTTCGAGTTCTATTCCAATCTCTCTAGCTCGAGGGTATCCTCACCTCATGAGTTCAAAACATAACCGTTCGCATCAACACCTCTCTTCTCCATCGCCTCTTTAAAGTCTCTTCTATGTTCTTGAACAACAACCCCATACCTTTCAACGAGGTTGCTGATGACTTCTTTGAGAAGTACGCTAAAGAATTCGCTGGGTCACACAAAAACTTCTCTGTGCCCCAACTTAAATCGAAGCTCACCTTCTTTATTTTCTACCGATGAGAACTTTCTTCTCACAGCACTCTAGCGAGGAGAACCCCAACTCCAAGCATCTAAAAGCTTTGTACAACATCCTCGAGGGCTACGAAGTAGACCTCTTTCTGTAATAGTCGAGTAAATGGTAGTCGTGCTCGCTCGGACTCGGAACAAGAAGAACACCCCACTTCCTTTCGGGGCTCTTCTCACCCTCATCTTCAAACAATTCAAAGTTCCTCTTCCCTCGGATCCTAACGCGGTTTCGAGGCTGCCATTGTCGTTGGCAAAAGGAACTCCTTGGGTATGGATACCAGGAGACCAAACCGGGTGTTTGGGTCCATAGCTCGAACCGAGGCCCCCTTCTCCTCCTCGGACTCGGACTCGGCCCACTCTTTCTCTACCTCCTCCACCTAGTGGTGCCTCCACCTCGGGTGTTTCTCACATTCTTTCTTTTGCCTTGTCCTCTGCTATCATGGACAAGCTCTCCTCGGTGTCCACCGAGTTCAAGGATGAAGACTCGAGACACTTGCTCAATACTCTTCGAGTTATATAAAAGGAATCAGGTATAACAATTTCATACATGTAGAATTTTGATTCCAAGGCATTCTCTGTGTCTCGAAACTTATGTGAGTAAAATCGTATCTTCTCTAAGTGACACAGTTCTTACTTAGTATATTTATTGCTTATCTGCAAGCTACTCAAAAACCGGTTCTTTGTTCCGAGTCCATCTTCACTCGGAATAATCGCAGATTGAATATACCGAGTATTTCGTCTTTTCTCACTCAGAATCGACTTGTGGTTATAAGTCCTATCTTGTTTTAGTCGAGTATTCTTAGCTTGTTTCATGCTTAGTCTATATCAAGTTAATCCTCTCCGATATTCTTTATTGAACTTGATTCTTCGCTTAGACTAAGTCGGATGGAATTCCGAGTATCATGGATATTGGACTCGGAAAATTCCATTCTATTTCGACTCGGATAATCGGTTGGTTTATTTATCGTAATTATTTTATTATCCGTGTCTAATCTTGGGCCAAAGTATTTTATACTTTGAGAACCAAAATTGATTTGCTTTTGTAGGTTATTCAATCGAGGATACAATTTTTCAAACTACAAAAGTAACCGGCTTCGAACGTCAAATCACCAAGCAGACATGGCTTTTCACCTTCTCTCGTTGTAGTCCCGATGAGATTGTGTCGGGCTGTCTATTTCCAAATTTGGAAAACTGGAACGCCAAGCTTAACGGTGGTTTCTACCTTATCTTTCAAGACACCGCTAATGGTTTTGGGACTTCCAAGAGAGTTAAACCGTTGTCCAACGTTCATATTACAACGGATACTTTACGAGTGACTCGGAAAGCTTCTATCAACGGTCACGAGAAGACTCTCGGTCAGCGAGATGAAGATAACGGCTACTCTGCCTGGTCATCTATAAATAGAAGCCATCTCACAAGACTTGAAGATTGCCGAATCTATTGTTTATACACATACTTGCTTAAAGTCATTGTATTTACTTTCAATCTTCAACTTACAACTCCCACTCTCTAATTCATTACTTTCTTAGTTGTAAGGTCTTGTACTCGATTACAAACTCTTTCTTACATTCTTTATAAGGTCCCTTGACTAAGCTGTAAGGGTTAACTCAGCTTAGTTGTGCCTAGCTGTAAGGGTTATCTCAGCTAGGAAGTACTAGATCGAGATAAGGGAATTTCGAGTCTAGGAAAACTTGTATAGAGTTGTCTAAGGGAGCAACTCGGGTTCGGTCGGTTCACGGTATTTTGTGGACTCAAAATAGTGAATTTGACTTCGTGTCCGGATTGACACGGTCCGTGGTTTTCTGCCCGAGGAGGGTTTCCACGTAAAATCTAAGTGTTATCATTCCGAGTTCATTCTAGACTCGGACGACTTTTCTCGCTCTTGTTCTTTCACGGTTAATCGCATTCCGAGTCCAATCTTTTCGACCTGTTGATAGACTCGGAATCTATCTTCCTCTCTATTCCGAGCAAAAGAGTGTGATTCCGCAAAGAATTTTCTATCACCCTATTCACCCCCTCTACGGTGACTCGGACTCTCCCCGAGCAAATCTTCAATTGGTATCGAGCCTAGCCTTTCGGAAAGGATCTAACAGTCCAAAGGTTTAAAGATCAAATGGCTCGAACACCGGAGAGTTCGACGAAGGAAGATCTTCCAACAGGCCACCAAAATTGAAAGGATCAAACTTTGGGCACTTGGAAGAAGCTTATGGAATGTTTTCTTATGGATCATGATGAAGATGTATGGGAAATCATACAACAAGGAAACTACATTCCAATGAAGAAAGATGAATTCAGAATCCTTCCCAAGACAAAGGCTGAGTTCACACCAGAGAAGCAGAGAAGTTCGAAAGAACTTCAAAGCAATGAACATCCTTATGTGCGCCATAAGCTCGGAAGAATATAATCGAGTCTCTGCTCGTGACTCTACTAAAGAGGTGTGGGATACCTTAGTCAACACCTACGAAGATACAAGTCAGGTGAGACAAGCAAAGATCGGTCAGTATCTTCATAAATATGAGCTTTTCAAAATGGAGCCGAGAGGAGAACATTACTCGGATGTTCATTCGCTTCACCGAGATTACCAACAATCTCAAATCTCTCGGGAAAGAAAATCTCCCATGAAGAAATGTGCCGGAAAATTCTCGAAGCCTACCCAAGAGACGATGGGGTCCGAAGGTGACTCGCCATAGAAGAAGCTCGGAACCTTTCACTCTTAAAGCCGAGACGAGTTCATCGGAAAGCTTCTAACTCATGAGATACATCCGGAAGAAGAGGATGCTGAGGGCGTACCAAAAGAAACTTAGCACCGAAAGCCTCGAGAATCCAAAGAAGAAAATCTGAGCTCTTCGACTCGGAAGACGATCCCATGGCACTCATTGCAAGAGGCTTCAAGAGAATGATGAAGCACAAAAGATGGGACAAAAGGCCAAAAGAAGAATTCTACAAGAAAGATAAGAGAGATAGAAAAGGTAAGTTTTCTTCTCCTTCAAAGTTATCCTTATCTAAGAATTCTGGATGCTTTGAATGTGGCAAGAAAGACCACATAGTCAAAGACTGTCCAAAAAGAAAAGGGACAGGAAGAAGAAAAAGGCCATGATGGCAACATGGAGCGATGAGGACTCATCGGAAGATGACGAGGACTCAGATGACTCAAAGTGTCCGATGGCAATCTCGACTCGGAAGCTGAAAGAGAGTCGGACTCGACTCGAACAATGAGGAAACTAATCCTCAAGAGGTAATCGAATACTTTCTTAAATTCTCCAAAGTTGATTTAGCTAAATATATTTTTACTTTGGAAGAAAAGTCCAATTCCGATTCCTCTCAATTTAAAGAACAACTTGAGTCAATCACTTCGAGAGCATTTCTTTGAAAAACGAATTAGAAAACCGAGACTCTCATTCGGAGAACTCAAGACTAGTGCTCAATCTAATGAGACCGAGTCCGAGTTACTCAGAAAGAAAATGAGCAATTAAAACGAAGCTCACCGAGTCTCAAGATCCGATTTTAAAATTTGCTCAAGGTCGAAAAACCTTAACATGCTCTTAGGATCATAATGTGTCTCCTTTCGAAAAGAAGGTCTCGGTTTCAACAGAGAAGAGGAGTCAAATTCCTACTCGAGTCTGTTTAAAAATGACTCCGAACCGTGAAGTTCGGGAAGGCTAAGCAAGGTCCCATTCACGAAATGAAAGGAGGACTAAGCCCGAACTATTTACAAAAAGAAACCATTCTCTCTTGTTTCAAAAGGAAAGGTTTTCAAAAAGAAAGAGACATAGACTCGGTTCTCCGAGAGGAAAACTCAGAATCGGATAAAACCCAAAGTTATTAAAATCTGGGTTCCAAAACACCTTCTTGCTCATAAAAGAACCACAGTAAGGAATGTTACTCGGGTTCGTTAGAGGAAGTGAGAAGGGTTAGATTCTCTTTGTTTTACGGGTCACTCGTAAGAGATCAAAAGGACACTGGTACCTTGACAGTGGATGTTCACGCCATATGTCGGAGATGCAGGACTCTTTTTTGAGTTGAATAGACATAAAGGAGGAAAAGTCACATTTGAAGATGATAGCAAAGGCAAGATCGTGGGAATTGGCAAGATTGGAAAAGGAAGCAATTTGGTCGATCCGATCTATCTTGTCAAGGGATTAAAATATAATCTGCTCAAGCATCTCTCAATTATGTGACAAAGGTCAAGAGGTAAGATTCACTCGGACCAATTGCACTATCTCCGATGTCTCCACCAAAGAGATCAAGCTTTCAGGTAAGAGATCGGGTAATACTTACATCATCCCTCTTTTTGACCCAAGTCAGAATTTATCTTGCTTAAAAGCATCTCTTGATGATGATTCATGGGCTTGGCATCGGAGACTAGGCCATATTAGCATGCATAATATCAAGAAATTGGCATCTAATGGTCTAGTTGGGGTTTACCTAATCGTGTTTTTGAGAAAGACAAAATATGTGAAGCATGCACCAGAGGGAAACAAGTAAGATCTTCATTCAAATCTCTCGAAGACAGTTTCCACATCCAACGTACTTGAATTACCGCATATGGACTTATGTGGTGAAATCCCCGTGAAGAGTCTCGGAGGTCAATCTTACATACTTGTTATTATTGATGATTTTTCACGATTTACCTGGGTGTGTTTTCTTAAGCACAAAAATGAAGCCTTCAAGGAGTTCAGCAAGCTCTGCGAGAAGATTCAAGGTGAGTCTCGGACTCGGATCCAGAGGATTCGAACCGACCATGGAAGGGAGTTCGATTATTCGGAATTCTCGAGTTCCGTGACAAAAATGGAATCTCTCACAACTTCTCAGCACCCGTAACTCCTCAACAGAATGGAGTAGTAGAGAGAAAGAACAGAACCCTTGAAGAAATAGCAAGGACGATGATGATTGAACACAACTTGCCTTACTATTTCGGGCGGAGGCAAGTGAACGTAGCTAACTACACTCTAAATAAATGCCTCATCGGACCCATTCTCGAAGAAAACACCTTATGAGCTCTACAAAGGAAAGAAGCCAAATATTTCCTATTTCGGACCATTCGGATGTAAGTGCTTCGTTTACAACAATGGTAAGGATCATCCGACCAAGTTTGATGCTCGGTCGGACGAAGGTATTTTTCTGGGTTACTCCTCTCATAGCAAAGCTTATCGCATATTCAATAAGCGAACTAACAAAGTGGAAGAAAGCATCCACATAGTATTTGATGAGCTTGAACAGGAGAAGCCAAGTGAGTCTTCATACTCGAATTGAAGCTCGTAAAAGATGATGACGAAGCCGAGCCTACAAAGACTCGGACCCAAGCATGCTCGTAATGAAGTCACTCGAACGAGGAAACTCGGAATGAGACAGTTCAAGAGCTCGCTCGTAACGAACAAGTTAATGAAGAGGATCACTCGTAACAAGCTTCGAAGATCAAACAGCTTAGCCCACAAACCTGGTGAATCAAAGAACTGGTAAATCTTTCAAATTTACTTCCAGTCATCCCCAAGAAAACATCATTTCGATATCAACAAGTGGGGTAAGAACTCGTTCCTCTCTACATAATCTATGTGCATTCACTGCATTAATTTCATTAACTCGAACCCAAAAATGCACTAGAGGCCCTTAATGAACCTGAATGGGTAGAAGCCATGCAAGAGGAACTTAATCAATTCGAGAGAAACCAAGTCCGGACTCGACCAACCGACCTTCCGACCACCCAGTTATAGGAACCAAATGGGTTTTCAAGAACAAACTGGATGAGGGTGGAGTGGTAGTCGAAATAAGGCTAGACTTATGGCTTAGGGATATAATCAAGAAGAAGGAATTGATTGTGGGGAAACCTTTGCACCAAGTAGCTTGAATTGAGGCCATTAGAATACTATTGGCATTTGCATCTAGCATGCATATTAAACTATATCAAATGGATGTTAAGTGTGCTTTTCTCAATGGTTTTATTGAAGAAGAAGTCTATGTCGAGCAGCCTCCTAGTTTTGAAAACTCAGAATTTCCAAATCATGTTTTCAAACTTCAAAAGGCTCTCTATGGTCTTAAACAAGCACCTCGAGCTTGGTATGAAAGACTCGAGTAGCTTCTTGGTTCAAAATGATTTTAAAAGAGGTCAGATCGACAAGACTCTCTTCATAAAGACCAAGGAGAAAGATTTCCTTATTGTTCAAATCTATGTTGATGATATTATTTTCGGTGCTAGTAATGAGTTTTCGTGCCGAGAATTTTCTCGAGTTGATGAGTCAAGAATTCCAAATGAGTATGATGGGAGAACTCAATTTCTTCCTTGGGTTACAAATCAAACAAGACAAAGATGGAATCTTTGTTCATCAATCAAAGTACACCAAGGAACTGCTGAAGAAATACAAACTTCAAGATGCAAAGCATGCATCTACCCTTATGAGCAAGCAACGATAAAGCTTGACTCGGACGAGAAAGGTAAAGCAATAGATAAAAACTCTATCGAGGTATGATTGGATCTTTGCTATATCTTACTTCCAAGAGGCCAGATATAATGTTCAATGTTTGCCTATGCGCAAGATTTCAAGCTAATCTAAAAGAATCACATCTCACTCGCGGTGAAGAGAATATTCGAGATATCTTACAGGTACTCGGAATTTAGGTCTACGGTATTCCGGAGACTCGGAACCGACTCTTACTCGGATACTCGGACGCGGACTACGCAGGATACAAAGTTGATCGAAAGAGCACATCCGGAGCTTGCCAATTTCGGGTCAATCCCTAATATGTTGGCACTCAAAGAAGCGTAACTCAGTAGCTCTATCAACTCCCGAAGCTGAATATATAGCAGCTGGAGCTCGTTACACTCGGATTTTATGGATTAAACAACACTTGAAGGATCTTGGACTATTCCTTAACTCGGTTCTAATCAAGTGTGACAACTAAAGCGCAATCAGTATCACCAAGAACCCTGTCCAAGCATTCGAAAACAAAGCATATCGAGGTCAGGTATCACTTCTTACGCGATCACTCGTAAAAGGGTGATATTGCTCTTCAGTTCATTCCTACTAATCTTCAACTAGTTGATATTTTTACTAAGCCTCTTAGTGAAGATCGGCTTTGCTTTATTCGGAATGAGCTTGGTATGTTAAATGCTTAATTGTATGCTACTCTTGTTGCATAATTCCGTGTTATGTGCTTTCACCGTTAATAACCATTAGTTCGGTTGATTCGGTGATACTCGGGCTGATAGTTATTTCGCATTTTGAGTCACTCGAAACCTTTCGAGTCAAACTCGAACGTAGAGAAACTTGGACATCAAATTTTCTGAAACTATCTCTAGAACAAGTGGAGAGTTTCGGATCATATTTTCAAAATTTTCTCTCTCTCTCTCGAACGCTCGTGATCAGATTTTAGCCGTGGATTTCTAACTCGCTGGAATCTCAACCGTTGAAGAGAACCGTCACACCGGTCTTTGGTGACCGATGGACAAGCCGAGTCGAACGGAGTTATACTTAACGGATAGTTGACGGGCGCGCTTATTTTCTATAAATAACGTCTATCCATCTTCCTCTCGGTATTCTAAACTCTCTCTTCCTCAAACGAAACTTTTGGCGGAAGATTTCTACGTGAACAGTCATCCTTGATCATCCGCAAGCGTCGAAGAAGCCATCTCTCTCGTAAATTTCGATCGCTCTCATCTCTTTCTTCTACATTTTTCTTTTCATCTCTTCTCTTCTACATCTCCTTCTCTTTCCTACTCGAAGAGCTTCATCTTTTCCTCTCTCCCTCAAAATGCCTAAAAGAGGAAACCATCCCGACTTCCAGGTCTCTCCATCTTCCAAAAGCCTCGCACCAATAAGCCGTAAAGCTCAACCCCTTCCAAACCCATTGTCACTTAGCACCTCGTGCTTGGACGACAAATTCTTTCCAACAACCAAATTTTCTTGGTTGTCCAACATACAAACCACCGGAGCATACCACTTTATATGCTTCAACGAGTTCATCTATCCCGAACTCGTTTCGAGTTCTATGCTCACCTCACTCACTCCGAAAATGTTCTAACCTCTAGGGTTCGAACATCACTGTTCATCCGAACACCTCTCTCCTCCACCGCCTGTTCAAGGTCTCTTCTCTCTTCCCGAACAGCAACCCCATTCCTTTCACTGAAGTTGCCGACTACTTCTTTGAAAAATACGCCAAAGAATTCCCCGAGTCCAGGAAAAACTTTTCGTGACTCGGTTGAAGTCGAAGCTCGTCTTCCGTGCTTTCGCTAATGAGAACCTTTTTCTCACAAGCATTCTAGCAAGGAGAACCCCAACTCCAAGCACCTCAAAGCTCTCTTCGACATCCTTGAGGGATATGAAGTAGACCTCTTCCCCTCCATCATTGAGCGGATGGCCGCCGTGCCAGCTCAACTCCAATCCAAGAAGAACACCTTCCTTCCTTTCGGTGCTCTTCCGACCCTTGTTTTCAAACAATTCCAAGTTTCTCTCCCTCGGACCCCAATGCCGTGTCCGAGGCTGCCGTTGTGGTCGGCAAGAAGGAACTACAGGGTACGGATACTAGGAAACCGACCTCGGTGTCCGGGTTCACAACTCGGAGCCGAGGCC
Organism: Talinum fruticosum; assembly: GCA_021018815.1. Classification (NCBI taxonomy): domain Eukaryota; kingdom Viridiplantae; phylum Streptophyta; class Magnoliopsida; order Caryophyllales; family Talinaceae; genus Talinum; species Talinum fruticosum. The sequence goes on from JAITYX010000018.1 coordinate 3,024,613, forward strand.
TCCTTCTCCACCTCGGACTCATAAATCAACCCCTCTCTCTCTCCCTTCTCCTCCTGGTGGTGCTTCCACCTCGGGTGCCTCCAAATCTCTCTCTGCTCTCTTGTCCCTTGTTTTCATGGACAAGATCAGCTCCGTGTCTTTTGATTTCGGAGACATGCTCCGTTCTTTCAAATCTGTTCTCCAAGGTCCGACCATCAACCAAAAGACTGGTCAATCCCAAATCCGAGAGCAGCAGTCTCTAGTTCTTGAGATGAGGGAACTGGTCCAGGAGCGAAGGAGCTGGTCGAGCTCCTCGAGAGAGACGGTCCAAGGCGGCTCGAGACCGGGATGACTCGAAGCGTCCGAAGCATCTTCGAGCCCAGGTCCGACCTCCTCGGACGAGTGGGGAAGAAGAAGAAGAAGAAGCTGCAGACGCCGAGGAACCTGCGGCCGAGGCGGGTCCTTCCGGGCAAAGGGAAGAAGAGGCCGTGGCAACTGCCGAGGGTCGACCGCTCCACAAGCTCAAATAGTCAGTACTCGGCTCGAGACAGCGCTCGGGTGGTTTAGACGACCTAGCTACTCCAGTGGGTCGACAGAGCAGCCCCTCCAGCCCACCGAGGTTCCAAGGGATGAACCCTCGATCCACTCACTCCGGGTCAGCCACTCGGAGCCGAGCCCCGACGATAGTCCCGGTTCTCCCTTCGCCGCGCTCAAGCACATCGTCAAGATCCTATCGGTGCCGGCGCACCTCCGCTCCCTCCACTCGGAAATCTCCCTCTCCCTCGTAGGAGCCATGCACTAAGTCACAATTCCTCGGTCCGGCAGAATTTTCTTCTTTCTGAAATTTTTTTTCTCCTTCCCTTCCTTTTCTTGTTGTTTGTTTTTTCCGAAAGGCAAGGGGAGAAATAGAGAAAAACTTGTCTTGTTTAGGGGAGTTTTTCCGCCCTTTTTGAATTTTAATGGATTAATGCATTTCATTATTAACTTCGAGTTTATTTTTGCTAGCATGTCTTTTCCGAGTTAATGAAGCATACTTTATTTTTTTTGCTCCGATATATTAAGTATCGCTCCGACTCATTGAGTATGTCTTACTCATGCGCAAACTACTCGGAATCAATCTTTTCCTCTAACAAAGTTTCTGTTTTAAGTATGAATGCCTTTCATCAAAAAGGGGAGATTGAAGACTCGGACACCGCTCAATACTCTTCCGAGTTATATAAAAGGAATCGGTATAACAATTTCATACATGTAGAATTTTGATTCCAAGGCATTCTTTGTGTCTCGAAACTTATGTGAGTAAAATCGTATCTTCTCTAAGTGACACAGTTCTTACTTAGTATATTTATTGCTTATCTGCAAGCTACTTAGAAAAGCGGTTCTTTGTTCCGAGTCCATCTTCACTCGGAATAATCGCGGATTGAATATACTAGTATTTCGTCTTTTCTCACTCGGAATCCGACTTGTGGTTATAAGTCCTATCTTGTTTTAGTCAGTATTCTTAGCTTGTTTCATGCTTAGTCTATATCAAGTTAATCCTCTCCGATATTCTTTATTGAACTTGATTCTTCGCTTAGACTAAGTCGGATGGAATTCCGAGTATCATGGATATTGGACTCAAAAATTCCATTCCCTTTCCGACTCGGATAATCGGTTGGTTTATTTATCGTAATTATTTTATTATCTCGTGTCTAATCTTGGGCCAAAGTATTTTATACTTTGAGAACCAAAATTGATTTGCTTTTGTGGGTTATTCAATCGAGGATACAATTTTTCAAACTACAAAAGTAACCGGCTTTAGAACGTCAAATCACCAGCAGACATAGCTTTTCACCTTCTCTCGCTCTAGTCCCGATGAGATTGTGTCGTGGCTGTCTGTTTCCAAATATGGAAAACTGGAACGCCAAGCTTAACGGTGGTTTCTACCTTATCTTTCAAGACACCGCTAATGGTTTTGGGACTTCCAAGAGAGTTAAACCATTGTCCAACGTTCATATTACAACGGATACTTTCGAGTGACTCGAAAGCTTCTATCAACGGTCACGGAAGACTCTCGGTTAGCGAGATGAAGATAACGGCTACTCTGCCTGGTCATCTATAAATAGAAGCCATCTCACAAGACTTGAAGATTGTCGAATCTATTGTTAATACACATACTTGAGAAAAGTCATTGTATTTTACTTTCAATCTTCTACTTACAACTCCCACTCGTAATTCATTACTTTCGAGTTGTAAGGTCTTGTACTCGATTACAAACTCTTTCTTACATTCTTTGTAAGGTCCCTTCACTAAGTCTGTAAGGGTTAACTCAGCTTAGTTGTCCCTAGCTGTAAGGGTTATCTCAGCTAGGAAGTACTAGATCGAGATAAGGGAATTTTTGAGTCTAGGAAAACTTGTATAGAGTTGTCTAAGGGAGCAACTCGGGTTCGATCAGTTCACGGTATTTTGTGGACTCAAAATAGTGAATTTGACTTCGTGTCCGGATTGACACGATCCGTGGTTTTCTGCCCCAGGAGGGTTTCCACGTAAAATCTAAGTGTTATCATTCCGAGTTCATTCTAGACTCGGACATGACTTTTCTGCTCTTGTTCTTTCCGGTTAATCACATTCCGAGTCCAATCTTTTCGACCTCGTTGATAGACTCGGAATCTATCTTCCTCTCTATTCTGCGCAAAAGAGTGTGATTCCGCAAAGAATTTTCTATCACCTTATTCACCCCCTCTAGGGTGACTCGGACTCTCCCGAGCAAACCTTCAAAGGACACCCTCCGGTCACTCAAGACTGTCCTTCGGTCTATGATCATTAACCGGAAAATAGGCCAATCCCAAATCCAAGAGCAGCAAGACGTGCTTCTCGAGATGAAGGCACTGGTTAAGGAGCAAAGGGAGATGATTGAGCTCCTTCGGGAATGGCGCTCCAAGGCGGCTCGGGATCCGGTGGAGTCGGGTACGTTTGAAGAATCCTCGAGTCTAGCCAAGTCCTCCTCTCGAAGGGGGAGATGAAGGAGAAGAAGAAGAAGAAATGGAGCCTGCGGCTGAGGCAGCTCTATCCGAGGAAGGGGAGAAGGAAGAAGAATAAGCGGCAGCGGCAACGAGAGGGCCAAGGTGCTCTAGAACCTCAACCGGAAATGATCGGCTCGGACAGTGAGTCCGAGTAGGTCGAAGACCTCGCTGACCATGGTTAGTCAACGGTCGGTCAACCCGAGCACACCCCTCCATCAGCCGAGTTCCGGGAGGATGAGCCTCTGGACAACCTAGTTCCGGGTCGGCCACTCGGAGTTGAGCCTATTCCAGAGATCCCGGTGCTTGCCCGCCTCGCTCGCCTACATCTTCCGGATCCTATCGGCGAAAGCGCATTGCTCATCCACCAACCTCGACTCGAGCTGCTCCCTCTCCTCCATCTTAACAATTTTCTTTTTTGTTTTACAATTTTTTTTTCCGGACATCAAATTTGTATCTACTTGATACATTCTTACTCTTTTTGTTTTTCTTTGAAAGGCAAGGGGAGAATAGTTAGAAAAATTTGTTGTCTTGTTTATGGGGAGTTTCTTTCACCTTCTTTTGTGTAAACTTTTTAGTTTAAATTATAATGAAATTTCATTAATAATCCTGCTATATCATGTTTCATGCCTTCGAGTTGTAAATATTTGTGAGTTTACTAATTAAAGCAATTATTTCGGAGTTTATTATCTCCGAGTTTCAATTTTTTGTTTAGTTTTTTTCTTTGCTCCGATTCGACAACTCTGTCTATCATTACTTTGATACTCGGTTATCTTTTTCTTGCTCCGATACTTTAGCTCTATTTATGCAATCTCAGCTTATTTTCTCTAAGAGAATATAAGTTTCATTCACTCGTATTTACTCCACACAATTCTATCATGTTTTTCTGACTTATCCTTTGAGAAAGGATGAAAAACTAGATCTATATCACTAACAAAGTTTCTGTTTAAGTATGGAATGCCTTTCATCAAAAGGGGAGAGTGAAGACTCGGACCTTACATATACATCATTATGAGTTCCATCAAGGAATCAGGTATAAGACTTCATCTCTTATAAGATTTTGATTAAAAGTCATTATATCTCGTCTTAAAAGCTTTTCTGAGTGATATAGAATCTTTTACGAGTGTTACGAAACTATCGCATATGTTCTCACTTGATTCTAACCGACTCATAAAGCCGTTGCACAACCAGTGGATTAGGACATCCTAAGGGGTCAAGAGCCGTTGCACAACGATCACATCTCAACGGATTTTTCTGAGCCACTTTCAAGACTTGAAGACTCGCTGAAATCATTTGTCAATACACATACTTGAGCAAAAGTCTTTGTATTCATACTCAATCTTCTACTTACAACTTCAACTCGTACTTAACATCTTTCCGAGTTGTAAGGTCTTGTAATCGATTACAAATTCTTTTTCTTACTTTTTGAGTAAGGTCCCTTGACTAAGCTATAAGGGTTATCTCAGCTCAATTGTCCCTAGCTGTGAAGGTTACCTCGGTTAGGAAGTACTAGATCGAGATAAGGAAACTTCGAGTCTAGGAAAACTTTGTAAGGAATTGTCTAAGGGAGCAATTCTGGTGAAGTCTTTCTACTCGTATTTTGTGGATTCAAAATAGTGGATTTGATTTGGTGCTTGGATTAGCACTGGCCATGGTTTTCTGTCCCAGGAGGGTTTCCAAGTAAATGCGAGTTCATACTTTTCGAGTCCAATCTAAACTCGGACAGATCTTAAAGTTTGTTTTAAAACTTTAATCTTCTATTTATTGTTCAAATTTCCTCATCACCCTATTCACCCCCTCTAGGGTGACTAAGTCTCTCCAAGAGCAAACCTTCAATTGGTATAAGAGTCTAGCCTTTCGAAATGATGTAACCATCCAAAGGTCTAAAGATCAAATGGCTCGGAACAATGGAGAGCTCGATGAAGGAAGATCTTTCAGCGAGACCACCAAAGTTTAAATGCTCAAATTTCGTACACTTGGAAGAAGCTCATAGAATGCTTTCTACTAGATCACGATGAATATGTATGGAACATCATACAAGAAGGCAACAACATTCCAATGAAGACGGAAGAAACAAGACTCGTGCCTAAAGCAAAGATAGAGTACACCATCGAAGAGGCGGAAAAGTTCGAAAGAACTTCAAGACGATGAACATTCGATGTGCGCCATCAGCTCAAAAGAATACAACAGAGTGTCGGCTTGTGATACAGCCAAAGAAGTGTGGGACACTCTTGTCAACACATATGAAGGCACAAGCCAAGTCGGATAAGCAAAGATAAGCCAATATCTTCACAAGTATGAGCTGTTCAAGATGGAGCCGGAAGAAAACATCACTCGGATGTTCATCCGCTTCACCGAGATTACTAACAATCTCAAATCTCTCGGTAGAAAGATTGCCCATGAGGAAATGTGCGGAAAGATACTCGAAGTCTACCCAAGAGAAAATGGGGTCCTAAGGTGACAGCCATCGAGGAAGCTCGGAACCTCTCTCTATTAAAGCCGGACGAACTCATTGGGAAGCTACTCACCCATGAGATCCATCTAGAAGAAGAGGACACCAAGGTCAGCACTAAAAAGAATATTGCACTGAAGGCGTCGGAAAGTAGAGAAGAAAATGCGAGTTCATCGGACTCGGAGGAAGATCCCATGGCACTTATCGCCGGAGGCTTCAAAATAACGATGAAGCACAAAAGATGGGATAAACGGCCAAGAGAAGAGTTCTACAAGAAAGACAAGAAGGATAGAAAAGGTAAACACTCTTCCCTTTCAAAATTATCTTTAACTAAAAACTCAGTCTGTTTTGAATGTGGTAGCAAAGAACACATAGTCAAAGACTCGTCCAAGGAGAAAGAGGGACAGAAAGAAGAAGAAGGCTATGATGGCCACATGGAGTGATGAAGATTCATCAGAAGAAGATGAAGACTCGAGATGACTCAAAGTGTCTAATGACACTATCGGACTCGAAGCTAAATCCGAGTCGGACTCGGATCACTCGGACAATGAGGAAACGAATCCTCGGGAGGTAATTGAATATTTCCTTAAGGTTTCCAAAGTTGATTTGGCTAAATATATTTATACTTTGGAAGAGAAGTCCAATTCGATTCTTCCGAGTTTAAAGAACAACTTGAGTCTATCACTTCGAGAGCATTTCTTTGAAAAATGAATTAGAGAAACCGACACTTACTCTAAGAGAACTTAAGACTAGTGGTCAATCTAATGAGACTAAGTCCGAGTCATTCGGAAGAGAAAATGAGCAACTGAAGCAAAAGCTCAATGAGTCTTAAGAACTTATTTTAAAGTTTACTCAAGGTTAGAAAAACCTTGACATACTCTTAGGGTCTCAATGTGTCTCCTTCGGAAAAGAAGGACTTGGTTTTAACAAGGAGGAGGAATCTAATTCCTACTCGGAACTTTTCAAAAATAATTCCAGAATTGTAAGGTTCAAGAAGGCTGAGCATGGTCCCATTCATAAGAATGAAAAGAGGACTGAGCCCGGACCAGCCTACAGGAGAAAACTTTCTCCACCGGTTTATAAAAGAAAAGATTTTAGAAAGAAAGAGACACGGACTCGGTTTTCTAAAAGAAAGACTCGAGAATCGGACCAAACCCAAAGTTATTCAAATATGGGTTCCCAAGAGTCTTCTTCCTCGAAAAGGACCACGAGTAAAGGGAGTTATTGGGTTTGTTAAAGGAAGTGAGAAAGGTTAGTTTGTTTCGACTTGCGGGTAGCTCGAAAAAGAACAACAGGGCATTGGTACTGGACGAGTGGATGCTCACGCCACATGTCATGAAATTCAAGATGCTTTTCCGAGTTAGAAGATTACAAGGGAGGCAAAGTCACATTTGGAGATGGCAGCAAAGGCAAGATAATTGGGATACGCAAGATTGGAAAAGGAGACAATCTGGTCGACCCTATCTACCTTGTCAAGGGATGGAAGTACAATCTACTTAGCATCTCTCAATTGTGTGACAAAGGTCAAGAGGTAAGATTCACTCGGATCAACTGCTATATTTCGATGAAATTACCAAGGAGATTAAGCTCTCGGGTAAGAGATCGGGTAATACCTACACTATTCCTCTCTCGACTTGAGTCAGAATTTATCTTGTTTAAAAGCATCTCTACATGATGATTCATGGACATGGCATCGTAAACTAGGTCATGTTAGCATGCACACCATTAAGAAGCTTGCATCTCATGGTTTAGTCGGAGGATTGCCTAATTGTGCATTTAAGAAAGATAAAATTTGTAAAGCATGCACAAAAGGGACACAAGTTAGATCATCTTTCAAATCTCTTAAAAGCTGTTTCCACATCCAAAGTACTTGAAATGTTGCATATCGATTTATATGGTGAAATCCCTGTCAAGAGCCTCGGAGGTAAATCATATGTACTTGTGATTGTTGATGACTACTCAAGATTTACATGGGTTTGTTTTCTTAAGCACAAAAATGAAGCTTTCAAAGAGTTGAGCAAGCTCTGCAGGAACATTCAAGTTGAGTCTTAGACTTAGATCAAAAGAATTCAAACTAACCATGGAAGGGAGTTCAACTACTCGGAATTTGCAGAGTTACGTGATAAGAATGGTATCTCTCACAACTTCTCAGCACCAAGAACTCCTCAACAAAATGGAGTAGTGGAGAGAAAAAACCAAATTCTTGAAGAAATAAGAAGGACAATGATGATTGAACATGATCTACCTTACTATTTACAGGCTGAGGCGATCAACATAGCAAACTACACATTGAATAGATGCCTCATCGGACCCATCCTCAAGAAAACTCCTTACGAGCTCTACAAAGGGAAGAAACCCAACATTTCCTACTTTAAACCCTTTGGATGTACGTGTTATGTTCATAACAATGGTAAGGATCACCTGAACAAGTTTGATGCTCGGTCGGATGAAGGTATTTTTCTTGGTTATTCATCTCATAGTAAAGCATATCGTATTTTCAATAAAAGAACTAACAAAGTGGAAGCAAGCATCCACGTTGTCTTTGATGAGATTGAACAGGGAAAACCAAGTGAGTCAACATTCTCACATCTAAAGCTTAGTTGAGATGATGATTTTACTGAAGATGAGCTCGGAAAGAGTCAAGGAAAAGTCACTCGGAACGAAGTGACTTAGAACAACATGACTCAGAATGTTGAAGGCCAATCGGATGAGCAAGCTCACTCATAAGAGATATTTGACAATCAACTAATTTAACCTTCCAATGTGGTGAACCGGAGAACAGGTAGAGCTTTCAAATACGCTTCGAGCCACCGACTTAAAAACATCTTGTCCGATATCAACGAGTGGGGTAAGAACTCGTTCCTCTCTACAAAATCTATGTGCATTCACTGCATTTATTTCATTAACTCGAACCTAGAAATGAACTAGAGGCCCTGAATGATCCTGAATGGGTAGAGGCCATGCAAGAGGAACTCAATCAATTTGAAAGAAACCAAGTCTAGACTCTAACCAAATGACCTTCGACCACCTAGTCATAGGAACCAAATGGGTTTTCAAGAACAAACTAGATGAAGGTGAGTTGATAGTCGAAATAAGGCTAGACTTGTGGCACAAGGTTACAATCAAGAAGAAGGGATTGATTGTGGGGAAACCTTTGCACTGTTGCTAGAATTGAAGCTATTAGAATCTTATTAGCATTTGCATCAAGCATGAATATCAAACTATATCAAATGGATGTTAAATGTGCTTTCCTTAATGGTTTCATTGAAGAGGAAGTCTATGTTGAGCAACCCCTGGATTTAAGAACTCGGAATTTCCAAATCATGTTTTCAAATTGCAAAAAGCTCTCTATGGTCTTAAACAAGCTCGCAGAGCTTGGTATGAAAGACCGAGCAATTTCTTGGTTGAAAATGATTTTAGAAGAGGTCAGATTGACAAGACTCTTTTTATAAAAACCAAGGGGAAAGACTTTCTTATTGCTCAAATCTATGTTGATGATATAATATTTGGAGCACTAATGAAATTCTATGTCGAGATTTTTCCGAGTTAGTGAGACAGGAATTTCAAATGAGCATGATGGGAGAACTCAATTTCTTCCATGGTTTACAAATAAAGCAAGGCGAAGATGGCATCTATGTCCATCATTCAAAGTATACGAAGGAGCTGCTAAAGAAGTACAAACTTTAAGATGCAAAGCATGCAGCAACACCTATGAGTAGCGATATAAAGCTGGACTCGGATGAAAAGGTAAAGCGAGTAGATCGAAACTCTATCGAGGTATGATTAGATCTCTGCTATATCTTACTTCCAGTAGGCCGGACATAATGTTTAGTGTATGTTTGTGTGTAAGATTTCAAGCTAATCCAAAGGAATCACATCTCACTACGGTGAAGAGAATTTTCGGATATCTTGCATTGACTCGGAATCTAGGTCTATGGTAGTCACGGGACTCGGAACCGACTCTCATTGGATATTCGAGATGCTGACTATGGTGGATACAAAGTTGATAGAAAGAGCACTTCAGGAGCCTGCCGGTTCTGGGTCAATCCCTTATATCTTGGCACTCAAAGAAACATAACTCGGTAGCTCTATCAATCTGCTAAAGTCGAGTACATTGCAGCTGGAGCATGCTTGTACTCGAGATTTTATGGATATCTTGGACTTACATTCAAATCAATTCCAATCAAGTGTGACAATCAAAGTGCAATAAGCATCACTAAGAATCCAGTTCAAGCACTCAAAGACAAAGCATATTGAGGTCGGGTATCATTTTTTAAGAGAGCATTCTGAGAAAGGTGATATTGAACTTGATTTCATTCCTACCAAACTTCAATTAGCTGATATCTTTACTAAGCCCATTAGTGAGGATCAATTTTGCTTTAATTAGGAATGAGCTTGGCATGATTAATGCATAATTACGTGCTTTTCTAAGCGGAATTACTTTGCATGATTGTGTGTTAAATGTTTCGTTTTTATGCTTTAATAACAATTAGTTCGGTTGAGCTAGTGATACTGAGCTATGAGTTATTGCTTGTTTGTAGTTTCGAGTCACTTAGAAACTTTACTGAGTTAGACTCGGATTTTTGAGAAAAATGGACGTCAAACTTCGAAATCATCTCTAGATTAGTGGACAATTTCATAAATTTCTTTTAAAATCTCTCTTTTCTCTCTCTCTCTCTCTTGCGCATCGATCGGAGAACTAACCATTGGAAGACAATCACTGGATTCTAACCGCTGGAGAGCGGAACAGTCACACCGGTCCGATGCGACTGTTGGAGAGTTGGGTCAAAACAAACACCGAAGGAAAATTCTTTCTCTATAAATAGCATCCTTTTTCCTTCATTTCGCTACTTTACTCTCTACATACTCTCTCTCTCGCTTACTACATCTCGAGCAAGTTCACTTGTTTTCAAAGAACGAACCGTCTCTCTCAAGCTAAGTGAAAGAAATCTCAAGTAAGCACCGATCGCTCTCGGCTCTCTCTCTCTCTACTCTTTTATTTTTCTTTTCATTCTCTACTCACTCTCTCTCTTCGAGCTATCTTCTTTACTCTCTCTCTCTCTCAAAGTTCATCTTCTCTCTTTTCATACTCAAACATGTCGAAAAGAGGTTCCCACCTGGACTTTCTTGGTTCTCGCAACCAAGAAACCTTGCACGCAAAGCCAAGATGGTCCTTCCAACCCCTCTAAAATCATTGTCACCCAACACCTAACGTTGGATGACAAATTCTTCCCAACCACCAAGTTTTCGTGGTTGAATAACATCAAAACAACAGGGGTTTACAATTTCCTCTATTTCAACGAGTTCATCTACCCGAACTCGTTTCGAGTTCTACTCAAACTCGTCCGGCTCCGAGGGTATCCTTACCTTCGAGTTCAAGATGTTGTTGTTCGCGTCAACGTCTCTCTCCTCCACCATCTTTTCAAAGTATCTTCTCTTTTCCTCAACAAGCAACCCTATACCTTTTAACAAGGTTTTGATGAATTCTTTGAGAAGTACGCAAAAGAATTTCCTGAGTCACGCAAAAACTTCTCGGTGACTCAACTAAAGTCGAAGCCCGTCTTCTATGTTTCCTGCTGATGAGAACCTTCTTCTCTCGACGATTCGAGCAAAGAAAATCCCAATTCCAAGCATCTCAAAGCTCTATTGGACATAATCGAGCGGATGGCCGTTGTGCCGGCTCGGACTAAGAAAACCACCCCTCTTCCTTTTGGGGCTCTTCTCACTTTTATTTTCAAACAATTCAAAGTTCCCCTCCCTCGGTTCCTAACGCCATATCCGAGGCTGCCATTGTTGTTGGCGAAAAGAACTCCTTGGGTTTGGATACCAGGAAACCCAACCGGGTCTTTGGGTCCATAGCTCAAAGCCGAGGCCACCATCTCCGCCTCAAACTTAGACTCAAGCCCCTCTCTCTCTACCTCCTCCACCTAATGGTGCCTCCACCTCAGGTGCTTCTCATGTCATTTCTTACGCCTTGTCCACTGCAATCATGGATAAGATCTCCTCTGTGTCCACCGAACTCAAGGACACCCTCCGGTCATTCAAGATTATCCTACGAGTCAATGACCATCAATCAAAAGACTACTCGAGTCCCAAATTAGAGAGCAGCAAGATGTGCTTCTTGAGATGAAGGCACTCGTCAAAGAGTAGAAGGAAATGCTTGAGCTCCTCCAAGAAAGGCGCTTAAAGGCTGCTCGGGACCCGGGCAACTCGGACACATCCGAGGAGTCTTCGAGCCCGGCCAAATCCTCCTCCGGGAGGAAGAAGAAGAAGAAGGAGAGGAGAGCTGCGGCTGATGCAGCTCCCTTTGAGGAGAAAGAGGAAGAGAAGGAAGAAGAAGCAGTAAAAGTAGAAGAGGGACAAGGTGCTCCAGCCCTCCAGCCGAAGCGATTAGCTCGGATAGTAGTCCGAGTGGGTCGAAGACCCAGCTGACAAAGGTCGGTCGAGCAAGCTGTCTAGGCCGAGCAAGCACCTCCCTCAACCAAGTTCCAAGAGTATGAACCTCCGGACAACCTGGTTCCGGGTCGGCTACTCGGAGCCGAGCCAATCCCGGAGATCCTAGTGTTGCCCTCGCCTCGATCTACAACCTCATCCCGCTCTTACCAACGAAGGCACACTACTCATCCATCCACCTCGACTCGGATCGCTTCCTCTCCACCTTCTTAAAAAAATTCTCTCTTTTATTTTTTTATTTTTTGTGTTTTTTTTTGTCCGAGACAAACAAATTGTATCTTCTTGATACATTCTTCGTCTTTTTTGTTTTTTCGAAAGGCGAGGGGAGAATAGTTAGAAAATTTTGTTGGCTTGTTTAGGGAAGTTTTCTCTCACCCTTTTGTGTACATATTTTTTTTTTTTCGTGTCAATATTAATGAAGTTTCTATTTCATGCTTATTTATATCTCGGTGTAATTGCTTTCGAGTTTCAATTTCCTTTACGAGTTCATCTTGCCCTAATATATCAACTCAGTTTTTTTAAAATTTTTTTGCTCCGATATAAGCAATGCTCTAAGCTCGATTCACTTCATTTCTATGCGATATTTCAGTTTTTAGCTTTGATGAAATCTAAGCTTAATTGCTCGATAAGATATTTTATACGATTCTATCTCTATACTCTAACATATTCTTTGAGAAATAATGAAAACTCAAGGCTATAACACTAACAAAGTTTTTATCCGAGTAAGGAATGCCTTTCATCAAAAGGGGAATATTGAAGACTCGGACTTTGCATGTATAACATTCCGAGTGCTATTAAGGAATTAGGTATAAACTTCATCTCCTGTAAGTTTTGATTACAAGTCATTCTAAGTGCAATAGAAACTTTTATGAGTGGTATAGAACCTTTTCGAGTGTTACGAAACTATTACATATGTTTTCATTTGATTCTAACTCACTCGAAAGCATACTCTTGCTCATCATTTCACATGTGTAGTTCCGAGTCACTCGGACAACACTCAGATTTATCGCATGTTCAAACATTTGCTCTAACTCATTTAAACTCAGGTCCGACTTTATATTCTAAGTTCAAGTGAATTATGGTGTTAATTCATCTCTTTAAGTCGACTTGTTTTGTTTGAACTATATCTGTCTAGATCAAGTATTCTTACTCGATATTCATTATCTAACTTGATCTCTCTCTAGACTAACTCGGATAGAATTTGAGTATAATGGATATTACACTCAGAAAATTCCATTCTTCTAGGACTTAGATAATTATGCACTTAATAATCTTAATTAAATTATTATCCGTGTCTAATCCTGGACCAAAGTATTTATATACTTTGAGAACCAAAACTGATTTACTTTTGTAGGTTATCTAAACAAGGTTATCCTATTTTGAATTACAAAAGTAACCGGCTTCAAGTCGTCAATCACCAGCGAGACAAAGCTTTTCTACTTCGACCAAGGCCCGGACACTATGTCGGGGTTGTCCATTTCCAAAGCGGAAATCTTCAACGCTAAGCTCAACGGTGGTTTCCACCTTACTTTTTAAATACCACCAGTGTATTGAGACATCCTAAGGAATCAAGAGCCATTACACAACGATCACATCTCAACCGATCTTTTCCGAGCCACTCGGAAGAACGATTACTAATGGTCATAGAGGACTTCTAATAAGAAGCTAGTCACAACGGCTAATCTGCTTGGTCATCTATAAATAGAAGCCAACTTTCAAGACTTGAAGATTGCTGAAATCATTTGTCAATACACATACTTGAGCAAAAGTCTTTGTATTCATACTTAATCTTCTACTTACAACTTCAACTCTGTACTTAACATCTTTTTGAGTTGTAAGGTCTTGTAATCGATTACAAATTCTCTTTCTTACTTTCCGAGTAAGGTCCCTTGTCCGAGCTGTAAGGGTTATCTCAGCTCGGTTGTCCCTACCTGTAAAGGTTACCTCGGTTAGGAAGTACTATATCGGATAAGGGAACTTCGAGTCTAGGAAAACTTTATAAGGAATTGTTTAAGGGAGCAATTCCGGTGAAATCTTTCTACTGTATTTTGTGGATTCAAAATAGTGGATTTGACTTGGTGCTTGGATTAGCATTGGTCGTGGTTTTACGCCCCGGGAGGGTTTCCACGTAAAATGCGAGTTCATTCTTTTCGAGTCCAATCTAGACTCGAGACAGTTTTAAAGTTTGTTTTAAAACTTTAATCTTCCATTTATTGTTCAAATTTCCACATCACCCTATTCACCCCCTCTAGGGTGACTAAGTCTCTCCAAGAGCAAACCTTCGGTATCGGCTCCCAAGAATAGATGACCTCTTTGATCGGCTTGGAGGCTCATCTGTGTTCTTGAAGATTGAGTTAAGGTTGGGCTACCACCAGTTGAGAATCAAGAAAGAAGATATTCCTAAAAGTGCTTTCAGGACACGGTATGGTCACTATGAGCTCCTAGTTCTTCCATTTGGGCTTACGAATGCTCCTGCTATCTTCATGGATTTGATAAATAGGGTGTTCCACCCTTTCCTTGATAAGTTCGTATTGATCTTTGTTGATGATATCCTCATATATTCCAAAAGTAGAAAGGAACATGAAGAACACCCGAGGATAGTACCCTGGACCTTACAAATGTATCGGTTATACGCCAAACTCAAGAAATGCGAGTTTTGGTTAGAAAAAGTCCACTTTTAGGGGCATGTAGTGTCCGGAGAGGGCATATCCGTGGACCCAGCTAAAAAGAAGCCATAGTGAATTGGCCAAGGCCCACAAACGTATTTGAGGTGAGAAGTTTCCTGGGTATAGCGGGCTACTACCGCAAGTTCGTGGAAAACTTATCCATAATTTCTCTTCCTCTCACTTCGTTAACACTTAAAGGCAACAAGTTTGAATGGACTGAAAAGTGTGAGGATAGCTTTCAAGAGCTAAAGAGACGGCTAGTGTCGGCCCCGGTTTTAGCAATTCCCAAGGGGACAGAAGGATTTGTTATATACGGCGATGCTTCGGGAAAAGGAATTGGATGTGTACTGATGCGAGAATGGTAAATTGATTGCTAATGCATCACGACAGACTAAAGACATATGAGGAAAATTACCCAACTCATGACTTGGAATTAGCGCAGTAATTTTCGTGCTAAAAATTTCGAGGCACTACCTATATGGCGTAAGGTGTGAAATTTATAAAGACCACAAAAGTCTCAAGTACATCTTTACGCAAAAGGAATTAAAGATGAGGTGGTGGAGATGGCTAGAGCTTCTAAAGGATTACAATATGGAAATCAAATATCATCCAAGTAAAGCAAATGTGGTGGCAGATGCCCTTAGCGGGAAAACAGGGTCGATAGCTTGTTTGCTCACCGAGTAAAGACCAACTGATAAGGGAGTTAGAAAAATTTGAGGTTGAGGTGGTATTACGGATGACCAAGGCTATTTAGCAGACTATACAAATGAGGTTTCCTTTGATAGACAAGATCAAACAACTTCAAAGTTCGGATTCGAATTGATGAAAATCAAGAAGGGTGTAGAGGAGGATTGCATTAAGGAATTCAGCATTGAGAATGAGAAGCTTTGGTATAAAGGAAGGCTATGCGTGCCCAATTTCGGTGAACTAAAAAGAGAATTAATGAAAGAAGCTCACAACTCGAGCATTCATAATGCATCCTGGAAGTATGAAAATGTACCATAACCTAAAAAGTCATTTCTAGTGGATAGGAATGAAAAGGGATGTAGCAGAGTTTGTAGCTCATTGTCTCATATGCCAGCAGGTAAAAATTGAACACCGAGAGACCGGAAGGGTTACTACAACCTTAACCAATCCCTAAATGGAAGTGGGAGGATATCGGCATGGATTTCATCACGGGATTACCTAAGACTCGAAGCAACATGATTTCATATGGGTGGTAATCGATAGATTGACAAAGTGAGCCCATTTCCTTGCAATCAAGATAACTTTCATGTCTCGAGCAACTAGCCGACCTCTATATAGCGGAGATAGTTAGGCTTCACGGTGTTCCTCTCGGCATCATGTCGGATCGGGCTAGTAAGTTCATGGCTAAGTTTTGGCATGGATTTCAAGAGGCGATGGGTACAAGTCCCCACATAAGCATAGCTTTCCACCCGGAGTATGATGGGCGAGACAAAACGTACAATTCGGACTCTAGAAGATATGTTGAGAGCATGTGCCATGGATTTTATGGGTAACTGGGACAACAACCTACCATTAATTGAATTTGCCTATAATAACGGCTACTATGCAAGTCTAAGGTATTGCTCCCTATGAAGCATTGTAAGGTCGTCCGTGTAGAACCCCGTGTATTGGAATGAGGTGCAAGAAAGAATACCCTCTAAGGTTGAAATAATAGATCAATCCACAGAGGCGGTCAAGATAATACGAAAAAGGTTGCGGGCGGCCCAAGGCGGACAAAAAGTTATGCGGATCTAAAGTGGAGACCCTTAGAGTTCTAAGTTGGGGATCATGTGTTTTTAAGAGTCTCTCCGCTAAAAGGGAACTTGAGATTTGGGCAGAAAGGTAAACTTAGCCCTAGATTTGTGAGACTCTTTCAAATCTTACAAAGGATTGGTCCTGTGGCTTACTGATTCGCCTTACCACCCGCTTTCTAAGGTATTCACGAAGTCTTCCACGTATCTAACCTTCCCAAATATGTGCCGGATCCGGAGCACGTCGTCAAAGATGAGCCCTTGAAGGTTAAGGAGAACCTTACATTTGAGGAAGAACCGATCCGCATCCTAGAAAGACAAGAGCGGAAGCTTAGGACTAAAACTATTCCGTATGTCAAAGTACTCTGGAAACACCATAAGTTAGCTGAAGCGACATGGGAGCCGGAACATAAGATACGGGAGAAATATCGTAACGACCCCTCCCTAAGGAAATAATTAACCTTAAGTACATTAAAAATTAGCTCTGAGCGCGTGCATTTCAAATTTCAAATACTTTCATATTACTCATATGTATATACGTATGTGTATATATATAAATATATATGTCAATGTTGTTTAAAATGCGAGAACCGGATGATGACAACGACGACGCACGAATATATTTTATAAATTTTCATGACTCATAAGATAATTAACATTATTGTGTAGCTAATTTATTTTGAATTCTAAAAATCCTTAAACAAGTGAAATTAATATAATTTTTGTAAGCTTACTATTATTAAAAATAAAATTACTTGGATTAGAATAAGTTTTATGAGCAAGGTAATAATAAGTTTAGAAGATTAAGAAAATAATGAGGATGAGTGAGTTGGATTAGGATTAGCACTAATGAGAATTGGGCCGGAGGATTTGAGTAGAGTCAACCGGCCCATTTAGAGGAAGGCTAGAGGAGGGGGTATAAAAGCAAAAGTTACCCTAAGAAGCTCATTATTCTAACCTAAAGCGAGATAAAACTCACAACCCTCTCCCTCTCCTTCTCTCACCACCAAAACCCTCCTCCCTCTCTGCGCCCCTCCCATTTTCACCACCCACCGACCGCATCGGCGGCCCTCCGGCCACGCCGACGGTCGCCGCCGACTAGCCACCACTACCACCACCACCATCTTCACCGATCTCCTCATCAAACACCTTAAAACCCATCCTTCCCTTCGCTGCCTCCTCCGCCTCCCTCTTCCCACTTGTTTTATCCACCGGAAACACCACCACGACACACCGACAGCCGCTGCTCGCTACCTTCTGCGGCGCTGTCACCGCCTCGGCCACCAAACGCCGGTAAACCACCGGTTTTGCGCCTATTCTGCCCGGATTTGCGACCGTTTAGCCTCGGCTACCCTTGCCCTCGAGGCCTCCGGCTCAGCCGCCTCTGTCGATCACCGGCGCCGCTCACTCGCCACCGACGATCGCCGCGACCGCAGCTCGCCTGCTCCGTTCGAGTCATCCTCCGACCTTCAACCCTTCAACCTTCAACCACCTCAAAAACCCTCAAAACTTAATCCCCGTTCACTTGTGATTTTTGGGGTAAAATTTTCAGTTCGTTAATTTAATTCCTTAGAGTAAATTTCGGTTTAGTCCGTTTAATTAATTTCTTAGGTTAATTTTCAGATTCGGTTCTTCGAGTACTTTTAATTTAATTATTTGAGTTGTAATTGGTATTCTTTTATGTTTGGAGATTTAAATTGAATTATGGTTTGTTTGTGACTGATTCATGAAATTTAGGAAGATCCGGTGATAGTAGGTATGTGTGGGACATACCGAAAATTGAAGAAAAACTATGGACAATCTCCGTATGAAGAATATCTATATGAAGGACATTTATGGACAAATCCCTGTATGAGGGATATTTATGGACAAAAACCTGTGTAAAGGACAGTCACAAGTAATTCGAATCACAATATTTTTGGTTAGTTTAAATATTTAACCTAATGAGGAGATTAAGGAAAAGATTGAGGATGATATCTAATTTTTGGGCGGTTTGTAAAGCTGAAGTGTGAGAAATTGGCATCTTTGGGGAATAGTTATGCCCTTATAAAATAGAGTAAAGCTAGAAAATTTGAAGACAAGTATATAAAAGAATGAAAGTATTTAAGTAATGAAATGACTAACGGCAGTTATTAAAAGCATAATTTTTCTTTGATCTTAAAGTAAGTATTTGGTGTAATGCTTATATATATATTTATATACGCATTTAGAAGAAGTCTGAACATATGTTTAAAATTGCTATATATATATACTTATATATATATATATATATATGTAAAAGTTATGCTTGCATTGTATAAAATAAGATAATCAGTCATATGAATTAAAGATAACATTAATATCCTTTAGTAGAAGTTAACTTTATTAATTTTCATTCCAAGCATGTCCGAAATGACTTAATAAATAAATAAGCCATAAAAATTCAAGTTATTAATAAAACTCTTATGTCCTTAATTAAGGTCATCCAACACCGGCGTCGTGCGTTCATCCGGATTCCGCCTAGAAAGAAAAAGAAGAAGGAATATCAACTCAAGGTACGTTCATTGATCGTGCCCTTCGGTGTTTTATTTACAAATCAAGGCCGGATATGGCCGTCATTAACAACAATGAAGAATTGTTTGCAAATAATATTTGCCATCATTAATATGGACCCGCCCATCAAGTGCCATTATTTGGTACGCCCAATATTCAGGTTGGTAACACCGTAATCGTTAACCGCCTTCAACCGGACTATCCGATCGGTCCAGGTGTGTGCACATGCGTTTAGGGAAACCCGATGATCGTAAAGGGATCTATTCAGATAATCAATTAGCAACAGTTTTACATTGTTCACTCTCCTTCATTTACAAATGAATTAAAATGCATGCGCTCAACTTAATTATTTCATAACTTTTATTTTACTGCATGATAGTGAACGTATTGAGCTTCGGCTCACATTTCGACAATGTTTTCTTGTTTTGTTTTAGGTAAAGGTGTGGAAGATTTGAAGCAAAGGTCTGTTAAGGATTTAGAGGCTCGCAGCGACAACCTAGTTGGGGTATCAAGGGTTAAGTGCCGTTGTTGTAGTTTACCGGATCGTAGTCTATACTTATGCTTAATCTTCGTACAAGTTATAGTTTATGCCTTATCATGAGACACTTGTTGTTAGCGGCAAAGCAAGTGTAACCCAAGGTTAGAAATGTACCTATTGTTTTAGCCTTGCCCTTTCCTCCGGTAAGGGCGGCGGTAATGCCTCGACCTACTTTCCATTGCGCTAATCATCGGCTAGCGGCTTGTTTAGTCAAAAACCGGTGATTATGGGTTTGGGGCGTTACAAATACCCCGCTCTGTTTACACCAGGTATGTAAATTTCGAGGACGAAATTTTTGAAGGAGAGGAGAAATGTGAGACCCGAAATTTTGAGTAGATTAATTTTATAGTTAAATTAAGCTAAGTATTTATACGTAATTTATTTTATGTGATTATTATGTGCTTATGTGTTTATATAGCTTAATTAATAAGGGTAATTGCTCGTTTCGTTGCTATTAAACAAAATAGCCACCCAAGTGCGGACTTATGTTTAATTATCCTTATTTTACCCCTCAAAAAAAGGGGAAAGGATTAGTATTGGAAAAGCAGTGCTGGCAGCACTCGATGAAATCACCGAAAAGGAAAGAAGGGGGCCGAACGAAGCGGGAAATGGGAGAGAAAGATAGGTTGAGTGAGGGAGACAAAGCGAGAGTGACAGGGCGAGGAAAAGCGGCCGATGACCTGTGTGCTGAGCAGCGAACAGCGGTGAGGCGACCGGCGAGTGTAAAATCGAGACCGAGAAAGGGGAAGCGAACGCGAGGGCCGAGGGAGGCAGCCGATAAGCGCAGGAACCGTGGCCAGCGACGGCGTCGACGCAGAGGAAGGCGGTGGAACCACGGCTGGCAGCAAGGAAAGAGGAAGGAAAGAGAGGAACCGACTCGGAGGAAACCGAACCTCAAGCAAACCTTCAACCCGAGAATTCGAGGTGGGTAGTCTTATGCTCTAAACTTATATTAATTTCGAAACCCAAATGAGTTTTGTTGTAAATATTACGTGTTTATGCTATAGAATGAAGTTAGGAAGTGGTTAGGGCTGAATTAGGTTATGAGAAAATCGAATTGAATTGTAAGTCGAATCGAAACCCGAAGAAGCTTAGTAGTTGTTTAGGGTTGAGTTGAGATGTTGGAAGTTTAGAAGGAGTTAGGTTGCGTAGGTATAAAGAGCATTGGGAAGATCTCAAATAGCACTTAGGGATGAAGAAGTGGTGAATTGGGTATAAATTGTGAATTGATGCTTCGGTTAAACCGTAGAGATTTCCTAATTTCTTGCGTCTGGAAGGTAACAATTCGTATTGGGAAACAACGATTTGAGTATAAAGAAGGGGCGTGACTTCATCTTGATTAACACACAATTGAGGTAGAGAGGTGGCTAGCTGGGAATCATAAGGTTAAATTGAGTTTAGAATATATCTAAGTCCTTGAGATTAAATGAAGTTTGAAGATAAGCATAGCGAGAGGGACTTAAGCGATAAAGTGAGATTAAGAGTTGTGTGGTTGAGTATGGGCAAAAGAAGTTAAGTTATAAATTAGAGACATAAAATGAGGAATTTAGGTAAAAACAATGAATTGAGAAGAGTTGAAACGTTGAATTAGGTGGTATCTACTTGTGGTTATTGTGGCTCGAAAAGGAATTAATCTTACTAAATTGGTGAATTGAGAAAGGTATAGTTGGAAAAGAGCTGAGAATGACTATCTATGATTGAATCATAGCTATTTGTGCAAGTGACGGTGTTAAATGATGTCCAAAGTAATTTTGAAAGGAGTTTTGTACTTGACGCAAAATAAGCCTTGAATGCAACTTCTTGGTAACTACCTTTCAAATGTGATTATGTTTTAAAAGAAGTGAATCTGATTGTGAAGCCGAATTTGGAAGGATGACATGTGGTGCTATGCCTTCCATCGTATTAAATCAATTTGAGAAAACTGTTTGAAACAAATGTGATGAATGATTATGTGCAAATTATTTGGAATCGATCGCTACGGATTGTTTAGCATACCGAAAGGTTCGAACTAGGGGACGCCCGACTAGAAACTTCGAGGGAAGGGTTCTAACAAGGGTCCTGCGGTGGCGGGATGCCCGATCCGAGACTTCCTAGAAGATAGGTCCCGGGAGCCTTTTTGTTCAAGGTCGCGCCATAGAAATTAAGAAGTGCTAGTTCAAATCCATGAAAGCCCATAAAGTTGATTCAGTTCCAAAAGAATTGTTCATGAATGTGAAATTGTGCTTTTAAATGATCGAAGAGTTATGATTTTTACATTGCAAGAGATTTCATTGAAAGTATCTAGATTTATATTATGTTATTATGTTTTCACCGATTTCATTATTATGACTAGTATGTGTAAAGAATTTCCATTTTAAAAGTGTAAGACTTCCGGTGAGCCCGTTGTTTATTACTCACCCCCAAAAATTTCCCCTTTTTCCCCTCCCAGATTGCAGGTACTCCTTGATATGGTTGGTTGGAATGCTTGACTTGGATGGTGATCGTGAGTTGAAGTTGGTTCATATATTTTCCTGTTTGATGTGTATATTCGGTTACTTATGTAAATAAGCAATAAAGTATAGTAAGTTGGATGTGCATACGGAGACCCGAACAAGTAGCTTTGACAAGCCGGTAATTTCTTTTCACCGGCAATTTTGCTCCTAAGCGGTTGTAATTTAGCCTTTAGCCTAGGTTGTACCTAGAATTGTAACTCGAGTATGGAAATTAGGTTTTATGGTTGTGAATATACTCCGGCGTGTAGCCATAGAGCTGTGTACTCCGAGCGTGTGGCTTGTTGAGTTTTATTGTGACTTTCATGTAGGTTTTAAGGCTTTTAGCCTATGGGTTGAGCCATATTTCAAATAGAACTTTGCCAAAATTTTTAGAAAACTTCTAACTCTTGTGGGAAATTTCATTCTTTACCTTTAAGTTGGATTAGGACAGCTAAGTCAACACCTGAGTAAGCCTTGGGAGTTCCGTTGAGGAACTCTAGCGGTGTAATACACCTAGGGTGGCTTTTGGGATGTTACAATATACAACTTTGTTGATGAATCTGGTTTGTATCTATTCTGGTCAAGACTATTGGATTCTAGTTTGTATATATTTTGAAAGAGTTTGTGTAAATGGTTGTATATCTTATTTGTATTGTACAAGAGGTAAGCAAACATAAAACAAATTCTAAAAAAACATTATAATACCTATTACTATGGTTCTTAAGAAACAAACATAGTAATAGCTCCGAATTATAATTACTACGGTTGTTAGTTAAGAACCATACTAATAGGTATGGGCCTAAAATTTTGGCCAGAATAAGGGGTTCGGGGTCAAACCTATTATTACAGTTCTTATTGGATAACCGTAGTAATATATTATTCTATTACTACGGTTGTCGAGCTTACAACCGTGGTAATAGATACTCTATTATTACTTGTTGTTTTTAACAACCTATAGGTTGTCTTTTACTACGGTTGTAAACCATAATAAAAGATGCCCATCTACAATTACGGTCACATACACGACGCTAGATAACCATAGTTAAAGGTCTTTCGGAACCGTAGTTAAAAGTGGTTCATGTATTAGTGTGTAAACCTAAGTACATAGGTCAATAGCACAACATGCATAATCAACACCATATTATTTCTTTTCTTTTCTTTTCTTTTCTTTTGAAGGAAAGGACCATGTTCTTTCTTTCTTGCTTGCTTTTTATTTTTTGGTGAAGGGATACAAAAATTATATCACTTGATTGATGTAAAAAAAGTAACTTTATTAAGAGTAAAACTTATTTTGGTATAACTTTTTATGAGGGAAATATTGCATACTCGTTCTCCTACAAAACCCCATTCCATGGCGAAGGGGAAACGAGGCGCACAAAGAAACAACCATTTCACTCTACAGCTCGCTCACCGACGGTCGCACCATAGTCTTCTAGTTCGACAAAATCGCATGAAAGCACCAATATTAATAGATGGATACCAATGAAACAATAAATCCAAGAGAGAGTTCGAAGTGACAACGAGATATGGAGAATCAAGAAGCACGAGATTAGAGTGTGGGAAATTTTGTGGTAGACGGACCAAATTCGAATAGCAATGTGGTCAATGCGGATGAAGATATGAACTTGAATATATTCTTAGTATTGAAATTTTAGGGTAAAAACCCTGTTGTATTTAGCTCTAAGGAGTTGTAATGAAAGATGTAAAAAGTTGTAAGCAATTGTTAGGAGTTGTAACGAATATAAAATATTGTATATGACTTGATAAAAAATTTTAATGTATTTTTATATGTATGTACGATATATTTTTATTTTTATTTATGAATTTAATTTAAATTATAAAATTATAAAGTTTTTATATTTGTAATGCCATGCATATGTGTCGGTTTGATGATTTTTTTATTTAAAAAAGAAATTATGTTTGATATTTGTGATAAAAGTTTTTATAGATTCATAAATGATTTCATGTAATAGAAGTTGAAAATGACCTTAATTTTATAAGTTTGAAATAAATATTTACACATTATTTCAAACTTGTAAAATGTTAAGGTCATTTTCAACTACTTATTATATGAAAATCATTTATACATATATAAGAATTCTTTTCAACAATATCAAACATAATTTATTTTTCTTAAAAAATTAAATAATTAAACATGAAATATATGCATTTGGTATGCCAAATATATAAATTTTATAATTTTATAAATTACATTAAATTCATTAAAAAATACAAATATGTTGCATGGAACTATAAACATACACATATGAATTACTTTAAACATTTTTATCAAATCATATAGGACGTTTTATATTCTTTATACCTCCTTATAGTTGCAACTCCTTACATTTCTTACAACTCCTTATAACTTATGCTAAATGGAATAAGGCCGACATAGCTCAAACTATTTTGTCACATTCAATTTGACTATACACCTATAAACTCAAACTTTTAACAAAATATTTGTGATATTATTCATGATAACTAACTGAAATAGACATGATACTTTTTGCGATTAATTATTTTTTAGAATTTATTTGTGAATTTCTTAAGATATAAAATTAAATTAATGTACCAAATGGGAATTAATTATTAAAATCCTTACATACATGTTCCAATAAATACCCAAAATACCCGATGCGAGTATGGGTTTAGGAATGGAGGAAAATAAGGCGTGGGTGTAGCCATATCGACCACGTACGTGCCCCACAACCATCCTTAGTAGACAAACTTTATGTATTATAAATATTCACCAACAAAAGAAATTTCATTAATGATAGAAAAATAGATTCACAACAAATTTCGAAGTGTAAAATAATATGTAGCTGTAAAGAGCTGCAAGAAGTTGTAAGGAGATGTAAGGAACTGCAAGGATTTGTAAAGCGTTGTGAGGAGATGTAACGAGTTGTAAGGAGCGGAGCTATAAAAGTTCTAACGAACTGTAAGAAACTGTAAGCAATTTCAAGGAGTTGTAAGCATCCGTAAGAAGTCATAAAGAGTTGTAAGATTATAAACTAAAGTTAAGTGGAACAAGACCTACATGTGCAAAAATGATCAAAGAGAATGTGGTTTCAAAATAGAGTACGGGAATCTTCATTGATAATGTTGTGTAATTGGGGGTAATCTACCAACTAAAGTGATGGCTAGCTTCCTAAATAGGGTTTGGACTAGCTTTCGGGTTCATAAGATATTGGCTCTTAAAGATGGTATGTTTAAGTGCATTTCCACAACATAGAAGATCATGATATTGTGCTTAAGCGATGAATGATATTTTTGACAAAAATCAGTCCTTATGAAGGTTTGGCATGAATATTTTGAGATAGACATATCCAAAATCGAAAGGCTTCTAGTTTGGGTGTAGTTTCTAAATTTTTATTTTAAGTACTTGGAGTCCTTAGGGCTTGAGTAAGCTAAGCATTATGGTTGGTAAGCCATTGAAAACCGACAAGCCTACCAAGGACAAGGATAAGTTGGGAAATGTTGGATTACTTATTGAAATTAAAATTGGGGTTCCACTCTCGGATACAACTGATTTTACAATAGAGAAGGATATTCTCTTAACCTAAGAGGTGGTGTATGAGTAGAAGCCCATTAAGTGTGCTCACTATAGTTTCTTTGGTCACTCAACCGACGATTGTAAGAAGAAACAAACCACCACAAGGAAAGAAAGTGTTCCTGTCTAAAGGAAGGAATCTAACTAGAATGATAATGCTCTAGAAAAAGATATGGATGGCTTTATGTCTATAACAAGATCTCGTTGCAAAGACTCCGTCTCCCTAAAATGCAATAATCGAGTTGTTTGAAGTCCTTTTTGGACCACTTTTGAGTATCACCGACAGTGGTGAACCTCCTCCATGAGCATTTTATGTTTGAATATTAGGGGCTTGAACAACTCTATAAACATGAAGATGCTATATCTTTCTTTAAAAAAATCCAGCCAATCATTGTTTGATTGGTGGAAACAAAAATACAACGGAAGAATTTTGAGAAAATTTACAACATGATGTTCCTTAATTGGGGACATTACATTAATAATGAGTATCACACTCGGTGGAAGGATTATGTTTTGTTGTAATAAAGTTGACTATGGAATTACTATCGTGGAATAGCTAGCACAACATGTCCATACTAGGATTCATCAGTTTAAATAGGTAAGGTATTCTACCTAACCTATGTTTGTGGATTCAACAAGGACTCATTGAGACAACCTCTTTGGAAAATTTTAAAAGGTATTGGAAAGGAAATGTCAAACCCTTGGCTAGTGATGGGATATTTTAATAATGTCTTAGGCCCTAAGGAGATGATAGGAGTTTTGACGGTCACAACAAATAATATTAGGGACTTTAAAGACTGTGTACTTCAATATGAGATCAATGATATTGTGCCTACGAGGGCATTTTTTTACATGGTCAAACAAACAATATGATGGAAACAGGGTGTATTCTAAAATTGATAGATGCTTAATTAATTTAGAATGGACGATATACATGTCTGTCTAAGATGAATTTCTTCCAGAGGGTAAGAAGACTCAGGTATAACTCTTTATCTATCTTGGGTTTGGATTCTAAGTCATTCCGAACCTTATAGAAACTTCTATATGAGTTTTCGTTCGTTCTAACCCACTCGTAAAGCACGTTCTTGCATATCTCTCATAACCGTGCCTCTTACTCACTCGGACATCACTTAGAACTATCATGTGAACAAATAATTTCTCTATCTTCTTATCTCGAGCACTAACTTCTTGTTTCAAGTTAAAATGAATTACATCGTTAATTCTATGTTTAATGTCAATTTATTTACGGAGAATTATTGGTTAGATCAAATTCATGTACCCTAATATTTTGTTCTTTCTAACTTGCTCATTTAAGGATTGACTCAAGATGGAATATGAACCTAATGGATATTAGACTCAGAATATTTCACTCTTTTTGACCAAAGATAATTAAGTGCTTAATTACTCGATTTAATTATTATCTCGTGCCTAATCTTGGACCAAAGTATTTTTTACTTTGAGTACCAATGTGTTTTTCTTTTGTAGGTTATTCAAACAAGCCTAATCTACTTTTGAAATACAAAAGCAACCGATTTCTAGCCGTTAAACACCAGCAGAAAGAAAACATCTACTTCGGACATGGCTCGGACACCGTGTCGAGTTGTTTGTTTCCAAAATTGGAAAACCGCAACTTTGAGTCTAACGGTTGTTTCCACCTCAGTTTTCAATCACTACCAGATGATTGGACCATCTTCTAAAGCCACGAGACGTTGCACAATGTTCACATCCCAACGGATCTTTTCTAAGTGACTTAGAATAGTCGTTACAATGGCTAGTGAAGATCACAAGTTCGTAACCGGACTCAACGGTCATTCCGCCTGGATGCTTATAAATAGAAGCCAATTTGCAAGCCTTGAAGGTTGTTGCTGAACATATTGTATAACACTTACTCAATGCATTCTTGCTCAATCTTCTACTTACAACTCCAAATATGTAATTCTTACTTTCCGAGTTGTAACGAACGTGTCGTAATCACTTACATTCTTTTCTTACCTTCTTTGTAAGTCCCTTGACTAAGTTGTAAGGATTAACTCAACGTAGTTGTCTCTAACTCGTAAGGATTAACTTAGCCGGAAGTACTAGATCGGATAAGGGAACTTCGAGTTTAGGATAAACTTGTAAAGGAATTATCTAAGGGAGCAATTCGGTTAGAGTCAGTCATTTGTAATTGAAGATTTAATTAGTGGATTTGACTTGATGCTTGGATTAGCACTCGTCGGTGGTTTTCCGGCCCAGGAGGGTTTCCACGTACTTCGTTTGTCTATCTTTCCGAGTCCAATCTAAACTTAGAATCTACTTCGCTCACTTTTGTGCAAAAAGATTTTGATTTTATTTAAAATCTTCTATCACCCTATTCACCCCCTAGGGTGACTTAATCTCTCCAAGAGCAAACCTTAAGGGTATTTTGAGATCATTCTCCCGTTCTTTTTTCTTTTACGAACATAAAATCAACAGAGAGCGGTTTAGATCATGTAATATGTGGGTGAATCACCTTAACTTTAAATACATGCTCACAAATGCACTAAATACAAGGGTAGAAAGGTCCAAAATGTTCCAACTATTGCAGAAATTCAAGAAAGTTAAACAACTTAAGAAGCTAAATAGATCCAAATTTTATAATGTTTATTCTTAAAGAGAAATTTTGAAGACAAACCTAGAAGATCTTCAAGTAAGACTACATGTTGAGCCCACTATGAATCTCTTCACGACATGGAAGCCCGACTTAGGGAGGAATACAATGGGTCTTAAACAATTCGTCAGTTTGATTCAACAACAAAGCAAGCAAGATTGACAGCTTGGGGGGTCAATGTATAAGAGTTTTCTTTTCTTCTATCAACCAAAGGAAACAATCAAACCATGTTTATTCCCTTACTGAAGGGGACTAGAGATAGAAAGGAGGGAAGAGGTAAATGATCATCGTTTGCAGTACTTATTTAACATTCTTAGTCAAGGGGTTGAGTATAGAACCTCCTACCCAGAGGAGATATTCCAATATGGTTATGTTCTAAGTTTAGAACAATAGATAACCCTATGCAAACCCTTTACTCACACATAAGTCAAGTGTGCCCTATTTAGTATTCCCGATATGAAGTTACCAAGCCCCGATGGCTATAACGGTGACTTCTACAAAAATGTTGGGACCTGTAGACACCTAAAAAGTGTCGTTCTTATCTTTTAATTATTTTATTTATTTCGTTAACCCAATGATGAAAACCCATTCTCATTTGCGAGCTCGAGTCGAGATTGGATTAAAGTAGAGTGGCGAAAGCAAGTTTATCTTACAAAAAGCCAACCAGCCACAAAATAGCTAGTTTGCTTTTCCATGGGCCGAGTCCAGTCCATATTCATTTAGTTTCGGATGATCTAACAAAGTTTGGGCTCCCAAGCCTTCCCCCAAACTAGTGCTAGTCCTCGAATTTGCTAAACACAACACTTCGTTCTTTTTAGCATCCAAAAGCGACACCCTTCCTTCTTTTTAGCGTCCAAAAGTGGCGCATTTTCCCATAGCTCAAATTAGGTTATTTGGATACTAGCTCCGACCCGTGGACTCCTCTAAACGGTGTCTTTTTAGTAAGTCTATCTTACTAGTTTTTTCTTTATCATTTCCGAGTATTTTTAGGCTCAGCCTATCTCTTAGCCGATGGCTGGAGGTTAATGTTAGGGTTTCCTTAACCGTAAAATTTTCTATAAATAGAGGGTCTCTCCCTTATTTGACACACCAATTTCAGTTGGAAAAATCCCCTATTTATGTTGAAATTCTCTATTACTTTTCTTTCTACTCTTACTCTCTTTCTCTATCCAAATCTCCTTTTCTAAACTTACACAAAAAGCCTATTTCCGCCTCTTTTTTGACATTGCCTAACCATTACTCGCCAAGGTCTTGTCGGATCCAAGTTTGGCAGGTGGGTCAACCTCGGAGCGCATTTTCAACCTTGTTGTAGTTTGTATTTAAGTTTTATCTAATTTCAGCCTTTTAATTCCTTTCCATATTTTGGTTTGAGATGTAATCACTTTACTTTTCCACCTCGCACGATGTCATTTATTTATTGCTTTCTTTTATCACTTTATTTTATTTCTTTTTTATCGCTTTCTCATTACTTTCATTTATCGCTTTTAATCATGCCTTGATTGTTTGTAGTTTCTGCATTTCATATGTTGGTTGCCTGTTTTTATTAACATAATTTAGACTCACATTTTCAATTAGTAGAGGTCGTCTGTTGACGAAAAGAGTGAGGATATTCTCTTCTCATTTTGTACCATAACCCCTAAACACCGAATCATTGGTTTTTGACCAACAAAGTCCTTTTTGAAAATCTTTTCTAAATTCTGAGTTTTTGTCCCTTCGATTGTCCATTCAGTAATCTCGGAATTAGAAAAGTGCTATTTTATTTTTGTTAATTTTTATTTCAAAACCGAATGGCGACTCCTTCTTTTTAACCTTTTTATTTAGAAAGTACATCTTGGGGGTTTTTTATAGATTTGGTTAAAATTAAGGGAAGCTGGTTGACGACTTAAAGCCATGCTTGGGCAATAGCTCCAAGTGGGCCAGCCCTAGCCCCCAACTCTTACCCGAGTTTAACTTCGGCCTAGGCAGTTGTGACTCGCTCGGTCCAAGTAGCTTTACGACAACATTTCCTTTTGCTTCTAATGTTTCTGTTTAAAAGAGTACCTTGAGACTTCTAAAACTATTTTCGAAAATAAAATAAATTCATAAAACCGCCAATCAATCTTTTTTCAAAA
This sequence comes from Talinum fruticosum, assembly GCA_021018815.1. Taxonomy (NCBI): domain Eukaryota; kingdom Viridiplantae; phylum Streptophyta; class Magnoliopsida; order Caryophyllales; family Talinaceae; genus Talinum; species Talinum fruticosum. The sequence continues at coordinate 3,054,750 of JAITYX010000018.1, forward strand.
TCTCTTTCAAAAGCCTTATTTAAAAATTATCTTGATAAGTGGCCTACCCTCGCGTGAAAGCCGACATTCGTGGGAAGGCGCGAACTTTTTCCTAATGGGAACAAGTTATGGCTCCTATAGTGACGACTCCACTAGGGATAACTTATCAAGAGGGCGAGACTTAAAAATTAGGTTTGCGTTTGTTTATTACATTTGTATTAGCCATTTTTGCATTGTTTTCGACAACTTTGAACGTAGATGTTTTTGAATCTTATAGGATTCAACCTTAAATACCTTTTTTCGGGGTGGTCGAATCATTATCTTGGTGGGTCTACTCGAGTTAACATTAACGTGTGATTACTTTTTCACTCATAGCAAGCATCCTTGATTCTTGATCGAGTGGTACTGATTGTTCAAGTCCCACTATGCATCCCATATGAGACAAAATTTTCAGACCATGAGTCACCATGTTTATTTGACCTAGAAATCTTTGTGAATATAGAACTTCTACGGTTTTAGTCGGAATTTCATTTGGATGCTTGAATGTATGTGGTTGCTTTTATTATTTAATCCCTCTTCTTGAGCCTTTAGCTTAGAAGTTTAGCCAGGATCGATCCAATAATTCTTGCATGGGTGCAAAATAAAAATATAATAAAACTTTTGAGTCGGTCCACTTTTGTGCATTTTAGCCAAAGTCAACTGTTTTCCTTTCTTCCCTTTTAGGTTGGTTAGTAACTCGCATTTTCCGAGCAAAAAGTTTTCCCTTAGAGATCGGTCCACTCATTTCCTTATCTTAGTAAAAAAAAAAAGTGGATGAAGTCCAGGTAGGCTCTAGGCCAGCGTCGGCCCGGCCAGTTCATTCCTTTAGGTCGAATCCTGCAGCTAGGACCCATTTTTTGTTTTAGTCGTTCTAGGCCTACTCTAGTTTCTACATTTGTTTTGCATTTAGCCGAAATAAATAAAATCATCTAAATTAAGGTAAGTTCATTTATTTTTATTTTGCATTAGAAAAAAAATCATCTCAATTAAGGTGAGTCCATTCATTACATTTTTTACGGTTAGTCAAAAATGTCATCTCATTTAAGCTGAGTTCATTTTATTTTTGAATTAGACAAAAAATAATAGAATTCTTTTCCATTTAGGACAGTCCATTTTTGCATATGTTTAGTTAGAAAAAAAATGCATTCATTTTTCTCTTAAGAATCATCTTTTTGCATTTTATTGGACTATATTTTTATGTGCATCCAAAAAAAGCATATAAATTTCCTTTCTTTTTGATTAGTCTTTCCTCTAGTCTAGCACTTGAGTCTTTTCTACCCAAAGCTTGTTTCATCAAGCCAATTCTAAGCAAACTGCTGTTTAGGGCCACGGGATAGGGAAGCCTTATGCAAATGGGTATCGTCAAAATTCAAGTACTAGATGGTTAGAGTGATTGGGTAAAGAGCCGATTTCCACACCAAAATGTTCAACTCCAATACGTCCAACGCACTCAACACTTGTAAGTTCTGCACCAATTCGATCAACAACGATACATCATTAGTAGATAGTACCTAAACACAACTCCTCTCCAATGGTCGATGAACCACAACCGTCTCCTATTGTTTCCTTAATCAACGAATATGCTGCAAAAATGGAAGATAGAATTGAGGCTCAGGAGAAAAAGATTGAATCAATAAGTAAAACCCTTGATCTTATACTTGAAACTCGAAGAAGAAGAATAACGATGGGGAAAGAAAAGATTGGGAAGTAAAAGAAGATGAGGAAGAAAACCCAAAACCTCCATCCGATCCACAATTAGATCAGATAGAAAAATGTTATGTGAGTCCTCTATATTTAAAAGCCACTATTATGACCTCACGGGAGACTATTCAATCCCCGAAGGAAAACTACCTCCAATGTTGACTATGCCCGACATTAAATTCTACGGTTTAGAAAATCCTCTCCATCATGTATAGAATTTTATAGGAGTAATGACTCGAAATGGTACCCAAAGACAAATACCGTGTCATCTTTCCATGGATGTTTGATAAGAACGTCATGAAATGGTATAATTCCATTGACCCACACAAGGTCACAAATTGAACAGATCTTTGTAAGAAGTTTCTACATTAATACTCCTATAACACTGACCTACTTATTACTCTTCAGGACTTGGAATTAATCAAAAAGAAAGATAAGGAAAGTTTCACCGACTTCCTCACTCGCTGGAGGAAAAAGACCGCCCTTCGGTGGACAGACCTTCCAAAAAGGATCAAGTAAAGATCACCGTTAAGAATCCGTGACCACCTTATAACCCACATTTGAAGTCATTGCCTATCATGGGTGATGACTCGAGAATGACTCGACCTTAACCTTTGTGAACTAAAATCAAAGGTTCATGTATACTATCCTCTCTGTACATATTTCAAATTCAAGTCATTCATCTAAAGTTATGATTAATCGAGATGCATCCTAAAAAGAAATTCACAAAACTAAGTCATATGTTATAGAAATCATCAAATTCAATGTGACTTACCCGTGATTGACCCTAAGACTTATGCTATAAAATAAAATATTTTATATTCTTAGACTCATTTCTAATTTAGAGGGTAGAAGCTTATTCAATCATCAAACTCAATCTCACTAACTCGCTTAGTTCTCGTTGACCGACCTACTCAACCAGACTCAATCATTAAGTTTGCCAAAGTTTTTTAATCTTTATCATTTTAATTTTATCATGGAAATCATCATAAAATGACTTCGAATTAGATATGTTAATCATTCATTACCTATAATATATTACGTTGTAATTTGCTTGTTTATGTGTAATTGGAAAATGTCTTAATAAGTCATGAGCTCATTAATTTTAAATATATTGCATAAATTTATATGAGTTTGGACATGTCTGGAAATTGAATATATTGAATATTAGACTTGATAAATTCCAAATTAATGGATTAAGAATAATTGGTCTTAAACGCTTTACTTAGACTAATCGCTAATCTAATTATGGACCAAAGTTTAATACTTTGAGAACCATTCTCTACATTGTTTTTACATGCTTTTCTAAAGTTAATTATTTTAAAGAAAATAAAAAGAAGGCTTCATAATTATCATTGAAGTCTCGTTGAACGTAAAGCCGTAAAGCTAGGAATTGCACGTGAACTTACTAATGGATATGTTTGTTACTTGTTTTTGATAAAATATTATTTCTAATTCAAACAATCTCTTCTACATAAAAATTCAATTTACTAGAGTTCGTAAAAGATTTCATGGAAGCTAAGACCGAGATACAACAACTATTTTAAGAAGGTCCAAAAACTAAGCCCTTAGACTATCCGTTATAACGGCTAGCTAATTTAGTCTCGAAGCTCCAGCTAAAAGATGTTAAACACTCAATTATTGCTTCTCCAAGGTAGAATATATAAGGATTCCTTATGTAGGAACCACGACCCATCGCCGGTTAGGGGGACCCAGTCGGACCGCGTTTCCCCATGGAAAGCGGCGTCGAATTTTTTAATTTTTGATTTAGGTGATGTGAGTCTCTTATTAAGTTGATTTTAGAATAAGATTTTGAAATGATTTAGAAAAAAATTTGATTGGCGATTTTATTAACTATTTTCATTTTCAAAATTAATTTTAGAGAAGTCTTATGATGTTATTTAAAACAACAAAAGAATTAGGAATTTAATTAAGTCAATGTACTACAAGGCTACTGGGCTCGGCGGTGAAAACTATCTAGGCCAGGAGCTATGCTCGGTCACCAACCGAGCCAGGCTGTCGCCTGATTTAATTGGTGACCTGTACCGGCTACCTGGCATGGATCGAGTAATCGGTTTCGGTCAAATAGCTTAAGTCTGCTAAAATGACCTATTTTTTCCATTTTGTTACCTAAAACACCGAGAGATAATTTTGAGAAATAAAAGTTAAAAATAAAGGAGTCGCCACTCAATTATGGGAAATAAGAACTAAGAAAAATAAAAGAAATACTTTTCTAAATTAAACATAAAAAACTCAAATAAAAAAAAATTAGAAAAGGCTCCTCATTTTGCATATGTTCGGGGTGAAGGTGCGAAATAAGGAGGATTGCTCTTCATTTCGCATGTCAATAGAAGGCCTCTACTAAACTAAATTGTGATTTAAAATTACGTTAAATTAAATAGGCCACCAACATGTTGATTACTGAATTTAAACACTCAAATCATGTCTTAAAAGCGATAAATAAAAGTAATAAAGAAAGTAGTAAATAAAGCGATTAAAAAAGCATAAAATAAATAAAAATTATGTTCCATGAATACGATACAACTTTAATAGCCAATATAAAAGCGACCAAAATACAATAATTAAATAAAACTGTAAAAAACTCAAAAGATGGATTGCACCCTTAGGTTGACCCAGCTGTTGGACTTGAGCAACGAGCGGACTTCGACAACATCATAGTAAAGGAACGACACAAAATGGTGAAAAGGTTGCTTTTTGTGAGAAGTTTAGGAGAGGTTTTCGAGTGAAATGAGAGAGAAATGAAGAGAATTCAGTGTGAGAGAGAGTAAGAGAGAGAGAGAGAGAGAGAGATTTTCAGTAATGGGGGCTTTCCAGTTGAAAATGGTGTAGGCAATGAGGTAGGGAGTACAACCCCATTTATAGTAAATTTTAGGGTCCAAAGTAGCCCTAAAATTGCTTCCAGCCATCAAGTTCGGATTGAATTGAGCTTAAAATTATTGGAAAAGGATAAAGTAAAAAATGGATATTCGCTTTGGCCAAAATGACGTTGTTCTAAGAGTCCCGGAAACCGGAGTCGGTCAAACATCATCATATGTACGTCCGGATGCGCGTGACGCGTTTAGCCGCTGAAACTTAGTGAAACGCTGCGTTTAAGCACGCCCGGCCACCGACCCCTATTCGGATCCTGGTATGGGAGTTCGAACTTGCCATGGGTTCGCCGAAAAAAGGTTTATGGGCCTCTCCAAGCGAAAATGGGTTATTTTTGTGGTGCTGAATGCTTTTTGTGGTTCACTAGCTTTCATCACGTTGTTTTCACTCCGATTATGACCCGAGTTTGCAAACGGGATGGGGGTTCATCATCGGGTTAACAAAAATAAATAACATAAATAAAAAGATAAAGACGACACGATTTCAATGTCAATAGTTAGCCCTTACTTTGATCGAGTCTTAAAGACGAAGGGTTAAAGTAGACACTAAAAGGTACTTATCTCATTTATCCGGCATCACTTCGAATGCCGATCATTTTAAGAGGTTCGGAATTAGCCATTTCTTAACCTCGACCATGACGAATTGGGGCTTGGGCTTGATCGCGACATGTGTTCCGAAATCCGGTTAGGAAAACTCCCGAGTTTGGCTTGATCAAAGTCCTGAAGCTCGGTGATATGCTGAAACTTAATCGTTTCGTAATATGAAGTTTGGCTAAATAATTCATGTTGTACTAACATTCTGTCAGTAAATAATCAAATGTACGAAAGTTCGATATTTTACCTGAATAATTTAGTCAAAAGAGACCGATAAGAAAACTGGAAAAAGCTGAAGTAGTGGGCCCCATGAGTCCACTTGTTTGCATGGACAAGCGAAGATGCCGGCCACACTTTTGGGAATTGGTGTTGGTTGCGAGGCCGGGCCTCCCGATGCTTGCTGCAAACGATCCGAATATGCCAGTCCTTGGGGATCGGTGTCGGTCGGCTTTTTGCATAGAACCGGCGGGGAATGTGCTATCAGCCCAGCCAGTAAATGGCTTCAATTTTTGCTTTATTTTTGTCATGTAGTCGGTTGTGCTTATAAAAGGAGGGGCTTGAAAGCTCATTTTGCATATCTTCATAACTCCTCTTAATTCTTCCTTTTGTTTGTGCTTAAGCTTGCTCTTCTTAATTTTTAAGAAAACTAGTGCGGTTTTCTTAAAAATCCTCAAAACATGTCTCGAAAATGTCCTCATCCCAAGAGAAGAACAAGGCCCGAGAGCTTGACTCAAGATTTATCCATGGAAAAGAATGGCGTCCTTTGCCATGAATGGAATTCGAGTGACCTCTTAGTAGAGGCCGGAAGCCATGTTTCTTCGTTGGCGATCTCTAATACGCTAATTGTCTTTAACTTGAAAATTTTTTCTATTTAATACTAGTGTGACATTTAGTTAAGACTCTATCTTCTTGTTCTTTGTAGGGGGACACCATTAGCAGTAATGGTCCATCAAGAAGTTCTTTGACATCTTAAGAGAATGAGTGTTAGCTTGTCATACAAAAACAAATTAACCCACTACTAAGGCTGATAATTAACAATATAGCATATATTAGTAGGGATCAAATCCATGGGAAAAGATATAATAATATGTAAGTGTTAATCTAACTAAATTTACTACTTTAAAACAAAATAGAAAATGTAAATTAGAAAATTAATAACTAAAATCACAAAAAAATTATCTAACAACCTAAATAAATAATATAGATAGAAGATAAAAATTCTAATAACTCAGAAATATTTTTATATTATTTTACAATATATAAAACAGAAAACCAAAACAATAAAATAAACATAATCTAAAATAGAAAATTAAATAAGTAAAAATCTGCATTAATCTAACTACAAAAATAAATAGTAAAATTAACTAGAATATTAAAACTAATTTTCTAGACCTAAATAAATCCTAAAAATATAAAACCAAAATTAAAAACCTAATTTATGAATTTATTTAACTAAAAACCTACAGTAATTATATTCAAGAATTAAATCTAAAAAATTATCAAATCAATTCCAAAATTTCTAAAATTTAAGCACAACAAACGAGGACTCTATATAAACCCTAAAATAATAAAAAAACTATGTTTAACCTAATTTCTAACAAATTGACTTAAAATAATATAAACTGATTAAAAAATAATGTGAAAATAAAAATATACCAAAATATCAAAATTAAATTAATCTCGGATTACTAAAACTAACCTAAAATACTATTCTTTTGGGAGGAATAAACGAAATTAATATTAAAAGACTACAAATTGCAAATAAAATTAACTAACTAAAGCAAACTACTAAAAAGCAAATAAATACTTATCAAAGATAGCAAATTTATAAAAAGTACTTAGTATAATATATATGAACCATGCAAATTAATATTTATCATTAGCACATAAATTGATCTAGATACAAGATAAACTGTAGAAGACAACCACTAACGGATCATCCCTATTTTTCCTTAGCTATTAGTTTACTTAGGCCCAGCCCACGAAGAATGTGACCTCCTAACCTTAAGTTAGGAGTGCGAGTGCCCATGAAGGAATTGGTCTTTGCACGACCTTTCGATTCCCGAAGGTTCGAAAGTGTGTGAGTCTCGCTAGGGAACATCCCACGAAGAACGCGAGCCCCCAACCTTCCGTTAGGAGTGCAAGTGTCCATGACGGAATAGGTCTTTGTGCGACATTTCAGCTCCCTAAGGCTTGAAAGTGCTTAAGAGATAGTTTCTCGAAGGGTACTCCTTTATGGAATTAGGAACACGATTTTTGGCTCGCGAAGGCCAAGTTGTCGCCGAGTGTAAATTGACTCGAACCTCGAAGGATAGCCCCTTGTGTGGGTAGAGATACGACTTATTAATCCTCGGAGGCCAAGTCGTTGTTTGACGAGCGTTCGGAGTTTGCCCGTTTTGTCGCTACGATTCTTGCGAAATTGTGTGATTTTTATTTGATTTTTTTAAGACCCCCAAACCCGACCCCTCCTACCGACCCACGGGACCGACTGCTCACCCCGAACGCTAACCCCGTCCGCTAGCGCCCCTCCCTCGCGCTCTCACCTCCTTGGCCAAGCTCTCTCTCGCGTCCGCTCGCCCCCTCTCAATGGGCCCGCCCTCCCTCTCGGCCTACCCTCTCTCCCTCTTGGTTCCCACTTTCTCCGCGGCTTACTCTCCCTCCGGGTTCGGCTTCTCTCTCGACCTAGTCTTCTCTCTCTCTCCCAGCCCAACCTTCAAACCTTTCTTACTCACACTCCCGCCTCTATCTCCACTAACTACTACTGCGCTTCCCGGCTCGCTGCCCTAGCCAATGCCGAACCCAGGTAACTCCTCCTCTCCTCGCTCGCTCGCCACCACTCGACGCCCCTCTCCCAGCACCGACCCCTCCCCGACCCCGAAGCCGACTCCCTCTCCCCGGGTCCCCCTCCCTCACACTCTCGCGTACTCCCCTCTCGGCCCCACATGTTTTCAACGCTGTTAAGCCCTCCACGAGTGCACCGGCTAGCCCCCACCCCCCGGACTGAGCCCTAGGACCGACCTCCGGAGCGGAGCGCTCACCGGACCCCGGAGCCGAGCACTCACCCTCACTCTCTCGGCCTCTCTCGCGTACTCTCTCTCTCGCCGCTTACTCGTTTCGCTCTCGCTCGACTGTACCTCCGGACTCCCAACCCAGCTGCTCCCGACCCCGAGCACCGACACCCGGACACTGAGTCCTCCAACCGAGTCTTCCCCGCTCACGCAGATGAAGACTTAGACACTCGCTCAATACTTTTCCGAGTTATATAAAAGGAATCGGGTATAACAATTTCATACTTATAGAGTTTTGATTCCAAGGCATTCTCTGCATCTCGAAACTTATTTGAGTAAAATAGTATATTCTCTAAGTGACACAGCTCTTACTTATTATATTAATTGCTTATCTATAAGCGACTCGAAAACCGGTTCTTTGTTCCGAGTCCAGCTTCACTCGGATTAATCGCAGATTGAATATACCGAGTGTTTCGTCTTTTCTCACTCGGAATCCGACTTGTGGTTATAAGTCCTATCTTGTTGTAGTCGGTATTCTTAGCTTATTTCATGCTTAGTCTATATCAAGTTAATCCTCTCCGATATTCTTTATTGAACTTGATTCTTCGCTTAGACTAAGTCGGATGGAATTCCGAGTATCATGGATATTGGACTCGGAAAATTCCATTTCATTTCGACTCGGATAATCGGTTGGTTTATTTATCGTAATTATTTTATTATCTATGTCTAATCTTGGGCCAAAGTATTTTATACTTTGAGAACCAAAATTGATTTACTTTTGTAGGTTATTTAATCGAGGATACACTTTTCAAACTACAAAAGTAACCGAGCTCGTAACGTTAAATCACCAGCAGACATAGCTCTTCACCTTCTCTCGCTCCAGTCCCAGTAGATTGTGTCGGGGTTGTCTGTTTCCAAATCTGGAAAACTGGAACGCCAAGCTTAACGGTGGTTTCTACCTTATCTTTCAAGACACCGCTAATGGTTTTGGGACTTCTAAGAAAGTTAAACCGTTGTTCAACGTTCATATTACAACGGATACTTTCGAGTGACTCGAAAGCTTCTATCAACGGTCACGAGAGGACTCTCGGTCAGCGAGATGAAGATAACGGCTACTCTGCCTGGTCATCTATAAATAGAAGCCATCTCACAAGACTTGAAGATTGCCGAATCTATTGTTAATACACATACTTGAGAAAAGTCATTGTATTTTACTTTCAATCTTCTACTTACAACTCCCACTCTGTAATTCATTACTTTCGAGTTGTAAGGTCTTGTACTCGATGACAAACTCTTTCTTACATTCTTTGTAGGGTCCCTTGACTAAGCTGTAAGGGTTAACTCGGCTTAGTTGTCCCTAGCTGTAAGGGTTATCTCGGTTAGGAAGTACTAGATCGGATAAGGGAATTTCGAGTCTAGGAAAACTCGTATAGAGTTGTCTAAGGGAGCAACTCGGGTTCGATCAGTTCACGGTATTTTGTGGACTCAAAATAGTGAATTTGACTTCCTGTCTGGATTGACACGGTCCGTGGTTTTCTCGCCCCAGGAGGGTTTCCACGTAAAATCTAAGTGTAATCATTCTCGGTTCATTCTAGACTCGCAGCGGCTTTATCGCTTCTTGTTCTTTCCGATTGATCTCCTTCGAGTCCAATCTTTTCGACCCTGTTGATAGACTCGGAATCTGTTTTCATCTCTATTCTGCGCAAAAGAGCTTGATTCCAAAAAGAATTTTCTATCACCCTATTCACCCCCTCTAGGGTGACTCGAGACTCTCCCGAGCAAACCTTCAGCAGACTCTCTCTCTCATGCTCTCTCGCTCGCGAACCCCTCCTCGTCACCTCTCCGCTCGGACCCGGCTCCCTCCCAGAGTCGACCCCTCCCCTCCCATCGAGACCGATCCCTCGTACCGAGTCCTCCCCCTCACTCTCTCGCCCTCTCGCTCGCGCTCTCTCGACTTCTCACTGCGCACACCTTCTCTCTCGGCCTCCCACTCGGACCCAGCTGCTCCCTCCCCAAGCCGACCTCTCGCCCCGACCCCGACCCCCAAGACCAACCCCTCAACCCGAGTCCTCCCCCTCACTCTCTCACTCTCTCACTCTCTTGTACCCGCATACTCTCTCTCGCTCTCTCGCTCGCGTTCTCACTCGGACCCAGCTGCCCCCTCCCGGATCGACCCCTCCCCAGACCCCCAAACGAACCCCCAAACCCGACCCCTAACCCCGAGCCCTCCCCGAACCCTAACCCTACCGAGACCCCCAAAACATCCAAAACTCACAAAACCCTAACCCTAACCCTAACCCTAACCCTAATCCTAATTTTTTTTCATTTTTTATTTAATTTTTGCTTGAGCAGGAAATCGGAATTTGTTAATTCGAATTTTGAATTTTGAATTTTTAAATTCGGTCTTGTGCGAGGAGACAGATCGACTTCGGCTGATTCGACCGATCAGGGAGTGAGCTCTATATAACCCGCCTCCTAGTGCTCTTTTTGATTACCCACAAAATAAATCTCAAAGTGAGAGAGAGCACTTGGAAGGAGCCTTCAAGCTAGATTCGGGCATTCATCATCTTTATTGAATTTTTGAGGTATATCTTCGAATTATCCTCTTGTAGTTTGAATATTCAAGTAAATGCATGCCTTACAATAATGGGTAGATCCAAGGAAACCATTGCGAACCATCATGATAGTTTGTCGAGCAATTGTGCTTCGGGTAGAGACTTGTCGTGCCCTGTAGATGGGTGTTGTAGTGATGGCGTTGTAGATAGGGAGTCTCTAGGAGTTGTTGCGTTTGCTAACTTAGAGGTTTCCGCGAACCTCGATAGTCCTCCTGGGGCTGCTCCTCATGAGCTAGTTGTGGCTAGTCGTGCGTCGTGGCGGCAAGTTCATGAGCCTAGCGAGTTGCGAAGGCCATCCCCTCGGCCGCGTCGCCCGCAACTTCAGATTCCTTTTATGAAAGATCCCCACTCCTAGCCTCAATAGTTATTCTCGGGAGGTTTTTTACCGTTGGGAGGTTAAGAGGAGTCATGGTCTCCGAGGACAAGTGACATTTACGGGTTGCACCTTGCGGGATTCCGGTAGCGGGGTTATGGCTAGGCTTAAGTCTACCTGTCGGCTCAAGAATGTGGATGAGCTCGTGTGAGATGGGTATTCCGAGGTAATTCCCAATCCTTAGATATTTCGTTAGATGATGAGGCCACCTCTTCTTTTATGCCACTTAAGGGAGCGGATGACTTAGTCAAGTCGTTTCCGAAAAGGTTAGACCCTAGTGACTCGTCCAAGTTCTCACTTTATCGACCCGCACTTTTCGAGTGACATGGTACATGCCTCGGGGCTCTTTGGTCTTTATCGCATCACCGATAGTTATAGGATTTTGGTCCCGTTGGAGCGAGACACGGTTAAGTCCCCCTCCAGGGTGCCGCACTTTTTATAAAGCGGCGCTTGATAGTGGGGTGCGGTTTCCGCTCCATCCTTTAGTTGTATCAATATGCAATAAGTTCAACCTGGCCCCAGCCCAAATTATTCCCAATTCGTGGCACTCGCTCCGTTCGTTCATCGCCACTTGTGAAATAAAGGACCTCCTTTGTAACTTAGAAACATGCACCCTCCTCCACGACCTTCGAAGAGCACCTCGGTAGACGATGAACGAGGGTGGTATAGCTTTCCAAATAAGAGGGAATACATGACTCGCCTTGGGTAGGGCAACCTCAATCTATAAGTGGAAGTATGAGTTTCTCTTTGTAGAAAAGTTGGACGGGGAATGGGATGTCCTTATTTGGAATGAGGAGGAGGAAGTCATCAAGATGCCCGGTTCTCACCGCACGGTTTATCGTTCCGAGGTATACGCCATAGAGGAGTATTTTCGCACCCAAGAAGTACCCCATCCTATGAGGGCGGGAAAGAAAGAGAAGCTTCCTTCCAACCGGCTTCCCAAGAAGGAGTACTTCAAGAAAAACTTGTTCCTCATCGCCACTAGGTTGGCTCTCGATTCGAAACTTCCACAGGGTACTTATTCCACCTCATACTTGTTTTTGTTCATGTTTTAAACCGACTCGACTTTGGTTTGTTTTCTGCAGATCAAGCGAGGGCTCTCCTGTCCAAAGCCATGGTCGGGAACTCTTCGTGCGCACGGGGTAACCGGGATACGCACCCTTCCCCCAAGGCAAGGATATCGCAGAGAGAGGCAAGAAGGGGAAAGCCTCGGAGCCGCACCCTGCGGCTGTCGCTGTCCCGACGAGCGGTGTTGTCAAGGGGAGCAACAATAAGCCTCCCGTAGTAAGCCTTACGTTCTTTGTCATATCATTTGCGTTTACTCTTTGATTTCGAGCTAACATTGCCTCTTTACAACGAGCTTGTCTTCTTCCTGCCGAGAAGAGTCAAGCGGCGCCCGCTTCGATATCGGGATGGAGGGCTAGTTGGTGAGGGGATCGTCTACCTCGAGCAAACGCTCAAGGGATGCTTCGGACCTTTCCTCCCCAAGGGAACGCTTCCGACTCGAGGGGCAAGGAGATATGTCTAGGTCTCCAATCTCGTCGTTTCTTGAGTGCCGACCCGGATACCAAGGCTATCATGGCGAGTCACCTCCTGAAGGCATATGGTGACACTCCACGCAAGGATGTCGCTTCTCCGCCTCTCGCTGAGTCGATGATCGTGGCCGAGGTAAAGAGCAACCTTCTTTATACCTGTGTTTTCTTTACCTTTTGGGTTTTAATTCTTTTGTTTCGCAGGATCTTATCGGGGCCATGGAGGCTATAAAGTCCCGGCCTTCCTCCTCCGATCTTCAAAAGGAAGTATCTTCTCTTCGAGTTCCTTGAAGAAGCTCTCCAAGGAGAAGAAGGAGGAAGCAGTGCTATTTCCAAGGGAAATGAGCAAGCTAAAGGCTCGGCTAGGGGCTTCCTGTGGAGAGAGCTAGACTTGAAGATTCAACTGGAGGCCGCTGAAGGGAAAGAGCGAGATCTCGAGGCTCATATTGGAGCCGCTCGTGAGAAGGCGAGTAGATGGAGGTTGCGCTTCGAGTCTATGCAGGAGATTGATGCCGCAGCGAGGGATACATCTCTCGAAAGCTCCTTGTAGGCTGTCTCCCTAGCGCCGGGTGAGGAAGCGAAAAGGCTAGGGCAATGGCCGGCCTACGCCTTTGCCCTTTACTCGAGGCCTTCGCCTCCCGATCGATTCTCCGGCTGAGAGCACCCCCAAGGACGGTGAGATTCCCACCGAGGAGAGAGCCGATGGCCATGTCGGGGACGGCCCCGAGGACTAACTTCCCTTCTCCTTCCTTTTTCCTAACCCTTCGGGACTTATTTTGATGGCTTGCATGCCATGTATTTTTGAATGGCCTGCGTCATTGTATGACTTAATACTTTGCTACTTTGGATTCGTTTTGCTTTGAACTTTGATCTTCGATCGATCCTTGTTTGATGCTTGTTTGGATGCTTACTTGCCTCGTTGTTTCTTTTGGTTGTTGTCGATTTTTCTTGTCGTTTTTAGGTATATAATCATCTTTTTACTTTGGCAATTTTTGGCTGTCTTAGGGGATTGCATTAGCCCTGGTGTTGCCCCCAAAATCGGTATAAGCAAAACATACAATAATAGAAGTTAACAATGTAGTTGTCGTAGGGAGTAACAAGTAACCCCTACCCTTTCTTCTAACTTTAACAAAGTTAAGAAAATACAACGAGGGGACCGAGAGGTTGGGAGCGCTAGGGGTTCGTATTAGCCCCTATTCATGCCCCCAACTTAGGCAAAGGTAAAATATACGACGGAAGAGATCGAGAGTTTGGTTGCTCTAGGGGATCGTATTAGCCCCTATTCATGCTCTCAAAACCGACTTAAAATAAGACATAAGGCATAAAGTTACGGAAAATTTGCTCATTGTATTAAGATAGAGGATCGAAGTCCATTACAAAAGAGAGGAATGTGTGCCCCAGTTGAGCGCTTTCGGAAAAGTCGCGTCAATCGTAGCCGATTCCTTTACAACATTTTTGGGACTTGGGTTGGGTGGGTCTTTAAAGAAAGGCCCCCACGCCGGCCGATGAGCTTGTAGTGTTTACAAAATAAAGGTCCTTCCTAGTACTTAGATGAAGTACTTCTTTAAGTTGCTACTATGCCATGCTCCGGGAATGTCTGTTCCTTCGAGGGTCGCCAACCTATAGGTCCTTGGGCGGACTACCTCATGAATGATGTTTGGTCCTTCTTAGTTAGCCGTGAGCTTGCCGTGCTCCGCCGCCTTTCCTACGACTTTGTTTTTCCTTAGAACCAGGTCACCGACTTTAAGATCTCTTCCCTTCACCCTCCTGTTATAGGCTCTTGCCATTTTTAGTTTGGTTATGGCCTCATGGAGATAGCTATCTCCTCGAACCATCGGGAGTAAGTCAAGGGCCTCCGGAGGGCCCTATTGTTAGACTCCTCTTGAAAGGTTATGAGGCGGGGGTGTGAAGGGCTACTTCTACCGGTAGCACGGCTTCGGATCCATACACTAGCATGAAGGGTGTTTATCCGGTGGTCGACTTCTCTGTGGTCCTGATTGACCATAAGACAGCCAAGCAACTCCTCCGCCCATTTTCCTTTAGCATCGTCTAGCCTCTTCTTAATGCCGTTAAGTATGACCTTGTTGGCTGACTCGGCTTGGCCGTTGGTCCGGGGACGAGCCACAACCGTGAAGCGGGCTTAGCAACCATATTGGGTGAGGTAATCCCACACCTTATCGGTGTCGAATTGTCATCCGTTGTCAAATATCATCGCCACGGGGACGCCAAACCGAGTGATTATGCTCTTCTAGATGAACTTGCGCACTTCCTTTTCGGTGATCGAGGCTACGACTTCCGCCTCTATCCACTTAATGAAATAGTCCACATCTACGAACAAGTACTTGTGCTGACTCGTGGCTTTTGGAAATGGACCAAGGATATCCATCCCCCATTTTGTAAAAGGAAGGGGTGATCTGGATAGGAGTTAGCTCAGTAAGAGGGCGCTTTGGCACATGAGCGAATTTTTGGCATTTGTCATATCTCCTCATCAAGTTCATTGAATCTTCTCGTAAGGACGGCCAATAGTAGCCGGTCCGTAGAGCCTTTGCTGCCAGTACCCTTCCGCCTATGTGCGAGCTACACACTCCTTCATGAATCTCTTCGAGTATGTTCGACCCATTTCGGTGGTACACAACGAAGCAAGGGTTGGGAGTGCGCCTTCTTGTAGAGTGCTCCGTCATAGTAAACGAACCATTCCGCTCTCTTCTTGACATGCTCCACTTCTTTGTTGTCTTGTGGAAGTTCCCCTTTGATAGGTAGTTGATGAGGGGATCCATCCAAGTGTTGCTCCTATCTAGCCACATGGTTTCTTTGACATCGATACTTCTCTCTCCAAGTATCTCCCACTTGGATCTTTTTGGCTGCTCGTCGGTCGAGGAGCTGGTAAGTTTGGAGATGGCATCGGCTTGTCTATTCTCCGAGCGGGGTACATGTAGGATTTCAAAGTGTTGGAGTCATCCCGCCTCTTCTTTGACCTTTTGACGATACGCTATCATGTCCTCATCCCGTGCGTCGTATTCTCCATTTAGCCGGGAGACTACAAGTTGGGAATCGGAGTAGGTTTTACGGAGCTCGCTCCTGCCGCATAACGAGGTCTATGCCTCGCTAGGAGGGCCTCGTATTCTACCTCATTGTTGGAAGCTTTGAACATGAACTTGAGGGCGTTTCGTATCGTTCCCCGTTGGCAAAGTGCTCGACCAACCCCGCCCCACTCCCGTCTTTGGTTGCTCGAACCGTCTACGTAGAGGGTCCAAGATTCGTCTCCGGATGGTAGGGGTTGGTTCGGATGTGAGCATTCTGCTATGAAATCCGCCAATGCTTGTGCTTTGATAACTCTTTAGGGTTCGAACTCCGGGCCATACGGGGTCGGCTCAACGGCCCACTTCGAGTATTCTTCCCAAGCTTTCGAACTTTTGCAACACGTTCCTCGGGGCTGGTCGGTAAGGACCGTCACTTAGTGTGCCTCAAAGTAAGTCTGCAGCTTTCTACCGCCAAGAGGAGAGCGTATGCGAATTTCTTGATCACAGAGCTAGCGAAGCTCATCGCCGATGAGTGCATGGGCGACGTGGTACATAGGTATTTGCTCGTTCTTTCACTCCATGAGGAGGACTGCGCTTATTGCTTGATCCGAGACGACGAGGTAAATGAGTAGGGCCTCCCGGAATGGGACTCGGCGATTTTGAAAGTTGGGCCAGGTATGCTTTCTGTTGGGAGAATGTTTCTTCCGCTTCGAATCCCACTCAAACTTTGCTCTTTTCTTAAGAACTTTGAAGAAAGGCTGGCATTTATCTGCAGACCTTGACATAAATCGTCTTAGGGGGTTATGCACCCGTTAGCTTCGAACCTCCTTGATGGTCCTGGGGACTTCATATTGAGCACAGCTTGCACCTTTTCGGGATTTGCTTCTATGCCTCTATGGTTTATCGTGAAGCCTAGGAATTTCACAGCCTTGACTCCAAAGGTGCATTTTTGGGGTTCGGTTTCATCTCGTACCTTCATAGGACTTCAAACGTCCTCCGGAGGTTGGAAATGTGATCGATGTCCTGCTTGCTCTTGATGATCATGTCGTACATGTATACCTCCATAGTCTTTCCAATGAGGTGGGCAAAGATCATGTTGACCAACCTTTGATAAGTGGCTCCAGCGTTTTCCAGTCCGAAGGGCATCACATTGTAGCAATACAGCCCTTGGTCCGTGATGAAGGTTGTTCTTTCCTGGTCTTCTTTGCATAATGGTAGTTGATGGTATCCCGAGAAAACATCCATGAAACCGAGAAGGGTGTGGCTCGCCGTAGCATCAACGAGTTTGTTAATTTTTGGCAAAGGATAGTCTGTTTTGGGCACGCTTTGAAGGTTTGCTCGGGGAGAGTCCGAGTCACCCTAGAGGGGGTGAATAGGGTGATAGAAAATTCTTTGCGAAAACTCACTCTTTTGACAGTAAAAGAGGCAAAGACAGCTTACGAGTCTAAACACGAGGTCGAAAAGATTCAACTCGAAAGCAATAAATCAAAAGAAATAAGAGCGAGTTAGGGTCGTCCGAGTCTAGAATGAACTCGGAAAGAGAACACAGAGATTTTACATGGAAACCCTCCCGGGGCAAAAACCACGGCCCGTGTCAATCCAGCCACGAAGTCAAATCCACTATTTTGAGTCCACAAAATACCGTGAACTGATCGAACCCGAGTTGCTCCCTTGGACAACTCTATACAAGTTTTCCTAGACTCGAAGTTACCTTATCTCGATCTAGTACTTCCTAGCTGAGATAACCCTTACAGCTAGGGACAACTAAGCCGAGTTAACGTTTACAGCTTAGTCAAGGGACCTTACAAAGAATGTAAGAAGAGTTTGTAACTAAGTACAAGACCTTACAACTCGAGAGTAATGAATTACGGAATGGGAGTTGTAAGTAGAAGATTGAAAGTAAATACAATGACTTTTCTCAAGTATATGTATTAACAATAGATTCGGCTTTCTTCAAGTCTTGTGAAGTGGCTTCTATTTATAGATAACCAAGCAGAGTAGCCGTTATCTTTATCTCGCTAACCGAGAGTCCTCTCGTGACCATTGATAATGGCTTTTCGAGTCACTCGAAAGTATCCGTTGAAATATGGACGTTGGACAACGGTTTAACTCTCTTGGAAGTCCTAAAACCATCGGTTGTGTCTTGAAAAATGAGGTGGAAACCACCGTTAGGCTTAGCGTTCCAGTTTTCCGGATATAGAAGCGAGCGACTTCGACACAATCTTCCGGGACTAAAGCAGGGAGGTGAAAAGGCATATCTCGCTGGTGATTTGACGTTCGAAGCCGGCAGACTTTTGTAGTTTGAAAAAGGTGTATCCTCGAATGAATAACCTACAAAAGTAAATCAATTTTGGTCCTCAAAGTATAAAATACTTCGGTCCGAAGTTAGACACGAGATAATAAAATAATTATGATAATTACGCAATTGATTATCCGAGTCGAAAAGAAATGGAATTTTCACGAGTCTAATATCCATGATACTCGGAATTCCATCCGACTTAGTCTAAGCAATAGAGCAAGTTTTATAAAGAATATCGAGTGAGAAAAACTTGAGATAGACTAAGCATGAAATGAACTACGAATGCCGACTATGCAAACAATAGAGCCGATAACCGAAGTCGGATTCGAGTGAGAAACAGCGGAATACTGGTATATTCAAAATGCGATTAATCGAGTGGGAGTGGACTCGGAATAAAGAACCGAGTTTTCGAGTCGCTAACCGAAAGCGATAAAAGAGATAAGTGAGGGCCGAATCACTTAGAGAAAATACTATTTTACTCAAGTAAGTTTCTAAGACACGAGAGAATGCCTTGGAATCAAAACTCTATATGTATAGAATCGTTATACCCGATTCCTTTTGCATGACTCGGAAGAATATTGAGCAGAGTGTCCGAGTCTTCACGCTTTGTTGAGGTTAGTGAAGTCGACGCACATTCTCCATGTATCGTTCGACTTTTTCACCAAGACGACATTGGCGATCTACTCGGGGTATTGGCATTCCTGGATGAAGCCTCGCCTCAAGTAGCTTTTTGACCTCTTCGGCTACCGTTGTGCTACGTTACGCCCCCGAGATGTCTTCGGTTTTGGATGATGCGTTTGTAAGATGGGTCGACATTCAAGTTGTGCTTGATGACCTTAGGGCTCAACCCGGGCATCTCTTTGGGTCCAAAGGCGAAGACATCTTTGTACTCTCTTAAGAGTCGGACAAGACCGTCTTTGATCCCTTTGCAGAGGCTCCTGCCAACTTGTACGGAACGATTGGGGCAAGTTTCCTCTAAAGGGATGAGTTCGACTTCTTCGAAGATGTAGGTCGGTCCCCGCCATGGTCTTCGGTGGTGGCGAAGCACACCATCATAGTTTCGAGGATTTTGGTAGAGAGCTCTACTTTCGGTTTCTTGCCCTTGGGGTCATCCTTAGCTTTTCCTTCTTCATGTCGCTTTCCCATTAAGGGTCGAAGGCTTACGACATAGCACTCCCTTGCGGTTTTCGATCTTCATAGATTTCGCCTACGGACTCGTCGTTGAGCTCATACTTTATGAGGAAAAGGTATAGAGCTATGACTGCCTTGCTTTGGTTGAGGGTGGGACGCCCAATGATGACATTGTATGCGGAGGGCACGTCGACCACCAAGAAATTCATTTCAATGTTCCGTCCTCCGACCTTGTCTCCGATCCTAACTGGTAGGCGGATCATGCCGAGATGATGCATTGTCCGCCCCCAAATCCAAGGATTGGATTTACAAGAGGAATGAGGTTCCGAGGGGTATACTTCAATTAGTTTAAGCATTCCATGGTGATGATGTTCACCAAGCTACCTGTATCCACCGGAACCCTCCGGACTATGGCGTCCGAGATTTTCAACGTGATGACCACGGGGTTGTCGTGTGGGGGTGGCCATGCCTTTTAGGTCCTTATCTCCGAAGGTCATCGCGGGCACCTTCACGAGGCGGAGGCTTCCCGATGATCAACACTAGTTGCGCGCTTCTCGGGTGAGCTTTCTAAGATGAGGGGTGACGCCCCGACCAAGTCCCCAGCCGATGGTGGCTACAATTTTGGTGACATCGTCAACTTCGTAACTCTTTTCTCCTTTCCATGAGGAGCCTCCCTTAGCCCCATGGACATCCTTCTTGAGAAAACGGTCGATTTGCCCATTATCGGCCAATTCCCCAAGTGCCTTTTCAGGGCCCGACACTCGGCAGTGTTATGCCCCGTTTGCTCGTGGAACTCACGGTATTTGTTAGAGGCTCGGGCCTTGGCAGGAGTGCACATGGGAGGCGGTTTCTTGAGCATGGGGTGCCCCTTGATCTCCATCAAAATACATCGTGGATCGGTGTTGAAGCGGTGGTTCACTTCATTCTCTCGAGGCTTCTTTTCATTTCGGGAATTAAATTTTCCTTCCCCTCCTTTTCTTCTTGCCTCATCCCCCTCCTCTCGCGCGGATCTTCGTGGCCTGGATAAAGTCGCCCGCCTTTCGGAGCGCCTCTGCGAGAGTAGTCACCTTACGTTCGGCGAGGGAAAACTTGAATCTTCCGTCGTTGAGTCCATTTAGGAAGGAGGTATAGGAAACTCCATCTTGAAGGTCGGGGATGAGGACAGCTTCCCGTGGAACCTCCGGACATAGTCCTAGAGGGTCTCATTTCTCCCCGCTTGATTTTTGAGAGATAGATGTTGGTTTTCTTGTGTTTGCAACTCGCGATGAATTACGCCACAAACTTCTCACATAGTTCTTCGAAGGAAGAGATGCTTTCTTGAGGGAGACCATTGAACCATTTTTGCGCGACCCCCTTCAGTGTGGTGGGGAAGAATCGGCAGTAGGTTGCATCATCTCCGTCCCGCACATACAAATGGGACTTGTAGTATGCTAGGTGGTCCTCGGGGTCGAGTAGTGTCGTCGTATTGTTCGACGCTTGAGACCTTTATCTTTTTCATTCGGGTGCATTCATGATCTTTAAGAAGTGAGTGATGAAAGTATGATGGGTCGGCCTCGAGTCGAGCCGGAGATGGGAACGGCGTGGGGTTAGTGGCGCGGAACTTCCACCATGGAATGACTCTTCCTCCTCTCGGATCGAGGAGAAGTGCGCTTGGTCATCTCTCGACTTCTTGGGACCCTTCATAGCCGATTGCCTTTAGTGCCTCTCCCTTGAGCGCTTGCGCTCTCGAACGACGGATCGTCCTTGGTTGTGTTTGAGAGCGTCGAGGCTCGTTGAGACTCACGACCATGAGTAACCGATCGCATGGGGATGGCTGTCCTTTTGCTCCCCGAGGTTTGGGCCCCGCTTTCGGTGCCGGAGCATTGCCTTCAAACCAGGCTGAGCGCCCGCTATGGGTGGCGTAGGGGTTGAAGCCGTGTGAGATGTCACAATATTCTTATTAGCTCTGCGAACGGCTCTCTTAGCTTCGATAATCCCCTAACGTCTCCCTCCTCATAGTGCCTCGTTGGGGGCGCTTGGCAGCT
Organism: Talinum fruticosum; assembly: GCA_021018815.1. Classification (NCBI taxonomy): domain Eukaryota; kingdom Viridiplantae; phylum Streptophyta; class Magnoliopsida; order Caryophyllales; family Talinaceae; genus Talinum; species Talinum fruticosum. Next base: position 3,075,953 of record JAITYX010000018.1, read on the forward strand.
CAGGGGCAAGTGCCATCGGGGCCTCGATGGGCCGTGCTCGGAGCTGCGTGGAAGACATCCCGTTCGAGAATGGCCAACAGGCTGACCTCCCTGGGGGTTGCGCCCTACCCAGGAGTCGAGGCGTAGTGGAAGGGCATGATAGGCATGCGTCTGTTCCATGGTGGCTCGCACTTGTTCTTGCACTTGTTGTGCGACATTCGTTTTAAGGGTCTCTATTAAGTTCTAAAGAGCCCCTAGGGTGACGTACCCCTCCGGCCGGGTATGGCGGTTGCCGGTAGACCGTTGAGATGATTCCGCACCCTCGGCTTGAGGAGCGTCGCGGGATTGGCCCGCCGTAGGCATTGAACAATGAGGGTGAGGGACCGGTGGGTTGGTCGTGTCGCGCGTCATCTTAGATCGAGATCGAGTGCCACTAGCGACCATATGCTACCTTCCTCCCCACGTAAGGCACCAAACTGTTTCTAGAGAAAACCGAGTTGATGATGTGGATGTTGATTTGGAGAGAGGAAGGATTTATCGCTCCGGTGCCGAGGACGTGGCACGATCGATCCGATTCCGCGTGGCGACTGCTTGAACTCGTAAAAGGCGAAGCCCGGGTGGTGGATCTCGGGAACGCCCTCCAACGCTCAAGTTAGTAATTGACTTGATTGAAGGGATCGAGGAAATCTTCCTCGATGTGCGTGGGGAATTCCTTGAGAGTTGAGAGATTTTCCAAAGGTAGAAACTCTTGGGATGAGTGTTGAGAGCTTAAGAGCTTGAGAGCTTGGAAGCTTGAATGTGTGATTATGAGAAAAATGAGATTTGTGGAATGTGAACATGCCCCATGGAGTTGGGAAATGATGTGTATTTATAGGGAGATTTTTAAAGCGATAGAATAGTAATTTATCGTGGTTTAGGGAAACCCTAGCCTTAATGGACTTTGGGCTTTTACTGGCCCTTTAAGGGTTGGCTTGAGCCGACATCTTCCTTATCCGACTGATTAGACCCATAGTTGGTGAAGTGACGGGTGAGCTGAACCGTCCGGAAAATACCCGAATCATATAGTATATGTTATCCTTAAGGTGATTGTTTTCCCGCATGATGATACAGTTCTTTTTCTAAACGCAAGTTGAGTACCTGACAAATTAAACAAGATCCATCGTTTCTAATACAAAAGAGAATATTTCTTGATTTCCTTTTATTTGTTTTCTCATCTGTTTAATTCCAGAAAATTTGAGATACAATCAGCAAGGTCAACAACAATACAAATTGATCGAGGTAAAAACCCAAAACTCATATGAGTCAGCCCAATCCAATTACTTGGACAAGCCCAGCCCAGCCCAGCCCATAGTGTCACATAAAGAATCAGGCAAATGCCATTATGCCACCTTGAAGGGCCTAACAGAAAGAAGTCAGGTGAAGCCATCTTCCAATCAGAAACAAAACACGTAATAAACCCAGAGCTATAAATACTCACTCATCTAGCTAATTCAAGTAAGATCATTCTGGTGCAATTCCCTAGAATTGTCATGATTACACTATTTTTCTCACCCACCGATCCTGGTACGAACTTGACCATCAAATGGGCTTGTCCCGGAAACTTTTCAGGTACTAGACCTTTGTGCAGGGATAGAAGATCTAGGATCGAAGACTCAGCTCGCGGCAATTTGTCAAGCAATAGACCCTGTTCCTCCATCTTACCTCATCAACCGTTTCTTCGGAACCACAAATCAATTCTTGACAAGCTCCAATGATTGTAGTTCCAAGACAACTAAATGAAAACCACAACCACCATCATTGATGATGTAAAATAATATCGCATGGCATTGACAATTTAATATTTTTATTGAAATTTGACATGAGGAACAAATGGAAATAAGTGTTGATTAATCATGATTCATGGGATGGCATGGATGAGGAACGAAGCTGTCAAATATACATGATGTTGTTGGTCTCCTTAGAAATGGACTTGCCCGAGGATTAAAAATGCATTAAGAAGATCTTGATTTGTCCAGATATAGTGTGGACCACAACATTTGAACATGTCGGTTTGCTATTTAGTTACACTAATTTAGGCTTCTGACTGAGAAGCACAGTACACAGATCAGCAAAAGGGGAATGCCATAATGCAAATCATGAGGAGATTTAGCAGTTTTGGACTGCTAATTAAGGAATGGGGAAGGGGAGACAATTTTGAGCATTTTCATTGGTAATGACTTGGTGCTAGCTATAATATCCTTCAAAAATTGAAGTACATTTGAGCATTTACAAGAACGGTGGAAGAAAACTTCTTGAAGGGAAGTGAGTTGGCTGTTAAAGTGTCAACGAGCTTCCATCTCTATCACAGATGTTTAGATTTAGAGATAATAGTTTTTTTCAATTGTTTTCACCTAGGTTTTTGGTCTGACGAGGTAAGGAGGGGGTGAGGGCCATTACGTAAAAAGTTGCCTACTTTCAAAATTGAACAAAAATATGTGATCTAATCGAACCCCATCTCCATGTAGGCCATCTAAATGTAAATTCAGGGCAATAAAACATAAAAATTTGGTTTTCTTACCATTCTTCCTTTTGTTAGTATAAGAAAAATGAAATACACAATACAAGTCAGAAGTGGTGGAACAAACAAAACACACTTGATAACCAAATAGAAATACAGATAGTGAAATGGTAACTCACTGTACACACTTTTTGGTAAGCAGAGGTAGAAACAATTGAATAGAGCTTAAATTTCAAACAAGGATAGGCACAACAATACACCTAAGAAGATCAGAACACACATAAGTACCATCTAATTGATACGTTGCTATTTTTAACTCCCCCCACCACCACCACCACCACCACATCTTCAATGCCCTATCCCTCCATGACTAACATGATCATGACCGTCAACTCTTATCACCATGCCATTGTTATCGTCCAATTCTTTCACAGGAGGTCCCTGATGAGGATCAACAGCCGGTTTTGGTGGATCAAAAGCTGATTTCAGGGAAGCAGCAGGAGGTTTTGGAGGATCAGCAGCAGGCATCTCCGGAAGGACTGGAACCTTAGGTGTCTCTGGAACCGCAGGTTTCTCTGGCTCTGCTATTGTCTCTGGAATCAGAGATCGAGCTGAAGACCCAGAACTGCAACAAAACAGCTTATAAAAAGCTTCCATCCTTACCAGAGACATTCTGATTCAGATATATACGCTTTGCTGCTACTTGGGGAGAGTAATTGGTGGGAAGGATTGTGGTTATCCTTGCAAGGCTCTTCATCTGCATAACTGGTGTTTTTAAACTTAGGAGCAGATGACTCTGCCAATACTTGAGCAAAAAGACAAGACAAATTTATATAGAAAACAAATAATAAAGGAATTGGCAACAGTTTCTGATGCTTTGAATAATATTTTATTAGTTGGATGTCATGTTCAATAGAACTTGGCACCGATATTGACTTGCTCTTCTTTGTCTTTCTCTTGTAGCCATAGGACAAGTTAACCATTGAATGATTCTGGGATGGCTTGTCTGAGCTGCTAATGCAACATGCAAAAGCAACCCCCCCAAAAAAAAAAAAAGTTTTTGCCTTTGTTTTGGTTTTGTTTCCCCTTCCAAGGGCCTAAATGTTGGGCATCAATTCATAAGCTTAATCATTCATAGCTGGACGTGGCTATCAGGTCGTTAGGGTTGGGTTAACTTCATATTAGGGTCATGCTCGGGTCACCAAGATTGGATTTGATTCAATTTCAAGTCGGATCATTTTCAGTTCGTTTTCAGCTCGGCTTGAGTTAGGATCACATGATTTCTTGTCCAATAAGCTTGTCTTGCAAACAAAAACAAGTTTGGTTCTGCTCAGGTCGGATCAATTTCGGTTTTGGGCCAACTTCGTGTCAGTTGGTGTCTTGTTAGGTATGGATCTAGTCGGTTCAGGTTGGGTTTCGCCAGGTCTGGCCATAGCACCACTTTCAAAATCAGACAATCCGAGGTAAATCAGAAACATCACATGGACTATGAATCAATTCTTTTCAAGCTCCAAGGATTGTTGTCCCTAAATATCCAAAGTACTACAGTGACCATCACAATGAACCTAAAATGATACATGGCCTTGACAATCTAATAATCATCAACCATAAGAAACAAATATAAACACACAATAATTTATGACCCACTATTATCTACCTTAGTACTGTTTAACAGTATGAAGTAATGATTTCTTCTGGCCTCTGGGATGAGGGAGGTGAGCATTTAAAGCATTATCTTCAGATAAAAGACTTTTTAAGATGATGTTAGAGAAAGGGTGGATATACATGATGCTGTGAGTGTCAAAGATAGAAGTGTAGATTAAAAATTAAAAAGCACATAACAAGATCACAAATCATCCAGATAGTGGATAATGGTATTTCAACAGTGTTTGCTATTCAGTTATATCAATTTAGTCTAATTTATGCATTTGAATTAGTACCACAGTACACACATCAGCAAAATAATGCAAAAATTAAGGGATTTAAGGGTGTCCCATGTTTCTTAACTATTCTGTCTTTCACAAATATCCTTCGCAAAGAACATTCAAATACATACAAGAACAACAGGAAAAAAAAATACTAAAAGAGAAGTCGGTTGGCTGTAAGTACTTGAATTTTGAAATCATCCCTGAAGAGAGCAAGAACACTATCTCCTACAACTATGGATTGTCATGTCTAGAATAGGAAAATTACCATCAACCAACCTTTTCCAATGTCTTTATACTAGTCTATCCCAGGGAACAAATTTTCCCTAACAGAAGCAGTAAAGGGCATAGAGCCGTAGAATCCACCCCATTAACAAAACTTCATAGATTGAGATTGTAAACGGCGTGAATCACTCAATTTTCAAATTCAATTTTGAAATCAGAGTCAAAGGGCCTGTTTGAGAGAGTAGTAAGACGGAGGAGTAAGAGTTTTAAACAGTAAAGAGGGCTGAAGGTAAGGAGGAGAAATAAGAGTAAAATATTCTAAGCATGTTTAAGAGTTTAATTAGTAAGAAAGAACAAATTGTCCATACTCATTAGATATATATAAGTTAGTTAGAGTAAAGAAAATAATGTGCATCATATCTTTCTATTTTTATAAGAGAAAGACTTGATATGGGCATTTTAGTAAAATGACATTTATTTTTATTTAATAAATGAAACTACTTCATACGCCGAGAATAGAGCTCTAAGAAAATGATAGTAAAGAAGAGTAAAAGTTAATTCCTCTTACTCTTATTTAGGGCATGTTCAAACTTACATACAAGATGCACATAAACAGAAACAAATAGAAACGAACATAAACGAACAGAAATGAGCATAAACAAATATAAACGAACATAAACGAACAGAAATGAGTTATTAGAACATAAACAAACGAATAGAAATGAGTTGTTAGAACATAAATAACGAACATAAACGAACATACAAGAACGGAAACGAACATAAACAAACATAATTGAATATAAAAGAACATAAACGAACATAAAAGAACATAACGAACATAAAATATAAATAGATTCTGTTTTTCATGTAAGGTCGATGAGGCCCTTACTCTCCATAACTCTTTACTCCCCGCCCCCAAACAGCCTTTAAAAAGCTCTTATGTGTTTTCAAAATTATTGATAAATAAAAGTTTCAATTATTCCTTTATTATAATTTTTCATAAATGGAAGTTTAGGTATAAACACTTCGACAGAACATGAGTGTATAAAATGACCACAGTTTAACTGGAAATTGCAAGTACAAGCAAGCAGAAAGCAGGAAACAACTCAAAAAGTAATCTTTCAAATCATTGACAGATCCAGTGAGATATGGTACCAGCAGAACAAAAATTCATAAAGTTCATAAGCACCCACCCTAAAGTCCATGGTCATCCTCTCCGTTTCTCTCACATTAATTGAAAATTCAAATGCATTCCCCCAAGCCATGTTAGCTTAAATTTAGAAAAAAGAAAACAAAAGAGAAAAAAATTATATATGGTAGACCAAAAACTAGCGACTACTTAGACATCGGCAGATCCAAAAGCTTAACAAATGAACCCGAAAAATAAAATAAAATAAAATAAAATAAAACAACCTTCAGCCGCAAATCGTATAAAAACCAGGGCCACCAGTCTACACCCAAACCAGATATTCAATGACTAAAAAGTAGTCTTTCACTGAACATGCTTCTAGCATGGAAACTACATGTATGCCACATGGGGCACATCAATAACCAATACTATGCAGCAAGGATACAATGGACTTCAGCTTCAAAACAAACATGCCTCTTATCCAAATAGCCATGAACTTTATTCACTAGTCATTTAGTAAATGACCAGTGAATCGGCCTCTCCGAAGGCACAGGCTTGCACAGATATGACTGCCAATGTCCCCAAATCTTGTTCAGGTGGGATCTACACAGGTGCGGTGGTGGTGTATTTAGGAAATGACTAGATGAGACTTGACATAACACAGGCTCAAGCTCTTTTTCACATGCTAAAGTCTTTATCACACTTTTGTTTTTCTCTAACAGGTAAAAGATCAACGCACAAGATAGCTATCCCCGGAAGTGACTTCAGTCTACACTCTAAGGGTGCAAAGACAAGGCAAAAATGCATATTAAGATGGACTCAGATGAGTAAGGCAGACATCATTCCGCTTAGCAACACAAACCACCAGCAGCTTCACACCGGGTAATAAGTGTGCCCCTGGTTCTGCAGACAGTTTCCTCACAGTCCCCATGACTTTCAGACAACATAAGTTGTGACTTGTGAATGAATTTCTTCCATCTACAACCACATTACTCATAGGCAATAAGTTCTTTTTCTAACTGAAAGCACATGACATATGAAACAACAAAGTTGGAAAAGAACCACTGTGAATCCTCCGCATACATCATGCATCATCATTTCTAAGCCCCCTCCCCTTTTTCAAAGGCCAAAAGTAGGACAATGTACACAACAGACCTCACAGCTTCGATACCCCAGAAATTCGCCCGACTCTCATTGAACTTCAACTCCCAATCACCGCCCCTTCTACTTTCAGGGCCTATCTAAAAGAGAATCCGGTAGCGGAACCCAATGACTATATTGCATTTCCGGTAAAAGAGTCCGGATAACCCAAAGTCTTGATAATTAGATCTCCGACAGAAGTTTTGAGAATTCAAGAGGTCATGGTGAGAAGAGCCGTGTAAACTATAAAAACGAGTCAAAGCGGATTGTGCCACACTAGCACTTCCACAACATACACATAAAAAGGGGGTTCCCATAACTGAAGTCCATTAGCACCCAGAATCTTACTTACACATACATATGTTACAGAAAGAATAGCTTCAAACCCAAGTTTCAGTTAACGCAAATGTTGCCCTAAGAAGTGAAGTTCCACCATGTCAATACAAAACACAACAATCACTGAAATCATTTTTCTTTGTAATTGGAAGTAATAAACTTGTTTCAAACATTTTGAGTCAACTCAGTGGCAATCTTGCAAACAAACAGCTAATAACAGGAATCTATACACCGAAAGCATGAAGCAAGCTAGTTCATAAAACGATATACGAATAACGAAGTACAAATGAGAAGCAATTGACCTGAAGAAGCAGAAGGTGGGGATGAACGATTTGTCGATGTACGCCATTTGAGGATCTAAAGTTTGCGGAAGAATACGATCACCTGAAATGGAAACAAGAATCATGGCCAGATTGGTTGGCTTTTGTTCCACACGGATCAATTAGACAGACATTGAAAAACTAAGATCTCGTGAACATGCTTCGGTCCTAACGGGGTTTGATGTTCGGACCTATCTAGTGGGATTTTTTTTTAATAGTTGAAAAACTTGGTAGAGAGGTGAAAGAATATTAGCGCCGACGAAAATTTAGCTTCGGCTAAAAATTGGGTTAAAAAAATAGTTATAGGGCGAAACTTTTTAATGCACATTTAGTTGGGTAAAAGTGGAATAAAATTTGATTCATATGATTTTAAGTTCTTATATTTTATTTGGGTATTTGGAAGGTGGAATTTAAAATTTATAGGTTCAAATTTCCTTCAAAATAACGGAATTTGAATCCCCAAATAAGAGGAGGATTAATTCTCAATTTCTCGGGAATCGCTTACAATTATTAAAAAAGAAAAATTAATCTATTTGCTATATTATTATTATTATTATTATTATTATTATTATTATTATTATTATTATTATTGTTGTTGTTGTTGTTGTTATTGTTGTTGTTGTTGTTGTTGTTGTTGTTGTTATCGTTGTTGTTGCTATTGTTATTATTATTGTTGTTGTTATTGTTATGGTTATTATTATTATTTTTGTTATTAGGTTGGGGTATGTTTTTGGTTGTTTTTATTTTTAATATTATTATTATTTATTTTTTTTATATATATAATATTTTTTCATATTGTTTGATAGAACATTATAGTTTGAAAATAGGTTTACTAAAAATTATAAATAAAATTTGTTAATTATTGAAAAAATTATAAGATAGTTAATTAAAAAAATTAAATAAATATAAGACTCAATTATCAGCAAATATGCTAACGAGCTTCAACTTTTATAGAATCAAATAATAATAATAATAATAATAATAATAATAATAATAATAATATTTTATTTATTTGTTTATTATTAATATTATTATTATTATTATTATTATTATTATTATTATTATTATTATTATTATTAACAACAACAACAATAATAATTTACAACGATATAAAATAAAAAAATAAAATAATTTTAATTTTATCCTATGGTTAACAACCAAACAACAAGAATTGGAACTTAATTCTATTCCTTTTCTTTACCAAACACTTGAAGAGAATATTCAAGTTTCATACCTAACCCCTCAGGTATCATCCCTTGATTCCATTCAATTCCAATTTTGCATACCAAACAGGTATCATTTATTTCGGATCGAATAATTTAGACAATTTTATGTCCGAATTTAAAATTCGAAAAAAATCATGACTAGACCCTCTTTTTCGAATCCGACAAATTCGGATAATCAAGTCCGATAAAATTTTGTCAATGATAAAGAGTATGATACATTAGTTGGCAATTTATTACTTTGGGTAGCTACCATGTTGTGGTAACAATGTTTAGATTGCATATTCTACTAAATACATCTTCAAGTCCCAATATTTTGTAGTAACTAAATTTTTGGTCCTTTATTTTTTCATATTCGGCTACAAATTTTTGAATTTTTCACTTTGGACCTAAAATGGGATGGAAAATGCAAAATTTCTAACTTAACCTTTGTCACGGCTTAGAACATGCTCGAAGCTTATATTTGAGTCCATCAACAAGATAAACTAGATTGACCGAGTTGTCTTTGTATCCAACTTTTCCAATCCCAATGATTTTTCCTTTGATGTTGTCTCCAAATATAACTCGTCCTACTTTCTTTTTCTTCAACTCGGTGAACAGGCTTGAGTCCCCTAGTCATGTGCCGTGAACAACTACTATCTAGGTACCAACGACCTTTCCTTACTTTAAATCATTCCCGTAAAAGGAAAACAAACTAACTTTTCCGACTTCCTCAAATGAACCCATTAATTATCCTTATTGAGGTCAGTTTTGGAGGAAAGATACTCTTGGTAACCCAAATTTGAATAATTTTAGGATGGGTCTCATTCTGAGTCTTCCTTTTTGCTAATTGAGTATCTAGTTTATGAAAATCTTTTCTTTTGTAAAAAGTCTTTGGAAACTTCTTTTAAAAAACCTTTTGGGCTCGGTTCTCTTCTCATTGATCGAGTTGAACTTGGCTCAACTTTTTGAAAGTGATTTTTCTAAAACCCTTTTGAAAGGCTTTTATAGGAGTTATCCTCCTATTCAAATTTAAATCCCAAACCTTCTTTTCAAAATGAGACACAATAAGTCCTTAGAGGGAGATTAAGTTTTTCTAACCTTGAGTAAGTTTCAAAACCAAATTTTAAGACTCTTCTAGTTTTTTCTTCAAAAGCTCATTCTTAGTTTTCGGGTTCTCGAACTTAGTCTCCTTGTTTTATGAGTTAGTCTCAAGTACCTTGATATTGAGTTTCAGTTTTCCAAATAATTTTTCAAGACCATGTTCTCATTTTCTAAAGACTCAAGTTTTTCATGAAAAATGGTAGAATCAAAATTGAACTTTTTCTCTAACATAAAAATATACTTAGTAAGATCTTTCTTACAAAATTTACGAAATCTACGATTAATTTCCTTAGTATTTGATAAGTCTTGTTCGACTTAGTTTCGTAGTCCGAGTCGGTCATCGTTATTAAACACTTAGACTCATCCTTATGTCTTCTTCATCTTCCGACTTATCTTCACTCCAAGTAGCCACCATGGCCTTCTTGTAGTCTATTTTCCTTTTGGAAAATCTTTGACAATGTGTTCCTTGCTACCACATTCAAAACACCCGGAATTCTTGGTACAATAAGTATTAGGAGAGAAAGAGACTTTACCTTTTTGGTCTCGTCTCGAGGATCTCAGCTCTAGGCTTCTTTTGTCATTTCTTGTGCTTCATCATCTTCTTGAAGCCTTTGGCAAGTAGTACCATTGGGTCCTCTTCCGAGTAAGAGATGTTTGGACTCGGTTCAGCTTCTTTTAAGGCCATCAAAGTGACATTCTTTCTTGAACTAACCTCAATCTCCACTTCTTGGAGATGACGCTCATTGGTCGAAGTTTCCCACAAGCTTATCTAGGTTTAGTTTGCTGAGGTCTTGAGCTTCTTCAATTGTTGTCATTTTTGGACCCCGTTTCTTCTTGGGTAGGCACTTAGAAGTTTCATAACCATTTCTTTGTTTGAAATCTTCTTACCAAGAGATATGAGATTGTTTACAATCTCATTAAACCTGACATACATCTCGGTGATACTCTCATAAGCCTCCACTTTATATAGTTCATATTTGTGCATATACTCGGTTGATCTTGGTGTACATGACTTGGCTTGTACCCTCATATATGGTCATTAAGGTGTGCCATACTTCTTTTATTGTGTCGTAGGCAAAGACCCGGTTAAAATCGGATAAGTCTAATATGCACATCAAGATGTTCATTGCTTTGTTGTTCTTTTTGCACTTGTCTCTCGTCGGTGGTGAACTGTGTCTTTAGTTTTACATAGTCTCGTTGCCAATTTACTTCATTTGTGTATAATTCCCCTTAGTGATGATGTCCCAAACTTCATCATCTTGTTATTGCACAAAGCACTCGCATGAGCATATTCCAATGGATGAAGTTGGAGCCCTTGAACTTAGGTGGTCTTGTGAAAGATCTTCCTTAATCGAATTCTCCATTTTGACAAGCGTTGATTTTTATACCTTCATATTGTTAGATCCTTGGCAAAAGGCTAGGGTCCGATACTAATTGAAAGTTTAATTAGGAGAAGTAAATTACCCTAGAAGAGGGATGAATAGGGTGTGTGGAAGAGTTTGCAGAAACTAAGTTTTGGTGAACTTAGCACTCAAAAAGTTAAGAAGAGTTCAGGACTAAGCTCGGTTTGAAGCTAGGAATAAAGAAAATCAAACAAAGTGATTTTACGAGGAAACCCTCCTTAGCCGGAAAATCTTGGACAAGTGCCAATCCAAGCACTAATTAAATCCATTAACTGAATCCTCAATTACAATGAATTGAACCACCAAGATTTGTTCTCTTAACAAATCTATTATAATTTTCGGACTCAAAAGTTCCCTTATTTGATCTAGTAATTTGAAGTTAAAGTTCCCTTATAAACTTAGGACAACTAAGTTGAAGTTATCTTATCAACTCGATCAAGGAAAAAAGTGTTTGAAAAGTAAGTGATTACAAAATTTCTCACTTAAGAGTACAACTCAGAAAAATAAGAATAAGACTTAGGAATTGTACTCGAAGATGTATATGATAAGTTCAGCTCTCTTTCTTACATCTTAAGCGTCTAGAAATTTTGTGCTCAGGCCTTTTAAGTAGTCTATCTTGGAGAAACAACCATTGAGTCTTCAATGTTCTTCGATTGGAGCTTCTAAGTTAGCTACCTGTTGAAACGGATAGTATGAGGGCCTACTTTTTTACCTTCATGAAATAGTTGTTGTGTCTTCGTCCTAGCTTCCAACAACTCTTTTACCAACTCTCACAAACTAAAATTTTAGGTAAAAGAGGCCGTTAGACTCATACATAATATTTTATCCAAAACGGCAACAGTACACATCTATCAGTCGGTTCCGAGCAATTCTAGGATTTTAGGTTTCTTTTTATGGCAAACTATAACGGTAATGAAGCCTTTGGTTTTGCATTTCTTCGAAATAAAATTAACTTTAGAAAACCTACAAAAATGTGTCTTCCATTGAAATGTTGAGAGATGAAATTGGTGTGTTGTAACTAGTGGTGGTTTGAAGTAGTAGCCCACACAAGTTGTGTTCGCCTACACTTGAAAAAGAAGTAATCATCATATTCTTCATGATAATTACAGATCTTACAGAGGGGTCAATCTTAATCCTTCTATTAGCTAACGTCTTCCTAAGGGGAATTCCATCCTGAAGGAATTGCCATAGGAAGATTTTGATATTTGGTGGGATGTTTGATTTTCAAATCCATTACCCTTCCCACCTATCATGCCTTTGATCATTCTATGCCAATTTAGTTGTAATTTTAGTAGAGAATAAGCCATTTCCCAAGAGACTCCAACACTTTTCATCAATAGAAGGGTAAACGAGTAATGGTATACTTTTGATGACATCCACTACATTAGTCGGTAGAATGGCATCCAGACTTAGGGATGTCCCATATGTTATCATTAGTAAAAAAATCACTCATTCTAGTTTGTAAATTAAGAGTTAGAGGATCATGCCCTATAAATTCTAGCAAACTTTGGCTAAGGCATCATACATCGGTCCGAAAGTAGATATCTTTTCCATCACCAATTTTCCAAGCAAATTCCATTGCTGAATGTTGAAAAACATTTTGACAAGAATAATTAGGTTGTGTCTAAGTGGGTATTTTTCTACTTGAAGACTCAGGTATAACTCTCTATCTCTCTATGGTTTTGATTTCAAGTCATTCTCAGCATTTAGGAAACTCATCTTTAAGTTTTCAACTCTGTCTCGAATCCCTCAAAAATCATCTATTCAAGTATAACGGATTTAACAGGGTTTCGACCCACTCGGACACAACTCATAAAGATGACACGAGTAAATAATTTCTCAAACACATTATATTGTGAGCACTCGACTTAATATTCTAGCTAAAAATAAATTACTGCATTAATTCCTTTTTCTAAGTCAGTTTATTGAATGAAATTATTTACTTGATCGAGTTTATGCATTCCGATTATTCAATCTTAATAACTTGATCATTTAAAGGATTGACTTATGATGAAATTTGAATATAATGAATATTAGACTTAGAAAATTTCATTCTTTCAGTCGAAGATAATTTAGCACTTAATTATTTTAAATTAATTATTATCTTTGCCTAATCTTGGACCAAAGTATTTTTATACTTTGAGTACCACTTTAATTAGCTTCTGCAGGTTGATTAAAGTATTTTAATCTTATTTTCAAAAGCAAAAGCAACCGGTTCCTTACTATTAACCACCAGCAGACGTGAAAAATACTTTTTCCGGACAAGGCTCAAACATCTGTGTTAAGGTTGTTTGTTACTCGAATCGATAAACTTTAACTTTGAGTTTAACGATTGTTTCCACCCGATTTCGAGTCACAACTAGTAGAATGGACTACTTTTCGAGCCAAGGACCAAAGTACAACGTTCACATTACAATGTCTCCTTTTCGAGAGACTCCGACTAGTCATTACGTAACAAGTCTCAACGACTACTCGCCCTCGCTAAGTATAAATAGAAGCCTTCCTATAACACTCGGAGATTGCAGGAATTGAATATAATCTACTCTCACTCAATCTTCTAGCTTACAATTCTAGCTCTTAAGTTCTTACTTTCCGAGTTATAAAGAGAAAGTCTAACAATCACTTCTAATCTGGTTAACTAAGCTCGGTTGTACCTAGTTGTAAAGGTTACCTCGGTTAGGAAGTATTAGATGAGATAAGGGAATTTCCGATTCTAGGAAAAATATGTAAGTGAATTGTATAAGGGAGCGATTCTGTAAAGGGTCAATCCTTGTAATTTGTGGATTCAAAATAGTGAATTTGATTTGGTGCTTGGATTAGCACTTGTTTGTGGTTTTCACGCCGGGAGGGTTTCCACGTATTTTCCGTGTCTTGCACTTTTTGAGTCCAATCTAGACTCCAAATTGTTTTCTAAGTCTTTGTTGTGCATAATTGGTTGTTAATTCTCAAAAATCTTCTATCACTCTATTCACCCCCATCTAGGGTGACTTAATCTCTCCAAGAGCTATAGCCTTCAATTGGTATCGGAGCGTAGCCTTTCAAAAGGATCTTACAATCCAACGGTCTAAAGATCGGACGTCTCGTAACAATGGAGAGTTCGATGGAGGAAGATCTTTCACCGGACCACCTAAGTTCAAAGGTTCATGCTTCGCACACTCGGTAGAAGATAATGGAGTGCTTCATCAAGGACTATGATGGGGAGGTTTAGAACATCATCCGGAATGGAAACTTTACTCCCATGAACATGGAAGGAACAAGAGTTGTACCCAAGGTAAAGTCCGAGTTCACCATTGAAAAGAATGAGAAGTACAAGGCCATAAACACTCGATGTGTGTTATCAACTCGGAAGAATACAATATAGTGTCTTTCTATGACACAACCAAAGAAGTATGGGATACACTAGTCAACACTTATGAAGGAACCAGTCAAGTGAAGCAAGCAAAGATAAGTCGGTTTCTCCACAAGTATGAGTTGTTCAAAATGGAACCCGATAAGAACATCACTCAAATGTACATCCACTTCACTGAGATTATCAACAATCTCAAATCTCTTGGAAGAACGATCTCTCACGAAGAAATTATCGAAAAGTTCTAATAAGTTTACCAAAGAGAAGATGCGGTCCTAAGGTAACAACAATCGAGGAAGCTCAAGATCTCTCTCGGTTGAAGCCATATGAGCTCATTGGGAAGTTACTCACTCATAAGCTTCACCTAGAAGAAGAGGAAGCTGAGGTCAGCACCAAAAGGAACATTACACTTAAAGCCTCAAAAGACAGACGATAAAGTCCGAGCTCCTCGGATTCTGAAGAGGATCCCATGGCACTCATTGCCCGAGGTTTTAAGAAGATGATGAAATAAAAAAGTGGTAAAAGAGGCCAAAGTAGGAGTTTTACAAGAAAGACAAGAAAGGCAAATATTCATCCTCTTCCAATTTGTCTTTAACTAAGAACTCGACTATTTTGAGTGTGGCAGACAAGGAGCACATAGTCAAAGACTGTCTAAGAAAGAAAGACAGAAAGAAGAAAAAGGCTATGGTGGCTACCTAGGGTTATGATGATTCGAAGAAGATGATGATTTTGATGACTCAAAGTGTCTAATGGCACTATCAAACTCGAAGCGAGATCCGGGTCAGATAGTGATGGTTCGAGATGCTAAGGAGACAAATGTTCAGGAGATAATTAACTCTTTCCTCAAGTTTTCGAAACTTAATCTTGCTAGATGTAACGCCCAATATAATCACTATATAAAACACACTCATTGATTAAATATAATATAACCAAGCCGAGGAAAACACTCGTCACATTAGGGCGTTACTGCCGTCCCTCCTTGAGAGACTAAGCTAACACTACAACAAGACACACGATAATCTTTTAATTTACCCAAACACTTAGAATTAGAGTCTCATAGCATCAAACCCAATACGTACATAATTTAAACCACCAAACATGAGTTTATTCTTCCCAAAATACATTATGACATTTAACACTTTTACCATCAACAGGAATAACTCTTCAAGAAAATTAAATCCACAAGGATTTCCTTAACCAAAAGAAACACAACCATCAAAGCCAACCACAAAACGCTTCAAGAATAAAACCAAGGTCCGATCACCGATCTAAGCCAATACTTCATGATTCCTTTGCTCTTGTCACTTCTTGCCCAAAGATTACCATATTTTTCTTTCCCTAAAAACATTTAAGAAAACATAAAACAAGAATGAGCCATAGGCCAATACGTTACCCTTGTATTGTAAAAACACATATTATAAAAGTCGATGAGCTCGCGCAGATAATTAAACTCAGCTTTGAAAGCTATTTAAGTGTAAAATTGGAGTAATTTCACTATGCGTTCATCATTGAAATAGTTTAGGACCCATTTACGTACATGTGGATGTTATGGCGATTTCTATGAAATCATCATATATGTAATCGTGATCTGTATAAACAATTCATTTATCCCGATCGATCGAGGTAAATCAGAATCGTGTCTCGTAAAATACAACCGTAAATCGTAATCGTGTTCGTAAATCGTAATCGTGAATCGTGAATCGTAAATCGTAATCGTGAATCTGTAATCGTAAATCGTGAATTGTGATCGTGTTCGTAAATCGTAATCGTGAATCGTAATCGTATCTCGTGAACCGTAATCGTGAATCGTAATCGTGTTTGTAAACCGTAATCGTGGAATCGTAATCGTAAATCGTGAATCGTGATCGTATTCGTAAACTGTAACTATGAACTATAACTATGTCTATAAACCGTAATCGTAAACTCGTGATCGTGTTCGTAAACTGTAATCGTGAAGTGTAACCGTGCCGCAAACCGTAATCGTGAATCTGTAATCGTGTTCGTAAACTGTAATCGTGAATCGTAATCGTGTTCGTAAATCGTAATCGTGAACTGTAATCGTAAACTATGACCGTGAAGTGGGTCCAAATTATTTGTATTACTAAAACAAGAAACTCAATAATAAAGATGAACACTTGGGAAAAGGTACAAGCAATAACGTACCTTTTTATGCATTTTCACTTCCTATACGAGCTTCCTAATTACCATGTTTGTGACCTGTTTGTGTTTAAAGCAAGACTTTTATAAGTCATATTCGCTTAATAAATTATTAATATTACTTATATACTTTGTATTCTTTGAACTCTTGTTATTTAAGTTAACTGTTTTCCTTGTCACTCTTAAAGACTTTCATGTCTATTTATCTCCTTAGTTATTCATTAAAGAATCCCCTCGACAACTTAATACTTTCCGATAAGTTCTATGACCAAATAATCAAGCGAATTTCTTGTTTTCCTTTCATTGTATTTGGCCATGGAATTTTACATCCCCAAACTTCACAATTCCATTAATTAACCTATAATACCAATACCTTATCGTTTCAATCCATCTTACCACGAAATATTTCCACTCCATGGAACTCTTACTCAATCATTTCGGCTTAAATATGTCCTAAAATTGATTTTTGTAACACTTATATATCACAGAGTTATCCAACAACATTATTTACTCTATACAAGCTTTATGTTGCAACCCAAATTAATTCCTCCAACCTTTAATCTTATCCAACTAACAACAATATTTTATAGAACAATCTGAGTAATTCAATTACTCTTCCTCTCAAATTCAAGCACGACTTGCCTAATTTACAACTACATACTCCTCAAATTACTTTAATAAAGCCCATAATTACTTAGTTAAATTCCACAAAACCACCTCCACTCCAATTAAACTTTCAAATATACCTTCATCTATTCCTCTCTCTTAACATCATCTAATTTTACTTAATTCACTTTTCCAAGCATGCTTTACAACTTAAACAATCTTCACACAATCAAGCAAATCCATTCTCATATAAAAAATTCACTAGGCATATTCGCAACAAATTAATTTTCAATACCTTATGAACACACACTTGACCCTAATTTCACATATAATCATACTTCAATTACTCCCCAAAGTTCTTTCAATTCCACCGCAACCAATTCAAACTCAATCAACCTTCACATAACAAGGTAATTCAATCATGCTCAATATAATATCAAAGAAATATATTCACAATATGAGCATACCCATATGAACTTCCAATGCCATATCAACGTACAACAGCCCTAAATCCAATTTCAATTGCTCCTAATGTTCTTCCAATTCCACCAAAATCAATTCAAAACTCAATTACAACTTGAATTAAAACAACTACTTGTCTAATTACTCCAGATACAACATAAATTTATGACATAATTTAATTAGAAATTCATGATTGGAGAAATACCTTAAAAGGGGTTTAGAGGTAGAATTGGACGGCGGAAGGTTTGGTGGTGGAGTTCGAGTGTGGAGGCAACGGCAGCGGGCGTTGGTGGGCGGCGTCGAGCACCGGACGGTGGACGGGGATGGCAGCGAGTCGGTGGCGAAGCAGCAGCAGGGCTGTTCCGCCTGGCGACGCGAGACAAGGGAAAGAAAAGAGAGAGGAAACCGGCAGCAGTGAGGTGGTGGTCGTGACAGCCGAGGGCGATTCATCGGCGGCAGCAGAGTGCCGGCGACACTGGCCGATGGTGGCAGGAGTGAGGGGAAGTGGAGGAGGAGAGGTGAGAGAGAGTTGGAGCTTGTGTGCTTCCTTCGTGAAAAATGAGCTTCCTTAGTAATTTATTTTGGCCAAATGACTTCTAGAAAATCCTAGTCTTCCCCTTTTCCCTTTTCTTTTTTTTTTTCCAAATTACTATTTCCTTATCCCTTAATTATTGCACTTACCACATGGTTAAATACATAACCATACATTTGGCTAAATCTTATTTATTGTTATAATAATTTTTCTTATATATTATTTTATTTTATTTTTGCTTATCATTTTAAATTATTCGGATTCGGAATGAAATTATTCGAACATATATACATTTCGTGGTACAAACGTAAATTTTTACGAATTATCCATTATTATTTGCAATTATTAAATTGTTCGCACCTTTTATTTTGGTTTCGAATTTTTGCACGACTCGCTACTCTTAAACAATATTGAGACGATAAGATACAAATTTAAAATAATTAAATACGCTCAAGTTTCGGGGTGTTACACTAGATACATCTTTACTTTGGAAGAAAAGTCTAATTCTAATTCTTTTGAATTTAAAGAGAAACTATAGTCTCTTACTGCTCGAGAGCATCACTTTGAAAAAGGAATTAGAAAATTTGCGACAAAATCTTAGAGTGCTTGAGACAAGTACTCAATATAATGAGACCGAGTCCGAGTGCCTCATAATAGAGAATGAGCAATCGAAACGAAGCTCAATGAGTCTCAAGAGTTGGTTTTTAAAATTATCTCAAGGTTAGAAAAACCTTGATTTATTATTTGGCTCTCAGTGTGTCTCATTTCAAAAAGAAGGTCTTGGCTACAATGGTGAAGAGAAAGATAACTCTTACAACAATCTTTCCAAAACCGATTCTAGAATTGTTAAGTTCGGAAAGGCTAAGCATGGTCCCATTCATTTACAAAGAAAAGGGACTGAGCCTGCACCAGCTTTCATGAAAAAGTCTTCTCAACATGTTTACAAAAGGAAAGATTTTCAAAGAAAAGAGACACAAACTCAGTTCTCTAGAAGGAAGACTCAAAATTAGACAAAATCCAAAATTATTCAAATCGGGTTCCCAAAAGTGCTCTTCCTTAGAAAAAGACCATAGTGAAAATAGTTACTGGGTTTGTAAGAGGAATTGAGAAGGGTTAGTTTGTTTTTATTTTGTATGGCACTTAGAAACAAAAGGTTTACTTTGTACTTAGACAATGGATGCTCATGCCATATGTCCGGGGACTCAAAGAGCTGGAAGAAATGAAAGGAGGAAAGGTCACATTTGGAGACAATAACAAAAGGCAAGATAGTTGGGATTGGAAGGATTGGTCGTGGAGACAATTCAGTCAGCCTAATCTACCTTGTCAAGGGGTTCAAATACAATCTTTTGAGCATTTCTCGGTTATATGACAAAGGTCAAGAGGTAAGATTCACTCATACCAACATATTCGTTTCTGATATAGTCACCAAGGAAACAAAGCTCTCGGGTTTAAGGTCAGGTAACACTTACACCATTCCTCTTTTAGTCTCTAGTCAAGATTTATCATGCTAAAAAGAATCTCTAAATGATGATTCATGGACATGGCATTGCAGATTAGGCCATATTAACATGCATACCATTAAGAAGCTTGCTTCTCATGGATTAGTTAGGGGTTTACCTAATCGTGTATTTAAGAAAGATAAAATCTGTGAGGCATGCACAAAAGGAAAGCAAGTAAGATCATCATTTAAGCCACTCAAGATAGTATCTATATCCAAAGTGCTTGAATTAATTCATATGGATTTTTGTGGTGAAATTCCTATGAAAAGCTTAGGAGGTAAATCACATGTGCTAGTTATTATTGATGATTACTCATGATTTACCTAGGTGTGTTTTCTGAAGAACAAGAATAAAGCATTCAAAGAGTTCACTAAAATTTACAGGAAAATTCAAGTGGAGTCTAAGATTTAGATCAGGAAAATTCGAACCGATCATGGAAGGGAGTTCGATTACTCAAAATTTGCAGACTTTTGTTGAAAGTTAGCTCTTGGAGAGGCTAAATCACCCTAGAGGGGGGTGAATAGGGTGATGAAGAAATTTGCTTCTAATTGAGGAATAGATTTGTCTAAGTAGAGTTGGAGTCAAAGATGAACTCGTAAAAGACCCGACTCATAAATCAAGAAAGAATATAGAAGCGTAAAAGACAGAACAAATAATCTATCTCGAGTCTAGAATGTACTCGTAAAACCGGTAACACGAAAGTACGTGGAAACCCTCCCGGGGCAGAAAACCACGGACCGTGCTAATCCAAGCACGAAGTCAAATCCACTATTTTAAATCCACAAAATACGATGAGACCGACTCAACCCAAGTTGCTCCCTTAGACAAGTCCTTACAAGTTTTTCCTAGACTCGAAATTCCCTTATCCGATCTAGTACTTCCTAACCGAGATAACCCTTACAGCTAGGGACAATCGAACCGAGTTGACCTTTACAGCTCAGTCAAGGGACCTTACTTAGAGAGTAAAAAGAGAGTTTGTAATCGAGTACAAGACCTTACAACTCGTAATATAATGAAATACGGAATTGGAGTTGTAAGAAGAAGATTGAGAATGAATACAATAACTTTTGATTAAGTATGTATTTTTACAATTGGTTCAAGCAATCTTCAAGTCTTGAGATTTGGCTTCTATTTATAGATGACCAAGCAGCTTAGCCGTTGTGTCCATCTTCCGACTAGAAGTCCTTTGTGACCGTTATAAAGGATTTTCCGAGTCACTCGGAAAATATCCGTTGAGATATGAACGTTGAGCAACGGTTCTTGACTCCTTTGGAAGTCCCAAAACCGCTGGTGGTGTCTTGAAAAATAAGGTCGAAACCACCGATAAGCTTAGTGTTGCGATTTCCATTTCTGAAACGGACAACCCCGACACGATGTCCGGGGCTAGGTCGAGGTGGAAAAGCCTTGTCTCGCTGGTGATTTGACGTTTTGAAGTCGGTTACTTTTGTAATTCAAATTTAGAATAGCCTCGTTTGAATCACCTAAAAAGTAAAATAATTTGGTTCTCAAAGTATAAAATATGGTCCAAGATTAGACACAGATAATTATATAATTAAGATAATTAAGTGACTAAATATCTAGGTCGAGAAAGGAATGGAATTTTCTCGAGTCTAATATTCATAATACTCAAAATTCCATATGAGTAAGTCTAAAAGAGAGTCAAGTTAAATAAAGAATATTAGAAGAAATAAACTTGATCTAGACTGAGCATGATTCAAATTAAAAGCGCCGACTCTTACAGAATAACACCTGTAATATGAAGTCAGTCCCGAGTACGGTTATACGAATACTCGGAGTTTGAACATGCGATAATTCTAAGTGATGAGTGACTCGGAACCGAGTGAGTCATGGTGAGTGCGGATATCCTTTCCGAGTCAAACAGAGTCATGCATAAACACATGAAATAATTTCTATAACACTTAAAGAAAATACTTTATCACTCAAAAAGTTTCTAAGGCACAGGGAATGACTTGGAATCAAAACTTTATAAGTGAGAAAATCTTATACCTGATTCCCTTGATAGAACTCAAAAAAGTGAGGTGTACGATCCGAGTCTTCATTTGTGACAAGAATGACATCTCCCACAACTTCTCAAGCACCAAGAACTCCTCAATAGAATGAAGTAGTGGAGTGAAAGAATAGAACACTTGAAGATATATGAAGGACAATGATGATTGAAAATAATCTACCTTACTATTTTTGGGCCGAGACAATCAACATAGTAAATTACACTCTCAACGGATGCCCTATCGGACCCATTCTCGAAGAAGACACCCTATGATCTATACAAGGGAAAGAAGTCCAACATTTTCTACTTCAAACCATTTGGATGCAAATGCTATATGCACAACAATGGTAAGGAATATCTAACTAAGTTTGATGCAAGGTCGGATGAAAGTATATTTCCGGGTTATTCATCTCATAGTAAGGCTTATAGCTTCATTAACAAGAGAACTAACAAAGTAGAAGAAAGTATCCACGTTGTCTTTGATGAAATTGATCATGATAGGACAAGTGAATCAATTTTCTCACATCTCAAGCTCAACAGAGATAAAGATGATATTGTTAAAGCCGAGCTCGAATGAATCAAAACGAGAGGAACTAAGGCAACTCGTAACGAACCAACTCGGAATGAGCAAGTTCAAGAGCCAACTCGGACTCATCGAAGGACAAGCTGAAGATGTTCAACAAACTGAAGAACAAATCCTTCAACCAACAAACCTGGTAAATCGGAGGATAAGTCAAGCTTTCAAATATGCATCCGAGTCACCCGCCCGAGAATATTCTTTTCGATATCAACAAGTGGGGTAATAACTCGTTCTTCTTCACAAAATCTATGTGCATTCTTAGCATTCATATCATTAATTGAACCTCAAAATGTGCTATAAGCCCTACTTGAACCTGAATGGGTAAAGGCCATGCAAGAAGAATTAACTTAATTTGAAAGAAACCAAGTCTAGGCTCTAACGAAACGACCTTCTAACCACCAATTAATAGGACCTAAATGGGTTTCAAGACAAACTGGATGAAGGAGGGTTGGTAGTTAGAAATAAGGCTAGATTAGTTGCTCAAGGATATAACCAAGAAGAGGGAATTGATTATGGGGAAACCTTTACACTTGTTGCTAGGATTGAGGCAATCGGAACTCTCTTAGCATTTGCATCTAGTATTGAAGGTTTGCTCCTGGAGAGTCTAAGTCACCCTAGAGGGGGTGAATAGGGTGATGAGGAAATTTGAATAAACTTTGAATCTTTTTGCTTGAAAAAATAAACAACATAATCCGAGTCTAGATTGGACTCGGAAAAGTGTAAACTTCGAATTACATAGAAACCCTCTTGGGGCGGAAAACCACGGCCGGTGCTAATCCAAGCACCAAGTCAAATCCACTATTTTGAATCCTCAAAATACAATGAATATGACTACCCGGATTTGTTCCCAAACAAATCTATTACAATTTTCCTAGGCTCAAAATTTACCTTATATGATCGACCTAGTACTTCCAAGTTGAAGTTACCTTATTAACTTGGGATGCTCCAATTTTTCGTATGGTTAGAAGTTCCTTATCTAACTCTGGTACTTCCAAACTGAGGTAACCTTTACAGTTTGGGACAACCGAGTTGAGGTAACCTTTACAACTCAGTCAAAGAGAAAGAGTAGAAGAGTAGTAAGAATTAAAATACAAGTGACTTAGAAGAATACAACTCGGAATATTAGAATTACGAGTTTGGGAGTTGTATGCTAGAGAAGATGTTCAATATGGTCTCTCTTTTTCTTCCCTTCGTCAGTTGAAATCTTGTGCTAAGGCTTCTATAAATAGTCCGCCTTGAATAGATAGCCCGTTGAGCCTCCAACGTCTTTTCGTTGAAGTTGTCCGAGTCAACTAGTCGTTATAATGGATAGTCTGTCACTCGCATTTCTGGACCACCTTGAAATAGCCGTTGTGCCTTCGTCCTAGCTTCCAACAACTCTTTTTCTAGCTTTTGTAAACTGGAAAAGCAAAACGAAAAGACCGTTAGACTCAAAAATAAAATATTACCCAAAACAAGAATGAGACTTAGTAAGATAATCTTAATATACTTAAGTCCGAGTTCGATCAAGAATAAGTCATATTGAAATGATGAATTGTACAGACATATGACTTAGTTAAATGAATTTCTTTTAGGATGCTTCTTGCTTTATCCTAAATTTAGATGAATGCATGAAATCAAAACACATCCAAGGGGTTAATCAGTCATACTTGAGTCTTTAATCTCCCCTTTTTGATGAAAGGCATTCAACCAAATAATGACTCAAAAAAAATCATCATAATTATCGAAGTGAATGAAGTTCTTAGTTTCGAGCATATTGATTTCTGACTTTGAATTTCTTATTTAAGTTTTACTCGATATATCAGCTCGTTCTCTATCTTACTCCGATATCATTACTCACGACTTTTCGTCATATAAGTCATCTGCAGAAATATTCTAAGTTCAAAACACCTTACTCATTACTCTCTACTCTAAGATATTCTACTAAGTGAGAATGAAAACTCATGATTATTTCACTAACAAAGTTTCTATCTAAGTATTGAATGCCTTTCATCAAAAAGGGGAGATTGAAGACTCGGACTCGAAACTATATCATTCTCAGTACTACCAAAAGACTCGGTACAAACCTCATCCCTCTTAAGTTTTGATTACAAGTCATTATGAAACTACCGCATATGTTTTCATTCGATTCCGATTGACTTAGAAAACACATTCATGTCTATCTTCTCACATTGATGTTTCTAAGTCACTCGGACATCACTCAGATTTATCGCATGTTCAAATATTCTCTCTAACACTTCTTATCTAAGTTCCGATCGCATACTCGAAGAAGAGTGAATTACTGCGTTAATTCAACTTTTTAAGTCGGCATATTTGTTTGAGAATTATTTGTCCGGATCAAGTACGTATACTCGATATTTTCACTCTTATAATTGGATCTTTTTGAGGATCGACTCGATGGAATTCGAGTATAATGATTATTAGACTCGGAAAATTCCACTATTCTAGGCCTAAGATAATTATGCATTTAATTATCCTAATTAAATTATTATCTCGTGCCTAATCTTGGACCAAAGTATTTTATACTTTGAGAACCAAAATGGTTTACTTTTGTAGGCTATCCAAACGAGGTTATCTCATTTTTGAATTACAAAAGTAACCGGCTTCAAGAAGTCAATCACAAGCGGACAAAGCTTTTTACTTCGAACAAGGCCCAGACGTTGTGTCGTGGTTGTTTGTTTCCAAAACCGAAAAACTTCAATGCTAAGCTCAACGGTGGTTTCCACCTTACTTTTCGGACACCACCAGCTGATTGGAGCACCTTTAGGAGCCAAGAGCCGTTGCACAACATTCACATCTCAACGGATCTTTTCGAGTCGAAGACTCGGACTTTACATATACATCATTCCGAGTTCCATCAAGGAATCGGTATAAGACTTCATCTCTTATAAGGTTACAAGTCATTCTAACTGTCATAGAAACTTTTCTGAGTGATATAGAATCTTTTCGAGTGTTACATAACCATTGCATACGTTCTCGCTTGATTCCGATCGACTCGGAAAGCATACTCGTTTGCACACAGCTTTGAGTCACTTAGACAACACTCGGATATATATTGCATGTTCAAACAATCGCTCTAATGTGCATAAACTCGGTTCGACTTCATGTTCTAAGTTAAATTGAATTATTGTGTTAATTCATCTCTCTAAGTCAAGCATCCTTGGTTTGAGCATTGGTAGTCTAGATCAAGTCTCTCTACTCGATGTTCTTTATCCGACTTGCTTTACTTCTAGATCGATTTAGATGGAATTTGAGTATAATGGATATTAGACTCAAAAATTCCACTCTTTTAGGACTCGGATAATTACGCACTTAATTATCTTCATTAAATTATGATCTCGTGTCTATTCTTGGACCAAAGTATTTTACACTTTGAGAACCAAATTGATTTACTTTTGTAGGTTATTCAAACGAGGTTATCCTATTTTTGAAATACAAAAGTAACCGGCTTCAAGATGTCAAATCACCAGCAGACAAGGCTTTTTCTCGCTTCGACCGAAGACTAGACACGGTGTCGGGGTTGTCTATTTCCAAAGCTGGAAATCTGTAATGCTAAGCTTAACGGTGGTTTCCACCCTACTTTTCGGACACCACCAGTGGATTGGGACTTCCAAAGGAGTCAAGAGCCATTGCTCAATGTTCACACCTCAACGGATATTTTCCGAGTGACTTAGAAAACCATTGCAACGGTCACAAAGGACTTCCAATTAGAAGATAGTCACAATGGCTAGTCTGCTTGGTTATTTATAAATAGAAGCCAACTCTCAAGACTTGAAGATTGCTGAACCAACTGTCAATACACGTACTTAAGCAAAAGTCATTGTATTCATACTCAATTTTCTACTTATAACTCCAACCTTATACTTAACATCTTTTTTGAGTTGTAAGGTCTTGTAATTAGTTACAAACACTCATTCTTACTTTCTGAATAAGGTCCCTTAACTCAGCTGTAAGGGTTAACTCACCTCGCTTGTCCCTAATTGTAAAGGTTACCTTAGTTAGGAAGTACTAGATCGGATAAGGGAATTTCTTAGTCTTGGAAAATCTTGTAAGGAATTGTCTAAGGGAGCAACTCTAGTTGAGTCTTTCTTCTGTATTTTGTTGATTCAAAATAGTGGATTTGACTTAGTGCTTGTATTAGCACCGACCGTGGTTTTCTACCGCATGAGGGTTTTCACGTAACTTTCCGAGTTAGTACTTTTCTGAGTCCAATCTAGACTCAAACTCTCCTCGAGTCATATCTAGTTTTATTCTTCCATTACTTGTTTAATTTTCCCCATCACCCTATTTAACCCCCTCTAGGGTGACTTTATCTCTCCAAGAGCAAACCTTCATGAGCGACTCGGAAGAACCGTTACAACGATCACAAAGGACTTCTGTTCGAAACTAGTCACAATGGCTAATCTGCTTAGTCATCTATAAATAAAAGCCAACTCTTAAGACTTGAAGATTGCTAGAATTATTGTCGATACACATTACTTAAGCAAAACTCGTTGTATTCATACTCAATCTTCTACTTACAACTCCCAACTTGTAATTCTTACTTTCCGAGTTGTAAAGTCTTGTAATCAGTTGCATACTTTTTTTACTTGCTGAGTAAGGTCCCTTGACTGAGCTGTAAGAGTTAACTCAGCTTTAGTTGTCCCTAGCTGTAAAGGTTACCTCGGTTAGGAAGTACTAGATCATATAAGGGAATTTCGAGTCTAAGAAAACTCTGTAAGGAATTGTTTAAGGGAGCAATTCTAGTTGTGTCAGTCTGTTGTATTTTGTGGATTCAAAATAGTGGATTTGACTTGGTGCTTGGACTAGCACTGTCCGTGGCTTTCTCGCCCCAAGAGGGTTTCCACGTATATCCGAGTTTACACTTTTCCGAGTCAAATCTAGACCGAGAGTGTCTTGTTCATTCTCTTCTAAGCTTAAATCTTCCAAGTTTCTTAAAATTTCCTCATTACCCTATTCATCCCCCTCTAGAGTGACTAAGACTCTCCAAGAGCAAACCTTCACATGGGTCGAGTAGCTTGCCGATAAGCTCGTCCGGCCTTAGTTGAAAAGGGTTCCGAGCTTTTTCAATGGCTGTCACCTTAGGACCCTCAAATCCTTCAAACACAGCAAACTACACGTTGAACAGCTAGGACAATGATGATTGAACATAATCTACCCTACTATTTCGGGCTGAGGCGATCAACACATCAAAGTACACGTTGAACGGATGCCTCATCAAACCCATCCTGAAGAAAACCCCATACGAGCTCTACAAAGGGAAGAAACCCAACATTTCATACTTCAAACCCTTTGGATGTAAGTGCTTCATTCACAACAATAGTAAGGATCACTCGACCAAGTTTGATGCTCGGTCGGATGAAGGTATCTTTCTTGGTTATTCATCTCATAGCAAAGCATATCGTATTTTCAATAAAAGAACTAACAAAGTGGAAGAAAGCATCCACGTTGTGTTTGATGAGATTGAACAGGAAAAACTAAGTGAGTCAACATTCTTAGACTCGAAGCTTAGTAAAGATTATGATCTTGATGAAAATGAGCTCATCAAGAATCAAATCAATGTCACTTAGAACGAAGTCACTCAAAACGAAGAGACTCGTAACAACATGACTCGGAATGAGATAACTCAAGAGCCAGCTGAGAATGTTGAAGGTCGATCAAATGAACAAGCTCACTTAGAATAGACTATCGAAGATCAACCAATTCAACCTACGGATCTGGTGAACCAAAGAACAGGTAGAGCATTCAAGTATACTTCTTGTCACCTACTAGAAAACATATTATCTAACATCAACAAGTGGGGTAAGAATTTGTTCCTCTCTTCAAAATCTATGTGCATTCACTCCATTCATATCATTAACTGAACCTAGAAATGCACTAGAGGTCCTAAATGAACCTGAATGGGTAGAGGCCATGCAAGAGGAACTCAATCAATTCGGAAGAAACCAAGCTCAGACTCGACCAAACGACCTTCGACCACCCAGTCATAGGAATCAAATAGGTTTTCAAGAACAAACTGGATGAAGGTGGGTTGGTAGTAAAAATAAGGCTAGACTTGTGGCTCAAGGTTATAATCAAGAAGAAGGGATTGATTGTGGGGAAACCTTTGCACTCGTTGCTGAATTGAAGCTATTAGAATCTTATTGGCATTTGCATCTAGCATGAATATCAAGTTATATCAAATGGATGTTAAATGTGCCTTTCTCAATGGTTTCATTGAAGAAGAAGTCTATGTTGAGCAACCCCCGGATTTGAAAACTCAGAATTTCCAAATCATGTTTTCAAATTGCAAAAACTCTTTATGGTCTTAAACAAGCTCCCGGAGCTTGGTGTGAGAGACCGAGCAATTTCTTGGTTGAAAATGATTTTAGAAGAGGCCAGATTGACAAGACTCTTTTTATAAAAACCAAGGGGAAAGACTTTCTCATTGCTCGGATCTATGTTGATGACATAATTTTTGGAGCTACTAATGAAATTTTATATCGAGATTTTTCGAGTTAATGAGACAGGAATTTCAAATGAGTATGATGGGAGAACTCAATTTCTTCCTTGATCTACAAATCAACCAAGAGAAAGATGGTATCTATGTCCATTAATCAAAGTATACCAAGGAGCTGCTGAAGAAGTACAAACTTCAAGATGCGAAACATGCAAGCAACACCTATGAGCAGCGAGCATAAAGCTGGACTCAAACGAGAAAGGTAAAGCGATAGATTAGAAACTCTACCGAGGTATGATTGGATCTTTGCTCTGTCTTACTTCCAGTAGGCCAGATATAATGTTTAGTGTCCGTCCGTGTGCAAGATTTCAAGCTAATCCAAAAGAATCACATCTCACTGCGGTGAAGAGAATATTCGAGATATCTTGCAGGGACTCGGAATTTAGGTCTATGGTACTTAAGAGACTTAGAACTAACTCTCACTGGATACTCGGATGCTGACTATGCTGGGTATAAAGTTGATAGAAAGAGCACTTCAGGAGCTCGTCGGTTTCGGGTCAATCCTTGATATCTTGGCACTCAAAGAAGCAAAACTCAGTAGCTCTATTAACTGCTAAACTCGAGTACATTGCAGCTGGAGCATGTTGTGCTCAGATTTTATGGATAAACCAACACTTGAGAGATCTTGGACTTTCATTCAAATCAATTCCAATCAAGTGTGATAATCAAAGTGCAATAAGTATCACCAAGAATCCAGTTCAGCTCTCAAAGACTAAGCATATTGAGGTCGGGTATCATTTTCTGAGAGATCATTCTAAAAGGGTGATGTTGAACTTGAATTCATTCCTACCAATCTTCAATTAGCTGATATCTTTACTAAGCCACTTAGTGAGGATCGGTTTTTCTTTATTAGGAATGAGCTTGGCATGATTAATGCATAATTATGTGCTTTTCTAAGTAAGATTACTTTGCATGATTATGTGTTGTGTGCTTACTTTCTTTAATAGCCATTAGTTTAGTTGAACCAATGATACTGAGCTGATAGTTATTAGTTGTTTGTGGTTTCGAGTCACTCGGAAACTTAACCGAAGTCGACTTAGATTTTGAGAAAAATGGACATCAAACTTCGAAATCATCTCTAGATCGGTGGAGAATTTCAGAAATTTCTTTTAAAATCTTTCTTTTTCTCTCTATCTCTCGCGCACATCAATCGGACAACTAGTCGTTAAGAGACAATCGCTGGAATTCTAACCGTTAGAGAGCAGAACAGTCACACCGGTCTAGGGTGACCGTTGAAGAGCTGAGTCGAACGAATTTTGAAGGACGATTATTTCTCTATAAATAGCTTCTATTTCCTTCATTTCGTTACTTTATCTCTACTTACTTTCACTTTCTCAATTACTTCAACTCGAGCAAGCTCTTTGCAATCAAAGAAACTCTCGTCGCTCTTAAGCTAAGTGAAGTTCATCTCAAGTAAGTTCTGTCACTCTCGACTCTCTCTTTCTACTCTTTCATTTTTTCTTTTTAGCTCACTTTCTTAGAGCTATCTCTTTCTCTCTTCTTTTCTTTTACAAAAGTTCATCTCTCTCTCTCTCTCTCTTTTCCATATCAAACATGCCGAAAAGAGGTTCTTACCCTGATTTTATTGGTTCTACCACCAAGAAACCCCATACCAAAAGCCAAGAAGGATCCTCAAATCCTTCAAAACCTATTGTCACCCAACACCTTACGTTGGATGACAAATTCTTCCCGACCACAAAGTTTTCATGGTTGGCCCATATCAAATCAACAGGGCTTTACAATTTTCTTTATTTCAGCGACTTCATTTACCCGAACTCATTTCTGAGTTCTAAACCAATCTTTCTAGCTCGAGGGTATCCTCACCTCAAAAGTTCAAAACATAACCGTCCGCATCAACACCTCTCTTCTCCATCGCCTCTTTAAAGTATCTTCTATGTTCTTGAACAACAACCCTATACCTTTCAACGAGGTTGCTGATGACTTTTTTGAGAAGTACGCTAAAGAATTCCCTGGGTCACACAAAAACTTCTCTATGACCCTACTCAAATCGAAGCTCGCCTTCTTTGTTTTCTCGCTGATGAGAACTTTCTTCTCACAGTATTCTAGCAAGGGGAACCCCAACTCCAAGCATCTAAAAGCTTTGTATAACATCCTCGAGGGCTACGAAGTAGACCTCTTTCCTACAATAGTCGAGCAAATGGCGGTTGTGCTGCTCGGACTCGAAACAAGAAGAACACCCCACTTCGTTTCGGGGCTCTTCTCACCCTCATCTTCAAACAATTCAAAGTTCCTCTTCCCTCGGATCCTAACGCGATTTATGAGGCTTCCATTGTCGGTAAAAGGAACTCCTTGGGTATGGATACCAGGAGACTCAATCGGGTGTCCGGGTTCATAGCTCGAAGCCGAGGCCCCCTTCTCCGCCTCGAAACTCGGACTCAGCCCACTCTGTCTCTAGCTCCTCCACCTGGTGGTGCCTCCACCTCAAGTTTTTCTTAGATTCTTTCTTCCGCCTTGTCCTCCGCTATCATGGACAAGCTTTCCTCGGTGTCCACCGAGTTCAAGGACACCTTCCTGGTCATTTAAGACAGTCCTTCGAGTCTATGACCATTAACCGAAAACAGACCCAATCCCAAATTCGAGAGCAGCAAGACGTGCTTATCGAGATAAATGCACTGGTTAAAGAGCGAGAGGGAGTTGATTGAGATCCTTCACGAACGGCGCTCCAAGGCAGCTCAGGATCCGGTAGACTCCGATACATCCGAAGAATCCTCGAGTCCATCCAAATCCTCATCCGAAGGGGGAGAAGAAGGAGAAGAAGAAGGAGAAGAAGAAGAAGAAGAAGAAGAGGATCTTGCGACCGAGGCAGCTCCATCTCGAGGAAGGGAGAAGGAAGCGGAACAAGCGACGATCGGCAGCAACAGAGTGCCAAGGCGCTCCGGAACCTCAACCGGAAATGATCAGCTCGGACAGTAGTCTAAGTGGGTCGAAGACCTCGCCGACCATGGTCGGTCGGCGGCCGGTCGGCTCGAGCACACCCCTCCATCGGTCGAGTTCCGGGAGGATGAGCCTCCGGACGACCTAGTTTTAGGTCGGCCGCTCGTAGCTGAGCCCATTCCGGAGATCCCGGTGCTGCCCCGCTTCGTTCGTCAACATCTTCCGGATCATATCAATGAAGGCGCACTGCTCGTCCACCATCCTCGACTCAGACTGCTCCATCTCCTCCATCTTAATTTTTTTCTGTTTTAAAATTTTTTTTGTCCAAACATCAAATCTATATCTACTTGATACATTCTTCTTTTTTTTTTTGTTTCTTTGAAAGGCAAGGGGAGAATAGTTAGAAAATTTTGTTGTCTTGTTTAGGGGAGTTTCTCTCACCTTATTTTGTGTAACTTTTTAGTTTAAATTATAATGAAATTTTATTACTAATCCTATTTAATGCCTTCCGAGTTGCAAATATTTCGAGTTTACTACTTAAAGCAATTATTTCAGAGTTTATTACTTCTGAGTTTCAATTCAGTCTATCATTGCTTTGTTCCTCGGTAATTTTTTTTTCTTTGATACTTTAGCTCTTTTTATGCAATCTGAGCTTATTTGCTCTTATAGAATCTAAGTTTCATTCACTATATTTACTCTATACAATTCTATCATGTTCTTCTCGACTTATCCTTTGAGAAAGGATGAAAAACCAAATCTATATCACTAACAAAGTTTCTGTCTAAGTATGGAATGCCTTTCATCAAAAAGGGGAGATTGAAGACACGGACTTTACATATACATCATTCTGAGTTCCATCAAGGAATCAGGTATAAGACTTCATCTCTTATAAGGTTTTGATTGCAAGTCATTCTAAGTGTCTTACAAACTTTTCTGAGTGATATAGAATCTTTTCCGAGTGTTACGTAAACATTGCATATGTTCTCACTTGATTCTAACCGACTTAGAAAGCATACTCGTTCGCACATAGTTCTTAGTCACTCGGACAACACTCGGATATATATTGCATGTTCAAACATTCGCTCTAATGTGCATGAACTCAGTTCTCACTTCATGTTCTAAGTTAAATTGAATTACTCGTGTTAATTCATCTTTCTAAGTCAAGCATCCTTGGTTTGAACATTGGTAGTCTAGATCAAGTCTCTTTACTCCGATGTTCTTTATCCGACTTGCTTTACTTCTAGATCGACTTAGATGGAATTTGAGTATAATGGATATTAGACTCGGAAAATTCCACTCTTTTAGGACTCGGATAATTACGCACTTAATTATCTTCATTAAATTATTATCTGTGTCTAATCTTGGACCAAAGTATTTTATACTTTGAGAACCAAACTGATTTACTTTTGTAGGTTATTCAAACGAGGTTATCCTATTTTTGAAATACAAAAGAAACCGGCTTCAAGATGTCAAATCACCAGCAGACAAGGCTTTTTCTGCCTCGACCGAAGACCGGACACGATGTCGGGGTTGTCTGTTTCCAAAACTGGAAATCTACAACGCTAAGCTCAACGGTGGTTTCCACCCTACTTCTCGGACACCACCAGTGGATTAGGACTTCCAAAGGAGTCAAGAGCCGTTGCTCAATGTTCACACCTCAACGGATATTTTCTCGAGTGACTCGGAAAAACCATTGCAACGGTCACAAAGGACTCCCGGTTAGAAGATAGTCACAACGGCTAGTCCGCTTGGTTATTTATAAATAAAAGCCAACTCTCAAGACTTGAAGATTGCTGAACCAACTGTCAATACACGAACTTAAGCAAAAGTCATTGTATTCATACTCAATCTTCTACTTACAACTTCAACCTTGTACTTAACATCTTTCCGAGTTGTAAGGTCTTGTAATCGATTACAAACACTCATTCTTACTTTATAAGTAAGGTCCCTTGACCCAGCTGTAAGGGTTAACTCACCTCGCTTGTCCCTAA
Source organism: Talinum fruticosum (assembly GCA_021018815.1). Lineage (NCBI taxonomy): Eukaryota > Viridiplantae > Streptophyta > Magnoliopsida > Caryophyllales > Talinaceae > Talinum > Talinum fruticosum. Next base: position 3,109,788 of record JAITYX010000018.1, read on the forward strand.
CTGTAAAGGTTACCTTAGTTAGGAAGTACTAGATCGGATAAGGGAATTTCGAGTCTAGGAAAATCTTGTGAGGAATTGTCTAAGGGAGCAACTCTGGTTGAGTCTTTCTTCCGTATTTTGTGGATTCAAAATAGTGGATTTGACTTGGTGCTTGGATTAGCACCGACCGTGGTTTTCTGCCGTAGGAGGATTTCCACTTAACTTTCCGAGTTAGTACTTTTCTGAGTCCAATCTAGACTCGGACTCTCCTCGGAGTCATATCTAGTTTTATTCTTCCATTACTTGTTTAATTTTCCCCATCACCCTATTCGCCCCACTCTAGTCTCGGAGCAAACCTTCATGAGCGACTCGAAGAACCGTTACAATGGTCACAAAGGACTTCGTTCGTAAACTAGTCACAACAGACTAATCTGCTTGGTCATCTATAAATAAAAGCCAACTCTCAAGACTTGAAGATTGCTGGAATTATTGTCGATACACATTACTTAAGAAAAACTCGTTGTATTCATACTCAATCTTCTACTTACAACTCCCAACTTGTAATTCTTACTTTCCGAGTTGTAAAGTCTTGTAATCAGCTGCATACTCTTTCTTAGTTCCTGAGTAAGGTCCCTTAACTGAGCTGTAAGAGTTAACTCAGCTCGCTTGTCCCTAATTGTAAAGGTTACCTTAGTTAGGAAGTACTAGATCGGATAAGGGAATTTCTTAGTCTTGGAAAATCTTGTAAGGAATTGTCTAAGGGAGCAACTCTAGTTGAGTCTTTCTTCCGTATTTTGTTGATTCAAAATAGTGGATTTGACTTAGTGCTTGTATTAGCACTGACCGTGGTTTTCTACCGCATGAGGGTTTTCAAGTAACTTTCTGAGTTAGTACTTTTCCGAGTCCAATCTAGACTCAAACTCTCCTCAGAGTCATATCTAGTTTTATTCTTCCATTACTTGTTTAATTTTCCCCATCACCCTATTTAACCCCTCTAGGGTGACTTTATCTCTCCAAGAGCAAACCTTCATGAGCGACTCGAAGAACCGTTACAACGATCACAAAGGACTTCGTTCGTAAACTAGTCACAATGGCTAATCCGCTTAGTCATCTATAAATAAAAGCCAACTCTTAAGACTTGAAGATTGCTAGAATTATTGTCGATACACATTACTTAAGCAAAACTCGTTGTATTCATACTCAATCTTCTACTTACAACTCCCAACTTGTAATTCTTACTTTCGAGTTGTAAAGTCTTGTAATCAGTTGCATACTTTTTTTACTTGCTGAGTAAGGTCCCTTGACTGAGCTGTAAGAGTTAACTCAGCTTTAGTTGTCCCTAGTCTGTAAAGGTTACCTCGGTTAGGAAGTACTAGATCATATAAGGGAATTTCGAGTCTAAGAAAACTCTGTAAGGAATTGTTTAAGGGAGCAATTCTAGTTGTGTCAGTCTGTTGTATTTTGTGGATTCAAAATAGTGGATTTGACTTGGTGCTTGGACTAGCACTCGTCCGTGGTTTTCCGCCCCAAGAGGGTTTCCACGTATATCCGAGTTTACACTTTTCGAGTCAAATCTAGACCGAGAGTGTCTTGTTCATTCTCTTCTAAGCTTAAATCTTCCAAGTTTCTTAAAATTTCCTCATTACCCTATTCATCCCCCTCTAGAGTGACTAAGACTCTCCAAGAGCAAACCTTCACATGGGTCGAGAGCTTGCCGATAAGCTCGTCCGGCCTTAGTTGAAAAGGGTTATGAGCTTTTTCAATGGTCGTTACCTTAGGACCCCATCTTTTCTTTGGTAGACATCTCGGAATCTTTCTGGACATTTCTTCGTGAGAGATCTTTCTACCTATAGATTTGAGATTATTGGTAATCTCTGTGAACCGAATATACATCTTAGTGATGTTTTCTTCTAGCTCCATCTTGAACAGTCTCATATTTATGAAGATATTAACTTATCTTTACTTGTTTCATTTTGCTTATTCCTTATAGGTATTTACAAGAGTGTCCCACACCTCTTTAGTTGTGTCACAGTGCTGAGACCCTGTTGTATTCTTTTGTGCTAATGGCACACATCGATGTGTTCATAGCTTTGAAATTCTTTCCGAATTTCTCGGTCTCCTCGATGGTGAACTTAGATTTGGCTTTAGGTACAAGAGTTGCATTTTCCGTCTTCATTGGAATGTAGTTGCCGGCTTGGATGATGTTCGAAACTTCTTCATCGTTGTCCATCGGGAAACATTCCATCATCTTCTTCCAATGGGCAAAGTTTGATCCTTTGAACTTCGGTGGTCCGGTAGATGATCTTCCTTCATCGAACTCTCCATTGTTCCGAGCCATCCGATCTTTATACCTTTGGATGGTGAGATCCTCTTGAAAGGTTGGGCTCGATACCAATTGAAGGTTTGCTCGTGAAGAGTCTAAGTCACCCTGGAGAGGGGCTGAATAGGGTGATGGAGAAAAAGAAACGAATTTTCCAACAGATCAGCCTAAACAAGTAGATTTTGAGTCTAGATTGGAATCGGAAAAGTGATAACACGTATTTACGTGGAAACCCTCCCGGGGCGAAAAACACGGACAATGCTAATCCAAGCACCAAGTTAAATCCACTATTTTGAATCCACAAAATGCAAGGATCGACTCTACCAGAATTGCTCCCTTAAACAATTCCTTACAATGTTTTCCTAGACTCGAAGTTACCTTATCCGATCTAGTACTTCTTGACTCGAGATAACCTTTACAATCAAGGACAACCGAGCTGAGTTAACCCTTACAGCTCAGTCAAGGGACCTTACTCGTAAAGTAAGAAAAATGTGACTGATTACAAGACTTTCTTTACAACTCATAAAATATGATATACGTGACTTGGAGTTGTAAATAGAAGATTGAGTAAGTAATGCACTAAGAGAGTTAGGCAATATGTTCAACAATTGTTTCAGCAATCTTCAAGTCTTGTGAAGTGGCTTCTATTTATATCCAACCAAGTAGAGTGATCGTTGAGTCTTGGTTCTAGACAGAAGTCCTCGCTAGCCGTTGTAACGGCTCTTCCGAGTCACTCGAAAAGATCCGTTGGGATGTGAACACCGTGGAACGACTCTTGGCTCCAAAAGATGGTCCAATCACTTGCTGGTAACCGAAAGTTGTGGTGAAAACAACCGTTAAGCCTAGAGTTGGAGTTTTCCAATTTGGGAAACACACAACCCTAACACCGTGTCTCGAGCCATGTCCGAAGTACGTAAAATTTTTCTGTTGGTATTTAATAGCTAGAAGCCGGTTGCTTTTGTATTTCAAAAATAATTTAGCCTCGTTTGAATAACCTACAAAGAGCAAACCACATTGGTTCTCAAAGTATAAAATACTTTGATCCAAGATTAGTCATAGATAATAATTAAAATAATTAATTTCTTAATTATCTTTGGCCTAGAAGAATGGAATTTTGTGAGTCTAATATTTAATATACTCAAATTCCATTTGAGTTAATCCTAAGGATGATCAAGTTAAAAGGATAGAACATCGAGTTTAACAACTTAATCTAGTCAAATAATCCTCAAAGAAATAAACTGACTTAGAATAAGGAATTAACAATGTAATTCTCTTTACGTTGAAATATTCAATTAGTACTCGGAGTAAGAGTGTTGGAGAAATTATTTGAGCAAATGATAGTTCTAAATGATGTCGAGTGAGTCGAAACATCAGTGTAGAAGATATGCAATAAGGTGCTTTCTGAGTCGATCGTAATAAAATGAAAACTTACACACGAGTTTCTATAGTACTCGAATTACTTGAAATCAAAACTTAAGAGAGAGAGGATTTATACCTGAGTTTTCATGTCATACTCAGCGTGACTTAGAGTTAGAAAATGAGTCCGAGTCTTCACCCTAAACCCCTACCCTAAACCCTAAACCCTAAATCCTAAACCCCAAACCCTATACCCTATACCCTAGACCCTAAACCCCAAACCTCAAACCCTAAACCCTAAATCTCACTTTCTGTTTATTTATTTTCTGTTCAAAATTGTTTTATTTCTAAATGACAAGTATCCTACAATTTTTTTGGTTTCGATTGGATATTATGGCAACAATTGATGTTGATGTACTTTCCGATTCAAGCATAAGTGGTAAGGGTTTGTATCTTAATATTTCGTTTATTGTTACTGTTCTGTTAATTTTAATTATTACACTTCTTTTTGTAGAATGTTGATAGTACCACCCATTTTGTAAAAAAAAGAGCCTATAAAATCTGGAGTCACAAGCACGTGCCACCAAGAGAAAGAGAAAAATTGATCGAAGTTTGGGACCACTTTGAAAAACTAGAGGAAGGGACATATGAGGTTGAGAAAGGTGATGACTACAAAAAGGGGAAGTGTTTGGGTTGTAATACTATCATGATTTGTGATGGAAGGTATAGTACTACAAACCCTAAGCATCATATTATGAATTGTATGAAGTTGCAAGGTCAAAATGATGTGAAACAAATGCTTTTGTCTAATGGTATGTAAATAAGAGGGCCCAAACTAGATAATGATATGTATAGGGAGTTTCTTACAAAAATGATCGTGTGTCATGAACTACCGTTCTCTCTTATTGAGTATGAAGGTATTAGAGATTGTCATACCTATCTCGAACCCCGATATGAAGTATATTTTTAAAAATACCGCAAAAGTTGATATATTCAAACTCTACCAAAAGGGCAAGAGTCAGGTTATGGATTTGTTACAGATCATGTCTAGGTAGAATTTATTTGACTTCTAATTTTTGGGGTTCTTTGACATCGGATTCTTATATGTGCATCACAACTCATTTCATTGACAAAAATTGGAAGCTTCAAGAGTTTATTCTCAGCTTTTACTATTTCCCTCCCCTCACAATAGTCCATTCATCGGTGAACAATTTTCAAAATTGTTGGGTGAAAGTGGTTGGAACATTGAACATAAGTTGATGACTATTACGTTGGATAATGCCACCAATAATGACACATTTATTGTTCATATAAGATTAGATTGTTGTCTCGGGGTGTTTTGGTTGGAAGGGGTAAGTTCTTTAAAGTAAGGTGTGCTGAACATGTGATTAATTTAATTATGAAGTTGGGTTTAGAGGAGCTTCCTGAGGCTATTGTTAAGATTAGAGAAACTGGAAAATATTTGAAAGGTTCATCTACTAAGGTTGCTAAGTTTAATGAGGCCGCTAAAGCTAAGATAATTTCTATTGTTAGGAAGCTCAAACAAGATTCCTTAACAAGGTGGAATTTCACATTTCTTATGCTTGAGTGTGCTTTGTTTTATAGGGGTGTCTCTTGTCTCAATTGGCCATAATTGATAAGCACTATGCATATTGTCCTTTTCCGATGAATGGGATAAAGTTGAGGTGTTTTGTAAGTTTTTCAAGCTTTATTTTGACTTGACCAATTTGTTTTCGTGAAGCAAATCTTCTACTTCTAATTTGTTTTTTCATAGTGTGTGGGCCATCTAACACCATTTGCAAGAAGATGTTACAAATTCCGATCCTTTTATACAAGCAATAGTTGTTAGAATGCAAAAGAAGTTTGATAGTTATTGGCTAGAGTGTAACTTGGTGTTAGGTATTGGTGTTGTCCTAGACCTCATTATAAGATGAAGATGGTTGAGTTTGCTTATGATAAACTATATGGGTCGGTTGAGGGTGAAAGAGATCTAAATTAGTTTATGATACTTTACTTGCTCTCTTTAATGAGTATGTTGTTGACATTACTGCTGATCCAAACCCACCATCACCATTACAACTCGCAGCGTCCCATAGAGTTGCATTCATCATCAACTACTTTTGGTTTGTATTATAATGTAAGTAAATTTTGTGATTCAATTATAGAAGAAAATGGAAAGTTTTAAGCAATTTTTATTTCTGTTTCAGTAATAAGTTAATTGTCTTTTTGAAAATTTATTTTGTTCTTTAGCTCTTGATTTTTCTATTTACTTATTCTATCTAATTTGTTTTCAATGAATTCATCCAAGTTTGGTGAAATGCAAAGTTGGATTTATATTTGGAGGAGTCTCTCAACGATCGTCATCGTAGATCCGGACATCTTGCAATGGTGGAAAATAGTACGAGTATCGTTGGCCTTGTCTTACCAATCTTGCTCATGATGTTTTATGTATTCCTATCACCTCTGTTTCTTTCGAGTCTACTTTTAGTGTTGGTGGAAGAATCTTAAAGCCTTTAAGATGTTCCTTATCTCATGATTCTGTAGAAGCTTTGATTTGTACTCGCAATTGGCTTTTTAGTTTGAAAGGTATAATTTTCTTCATTTATCATAGTATGTTATATTTTAAATGTTTTTTAGTTTGCTTGACAATCAATAATTTTTTACATTTTTCTAGAGGAGGATCAAGGACATTTAGATACTTCGAGTTGGGTAATCTAAATATTGATGTTGATATGAGTCGATCTTGTTCCGAAGTGGGATCAAGCCAACTAGTTGATGAGAGTTAAGGCTTTAAAAGGTATGAATTATAATTTAGTTTTTTATTTAGTTTAGTTTTAATCTTTTATATATTTTTGGAATTTCAAGTTGTCACTTTTGTTTTGATTCTAATTCTGTTTCTCTTTATAGGAGGCATCTTTATTTGAAGAGTTGAATGAATGGTGCAAGTTTGTTGTCTCGTGAATAATTTTTTTGGGGCAAGTTTGCTGATTTGAGGTTCATTTTTTGGAGACCAAGTTTGTTGTGTTGTTGATCCGTGAATTTATTTTTGGAGCAATGCTATTGAGTACTCGACTGATTCTCTTAACAATATCTCTAACTCTTACTATTATGATTATTACTTTTGTTTATCATGTTTGGATGGTTGTAACTCTTAATTTTAACTAATATTGTATGCATACTATTTGTATGTTGTGACTTTTATTTATATGTTCGTAATGTGTTTGTAATACTTTATTTTTTTTGCAAAAAGTAGGTAAATTATAATTTTAAAAGCCAGGGAACTCAAACTTCATCTTTCAAGTCTTCACTCTTCACTAACTAATAGCTATTTATACTAGAAATCAAAATATAAATTCGGTCAAGTGGACAATTGGGTTCAGTCATTGGACATCCGGGTTAGGGTCCAAGTTAGGAAAGTGCGTCTGAATTTAAATTCGAACTGGTTCGAGTAAGGGTGATCTATCTCGAATGTCCGAATGTCCGAATTGACCGAACCGGATAAGACCTGAACCCGAATTTTTTCCAGCACTAGTTTTGATCCTCAATGTTATGTTCATTCCAAGTTGTTGATTTTAAAGTGAAATTTCCTGTACTCGAAGATCTCCAACAAACCTCATCTTCCATATCATGGTGAGGAATGGGTACACTCTGTATAATCCTACTGATTTCCATTGGAAGAAATAAAGAGAGAAATTGAATGCTCCATTCTTTATCAAATGTAATACATATATTGACAGAGGCATAAAGCATTGGGATATCGTTTCTAGTGTTATCATAATACTCGTAGTAAAAATGTTTGTCCACACCGGACATCATGCCAAAATTTTGTAGTCTTCCCATTTCTAATTTTCTATTTAAGTCCTCTTCTAAAGAGCTCTCTTTCTTTCGGAAGACATTTCTAGGCTCAAGAATCGGAAGGTATAGGTTTCCGTAATAAAAAATCATCGGATATAGGATATTTAGATCGCATGATTTGGACCCAAAAATTATTCGGCTCGTACAAGAATTTTCATATTAGTTTACAAAGAAATGCTTGATTAGCCACTTCGTTTTCCCGAGACCCGTGCCCCCATTCTTTTAGGCATATAAATTTTATTCCAAGAAACAACAGGTAGACCCTTTTGATCGTTTGATTTACTCTAAAAGAAGTCCCTATTAATCTAAATTGGATGAGCTTTTTGGTAATTTAAAACATTGTATAGTATGTGCATGTAGTGATTCTAAATTGGATTGAATCGAACAACGTGTCCTACTTTAGAGAGAAAATTAGTTTTTCAATTATGCAATTTATTATCTCGTATCAACAAAGATAATATTATTAGTCCTTCCTTTAAAAACCGGACACCACAGTTCTATCGGTAGTTCTATCAGCAGATGTTGTATGTGGAATATTAAATATGGACGCCACCACAGTTCTATCAGCAGATATTGTATTTTTTTTAAAAAACAAGGACTCATTTATGGAAATTAACAAGTTGACCAGAGAGATTACAAAACTCATTCAAAATATTGTTAATTTTAAAGCACGCTCCATGATTGTTTTTGCAAAATAGTAAACTATCATCAAGCAAAAAGTAAACAAGGTAATTTTTGTGCTTTAGGTGATCGATATCTTAATCCCAATACCAGATTTTGGTTGCATTGCCTCCATATGTAATTTATAAGTAAGAACGTCCATACAAATAATAAAGAGATACGGAGACAAAGGATCTCCTCGTCTAAGGCCTCTAGAGGGCCTAAAGAAGCCAAATGATTCATCATTAATAATCAAAGAATACATAATAGAGGAAATGTAGTCTCTTATCCAACTAACCCAAATATCATGAAAGCCTAACTCCTTTAGGTAAGCAAAAATAAAGTCCCATTCAATTTTATCATGTGTCTTTTCCATATTAAGTTTTAGTCCAATATATGCATGTTTTTCTTTCATATTGCCAAATTTATTAATGATTTCATGTGGCAAAAGGATATTATCATGGACATCTCTATTAGGAACAAAGGCACTCGATAAGGGCTAATAATTCTTTGTAGAATCGGTCTTAATCTATTAACAATAATTTTGGAGATAATTTCGTACAAACTATTGCATAGACTAATTGGTCTAAATTGCGCCATAACTTAAGGATTCAATACTTTTGGTATAAGAGCAATAAAAGTGTGATTAACTTCTTTAAGTAATTTTTCATTTTTAAAAAAAAATCATAACATATTTGATAACATCTTAGACCAATAATATTCCAATGATGCTAGAAAAACCCCGCCCCAAGATCATCGTGTCCTAGCGCTTTAGCAGGATTCATATGAAACACAAGCAGCTTTGATTTCATCCGGCGTCACTGGAGAGATAAGGTAGAGATTGTCAGTATTTAAAATAAGAGACCTTAGATTAAGATTAACCCGACCATAATTATGTCTTTGCGAGAGGAATTCTGCTATCGGAAAAATCTAAAACAAATTTTTGTTTGATAATATCTTTGTCACTAATCCAAACTCCCGATTCATGCTTGATTTGAGATATAATCATTCTTTGCTTTCTAAAAGTACAACATTTATGGAAGAATTTAGAGTTCTTATCTCCCTTAGTTAACCATTCTTTTCTATAATATTTTCCCCAATATTTTTTATTAAACATGATAAGTCTCTCTCTTTGCTTTATAAGCCTTGAATGCCAATGAAGTAGTCTAAAACTACACGGATCAACAATTAGTCTATCTTTAATCTTTTGTAATTGCAAGGAATTTTTATCTATCTACTGAAGATAATTATTGTAAGTGCTCCTAGCCCACCTTTTAAGTTTAACTTTAATGTTCTTCAATTTGCAAACTAATTTGAACATACTAATTCCTCTATGAGAAGAATTCCATTAATCCTTAATGATCTTATTAACTTCATCGTAATTAGACCAATTATTTTGAAATCTAAAATTCTGAATTCAATTTTGTGATTTTTGTGGATCCGTATTCAAAACAATATAACAATGATTTGAACATGAAAAGGGTCCATGTGAAATAGAGCAGTTTGGATATAAATCAATCCAATCTCTTCTTGCAATTGTTCTATCTAGTCTTTCATAAATGAGTTGACCTTTTAGAATTTTTTTCCAAGTGCAAATCCTACCAACAAAAGGAATGATTTCCCTTGTATATTATGAATAAAGTTTCTTAGTCTTTGAAATTTAACTAGAGAAAGTTTTTGTCCCCTATTTTTTCATTAAAACTTTCCAACTCATTAAAATTCCCTATAATACACCAGGGTAAATTGATAAGACAATTAAGGCCCCGTAAATGATTCTAGAAGGCGTTTTTATCTATAGCCCGAGTTGGACCATAAATTTCGAAATGATACACTCCTTTTGATTGCTCTTATTAATGACATGCGGATGAATAGTTTGTTGGTCTTTAACTAACACATTAGCTGTTATATTATTAGAATTCCACAAAACCTACTTCCGTCCACTATGATTGTGTTGAAGGACAAAATCATAATGACAAAATAATTTTTTCAATATTAGTCGCATTAGTCATAGTTTCAATTACAAAAAGAATATTAGGGCATAATTTCTTATTCAAAATTAAAATCTTCTGTTTGACTTGCTCGCTTTTTCACGCCTTGAACATTCCAAGCAATTATTTTCATAATACGAAAACAGAATCCCAATATTGAACCATATTGTGATTAAGCCAAACCAACCAAATGCATACATCAATAAAAATAACTATCATAATCGATATGAACCTTACTTTAAGAACAAACAAAAATAAAATAAACAAGAATCTAGTAAGGAACAGATCTGCACAGCGAGTGATCGGGCCCTTTTAGGATGGTCGAAAAAGGAGCCTTGGGAAATTCACGCGAACCTAAAATGCTCTCGCCCATAGAAACACAGTAAAACGCATACAAGAGGAAAATATCAGGAAAAAGCATTGCAAAAAAGAGTAAAAAGAGTCTCAGCTTGATCTTGTCCAGCATCCTCATATCGTTCCTCATCCTAGCAAAACAAACCTTGGGCCACAGAAAACCAACAAGATAAAGAAACATTATTAAACCCTTAAAATAACCATAGCTCCAATAAATGAGTGGTAAAACCAGCCCATCCACAATGCATAAGTTTTTTTTTTTTAATCAATACAATGCATAAGTTATGATTGTTCACCTACGAATTTTTAAAGTATTATACACTTATAAAAACATATAGAGACTGGGGAGTCCTGTCTATTAGTGTAGGGAGGGAGCTGCTCTCTTTTAGCGACTCGGAACTCTGTTCATGACATGGTTAGCCGTGGAAATAATTAGTGACCGAGGGTTCGCCATAAATTCATAAGAACTGCTATTTGTAGAGCTTCTATAGCTTCGAGCCCTTTAGTTCGTTATCAACGTTTTCAATATGATTCTTTTCCCGTATTTGTTCGATGAAAAATGCGAGACGAAAAGGGAACCCCTCCTTTCGACTAGCACTACAAAAGCTCCGGTCTTAACGCCCCTACTACTGCTGTGCAGCCTTTCCTCGGGTTCGTAGAGTCGGGTTTCCCGTTGACCCACCCAAAAGATGTGGAGACATGTGTAAATGGCATTTATATGCAAATATGGAATTGCATGTGCTATATATTCCAGCTTCTTTGAATCTCTTACTGGGTTTACCATTTAATTAAGTAAAATAAGACTTTTTCTTCTTTTTGGTCATTGCTAAGGATCGGATATCCAGTAATCAGGATTATATTTTCAAACTATGGGCTATTAGGTTGTTCTTAACGTGCTCCTCGTTGGTTGAAAATATAATGAGAAATTATTAACCAGGATATATGAATGTCCCTAAAAAACTGGGGAAAAATCAACTCCATAAAGTAATCTAACACATTAACTGGTGGAGCATTAGATCATTTCGTACCAAGAGCATTGGCATAGGAACCCTGAGTCCAAGCCCGATAACGGAGTACTTAGTTGGACCTGTAGGCTAGGATATCGCTAGACCTCATAATCGGGTCATTCAGGTGTGTTTTGGATTGGTTAGTTCAGGTCAGATCATGTTGGAGGTTACTAAAATTTGATTTAGTTTCCGTGTAGTTTGATTGTGATTTTAGTTCAGGTTGATTTTAGATCAGTTGATGTTTGGTCCAATAAGCTTATCTTGCAGAGAGAAAGCACTTTGGCAGAAAATATTCAGATTTCAGATCATCGGTTCAGGTTGGATAATTTTTGCCAGATCTACATATCACCGGTCTGCCCCCACCCCTAGCCCATTCAGCCCTATTGGCAGCCTTTCCAAAGGGCGCCAACCAGACTGGACCTTGGCCAAAATAAAGTAAAAAAGCATTTCATTAAAGGCTTATTACAAGCTACTAAGCACATTGTGCAGTAAATTTGCATGTTGACACGTGAGGTATGCTGTAATTCTTGAATTTTCACAATGACAACCTTTTGCAATCCTTTATGAATGCCATTAAAACCTGTGCAGGTGATCCAAGTTACGGGATTTCACTAAGCAGCAACAGCCTATCATTGTACAACACTTGCAACCTGAAAGACCATACATCTGATTCAATAGTTGTCAAAGCTCATACAAGACCGTGCGGGGAGGGGGTGTTTCACAAGCAAAAGCAGAATGTACAATCGTAAAGAGAAATGCCTATAGGCTATGGCTGAATTTCTAGAATCATTCATACTTCATATACAAAGTTTGTGTGCATTGCTGAACACTTCAGCACAGGGTTGTTTCACGATAATGCCAAAACAAACTCACTCCTCATCCATGTCAAGTATACCAAGCTGTTCATCTGTCCATTCCTGCACCGAAGTTTGAGATATGAGTACCAGTCGTTGCTTCTTAGCAACAGTCGCCTCTTGGTCTTGTTCTAGATTAACTGTCGTATTAGACACAATCTCTGTTGGCTTTGGCTGTCTTCGCTTTTGAGGATCATTAGGTTTATGTATCTCTTGATCGTCCAAGTTCTTGACCATGTAAGGAGGAGAAATTATGTCCCTGCGGTGTCTTTGCTTCCTAACATCATTTGCCATAGAAATATCAAGGTCATCAAGATTCTCTGAGATGCTTGAACTCATAGCAGCATGACTGTCTACTTGGACATCGAGTTTATCAGCCATACTTGTAAAGTTATTGCCTCTCTGCAGGCTTTGAATTTTAGCACCATTAGCTTGACAAGCACATTGACTATCTAGGTTCTCTGGTACATTAGGAGCAAATCTAAAATCCCCTAATAGCCTTCGGTTATCAGCATTATCAAGATCCTCATGGTTCCTCGCTAGGCCTTCAGGTATGCCTAGACATGGTTGGATTCTCCTTGGCGAATTATCTCGAAATTTATTAAAGCCAAGAGCTTTTACACCAGAATCAACAGGATCAATACGGATAGGCCCCTTGGGAATTTTATTGCCAGCATTCCCAATTTGTCTGTTGCTAACCAAGCTGGTTGCTTGCCTGGAGTTCTCCTTTCCCATTAGCTCTTCAGCTGCTGTCTTCCCTTTTGAAATATAGCAACCAAGTTGGACATCTTCAAAATGTGCTTCAGGTCTTCTATCTGTCAGGCCCGTGGTCTTTCTTGGAATCTCCAAGTCTTCATCAAACAATGTTAAAAATTACTTTAGTCACTCTTCACCAAAAGCAATTAAAACTAATTTTGACTGCTGATGCTGATCAGATAAAACAGCTTTTACACGTCAAATTCATAATGTTTGTAGGACCGCAGTTTCACAGGATCACTAAGAATTTCTTACCTAGATGGCTAGACCAATAAAACCTGAATTTGACTTGAGAAATGAAATTCAATTCAAGATACGAAGCCAATAGGTAGTGATGAAATCCAGAAGAATGTGTTACTTGCCTTTTATATTTAACTTCAACAAAAGCACTTGACAAAAAACGTAACTGATTTTGAGATAAAAGCAACTCCAATGTGTTGATGATGATACTTCCATTGGTTACTGGAACAAACATGAAATGAAAGTATATACAATATCAGACTCCCTCCCCTTCCCCTGTTTGAACCAATGTCAGACTTCAAAAATATTGAAAGGATAATGACAAGTTTGCTGTCATATCATCTTGTCTAGACAAATCATATAGTTAATTTTAGGCAGGCATATCACTTAATTTCCTGTTAACAAAAACCACAAAGATTGAAGGAAGTTGGGAATATGTATGATGAAAAAACATAAAATCACATCTAACACAATAACCTCTCATGATGAGTCATCCCAGTCTCCCAGATTGCATTCAAGGAGCAAGACTTCCTGGAATATGGTTTTGTCTCATTATTTTGATCCTTCAAAGAATTAAAAATGTATGATTAATATACAAGAACAACGCCTCCTAACTAGCAGCCGGGAGGTAAGGGTTATCAGAGGCTTTGACTAAATTGCAAGGGAGGAACCCCTCTCTCTCCCCCCTGAGTCCAAAAAAATCCTAGTGCATGGAACTTGTTTAAAGTAGTATCTTAAGATGTCAACAGCACTTATCTCAAACAGTAAAAAATATATGTCATCTGTACCTGAACAAGGATGTGAGTTTGCTTCAGAAAAACTCTGGACAGCACAGTCCACAGAAATTACCTACAGTTGCAAGTTTCCACACTTTGCATTATTGTCATACAAGTAGTAAACAAGAAAGTAATGTTTACTGAACATCATTTTATAACACAATCTTCCCAAAATGCTCATTGAACAGCAAAAAACAATACAGGAGCAGGCATCGTCACAAGGTCTTTTGTAAAGACCCACAGAAGTATGAGAAAGATAATTAAACAAACATTGGGGGCTCCAAGCATTTGAAGTAATTGACAACACAAGTATTACTCCAAATTTAACCAGAATGGACTTCTTGGGGAAGTACACAACAAGAATATCTAACTCTCAAATGCGAATGCCTAGTTAGAAATTTCCCCTCTGCATGTCGTCAAATGGGCAACCAACCAATTTAAACCAAAAACTGGACAGCTGCAGACACAAGCAAATTATTGAACACAAAAACAAACAAGGAACAAAGGAGGCACCAAATTTACATGGAAAACCCCAATGAGGGGAAAAACACGGGACCGTCAACAATAGTACCAAAACATCCACTAATCACCAAGAATGAAAGTTGGTACAAGCAATGTTCTTCTCTAGATTAAACTAAAGGCACTACAATCATCAACGAGGGAACAAGTCTCCATAATTCATATCTTAAAGTGCCAAAAATATAATTTCGTAAATTGCTGGTCTGGGAACTGTTACCAAAGTTTAGGAGCTCAAAATGAAAATCTGACCATTGGATTTGAAGAGTGTCAGGAACAACATACTAAAATTTGGTGATGATCGGAAGTCCTTTGGTCGTCGATCGGAGCCGAAATAATAAATTGGCTGAACCTTTTTCCTCCTCCTGCACTGTACTCTCTGTCCCTCTATTTTTGGAGTTTCTCTCCGGTTTTTCCAGCACCCTTCACCGGTCTCCCAGCCAAAATAAGAGAGTTCTAGACCCTCAAAAATTAGCTTCCTTTAGAAGCTAAGTAAATGAGATAAATGGGCCTTTTTACAAGTCAACCCACTAAAAAACAAATTGACATAAATAATGTGGGTAAATAAAGTTAGGTCTAAGTATGAACTTGGTCCTCTTCCTCCATGTATGAGGGAATAACCCAACAAATCTCCCTCTCACTCCTACAAGGGGGTTCAACCAAATCTGCTTTCAAGCGACATCCAATAGGCTTGTTTTTGGGTAGGATCTTTGTTAACATATCCGATCCATTTTGATAGTATGAACTTGAAGTTCAAGTTGTAACAATTTTTCTTTCACAACTTCTCAAACCAATGATATCTTCTTCGAATGTGTTCGGTTCGAGAATGGTAGGCGGCATTTTTGGCGAGGTGGACGACACTTTGACTACCACAATGAAGTACATACCTTTCTTGGTTCAAACCAAGCTCTTTAAGAAAGTTCTTCATCCACAAGAGCTCTTTGCTAGCTTCAACGCCACCAATGTACTCAACCTCGGTAGTTGACAACGCAACACACTTTTGCAATCTTGATTGCTCAAACATAGCTCCCCTTCTCCAAATATCATCAGGTATACGTAAGTAGACTTGCTAGAATTAACATCACCCGACATGTCCGCATCTATGTAGCCAACTAACACAAGTTGTATAGGTCCAAAGCATAAACATACTCTAGAAGTACCTCCGAAATACCGAGGAATCCATTTCAAAGCTATCCAGTGTTCTTTTTCAGGATTATACATGTAACGGCTAACAACCCCATACCCAACCGCATGTGCAATGTTTGGCCTCATACACACCATAGCGTAAATCAAACCGCCCATAAAAGCTCAATTTCATGTGGCATGCAAGTGGAGAACTCACAAGTTCAACCTTGTCCATGTTGAATTTTTGCAACACTTTCTCTATATACCTCTCTTATGATAACCAAAGCTTCTTGTTCGTCCTATCACAAGACATCCTCATGCCGAGATTTTCTTTGCAAGGCCAAGGTCCTTCATTGCAAAGGCCTTGCTCAATGCACTTTTCAAGCTAGCAATTCTCCGGGTGTTTGAACCAACAATCAACATATCATTTACATATCGTAAGAGAATCGGAAATCACCCTCGAGATAGTTCTTCACAAACACACAATGATCAACATGTGTTTTGTGCAAACCTTGATTGACCATAAAGGACTCAAATTTCTTATACCATTGCCGAAGCACTTGCTTCAAGCCATATAAGTTTTTTCTCAATTTGCATACAAGTTATTCCATGTAGGTCTTCTCTAAGTCACCATGGAGAAATGTAGTTTTCACATCAAGTTGCTCAATTTCCAAATCCATAGTGGCAGCCACGCCAAGAATAACTTTGATTGAAGACATCTTCACAACTAGAGAAAAGATCTCATCGAAGTCAATGCCTCACTTTTGACTAAAGCCTTTTACCACCAATCTTGCCTTGTATTGTGATGGTAAACCATCTTCTCCAGGTTTTGATTCGAACACCCACTTGTTCTTGAGTGCTCTTTTGCCTTTAGGTAACTCCACTAGATCAAATGTGTGATTCTCAAGTAAGGAAGTCATCTCATCTTGCATGGCATTGTACCACTCCTTTTAATACATATGTGACAAAGCCTCCTCGTAAGTCTCTCGGCTCTCCCCATCAATCAAGCATCACATAATCATGGGGAGGATATCTCGAAGGATAATCACGGGGACTCGATGGTGGAGGTAGTGTCCCGGTGACTCTTCACCATCATCATCATCATCTTCATTATGAACATCATTTTCCGTGTGTGTATCCCCCATGATTACGAGGGGTGGATCCGAAACACTGGGTTTGGGCTGTACTTTGGTGATTGGAGAGGACACCGTGAATGGCATGACTTGTTGCAACGTGCAATAGTTTGATCCTTAAAGAAAACAACATCTCGACTTCGATCACCTTCTTGTTAATTGGATCCCACAATCTGTACTCCAAACTCATCCTCATAATACCCAAGGAAAATGCACTCGTTTAGTTTTCGTGTCAAGCTTGGACCTCTCATCTTGAGGAATGTGAACAAATGCTCTACACCCAAAGACTCTTAGATGCTTTTAGGAGACGTCTTTTCCCGTCCATACTCTCCGTGGGACATCACCTTCAAGTGAAACTAAAGGAGAGGTTGATCACTTGTACAACAATGAACATTGCCTCCGCCCAAAAAAACTTAGACAGACTTTGCATGAGAGAGCATGCATCTAATTCTTTCTTCAATATTTCTATTCATTCTCTCTCCATTCTCTCTCGGTGTCTTTGGAACTGTCTTCTCAATGATACCTTGAGCCTCGCAATAGGCCTTAAACGGCCGTCGGTACTCACCACCATTATCGGATCTCACACACTTAAGCTTTCGGCCGATTTCTTTTTCAACTCTAGCAATTTAAAATTGCCGTAAAGCTTGGAGTACCTGGTCTTTACTTTTCAGCACAAAAGCCCACACTTTTCAAGAATAATGATCAATAAAAGTAACTAATCATTTTGCACCACCAAATAATTTAACATCCATGGAGCGTACATCGGTATGAACTAGATCAAATGCATTATTCTTTCTAGAAGGTGAGCGTGTGTGATATGTAACTCTGTCTTGTTTTCCAGACTAAACAATCAACACATGATTTCGATGTTAACATCGTGGTGAAATTTCTTCTTGCAAGAATTTGCATGCCTTTTTCATTCATGTAAACAAACCTCTTGAGCCACAATTCACTGGAAGTATCATCAACTATGTTGGCGTCTTCTCTGCACATTTTAGCTTGCATCATATATAAGGATCTCATTTTCTTGGCTCGGGCCACTATCAAATTACCCTTGGAGAGCTTCCATGTTCTACCACCAAAGTAACTAAAGTACCCTTCATCATCGAGCACACTAGTTGATATCAATTTAATCTAATATCGGGCACATGTTTGGCATCTCTAAGCACCAACTTGCAACCGGTGGAAGTTTTAAGATGCACGGTACCCATACACCCAAGTGCAGCCATCTCAAGCAAGGTTCAAACAACCTTGATCACCAATAAAGAAAACATCTTCGTTACTAGCTGCAAGTGCGCTGGGGTGGTGCCCTTTTCTTTTGACGGTTGCCGGAATTCTCATTCTTTTCTTTCCTCTCTTGGGATTTCTCTTTTCATTTTTCTCGCAAAATTTTTGAATATGACCCGGCTTGTCGTAATAATGACATATGATCTTGTTTTTTATTTTGATCTCTCCCTAGACTTGTCTTTGCTTTGGGAGGAAACTCGCTTGATTCTTCCTCTACTAGTATCCTGCACCATCGGCAACATCTTTGTTGATTAGAGCAACCCAATTCTTTTCTTCTTGTCTCTTCATTCAACAAAGCGGCCTTGACTATATCCATAGTCAACTTTCCTCCGGTGCGAAATTGCTAAGTGCCACAACAAGAGTGTCCCAACTTTCCGGTAGAGAGCTAAGTAGCAACTCATCATCAACGGACATACTCATTGGAGTTATCTCGGTTAATCAACCCTTGAAAATCATTCAAATGAATTACCATGCTCCTATCATCCTTATATTCTAACCTCACGAGTTTCCTCATCAAAGAGGCTTTACCCATGGCATTTTTCCGCTCATACATATCTTTGAGCTTGTTTCCAAAGTTTTAATGCATTTTTCTTATTAGCATTATGTTGAAGCACACTCAAGTCAACAAATTGCCTAATAGTATCAATGGCCTTCCGATTTAAAATTTTCCACTCTTTATCAACTATACCCATCAGGATATCTTTGCTTAAAATTGGTTCATACAAGTCCTTCACATAAAGGATGTCTTCCATATGGGTATTCCAAGTTGAGTAGTTAGTATCATTTAAACTAACTATATCGGGCATCCGAAGTTTATCATCCATTTTGCACAACATAAGAAGCACACAACAAACAACCAAGCTCGATACCATTTTGTTGGAGAAGCACACAACAAGAATATCTAACTCTTACATGTGAACAGAAACTAGCTAGACATTTCCCTCTGTGTTGTCGGATGGGCAACCAACCAATTTAAACCAAAAACCAGGACAACAAGCAAACACAAGCAAATTATTGAACACCAAAACAAACAACGAACAAAGGAGACACCAAATTTACATGGAAAACCCAATGAGGGGAAAAACCATGGAATCGTTAACAACGGTACCAAAACATTCACTAATCACCAAGAATTAAATTGGGTATAAGCAATGTCTTCTCTAGATTAAACTAGAGACACTACAATCATTAAGGAACAACCTTGGAAGAACAAGTCTCCACAATTCATCACTTAAAGTGGCAAAAATATAATTCCGTCATAAGTTGCTGGGAAGTGTTACTAGAGTTTGGGAGCTCAAAATGAAAATTTGAACGTTGGATTTGAAGAGGACAGAGTGTCGGGAACAACATACTAAATTTGGTGACGATCAAAAGTCATTTGGTCGTCGATCGAGCCAAAATAGTAAACTGGCTGCACCTTTTTCCTCCTTCTATCCTTTGCTCTCTCTCCTCTCTGTTTTTGAAGTTTCTGTCCAGTTTTTCCAGCACCCTTCACCAGCTCTCCTAGCCAAAATAAGAGAGTTCTAGACCCTCAAAAGTTAGCTTCCTTGAGAAGCTAAGTAAATGAGACAAAATTGGCTTTTTTACAAGTCAACCCACTCAAAAATAAATCATCCACATAAACAATGTGGGAAAATAAAGTTAGGACCAAGTATGAACCGGGTCCTCTTCCAACATGTAGGAGGGAATAACCCAACAGGACTTCGAACTAAAATTACTCTAAGGCCTACGCACACAATAAGGTAATCAACTTAAAGTATGTTGACAAGCCATGCCTAAAAATTCCCACAAGCATAACGGACGCCAGTTAAAAGCAATTAAACTCTCTTCACGCAACTTTCGGTTCATGAAAAACAAAACTTGGTATCGGTTAAAGGCTTCCCGATCCACCGGTTCAAGGCTCATCTCGATTTCTCGATCCCCCATTGCTTGTATAGACCACTTTTCATTTGTGTTTGGATATGTTTCACAAATATATATACAGGTCATGTAACATAGTTTGAATTGTCCCCAAGAAGATGTACGAGGAGCACGTAACTAAAGCATTCTTTTTCAAGAGTCTCTACATTATATTAACTTACTTCTTGAATATCACCCAATTGATTTCTTGATCTTCCATTGCCTGAATAGACCACTTTTCATTTGTGTTTGGATATGTTTCACAAATATATATACAGGTCATGTAACATAGTTCGAATTGTCCCCAAGAAGATGTACCAAGAGCACAGAACTAAAGCATTCTTTTTCAAGAGTCTCCACATTATATTAACTTACTTCTTGACTATCACCCAATCGTTTAAGAAAGGGAAATAAGTTAAAATGTTTATACCATAATTTGTACTGCATTTTGTTCTGCTTGCCCGCATTATTTTGCATAATTAAAAAGATATCTTAAGGTGTGACACTCATTTAAGAGGGTAGCATAAAGCTCAAAAACACAGATCTCAAAACACGGAAGGCATTTCAAGCTCCTAAAACATGTACCACGGGGACATACCTTGACCACATTGCTTCTTGTGACATTCAGGTAACACGATGCACATGAGGAGTAAAATGCCACAACCTGTAAATATCGCACTTCATGTTGGCCCCAAATTGTCAAGATGATTTAAAATGTTAAAACATTATGAATCTAATGACGATCATCATCCATAACAACTCAGAATAAAGAATCAACAGTTCAATAATATTCAAACCACAAAAAACCTTCCGCAGTATCATAACTGAGCCAACAGCAACCAATTTCCCACACTCCCCTGTACTCATGACCTTTCTATGAACACTGGCATCAACAGTATCAGTGGGATCCTGCACACCAAACTTCATCCAATAATTAAATTGCACAAAAACTCTATGGTAATTCAAACGAGCATCTGCTGAAGATGCAAAACATTAGCCGAAGACCCTGAGATATTCAACTTATCTAAGAAAAGATGTCATGAATCATACCTTAAGGGTAACCATTATATCACCAAGGCCATTTGGTTTGCAAGATTTTATTACAGCAACTACCTACATATCAAAGAAAACATGCAGAATTGTCATAGCAAGACTCAACCGAGGAATTGCTGGTGTGATGAATGTTCTGAAACTTCTTAATGAGACCAACATCAGGGAAGTGTGCTTGCCTGCCTCAGGCGTTAATTGAACAAGAAACCATCAATGACATACTTGATAATCCAAGTTGCTTAAAAAATGAACATTACCCTCGGACTAGGGGAACTACTAAAATTAAGCATTCTCTTCTATTGATCTTCTGGCTAATTTCATCTATGATTCTGCTAGAAACCACATATTTGATAATCCAAGTATCTTAAAAATGAACCTGTACCCTAAAACATCTCATTGTTTTCCCAATCTAACCTCAACAACGGAACATAATTCGAGCACAAAAACCTGATAAACTCCAATTTAAACCGGGAAAAATATGCACAATACCTTATCAATTCTCTCAGCACCGCCATTCTGCTTGACAGTTCTTAGAGGAGTAGCATCAGCATCACCTAAAAAAGAGGAAAAATAATCAATCATGCGTCAATGCGTCATACTCAAATTTCAAATAACTAACGTACTAATTTCAAGAATCGAATCGAACCATCGCGGCGAAGAATATCTAGGGCAAAAACCCAGGGACTGCGAGAGAATTCGTGGCAATCGTCCTCCTCAACCCTCCGAATATACTCCTGAGTAGAAATCTCAGGTGCCTCCACGTTTCGCCGCGAAGTTAACCGATTCTCTCTGTGCATAGCGGCTTGAATGGCGCCGGCGGGGCCAGGAATTGGGCTGCGAGAGACTGGCTGCGGCTGCTGCAGGGGTTGCGGCCGCGGCGGTGGAGGAGAGAGATAGTTGTGAAGAGATTGAGAAGGGAGAGAGTGTGGTGGTGGTTGAGGAGATTGGAGGCTGCAACGACGAAGAAGAGAGAAAGAGGAGGAAGAAGAAATGTCGGAGTCATCCAAGTCTAGCGCTTCCCACGGCTCCTCCATAGTTTTGTCTTTGCGAATGAACTGACGCAACGGCGAAAGCTTCAAGCTCCATAGGAGTTTAGTTTCCCGCCCAATAAAGCAAAAGGATTTTTTTTTTGTTCTTTTCTCCTATTTTCCCTTGGTATGATTTATTTTTTCAAAAAAGGTAATTCTCCCATAATTGATTTTTTTCAACTATGATAATGGCTTTAATAGCAGCAGTTGATTATATCGTAGTAATATAGGTGCTTATAATGTAATAAATTACCAATTATAACCTATATAATTAATGGTCGATAGATATTCCACTACAACATTACCTATTATTCACTCAATTTTGTCATTCTGTTTTGATTCTTTTTCTGTTTTTTTTTTTGTTTATTTCTCTCTTCTACAACTGTGTGCTCAACACATCCACACCCAAAACCTCTTAGTTCCCATGGTGTTTTTTTTTTTTTTTTGTGCAATTCAAGCGATTCTCATGGTTGTGAATTAGTTCTCTTTCCATTTATTTCTCCCCCAAAAAAAGAAAAAAACAACAATGGCCAACTGAAGACCCAAAATCAAATTATCCCCCATTAAATTTAAACTAACCAGTTCTCACTTTTCTCCTCTCTCATATCTTGATCTCTTATAACATATTATTTTACTAATTTTTTCTAAATGTCAATAAAAGCATGAAAAAAACAGTGCATTCCTTGAAAGAAAAAAGAGAAAGAAACAAAGGATTATCTCATATCTCATTCTCATTAGTGAATCAATGCTAATAACTCTCCAATGGAGAATCAATGGTGTTAGGGATTTTTATATGGCAGATAACAAGCACATAAGAATCACTGTGTGAAAGAGAGAGGGTACAAAGGGAGGAAAGACAAAAATTACTTTCATGTTAATCGACTGGCTAGCTAAACGGTAAAAGAAACAAGCGGTTTGGATTAATCACATGAAAATCAATAGCATAATTTAGTCAATTATGATAGTTAGAAAGGTTTTCAATTACAGTAAAATTTGTATTAAAAAACGCACAAAGATAAATATAGATAAAATTTAATAATAAAATTTATAGTAATCAACTTCTAAAAATTTTATTGTTCATTCTACTCGATTTTTTTCCTACCCTTTTGCCTTCATTTTTCTCCTCTCTTTCTCATTCATTTTACCCTCAAATTGTTACTGTAGCTAGAACTGTACTTAGGAAAATGATAGGTTGATGCTTGTGAGAGTTATTGCTATTAACTTTGAGCTCAACAGTTGTTCAAGTTGAATGGTTAATGATTTTTAGATGATGCCATCTCAAAACTGTAATATTTGAAGTTTCAATTTGGGAATATCAATCAATAGGATGAATCAGGGTTTGTGCTTCAATTGAGCAGAAATGCTAGAAAAATAGTGCAACCCTTCTAAATTGGATTTTTCTTTAAATTTTATTTTACTTATTTAAGTAGGAGGCGCTTGAGAATTGAAAGAGGATGTAAATACAATGTGGGAGTCATAACAACAATACTTTGGAGTTTGGCGAAGGAAATCTTGGGAGTCTTCAAATTGGGCAATATGAAAATGAAGAGAGCTTGGTGGTGAAGTGAAGAAGTAAAAGAAAAGGTTAAGAAAAAAAAAAAAGAATCTTATACAAGTTTAAGGGATAACACATCTACTGAAGCAATAGATGTTAATGAAGCTAAATAGTGATGGCAAAAAAAGGGGCAAGAAAAAGCAATCACAATAGCAAAGAATAGATGAAAAATTACGGTGAGTACTTCATGGTATAGAATTATCTAGAATGTTAGGCGTACCTAAACATGTAGCTTTTTTGAAACTAACACATAAAAATATGTGAAGTGTTAGACTTCATTGTATGCATAAGGGGTGAGCAAAAATTCCGGTACACTGGTTCCGGACGGACTCGGAACCGGTCCGGACCCGGCGGGTCTAGAACCGGACCCGTTGAACTGAAACCGGACCGGATCCAAATTGTAGGACCCGGTTATAACCGGGTCCGGACCGGGTAGTAAAATCTTGGATCCGGTCCCGGTCCCGGCCCTGGTTACCCGGTTATATTATAAAAAAAAATTAATGAAAATCAAACCCTAATGCCTTGAGTCTTTGCCTTCTTTCCCGTGCGTGTCCGCCCTCGCCTGCCTCGGTCCGCTCTCCTCTCGCTCTCTTCTCTCCCTGTGTCTACCCGCCGTCACACTCTCTCTCTCTCTTCTCGATTTGTCGCCGTCGCCGGCGTTTGCCCTAGAGTTCGCCGTTGCTGTGGTGTCGCTCTCTCTCACTCACTCGATGCTATCGCGGCTGCTCTCGCTCTCTCACCGACTCGCTTGCGCTTCTTGCCCTGCCCTCGCTGTTTTCCTCCGGCTATTTTCCGGGCACCCAAGGTCCCAAGTCGTGAGTATTTAGTTTTTGTTGATTTTATATGTTAAAAAACGAACAAGTTCTTGTTTTGCTCAATTTTTCGTGCGATGGTAGGTAGCCCGTGCTTGCCCCCGGTTGTTCTTGTTGGTGTTCGTTTCTTCCCCTTAATTCTCGTTGCATCATGGTGAGTGTTAAAAAAGGACAAGCAACCGGGGTCCAGATTTTTGGACTCGGTCGAACCGGGACCGGACCGGGTCCAAAAATAAATAATAACTCTAATAGAATTAATTATTTAGAATAATGTCTTTATAAATGAACTATTTTAACATACTCCGTATTAAAATTATATCTATAAGACAAAATATGGTATTTTTTGAAATAGTTGTATTAGATACCAAGGGGTTGAAAGCTTGATATATATAACAAAAATATTCCTAAAATTATTTTACATATTTGAAATAAACATTCGTCTCACAATAAGTCATTAGTTATTTTTGCCTTAGTTATTTATATAAATTATTTATATTAGTTCTTTCAAAAAAATTATTTAGTAAAATTAATTATTTATGACAAAGTTGTGAGACAAAGAGTTTATTATGAAAAAGCTAATTTCAAAAATTGTCATGAGTAGCTTTTTCAAATTAGGTTTGGGACCTAAAAACTCTTATAAAAAACTAATTCAGCGCACACCTAAATTAACTTTTTGGCTAGGTCAAATAACTAATTTGATTCTAAAAACTCTTCAAAAAAGTTACTATTTGTCAAACATCTCATACTTTTGATTATTCTCAACTAATCTTCCGGACCACAATTACCAACACCACCACCACTAAAAACCTCCTTATTCTTCTCTCTCCTACCTCATTGCTATCTCCACTATCAACTACCACCAAAATTTCTTGCCACCATCACCTCTATTAGATATATAATACTAGTTTATGACTGTGTTTGGGAAAGTTTTAGTTGTACTATGGCTGTCTTATACTGTACTATGATTGTTGTGCAGCTGAACTACGGTTGTATGAAGAAGTTAGTTATGTGTTTGATAATTATATAATACATTTATTTCATCAAATCAAATTAAATAATTTTTTATTTATTTATTCCATTGTTATTTATATATAAAATATATAAGTTTATGAACATTTTTTCTTTTTTTGGATGGGTATAATATTTAAATATGTTACGCTTTTATATATATATATATATATATATATATATATATATATATATATATATATATATATATATATATTAATGGTTAAGATTAAAATCTTACTAATTCGAGTCATTTAGCCCTCTTTTTCTTCAACGAAGACAACACCGATGCACCGTCATCTTTGCCGGAGGACCGCCATTTTCGCCAGGGCACGCCATCTTCATTGTAACCTTTCCTCCCCAGTCCACACTCATCCAATTCTCCACCACACGCCCGCAGCACCATCGCACCTATTCTCTCTCCTACCATTCGCAGCACCAGCCCCAGCCATTAGGCCCACCACAACACCCTCTACCACCGACGACTATCAATGGGTAGCGAAGGCAATGCTATTTGCAATCATGGCTGAGCACCTTGGTGACCAATAGCATAACCACTACCGTCGAGAAAATACAAAGCTCTCCCTGCGTTGGGTTAACCTTGCCCCTAATTTCACCCTATCTTCTAGGGCCGTCGGAAAGTTGAAATTTGAGAAATGCTTGACCCCAATTGGCCGATTTCGCCGAGAACGTGGTGGTGGTGGGATGGGACAAGGGGAGGTGGGACGGGGAGAGAGAATTTCACCAATTTGTGAAGAGTTTGAGACCTAACGACGACCACCACGTGGCTCACCGATGGACAAGGAACTCCGATTAGTGTCCGTGGCGGTTGTATGGCCGAAACTCACGGTAGGCAGTGGGCAGTGGTGATGCTCGTGAATCGAAGGTGGGAGTGTAGGGAGAGGGAAGTGGGTGATGTGGCACATCTATGGCCGTTGGATGAGATATAAAAGGGACAAATTAAAAGTTCATAATTCTCACCCTAAAACATAATTCTCACTGGATATTATTCGTGTCCGCTAGTAATTTCTCGTCCAGTCTTCGACGGAGGAATTATTCGTTCCTTGCTTGCTATTAAAAATGATGCCGCATATATATATATATATATATATATATATATTCTACTAAAGGATGATTCGGAGGATATAAAATGATCAAAATAAAAATATTTTTTTGAATATTCCCATTAAAATTTTTGTTTTGTTGTTTCCTAACCCGTGTTTAATGCTCTATAATTCCATTGCTAATGCTAGTCATTGCTATTGCTTTTTACTTGTAATATTACCTCTTCTAACTTCTATCTCAATTAAGCTTCTCTCCCATTCCATAATCATCTCTTGAACTACCATTTCTCCATCTTATATAGAAACTTCTTTGCCTCCTCTAAGATTCGTGGTCCATTGAATGTGTCGAGGATAGATGCCATGAACAACGTCTACTATGCGACAACCGAGCATCTTAGAAAATCGAAACTTCCTGATTAACCTCTACATGCAATTATGGGCATTTTTGTCTTTTTTTTGTCGGATCTTAAAATTTTGCCTCTATTTATCACATATTTCATCTGAAATCGGCTACTTCAAAATCCGATCAAAATGAGAGTTTTGCCTCCACATGAGATTCTAAAGTTTTGAGTGAAATAATTGAATTCTATATATCTTATTAAAGAAGGGATTGATAAATGAACAGTAGGGTTGAGGAGAGAGAGTGGCTAGGGTCGGTGAAATTAATAAAAGGTTTGTACAGAATTAAAGGAAAAGAACAAGGGTAAATTAGGTTCAATAAAAATTTTATTAACAATGGCATGAACTTCCCGTATAAGTTGAATAAGGAAGTTGGAATCCATCAACTATCTAAAATCAAGGAAGTTGATTTTCAGTAAAAGTTGCTTCTTCCAAAATTTTATTTACCAAAGCAACTAATTGAAGAAAGTTTATAAAATTTTCAGAAAAAGTTGGTGTGGAAGTTTTATCAAACGGGGCCTATGTGTAACACCCCAAAACTCACCCTAGAAGTATTATATCGCCGGAGTTCCTCAAATGGAACTCCCAAGGCTCATTCGAGTGTCGGTTTGACTTTCTAATTCCAACTTAAAGGTAATAAAGGAAATTTTCCAAAGGAGTTTGAAAATTCTCTAAAAGCTGCAGCAGAGTTCAGCTTTGTAATATGGTCTATCCCCTACACTTAAAACCTTAAAAACCCGCATAAAAATCATAATATGACTCAACGAACCACACGCTCGGAGTACACAACTCAACGGCCACACGCCGGAGTCCAACCAATATGTATTAACTTAAAACAATCTAAATGGTTCATGTTTTAACTAATACAAACTATGTGAATTTAATTATAAGCTAAAACACTTAGAAACATATGGAATGCACATCAGCAACTTGATTTATTTAGCAATCAAGCACATAACAAACGACATGTAGGAGTCCAAAATATGCTAAAGCACAAGGCATACTTTCCGAGAGAGTACCTACAATCGGAGAAGGGAATTTGTGGGGGTGAGCATCAATCCTCTCACCGAAGAGTCTTACACTCTTAAAACGGAAAATCTTTACACATACTACCGATAATAATGAAATCGGTGAAAGTATAATAACGTAATACAATCTAGATACTTTTCAATGAAATCCCCGAAATCGTTTGCAACATAAAGATCATAATACTTTAGTCATCTAAAGACACCATTTCGTAATCATTAACTCTTTAACAAGGTGGTGCAACCGCCTACGCTTTCTTTTCAAATACTTTCGGCTAGAAACCGAAAATCCTTTCTGGGCTTTAGAGTTGAACTAGCACTGGACAATTTTCTTGGGGGTGCGGCCCCTTGACTTAGGCTCCCGGGATCTATCTCTAGTCAACTCTTGGAAGGCTCCGCTTTCCTAGTCGAGAAAAAATCAACCTTTCCGGTTGATGGGCATCCTGATACGCAAGAACCCCATGGCTTGATATGCATGACCAGCTCTTTCCCCTGGTCTAAACAATCCTTAGCCCAAATCCATTCAAAATCAAAGTGATCACAATCACTTATCAAACTTGGTTTCTAAACCATAATCTCAAAACAGCTTTAACATCATAGAAGGCAAGACACCATGTGTCATCCTTCTAAATTCACTTTCTCAAATCACTTTCACTTCTTTATAACATATTTCAAGTTTGGAAAGCAATTATCAAGAATCATGCTCAAGTATTGTTTCGCTTAAACATTTGGACTCTTTTCAAAACTAACTTTGAACGTTTTTAGGATGTAGTTACTTCACACATCAAGCATCTCTATATTAAGTTTCAAGATTCCAAGCTAGCATATTAACTCAAGGATTCACCCAAGTATTTGGCATTCACTCATACTCATCCATATCCTATTCAAGAAGAATCTCGTATTCCTATATGAGTAATTCTTGCCTCGCTCCATTTTCAAAAGCCACAATACATCACTATAGATACATACCCCTGTTACACTCCAAATTCTCATTCCTTTTCTAACTTCAACATTCATTCTTCATTAACTCAAGTTAATTTCAAGCTTGGTGAATTCAGGAACTAAAACCCCTCTAAGCCACAATAACCAAAAGTCGTAAAACCATGGATAATCATAATAAATTATAACTTAGCCCCAAACTGCCACAATTACCCTATTTGGCTCGATCTCTCATAATGTATCTCCCTAACTATTAATTTGGGTGATACAAGCCCTAATAACCACAATTAGTTACGTTCTTAACCCAAGAAGTCCCGACTTATCCCAAAGTATCATCCTTACCTCAATTTATCATATTATGTCTCCATATCATTACCCAACTCTTCCTCGCCCATACTCAACTATATAGATCTTAATTTCATTTCACCGTTCAAATTCCTTTGGTTCCACTTATCTTCAAGTTTAGTTTAATCTCAAGGATTCAGGTATATCTCCAACTCAATTTAACCCAACAACCTCTTTCTACTTCCATACCTTAATGGTGCATTAATTAAGATGAACTCCTACTCCCCTTTTTACTCCAAATCGCCAATTCACAATATAATCACTTAGAATCCAACTCAGTAAGTCACAACCGATTCAACTATAACCTTAATCGATAATCAACAACCGAAATTTCATATGCTCCATTGCAACTAACTAAACTCCCAATAGCACCCATAACACTTTAACAAACTTAATCAGATTCTTTCCTATCCCAATTCAGCTCTAACAACTTCCTTAATTTATTCTATAGCACAAACATTCAATATTCACAACAAAATTCAGTTGGGTTTTGAAATTACTATTAATTTAGAGTATAAGACCACCCACCTCAAATTCTAGGGTTTGTGAAGTTGATTGAATGGAGTCGGGTTGGGTTTCTTGCCTTCCCCTTCATCTCATTCTGTCTCGACTCTCTCTGTCTCGCGCTCTCGCCGCTTCGTTCCTCTTGTTCTCGGTATCCCTTTACCCGGTTCTCGCTAAGCCTCTTTCTCCCCTTCATTTCCCGCTTGCCAATTCTCCCCGGCCGTCGCCCTCTTTGCCGGTTGTCGTTCCTCTTCTTCGAGTGTTGCTCTCACTTCCCGTCCCTCACTCTCGCTTTCCCTTTGCCCACCGGCTGCGGCGTTCTCGCAGCTCGGCAGTGCAACCGACCTCCTCTTTGGCTCTCGCGCTCTTTCTCTCTCTCCCTCCCTCCCTCCCTCACTACTTTGTTTTCCTCTCTCCTCTCATTTCCTCGTTTTGCTTCTTCTTCTTTGTCTTTCTCCCTCCCTCTCGTGCTCTTTTTCTTCTTCTTTCCTTCTTTCCCCAAGCTATTTCGTCCTCTCTATTTTGGGTGTCCCCTAATCCCCTCTTCTCTTCCTCTCTTTCTCTTTCTTCGTGCTGCATGGCTCTACCAGAAAGAGCCACCAACCTTTTCCCTTTCCACTAATCCCCTTCTAATTCTAACACCTAATTCTCCTTTTTTTCTTACTTTTATAGCATTATTGAGGTTAAACCCAAATACGTAGCATAAGCGGTCTCGGGTTTATATTTAGTTGGTCTAGGCGAAAAATTAAGAGGACATAATTAATATATTTTACTAATTATGGTTGTGCGAACTAATAATAATTCTCTCAAATAAATTTACAATGACATACCCCGCGTATATATATATATATATATATATATATATATATATATATATATATATATATAGTTATTCAACCTACTTTATTTAATTAAAACTAATTAATTAATTTAACTCATCTAACCACCTCAAATAAACTTACGAGTATTACACTATGTATGGGGATATAAAATTTTAAAAGCTATCTTATTCACCTTTTAAATGATGTGAAGTTATTTTCAAAATATTAATACTTATAAAATTATTTTTCATTCCTTTTTTCATCATTTTTGCTATTAATAAGACTTTTTATGTATTATTATTATTATAATTAAAATTCATCAAAATAAAAAAGGACTCAATTTAATGTTTTTGTATATGAGCTATATAAATTAAATTGACAAAAAAAAAAAAGAATGGAAGAAATTAATAAGGATACAAAAAGTTGACAAATTAGATAATAAAATAAAAACTAAATTAAGTTTTTTTATGATCTTAACTTATTTGAATATATTTCATATAATTAATAAAGTTAAGTACATAGGTTATTTAGAGGCATTTGTTACATTAGTTGGTTGAAATTTTGTTTATTTTTAAAAAAATTTCAGTTTTTTAATTAATGTTTAGAAAATAGAAATGCAATGTATTATTTTATCTTGAAAAAAATTAAACACATTATTAGATAACATATTTATATTTACATGCATGACTGTGTTGTATTGGTCAAGCTTATTTTTTAAACATAAATTAATTACACATTGAAAACTTTGATTTATATTTTCAATAAAAATGCTTAACAAATTAAATTAACTCGAAATGGAATATATGTATGTAATTAAGTATAAATATATTATTTCCTCATTTTCTAAAAACAATCATTTTCATGATAATGATATACAATTAATTCAAAAAGAGTACTTTTATACAAAACTTGATATAATGATTATTTATATACTTATTTGATGTAATAAGGAGACATTATAAATACTTTTTATGTGTTACAAGTTAATTTGAAATAGAGTTCTATTATTTTAGTGTTTAATATGAGTTATATTTTTAGAGATGAAAAACTCAACATTTCTTTGCGTACATAGGTAGCTTAGGGGCATTTTTGCATTGTGATTTGAAGGTTTGCTCGGGGAGAGTCTCGAGTCACCCTAGAGGGGGTGAATAGGGTGATAGAAGTTTTTCGTGGAAACTTTAGCTCTTCTGTCAAAAACAAGACAGAGACAGATTCCGAGTCTATCAATAGGGTCGAAAAGATTGGACTCGTAAGGCTATTAAGCGGAATGAGCAAGAGATGTAAAACCTGTCCGAGTCTAGAATGAACTCGGAAAGATAACACTTAGAGATTACGTGGAAACCCTCCCGGGGCGAGAAAATCACGGACCGTGTCAATCCGCACACGAAGTCAAATTCACTATTTTGAGTCCACAAAATACCGTGAACTGATTGAACCCGAGTTGTTCCCTTAGATAACTCTATACAAGTTTTCCTAGACTCGAAATTCCCTTATCTCGATCTAGTACTTCCTAACCGAGATAACCCTTACAGCTAGGGACAACTAAGCCGAGTTAACCCTTACAGCCTTAGTCAAGGGAACTTACAGAGAATGTAAGAAAGAGTTTGTAATTGAGTACAAGACCTTACAACTCGTAAAGTAATGAATTACAGAGTGGGAGTTGTAAGTTGAAGATTGAAAGTAAATACAATAACTTTGAGCAAGTATGTGTATGAGCAATATGTTCGACCATCTTCAAGTCTTGTGAGATGGCTTCTATTAATAGATGACCAGGCAGAGTAGCCGTTATCTTCATCTCGCTGACCGAGAGTCCTCTCGTGACCGTTGATAGAAGCTTTCGAGTCACTCGGAAAGTATCCGTTGTAATGTGAACGTTAGACAACGGTTTAACTCTCTTGGAAGTCCGAAAACCATTAGCGGTGTCTTGAAAGATAAGTTGGAAACCACCGTTAAGCTTGGCGTTCCAGCTTTTCCAGATTTGGAAACAGACATGACCTCGACACAATCTATCGGGACCGGAGCAGAGAAGGTGAATAGCCATGTCTCGCTGGTGATTTGACGTTCGAGCTTCGGCTACTTTTGTAGTTTGAAAAGTGTATCCTCGATTGAATAACCTACAAAAGTAAATCAATTTTGGTTCTCAAAGTATAAAATACTTTGGCCCAAGATTAGACACAGATAATAAAATAATTATGATAAATAAAGCAACCGATTATCCGAGTCGAAACGAAATGGAATTTTCCGAGTCCAATATCCATGATACTCGGAATTCCATCCGACTTAGTCTAAGCGAAGAATTAAGTTCAAGAAAGAATATCGTAGAGAATTAACTTGATATAGACTAAGTATGAGACAAGCTAAAAATACTAACTATAACAAAATAGGACTTATAACCACAAGTCGATTCTGAGTGAGAAAAGACGAAATACTAGACTATTCAATCTGCGATAAATCGAGTGATGCTGGACTCGTAACAAAGAACCAGCTTTCGAGTCGCTACGGATAAGCAAGAAATATAATAAGTAAGAGATGTATCACTTAGAAAAGATACTATTTTACTCAAAGAAGTTTCGAGATACAGAGAATGCCTTGGAATCAAAACTCTATAGGTATGAGATGGTTATATCTCGATTCTTTTCTCGAGCAAAGTGTCTCGAGTCTTCAATCTCCCCTTTTGATGAAAGGCATTCCATACTTAAATAGAAACTTTGTTAGTAAAAAAATTTGATTCCGAGTGGTTGCGCATGAGATGAGATGAGTAAGGCATACTCAATGTATCGTAGCAATACTTAATGTATCGGAGCAAAAAGTAAAGTATGCTTTATTAAGTAATTAATATTAACTCGTAAAAAAACATGCTAGCAATAATGAACTCGTAAATTAATAATGAAATGCATTAGTCCATTAAGGTTAAAAAAATTCAAAAGGGCGGAAAAACTCCCCATAAACAAGACAACAAGTTTTTCTCGACTCTATTTCTTTATTTCTCCCCTTGCCTTTTAGCAACAAAATAACAAGAAAAAGAAGGGAAGAAAAGAGCAAGTAGTACAACTTAGATGTCCGGACAAAAAACAAATTTCGTAAAGAAGAAGACTCGGCAGACCGAGGAATTGTGACTCAGTGGATGGCGCCTATGAGGGAGAGGGAGATTTCCGAGTGGAGGTGGAGGGAGCGGAGGTTCGCCGGCGCTAATATGATCTTTACGATGTGCTTGAGCGCGGCGAAGGGAGAACCGGGATTATCGTCGGGGCTCAGCTCCGAGTGGCCGACCCGGAGTGAGTGGATCGAGGGGTTCTTCCCTTAGAACCTCGTAGCTGGAGGGGCTGCTCCGTCCGACCCGCCGGAGTAGCGAGGTCTTTCGACCCACTCGCACTTCGTCCGAGCCGAGTACCGCTATTTGAGCTCGTGGAGCGCTCGACCCTCAAGCAATTCCCATTGCTTCTTCTTGGTGTACCTTCCCTTGCCCGGATGGACCTACCTCAGCCAGCAGGTCCTCGGCGTCTGCCGCTTTTGCATCTGCAGCCTTCTTCTTCTTCATCCCCGTTGTCCGAGGAGGTCGACTCGGGCTCGAAGACGCTTCGCACGCGTCTCGAGTCATCATGGTCCCGAGCCACCTTGGACCGTCTTTCTCCGAGGAGCTCGACCAGCTCCTTCTGCTCCTTGACCAGTTCCTCATCTCAAGAACTAGAGACTCGCCGCTCTCGAATTTGGGATTGACCAGCCTTGTGATTGATGGTCGATTTTGGAGAACAAGTTTGAAAGATCGGAGCATGTCTCTCGAAATCGAAGACACGGAGTTGATCTTGTCCATAAAAACAGGGGACAAGAGAGCAGAGAGAGATTTTGAGGCACCCGAGGTGGAGGCACCACCAGCTGGAGAGGGAGAGAGAGAGGAGTTGATTTCCGAGTCCGAGGCGGAGAAGGGGGCCTCAGCTTTGAGTTATGCACCCGCACACCGTGTTCGGCTTCCGGTATCCGTACCCTGCAGTTCCTTTTTGCCGACCACACCGGTAGCCTCGGACACAACGTTTGGGTCCGAGGGGAGAGGAACTTGGAATTGTTTGAAGACAAGGGTCGAAGAGCATCGAAAGGAAGGGAGGTGTTCTTCTTGGATTGGAGCT
Source organism: Talinum fruticosum (assembly GCA_021018815.1). Lineage (NCBI taxonomy): Eukaryota > Viridiplantae > Streptophyta > Magnoliopsida > Caryophyllales > Talinaceae > Talinum > Talinum fruticosum. The sequence goes on from JAITYX010000018.1 coordinate 3,144,564, forward strand.
GAGCCGGCACAGCGGCCATCCGCTCAATGATGGAGAGGAAGAGGTCTACTTCGTATCCCTCAAGGATGTCAAAGAGAGCTTTGAGATGCTTGGAGTTGGGGTTCTCCTTGCTGGAATGCTCGTGAGAAAAAGGTTCTCATCAGCAGAAAGCACTGTAAGGCGAGCTTCGACTTCAACTAAGTCATAGAAAAGTTTTTCCGGACTCAGTGGAACTCTTTGGCGTATTTTTCAAAGAAGTCGTCGGCGACTTCAGTGAAAGGAATGGGGTTGCTGTTCAAGAAGAGAGAGGAGACCTTGAACAAGCGGTGGAGGAGAGAGGTGTTTAGACGAACAGTTATGTTCGAACCCTAGAGGTTAGAACATTTTCTGAGTGGGTGAGGTGAGTGTAGAACTCGAAACGAGTTCAAGATAGATGAACTCGCCGAAGCGCATGAAGTTGTATGCTCCAAGGTGTTTTGAATGTGGGACAACCAAGAAAATTTGGTTGTAGGAAAGAACTTGTCGTCCAAGCACAAGGTGCTGGGTGACAATGGGTTTGGAAGGGGTGGAGCTTTCGGAGTTTTGGTGCGAGGCTTTTTGGAAGAGGAGGAGACTCGGAAGTCGGGATGGTTTCCTCTTTTAGGCATTTTGAGAGAAGGAAGGAAAGATGAAACTTTCGAGTAGGAAAGAGAAGGGGATGTAGAAGAGAAGAAACAAAAAAATGTAGAAGAAAGAGATGAGAGCAGTTGTAACTTACGAGAGATGGCTTCTTCGATGCTTGCAGACATTCAAGGATAACTGTTCACGTAGTAATCTTCCGCGAGAGGTTTCGTTTGAGAGAGATGGAGTTTAGAGTACCGAGATGAAGATGAATAGACGCTATTTATAGAAAATAAGCGCGCCCGTCAACTATCCGTTAAGTATAACTCCGTTCGACTCGGCTTGTCCATTAGTCACCAAAGACCGGTGTGACGGTTCTCTTCAACGGTTAAGATTTCATCGGTTAGAAATCCACGGCTAAAATCCGATCACAAGCACTCGAGAGAGAAAGAGAAGGATTTTGAAAAATATGATCCAAAACTCTCCACCGATCAAGAGATAGTTTCGTAAAATTTGAAGTCCCAGCTTTCTACGTCCGAGTTTGACTCGGATAGGTTTCGAGTGACTCGAAACACGAAATGACTATCAGCCCAAGTATCACCGAATCAACCGAACTAATGGTTATTAATGATGAAAGCACATAACACGTAATTATGCAATAAGAATAGCACATAATTAAGCATTTAACATACCAAGCTCATTCCGAATAAAGTAAAACCGATCTTCACCAAGAGGCTTGGTAAAGATATCAGCTAGTTGAAGATTAGTAGGAATGAACTCAAGTTCAACATCACCTTTTTCTCGAGTGATCGCGTAGGAAGTGATATCTCGACCTCGATATGCTTTGTTTTCGAATGCTCGGACAGGGTTCTTGGTTATGCTAATTGCACTTTGGTTGTCACACTTAATAGGTACTGATTTGAATGATAGTCCAAGATCTCTCAAGTGTTGCTTTATCTAGAGAATTTGAGCGCAACAAGCTCTAGCGGCAATATACTCGACTTTAGCAGTTGATAGAGCTACTGAGTTCCGCTTCTTTGAGTGCCAAGATATTAGGGATTGACCCTGAAATTGACACGCTCCGGATGTGCTCTTTCGATCAACTTTGTATCCTGTGTAGTCTGCGTCCGAGTATCCAGAAAGAGTCGGCTCCGAGTTTCTAGAATACCATAGACCTAAATTCCGAGTGCCTACAAGATATCTCGAATATTCTCTTCACCGCAGTGAGATGTGATTCTTTTGGATTAGCTTGAAATCTTGCGCATAGACAAACACCGAACATTATATCTAGCCTCGCTGGAAGTAAGATATAGTAAAGATCCAATCATACCTCGATAGAGTTTCGATCTATCGCTTTACCTTTCTCGTCCGAGTCAAGCTTTATGCTGCTCGCTCATGGGTGTAGATGCGTGCTTTGCATCTTGAAGTTTGTATTTCTTCAACAATTCCTTGGTATACTTAGATTGATGAACAAAGATTCCATCCTTGTCTTGTTTGATTTGTAAGCCAAGGAAGAAATTAAGTTCCCCATCATGCTCATTTGGAATTCTTGACTCATCAACTCGGAAAATTCTCGACACGTAAACTCATTAGTAGCACCGAAAATAATATCATCAACATAGATTTGAACAATAAGGAAATCTTTCCCCTTGGTCTTTATGAAGAGAGTCTTATCGATCCGACCTCTTTTAAAATCATTTTGAACCAAGAAGCTACTCAGCTCTTTCATACCAAGCTCGAGGTGCTTGTTTAAGACCATAGAGAGCCTTTTGAAGTTTGAAAACATGATTTGGAAATTCTAAGTTTTCAAAACCAGGAGGTCTGCTCGACATAGACTTCTTCTTCAATAAAACCATTGAGAAAAGCACACTTAACATCCATTTGATATAGTTTAATATGCATGCTCGGATGCAAATGCCAACAAGTATTCTAATGGCTTCAATTCTGCTACAGGTGCAAAGGTTTCCCTACAATCAATTCCTTCTTCTTGATTATATCCCCGAGCCACAAGTCTAGCCTTATTTCGACTATTACACCATCCTCATCCAGTTTGTTTTTGAAAACCCATTTGGTTCCTATAACCGGGTGGTCGAAGGTCGGTTGGTCGAGTCCGGACTTGGTTTCTCTCGAATTGATTGAGTTCTTCTTGCATTGCCTCTACCCATTCAGGTTCATGAAGGGCCTCTAGTGCATTTTTGGGTTTGTTTAATGAAATGAATGCAGTGAATGCACATAGGTTATGTAGAGAGGAACGAGTTCTTACCCCGAGTGTTGATGTCGGAGAGTATGTTCTCTAATGGATGACTAGAAGTAAACTTGAATGCTTTACCTGTTCTCCGATTCACATGATTTGTGGGTTGAACCACTTGATCTTGTTCCGAGTGATCTTCTTTATTGGCTTGTTCGTTCCGAGTGAGCTCTTGAGTTGTCGCATTCCGAGTTTCCTCGTTCCGAGTGACCTCATTTTGAGTAGGTTGAGTCCGAGTCTTTGTAGTCTCGGCTTCATCATCATCTCTATTGAGCTTCAGCTCCGAGTATGATGACTCACTTGGCTTCTCCTGTTCAAACTCATCAAACACTACGTGGATGCTTTCTTCCACTTTGTTAGTTCTTTTGTTAAAGACACGATAAGCTTTACTATGAGAAGAGTAACCTAGAAAAGTACCTTCATCCGACCTAGCAACAAACTTGGTCAGGTGATTCTTACCATTATTGTGAATAAAACACTTACAACCAAAGGGCTTAAAGTATGAGATGTTTGGCTTCTTCCCTTTGTAGAGCTCATAGGGTGTTTTCTTCGTAATGGGTCCGATGAGGCATCTGTTCAAAGTGTAGTTAGTCGTGTTGATCGCCTCAGCCTCAGTAATAGTAAGGCAAATTGTGTTCAATCATCATCGTCCTTACTATTTCTTCAAGGGTTCTGTTCTTTCTCTCTACTACTCCATTCTATTGAGGAGTTCTTGGTGCTGAGAAGTTGTGAGAGATTCCATTCTCGATCGCGTAACTCCGAGAATTCCGAGTAGTCAAACTCCCTTCCATGGTCGGTTCGAATCTTTTGAATCCGAGTCTAAGAATCAACTTGAATCTTTCTACAGAGCTTGCTAAACTCCTTAAAGGCTTCATTTTTATGCTTGAGAAAACACACCCGGTAAATCTTGAAAAGTCATTAATAATGACAAAAATGTAGGATTTACCTCCGAGACTCTTTACTCGGAATTTCACCACATAGATCCATATGTAGCAGCTCAAGCACCTTTGATGTCGAAACAGTCTTGAGAGATTTGAATGAGGATCTCGACCTGTTTCCCCTTGTACATGCTTCACAAACTTTGTCTTTCTCAAAGACACGCTTAGGTAAACCCCTAACCGCACCATGAGATGCCAGCTTTTTGATAGTATGCATGCTAATATGACCTAATCTATGATGCCAAGACCATGAATCATTGTGAAGAGATGCTTTTAAGCAGGATAAATTCTGCCTTGGGTCGAAAGAGGAATGATATAAGTGTTACCGGATCTCTTACCCGAGAGCTTTATCTCTTTGGTGGTCTCATCCGAGATGTAGCACTTAGATTGAGTGAATCTTACCTCCCGACCTTTGTCGCATAGCTGGGAGATGCTAAGCAGATTGTATTTTAGTCCTTTGACAAGGTAGACTGGGCTCACCAGATTGCTTCCATTTCCAATCTTGCCAATACCCATTATCTTGCTTTTGCTGTCATCTCCAAAAGTCACTTTTCCTCCTTTGTATGATTCTAGCTCGTAAAAGAGTCCTTGGTCACCCGACATGTGTCGTGAACATCCGCTGTCCAGTACCAATGTCCTTTTGATCTTTTTGAGTGACCCGCAAAAATAGAGAGAATCTAACCCTTCTCACTTCCTCTAACGAACCCAATAACATTCCTTACCGTGGTCCTTTCTCGAGGAAGAAGGTGTTTCGAACCCAGATTTGAATAACTTTGGGTTTTGTCGGATTCTCGAGTCTTCCTCTCGGAGAACCGAGTCCGTGTCTCTTTCTTTTGAAAACCTTTCCTTTTGAAACATGAGAGAATGGTTTCTTTTTGTAAATAGTTCTGGGCTTAGTCCTCCCTTCATTTCGTGAATGGGACCGTGCTCAGCTTTCCCGAACTTTACAGCTTCGGAATCCTTTTGAACAATTCCGAGTAGGAATTAGATTCTTCCTCTTTGTTGAAACCAAGACCTTCTTTTCGAAAAGAGACACATTGTGATCCTAAGAGCACGTCAAGGTTCTTCCGACCTTGAGTAAACTTTAAAACCAGATCTTGAGACTTAGTGAGCTTCCCTTTTAGTTGCTCATTTTCTTTCCTCGAGCAGACTCGCACTCAGCCTCATTAGATTGAGCACTAGTCTTGAGTTCTCTCGAATGAGAGTCTCAGCTTTTCTAATTCATTTTTCAAAGAAGTGCTCTCGAAGTGATTAACTCAAGTTGTTCTTTGAATTGAGAAGAATCGAATTGGACTTTTCTTCCAAAGTAAAAATATACTTAGCTAAATCAACTTTGGAGAACTTAAGAAAGTATTCGATTACCTCCCGAGGATTTGTTTCCTCATTGTCCGAGTCCGAGTTCGACTCTGTTCAGCTTCCGAATCGAAATTGCCATCGGACATTTCGAGTCATCCGAGTCCTCATCATCTTCCGATGAATCCTCATCGCTCCATGTTGCCATCATGGCTTTCTTCTTCTTTCTGTCCCTTTTTCTTTTTGGACAGTCCTTGACTATGTGGTCTTTGCTCGCCACATTTGAAACAACCGTAATTCTTAGTCAAAGAAAACTTAGATGGGGAAGTAAACTTACCTTTTCTCGTCTTTCTTATCTTTCTTGTAGAATTCTTCTTTTGGCCTTTTGTCCCATCTTTTGTGCTTCATCATTCTCTTGAAGCCTCTTGCAATGAGTGCCATGGGATCGTCTTCCGAGTCGAAGAGCTCGGATTTGCTTCTTTGGATTCCGAGGCTTTCAGTGCTAAGTTTCTTTTGGTACGCCCTTAGCATCCTCTTCTTCTAGATGGATCTCATGAGCTAGAAGCTTTCCGATGAGCTCGTCTCGGCTTTAAGAGTGAAAGCTTCCGAGCCTCCTCTATGGCAGTCACCTTCGGACCCCATCGTCTCTTAGGTAGGCTTCCGAGAATTTTCCAAGCACATTTCTTCATGGGAAATTTTCTTTCCCGGAGATTTGAGATTATTGGTAATCTCAGTGAAGCGAATGAACATCCGAGTAATGTTCTCCTCTCGGCTCCATTTTGAAAAGCTCATATTTATGAAGATACTCGACTGATCTTTGCTTGTCTTACCCGACTTGTACCTTCGTAGGTGTTGACTAAAGTATCCCACACCTCTTTAGCAGAGTCACAGCAGAGACTCGATTATATTCTTCCGAGCTTATGGCGCACATAAGGATGTTCATTGCTTTGAAGTTCTTTCGAACTTCTCTGCTTCTCCCGGTGTGAACTCAGCCTTTGTCTTGGGAATGATTCTGAATTCATCTGTCTTCATTGGAATGTAGTTTCCTTGTTGTATGATTTCCCATACCTCTTCATCATGATCCATAAGAAAACATTCCATAAGCTTCTTCCAAGTGCCCAAAGTTTGATCCTTTGAATTTTGGTGGCATGTTGGAAGATCTTCCTTCGTCGAACTCTCCGGTGTTCTCGAGCCATTTGATCTTTAAACCTTTGGATTGTTAGATCCTTTCTGAAAGGCTAGGCTCGATACCAATTGAAGGTTTGCTCGGGAGAGTCCGAGTCACCCTAGAGGGGGTGAATAGGGTGATAGAAGTTTTTCGTGGAAACTTTAGCTCTTCTGTCAAAAACAAGACAGAGACAGATTCCGAGTCTATCAACAGGGTCGAAAAGATTGGACTCGAAGGCTATTAAATAGAATGAGCGAGAGTCAGTAAACTGTCTCGAGTCTAGAATGAACTCGTAAAGATAACACTTAGAGATTACGTGGAAACCCTCCTGGGCGTAAAACCACTGACCGTGTCAATCCAGCACACGAAGTCAAATTCACTATTTTGAGTCCACAAAATACCGTGAACCGATCGAACCCGAGTTGTTCCCTTAGACAACTCTATACAAGTTTTCCTAGACTCGTAAATTCCCTGATCTAATCTAGTACTTCCTAGCTGAGATAACCCTTACAGCTAGGGACAACTAAGCCGAGTTAACCCTTACAGCCTTAGTCAAGGGACCTTACAGAGAATGTAAGAAAGAGTTTGTAATCGAGTACAAGACCTTACAACTCGTAAAGTAATGAATTACAGAGTGGGAGTTGTAAGTTGAAGATTGAAAGTAAATATAATAACTTTGAGCAAGTATGTGTATTAGCAATATGTTCGGCCATCTTCAACTCTTGTGAGATGGCTTCTATTAATAGATGACCAGGCAGAGTAGCCGTTATCTTCATCTCGCTGACCGAGAGTCCTCTCGTGATCGTTGATAGAAGCTTTCGAGTCACTCGTAAAGTATCCGTTGTAATGTGAACGTTGGACAACGGTTTAGCTCTCTTGGAAGTCCGAAAACCATTAGCGGTGTCTTGAAAGATAAGTTGGAAACCACCGTTAAGCTTGGCGTTCCAGCTTTTCAGATTTGGAAACAGACATGCCCCGACACAATCTATCGGGACTGGAGCAGAGAAGGTGAAGAGCCATGTCTCGCTGGTGATTTGACGTTCGAAGCCTAGGTTACTTTTGTAGTTTGAAAAGTGTATCCTCGATTGAATAACCTACAAAAGTAAATCAATTTTGGTTCTCAAAGTATAAAATACTTTGGCCCAAGATTAGACACAAATAATAAAATAATTACGATAAATAAAGCAACCGATTATCTCGAGTCGAAACGAAATGGAATTTTCTCGAGTCCAATATCCATGATACTCGGAATTCCATCCGACTTAGTCTAAGCGAAGAATCAAGTTCAAGTAAAGAATATCGAGAGAATTAACTTGATATAGACTAAGTATGAGACAAGCTAAAAATACTAACTATAACAAAATAGGACTTATAACCATAAGTCGATTCTGAGTGAGAAAAGACGAAATACTAGTCTATTCAATCTGCGATAAATCTGAGTGATGCCGAACTCGTAACAAAGAACCAGCTTTTCGAGTCGCTACAGTATAAGCAAGAAATATAATAAGTAAGAGCTATATCACTTAGAAAAGATACTATTTTACTCAAAGAAGTTTCGAGATACAGAGAATGCCTTGGAATCAAAACTCTATAGGTATGAGATGGTTATATCCGATTCCTTTTCCGAGCAAGTGTCCGAGTCTTCATGATTGGCTGAATTTACTTTGTGTTTTGTTTAATTTTTTTGTAAGAAGTTAAAGGCTTCATTATACAAATCAAATTGCCCAAACTGTGTAATACAATCTTAAGAAATCTTACATCAAGAGCCACCTTATAGGAAGAGTTCTCTTAATTCTTAACACTCAAAGAAATCATGACAATAGTTGCTCCAATCTATATGTTTTTTCCAGCCTTGGTTCACAAATGATAACCGAGTATACACACTATTTCGTACTTTGAGGAAATATGTCGTTGCATCCATAATAGTTGCATTCCTATCTACCCATAGTTGGTAATGTATAACTACAATCACACAAATTATCAAGATTTGAGCATATTTATCTTCCTAGTTTGACAGCAGCTTCCTGTACCAGTGCGTACAACCAGTAGGTTTCCGATGGATATTAAGGGACTCCAAAACCTTTCCCTACTCATAGTGTAGCATGTTTACATTAAAACAAAAGGTGTTCTCTAATGCCAATCAAAATTCATATCGGTGATATGGCCTATGAAAAATGTACTTATAATTTATACTAGTTTATGTATAATATCAATTATAATTATTATTTCAAAAATGTACTTATAATTTATACTAGTTTATGTATAATATCAATTATAATTATTATTTCAAAAAATAATTAAATTTTTTCGATCTCGAATTTAGAATTAAATAGTGGTTAAAGTTGGAAGAATTTAAAGGATTTTTCTTTAATTATATAATTTAACTAATGTGATTAGCGATTGAAATTCTTAGTAATTAGTTTGGAATGTGCTGTATTATGTACAATTCCCAAAAGCACAGTACATCTCTAGCATAAGTTTCTACATAAATTATGAATCGAAGATATGAATCCTTATAAAATAAGTAAAAAAAAAAGAATAATTTGTGAAGGTTTGCTCGTGGAGAGTCTCGATTCACCCTAGAGGGGGTGAATAGGGTGATAGAAAATTCTTCGTGAAAATACACACTCTTACACGTAAAAGAGGCAAAGACAGATTCCGAGTCTAACAACAGGGTCGAAAAGATTGGACTCGTAAAGCAATGAACCGTAAGAAGCAAGAGCAAGAAAGTCTGTCCGAGTCTAGAATGAACTCGTAAAATGAACACAGAGATTTTACGTGGAAACCCTCCCGGGGCAGAAAACCACGGCCCGTGTCAATCCAGACACGAAGTCAAATCCACTATTTTGAGTCCACAAAATAGCGTGAACTTGACAGTAACCCGAGTTGCTCCCTTAGACAACTCAATACAAGTTTTCCTAGACTCGAAGTTTCCTTATCTCGATCTAGTACTTCCTAGCTGAGATAACCCTTACAGTTAGGTACAACTAAGCTGAGTTAACCTTTACAGCTTAGTCAAGGGACCTTACAAAGAATGTAAGAAGAGTTTGTAACTAAGTACAAGACCTTACAACTCGTAAAGTAATGAATTATAGAGTGGGAGTTGTAAGTTGAAGATTGAGAGTAAATACAATAACTTTGATCAAGTAAGCGTATAGACAATATATTTGGCAACCTTCAAGTCTTGTGAAGTGGCTTCTTTTATAGATGACCAAGCAGAGTAGCCGTTATCTTCATCTCGCTGACCGAGAGTCCTCTCGTGACCGTTGTGAAAGGCTTTCCGAGTCACTCGTAAAGTATCCGTTGAAATATGGACGTTGGACAACGGTTGAACTCTCTTGGAAGTCCCAAAACCATCGGTTGTGTCTTGAAAAATGAGGTGGAAACCACCGTTAGGCTTGGCGTTCCAGCTTTTCGGATATGGAAGCAGCATGCCTTCTAACACAATCTTCTCGGGACTAAAGCAGGGAAGTTGAAAAGCCATATCCGCTTGTGATTTGACGTTCGAAGCCGGCTACTTTTGTAGTTTGAAAAATATCCTCGATTGGATAACCTACAAAAGTAAAACAACTTTGGTTCTCAAAGTATAAAATACTTTGGTCCAAGGTTAGACACGGATAATAGAATAGTTATGGAAAAATACGCAATTGATTATCCGAGTCGAAAAGAAATGGAATTTTCGAGTCTAATATCCATGATACTCGAATTCCATATGACTTAGTCTTAAGCAAAGGATCAAGTTCTATAACGAATATCGAGTGGGAAAAACTTGACATAGACTAAGCATGAGAAGAACTACGAATACCGACTATGCAAACAATAGAATAGATAACCCTAAGTCGATTCTCGAGTGAGAAACGGCGGAATACTCGGTATATTCGAAATGCGATTAATCCGAGTGAGAGTGGACTCGGAATAAAGATCCAGTTTTCGAATCGCTAACCGAAAAGCGATAAAAGAGATAAGTGAGGGCCGAATCACTTAGAGAAAATACTATTTTACTCAAGTAAGTTTCTAAGACACAGAGAATGCCTTGGCATCAAAACTCTACATGAATAACATCGGTATACCTGATTCCTTTTGCATGACTCGTAAAGATATTGAGCAGTTGTCTCGAGTCTTCAATTTGTACTTTTAATATTTGTTTATATGAGATTTTGTGTGCATCCCAATTCTACTTATTTTTAATTTTTGTATAAAAATTATTGGTAACCTCCATTAAAATCATTAGAAATTCTAATTAATCATCAATAAGATTATATATAGTTTCTAGACAATTTCCACAAGCATAGACATCTCTAGTATAATTTTCTACGTAAATTATGAACTAAAGATATGAATCCTTATAAAATAATTAAAAAAATTCATTTAGATAGAAGAAAAAGAGGCACTAATTAACAAAATATAATAAGTGAAAATAAAAATGTAATTATAAAACTTAATAGTCACAAGTAGATTGAGAATTTAAGATTGAGAATTTTTTTAACCAAAAAATTTGAGAATCAAAACCGATAAGCTATAGTAGATTTGACATAAGCAACCTCTACTATTGAGTATTACCAAATAAAATTCCACTATGTCCGTAAAACAACTTAACCAAAATATGATTGAAGTAGAACATAATCAATTGATCAAATAGGTTACATACACTTTTCTTTAGTTAATCAATGACACTATGTTTCTAGAGATCGGAGAGAGGACAAAAATTCTTATACATGGATCAGCTATTGCCTTCCCTCCTTTTTCGTTTTTATATTTTTATTTTTTTTTGAAAAGATAAGTACAACAACTAGCAGGTAGCCCTTCTCGTAAGGGTTCTACCTAAGTTGTCCTCCATTAAAATGGAGAGAAAAGAAGATGAAGGAAAATCTGACCAACATAAGGAAGAAGAAATACAAAGACCACATTTAGCCACCCAATCAGCGCTCTATTTCCTTCTCTAAATGTATGACGGATAACCACATGTTCACATCTTTGAAGATAATGACGTGTGTCCTCGATGAGTGTCCTGGATTTCCCGGGTATATGCATCTCTCCTTTAATCCCATTAATAACAACTTGATTATCTCCTTCCAACATAATTGATCGAAAACCCGCTTGTATCGCTGCTCTTACCCCATTCCGCATAGCAAGTAGCTTCGGCTACCAACACGAAGCTAGTCCCAAATTAGTTGTCCTAGCTTGAATAAAGTTTCCGTCCCAACCTCTAATCACGAATCCTCCAGCTGCTATTGATGATGATTTTGATCCATCAAAGTTAATTTTGATGAACCCCCGGTGGTTTTTGCCAGCTGACAAACCGAGTTCGAGTATAGTGAAGTGGAGGGTGACTACTCGGAGTGTGAGTTGGAATGATTATCGAGTCGTCCTCTTGCCCTCCATTCTGCCCACCTAATCTTGGCCTTTAAAATTGTAGACAAAGCATTATAGTGTCCATTATTAAAGACAACATCATTTCGACTTTTCCATATACTCCATAATAAATGAACCATGCTGATCATTTGATTTGGTTTATTCAAAATCCTAGTCTTATAAAAAATATCCTTCAAAGATACAATTTGCAAATGACTAAAATTAATATTTAGCCACTTGTGCTGAAATGCTTTATTCCAAGTGTCCTTAATCGAAGAACACTCGTGAAAAAGATGATTAATTGATTCATCATGAACTTGACATAATGGACAAACAATGTCAGTGATAACTCCTCTTTTAGCCAGATTATCTCGTGTGGATAGTGCATTATGACCAATTTGCCACAAAAACAATTTCAATTTAGGCATCACGTCTAAATTCCAAATCCAAGCAAAATCCCATCTAGTATGACTATCCTGAAGATTATGTGCATTCCAAGTAGCAGATTTTGTTGTAAAATAACCGCTGCTAGAAAGTCCCCAACAAACAAGCATCCTCTATATCATGATTAGGAAGAGGGATGGTCCTAATAGTTTGACAAACGCCATCCGGGAGAAAAGAATTAAGTCGGGTCAGATCCCACTCTTTACTTGGAGTGATAGATTCACTAACTGTGGCATCTAAGGAAGGAATATTCGGAATGTTCATATCATAGTAATTTACCAAATTAAAGTTACCACACCAAAAATCATGCCAAAATTTCGCCTTTTTGCCATTACCTATTTTCCATCTTAAGCCTCTTTTAAACAGATCACGTTCTTTAAGCAAACATTTCGTTTTTACATAAGGAATTTAAGATGTAAATTTTTTATTTTACTAATTTTTTTTTCTTTTGATGGAATACTTAATTTTTCTTTCTTGATTGTGATATAGAAAGGAAATAATCTTGCTTATATATCACAAACACATAAAGAATAAGAGAGGATACTACATACATAGACTTATAGAATTCTTTTTGTAATCAAAAGAACTATAGAAGGTTAATTATATTGATTAATGATTATTAAGGGTTTCTTAAATTTGACAATTTCAGTTGACTATAACTTGTGCGTCATTTGATGACTTTGATTGACTATTTTTAAGGTAATAAATAGTGAATGTCACTACTACGTAAATCACTTTTAATAACGGGTCTTTAAATGACGGTTAAAAGGATAAACCGTCATGAAAAATGGATCGGTAGCATTTTTGTGAGTAAGCGGCGTTGTTTACCACCTATGATGACGGTTGTTTCAATGAACCATCATCATTATGCTAGGTCTGTGAGACTTTTAACTACGGTTCAAATGAAAGAACCATAGTTAAAATAACCCCTTCCGACTCTCCCTCAAAAGGCCCCTCCTCTCTTCTTCCGTTGTTTTCATTCTCTCTCCTTAAAGGAACCTCCCTCACTTCTGCTCGCTCTCTCCTCTCTCCCCCATCCCCGCTTCGGCTTCATCGCCTTTCTGCTCTCTTCCCCGTTGTCGCCCGCCGGATCGGCTGGAGCCTCGCCGACCGATACGCCTTTCTTTCTCTCTTCCGTCTCTCTAACTCTCTTTGTCTCTCGTTCTTTCTACCTTTCTTTCTCTCGTAATTTTTCCCAACGAAGGCTAGGGTTTATGGGTTCCCCTTTTGGAAAGGAAACTATGAGTTTAATCATGAGGAATTTAGAGGTGAATCGCTACTCTTTCGGTTGAATCTAGATTTTCCATCAATATCCATTTGGTTGCAATTTCATTTAATTTCTCCCTTTTCAACACGATTTTGCAGGTCCGGGAGAAGGCGAAGGCTAGGGTTTTGGTTGAATCTAAAGGTGAGGGAAATAGAGAGAGAAAGAGAAATCGATCTATGAAGGTTTCGGTTGAATCGAAGGTCCCGACGAAGGCGATGGTTAAGGTTTCGATTTTGCAAGTCCCGAATCACAATTTTAAAAATGTTAAAGCACTAGAGGAGCAAGAGAAGCGAATTGAGGAGAGAGAGAAACAATTGGAGCAAGTGGTTTTGGGTGGTTGAATTGGAGTCAAAATCCCGGATAAGGTAAAGATAATTATTTGATTTCCTTCTTTTGTGACTTTTTCGGAGACTCGCACGAAAATGGTGTATGAATTAAATTGAATTTGGTTTCCTTGGTTTGACAAAAGGATGAAGAAGAGGAAAGAAGAGAAGGATGTTTTTGTATTATGGATTATGGATATTTCTAGATCTATAATTTATGTATTATGGAAAGAAGAGGAGGAAACAATTGGTTTGAATTTCGTTTTTAGATCCGTATTATGGATGTTTCTTTGTTTAGTATCCCTTCGCTCATTTAGAGCTAAATTGCATTTCTTCGTCCGTTTTTCTTCGCTCTCTTCCTTAATTTTTAGTTTTTGATCTCAAAATTCCAGAGCTCCTTTAGATATGAAAATTTCAAATCTGAAGGAGCTCTATTGTTTTTTAATAATTATAGTTATAATGACAGTTCGGATGAAGAACCGTCATTATAGGTAGATTTATGACGACCGTTCTTCATCTCGAACCGTCATCGTAGATTGACGTATGACGACCGTTCTTCTACAGTAACTATCGTGATAGGTCTTATTTTACTATGGTTTTGAACCGAAGATGTCGAGATACAATGACGGTCACATAGACGACGCCGGATGACCGTAGTTAAAGGTCGTTTTTAACCATAGTTAAAAGTAGTTCCTGTATTAGTGTGTCATGTTTCACTAAGTATGATTGCATGTGAAATTTAAAACTGTGATTAGTAGAATGGAAGCTATTTCAGTATGCTTGATTTTGACGGGATGCAATGTGGTGCAAGATAGTATTTAAAAAAATATTTCAACTATAATATAAGTTAAGATTTCATTTTAACTATCTTCTTTTATTGTATATTAGAAACATATGAATTAACAATATCCTCCAAAATAAAGATATTACTTATACCAAATTTTATTTTTTGGTAGACTTACAACTTAATTCACACCCATTCATATTTCTAAAAAAAATTTAACATTTTCAATCCCATAATATATAGGACATTCGCTTTATATTTTGTCTTATACTCCTCTATTGAGATAATTTTATAAAAGATTACATTTATGTTAATCCATTACATACCATTCTCAATTGGTACCTTTTGTTTTGGATTATTATGTCCATCTTCGATCATACTCGAAAAACTATCTCTTGCGTTTTGCATGGATGAAAAGAATTACAATTATTATGAGAAAATAAAATTGAGACTTTAGCCTTTACCATTACTAATTTTTTAATTATGTCGAGGCGAGTGAGTGGTCCAGTGGCCACTCACCTTATTCCCTTCCTCACCTCCCGATCCTATGGGGGCACATTGAGGAAATTGTGTTGGGGGAATGTGAATGGGCTTTGACACCTCCCCCATCCCCAAGGTCTAGCAAAGCCTTTTGGACTTTCCCCGACATAGAAGGCCTAAAAGGTGGGCTTACTTAATATGTAAAAATATTACTATTTTTTTACAATGTCATTTTGATGGAACATAACAATGTAAAAAATTACCAAAAATTATTTGTGGTATGTATTAACAATGCCATGGTAAGACTCATTATGAGTTTATATAGGGAAAAAAACCTCTATTAAGATTAATTTTAGTTTTCTCTATTTGATTCTATGAAACTTCTATTCTGTTTTCATCAAATACAATATAGAACTACGAGTATTATGATGTTATTTTGAAAACCATAATCAAAAGCAAAATAAACTCATTAATGATTGATTACATACAACACAAAAGACAATCTATATTTTACAAGGTCATATTTTACATTAATATTTATTAATGAGAATTTTTATATATTTTGTATACAAAGAAAGATTAAATGAAGTAAAAAACTGCAATATGATTATAATACAATGTTAATATGAGTAACATAATGTTGCCATGGATGTCTCCACACCCTTCTGCCATTTACCTTTCTTTCTCTATTGTTCCCTCCTAATAACTTGAAATAATATAATTTCATAGCCCCAAGAGGCCAAGAGCCAGCTAGTGCTAACTGCCTAGTCCTTTGATGACCAAGTACAGCAGGAGAATTTGTGACTTTATAAGGAGAAATATAAATATTATTATGTAGATAATTACAAATGAAATGTAAATTATTTCAATTATAATATAATGGCTCTATGCGTGCAAAAGATAAAGACTAAAATATGAACTCAACTCTTTTTATGATTTTGAATTTAAGTCATTCTTCTAAAACTTAGACATTTATCTCTTAACTTAGACACAACCTAATGAATATATTTCTCAACCTTATAAATCAGTTATTACTGGTGTCCGACCCACTCTTAACTTATCTTTTACATTGGATTTTTTCATATAGAAAGTTTTCCTAAATAATTTCACACTCTTAACTTATCTTTTACATTGGTTTTTTTCATATTTCAAAGCAAAATTACGAATATTAATTCTAAATAGCTAGATTTATTTAGTTAAAATGAATTAATTTAGCAAAACTAAAATTTGTCTATAAACTCTTGAACTCAATTCTGCCTTATTTGTTATTTGAGTTTAGAAATAAATGAAATTGGAATATATTGAATATTGGACTTGAAAATTAGATTAAGAATATTTAGTTTTTAATTAATTTATTTAATTATAATCCATGTCTAATTTTGGACTAAAGTATTTTTATACTTTGAGTACCATTTGTATTTGTGTTTTTGCAGGATTATTAAAGTTGATTAATGTCAAGTTAAAAGAAAAAAACAACCGACTTCTTATCGTTTTCTCACAAGCAGATAGAAAAGCACTATTTCCGGGCCGATACGGACATTGTGTCAGGAATGTTTGTTTCCATTTTCAGTAAACTTCGGCTTTTGAGTCTAATGGCTTTTTCTGCCCTGTGTTCAGGTATAACAAATGGGTAGGACTACTTTTGAGCCTAGAACCGATGCTCAACGGATACAACTACAACAATTCACTTTCTAAGGACTTAGACTATCCGTTGTAACGACTAGCCGATCCCGAAGCTCAAGTGCGAGGCACAATGGCTCTCTATTGTGCTGCTTATAAATAGAAGCCTATCTATAAGACTTATAAGATTTCTGGAACAACATTCTTAACTCTCATACTTAGACTTCTAGCATTCAACTCTTGTACTTAGAACTTCGACTTTCCGAGATGAACAGAAAAGTCTTGTAATTGAAAGTTCAACTTGGAGATGATAAATCAACCTAGAGGGGAGGTGAATAGGGTGATGGAAGATTTTGCTAGAAATTGAAGTTCTTAAGAATTGATTTGAATTTAGAAACAGATCCGAGTTTAAAGTGACTCGGACAGAGGTGAAGTTATGAAATTCGGAGAACCGAGCACTCAAAATGTTAAGAGAATATTGAGTCCGAGCTCGGTTAAGGCCGGAACCGAGTTTGAGTGACTCGAGATAGAGAATAGAGAAAAATATGACAAGTCGAAATACGTGGAAATCTCCCGGGGCAGAAAACCACGGACAAGTGTCAATCCGGACACCAAGTCAAATCCACTAATTGAATTCTTAATTACAATGAATATGACTACCCGATTTTTTCCCAAACAAATTTAGTACAATTTTTCCCAGTGCTCGAATTTACCTTATCCGATCGACCGAGTACTTCCAAGTTAAAGTTACCTTATCAACTTGAGACCACCTAGATGAATTTTCCTTATCACTTAGGGACAACCGAGTTGAAGTTCCCTTATCAACTCGATCAAACGAAATATATAGAAAGAGATTACAAGTATTATAATATTTCGATTGTGGAAATACAACTTAGAAAATAAGACTATAATGTAGGAGTTGTATGTTAGAGAAGTATGATTAGATTGGTCTCTCTTTTTCTTCTATTTGTCTAACGCCCCAAACCCATAATCACCGGTTTTTGACTAAACAAGCCGCTAGTCGATGATTAGCGCAATGGAAGGTAGGTCGGGGCATTACCGCCGCCCTTACCGGAGGAAAGGGCAAGGCTAAAACAATAGGTACATTTCTAACCTTGGGTTACACTTGCTTTGCCGCTAACAACAAGTGTCTCATGATAAGGCATAAACTATAACTTGTACGAAGATTAAGCATAAGTATAGACTACGAGCCTAGTAAACTACAACAACGGCACTTAACCCTTGATACCCCAACTAGGTTGTCGCTGCGAGCCTCTAAGTCCTTAACGGACCTTTGCTTCAAATCTTCCACACCTTTACCTAAAACAAAACAAGAAAACATTGTCGAAATGTGAGCCGAAGCTCAATACGTTCACTATCAAGCGATAGAAATAAAAGTTATGAAATAATTAAGTTGAGCGCATGCATTTCAATTCATTTGTAAATGAAGGAGAGTGAACAATGTAAAACTGTTGCTAATTGATTATCCGAATGGATCCCTTTACGATCATCGGGTTTCCCTAAACGCATGTGCACACACCTGCACCGATCGGATAGTCCGGTTGAAGGCGGTTAACGATTACGGTGTTACCAACCTGAATATTGGGCGTACCAAATAATGGCACTTGATGGGCGGGTCCATATTAATGATGGCAAATATTATTTGCAAACAATTCTTCATTGTTGTTAATGATGGCCATATCCGGCCTTGATTTGTAAATAAAACACTCGAAGGGCACGATCAATGAACGTACCTTGAGTTGATATCCCTTCTTCTTTTTCTTTCTGGGCGGAATCCGGATGAACGCACGACGCTGGTGTTGGATGACCTTAATTAAGGACATAAGAGTTTTATTAATAATTTGAATTTTTATGGCTTATTTATTTATTAAGTCATTTCGGACATGCTTGGAATGAAAATTAATAAAGTTAACTTCTACTAAAGGATATTAATGTTATCTTTAATTCATATGACTGATTATCTTATTTTATACAATGCAAGCATAACTTATATATATATATACAAGTGTATATATATATATATATATATATATATATATATATATATATATATATATATATATATACTTATATATATAGATAAGTATATATATATAAGCATTACACCAAATACTTACTTTAAGCTCAAAGGAAAAATTATGCTTTTAATAACTCGCTGTTAGTCATTTCATTACTTAAATACTTTCATTCTTTTATATACTTTGAAGACTCGATACATCGCTCAATATCTTTCCGAGTCATGCAAAAGGAATCGGTATAACGACGTCATTCTTATAGAGTTTTGATTCCAAGGCATTCTCTCGTGTCTTAGAAACTTACTTGAGTAAAATAGTATCTTCTCTAAGTGATTCGGCCCTCACTCATCTCTATTATCGCTTTCGGTTAGCGACTCGTAAAACCGGTTCTTTATTCCGAGTCCACTCTCACTCGGATTAATCGCATTTCGAATATACTAGTATTCCGCCGTTTCTCACTCGGAATCGACTTGTGGTTATGTACTCTATTGCTTGCATAGTCAGCATTCGTAGTTCTTTTCATACTTAGTCTATATCAAGTTTTTCCCTCTCCGATATTCGTTACGTAACTTGATTCTTTGCTTAAGACTAAGTCTTATGGAATTCCGAGCATCATGGATTTTAGACTCGTAAAATTCCATTTCTTTTCCGACTCGGATAATCTGTTGGTTAATTATCATGATTATTTTATTATCTATGTCTAACCTTGGACCAAAGTATTTTATACTTTGAAAACCAAAGTTGTTTTACTTTTGTAGGTTATCCAATCGAGGATATCTTTTCAAACTACAAAAGTAGCTGGCTTAAGAACGTCAAATCACCAAGCAGATATGGCCTTTCACCTTCCCCGCTTTAGTTCCGTAAGATTGTGTCGAAGTCGTCCGCTTCCATATCTGGAAAAATGGAACGCTAAGCCTCAACGGTGGTTTCCACCTCATTTTTCGAGACACAACCGATGGTTTTGGGACTTCCAAGAGAGTTAAACCGTTGTTCAACGTTCATATTTCAACGGATACTTTCTGAGTGACTCGTAAAGCTTTTACCAACGGTCACGTAAGACTCTCGGTCAGCAGATGAAGATAACGACTACTTTGCTTGGTTATCTATAAATAGAAGCCACTTCACAAGAATTGAAGGTTGCCGAACATATTGTCTACACACTTACTTGATCAAAGTTATTGTATTTATCTCAATCTTCAACTTACAACTCCCACTCGTAATTCATTACTTTCGAGTTGTAAGGTCTTGTACTTAGTTACAAACTCTTCTTACATTCTTTGTAAGGTCCCTTGACTAAGCCGTAAAGGTTAACTCAGCTTAGTTGTCCCTAGCCGTAAGGGTTATCTCAGCTAGGAAGTACTAGATCATATAAGGTAACTTCGAGTCTAGGAAAATCCGTATAGAGTTGTCTAAGGGAGCAACTCGGGTTCCGTCAAGTTCACGGTATTTTGTGGACTCAAAATAATGGATTTGACTTCGTGTCCGGATTGACACGGGCCGTGGTTTTCTCGCCCCAGGAGGGTTTCCACGTAAAATCTCTCGTGTTCCTTTTCCGAGTTCATTCTAGACTCGCATGACCTTTAGTGCTCTTGCTTCTTCCGATTCATTGCTTTCGAGTCCAATCTTTTCGACTCGTTATTAGACTCGGATTCTGTCTTTGCCTCTTTTCTGCGCAAAAGAGTGTCTTTTCGTAAAGAATCTTCTATCACCCTATTCACCCCCTCTAGGGTGACTCGGACTCTCCTTGAGCAAACCTTCATACTTGTCTTCAAATTTTCTAACTTTACTCTATTTTATAAGGGCATAACTATTTCCCCAAAGATGCCAATTTCTCACACTTTAGTTTTACAAACCGCCCAAAAATTAGATATCGTCCTCAATCTTTTCCTTAATCTCCTCATTAGGTTAAATATTTAAACTAACCAAAAATATTGTGATTCAGAATTACTTGTGACTGTCCTTTACACAGGTTTTTGTCCATAAATATCCATCATACAGGGATTTGTCCATAAATGTCCTTCATACGGATATTCTTCATACGGAGATTGTCCATAGTTTTTCTTCAATTTTCAGTATATCCCACACATACCTACTATCACCGGATCTTCCTAAATTTCATGAATCAGCCACAAACAACCCATAATCCAATTTAAATCTCCAAACGAAAAAGAATACCAATTACAACTCAAATAATTAAATTAAAAGTACTCGAAGAACCGAATCTGAAAATTAACCTAAGAAATTAATTAAACGAAATGAAACCGAAATTTACTCAAAGGAATTAAATTAACGAACTGAAAATTTTACCCCAAAAATCACAAGTGAACGGGGATTAATTTTTGAGGGTTTTTGAGGTGGTTGAAGGTTGAAGGGTTAAAGGTTGGAGGATGACTCGAACGGAGCAGGCGGCTGCTGTCGCGGCAGTCGTCGGTGGCAGTGAGCGGCGCCGGTGATCGACAGAGGCGGCCGAGCCGGAGGCTTGAGGGCAAGGGTAGCCGAGGCCAAACGGTCGCAAATCCGGGCAGAATAGGCGAAAACCGGTGGTTTACCGGCGTTTGGTGGCTGAGGCGGCGACAGCACGGCAGAAGGTAGTAGCGGCGGCTGTCGGTGTGTCGTGGTGGTGTTTCCGGTGGGGTAAACAAGCGGGAAAAGGGAGGCGGAGGAGGCAGCGAAGGGAAGGATGGGTTTAAGGGTGTTTGATGAGGAGATCGGCAAAGATGGTGGTGGTGGTAGTGGTGGCTAGCTGGCGGCGACCGTCGGCGTGGCCGGAGGGCCGCCGATGCGCTCGGTGGGTGGTGAAAACGGGAGGGGCACAGAGAGGGAGGAGGGTTTTGGTGGTGAGAGAAGGAGAGGGAGAGGGTTGTGAGTTTTATCTCGCTTTAGGTTAGAATAATGAGCTTCTTAGGGTAACTTTTGCTTTTATACCCCCTCCTCTAGCCTTCCTCTAAATGGGCCGGCTGACTCTACTCAAATCCTCCGGCCCAATTCTCATTAGTGCTAATCCTAATCCAACTCACTCATCCTCATTATTTTCTTAATCTTCTAAACTTATTATTACCTTGCTCAAAAACTTATTCTAATCCAAGTAATTTTATTTTTAATAATAGTAAGCTTACAAAAATTATATTAATTTCACTTGTTTAAGGATTTTTAGAATTCAAAATAAATTAGCTACACAATAATGTTAATTATCTTATGAGTCATGAAAATTTATAAAATATATTCGTACGTCGTCGTTGTCATCATCCGGTTCCTGCATTTTAAACAACATTGACATATATATTTATATATATACACATACGTATATACCATGAGTAATATGAAAATATTTGAAATTTGAAATGCACGCGCTCAGAGCTAATTTTTAATATACTTAAGGTTAATTATTTCCTTAGGGAGGGGTCGTTACAATTTGTTAGTTGAAATCTTATGCTAAGGCTTCTATAAATAATCTGCCTAGTCTGTTGAGCCTCAAATGTCTTTCTGTTGAAACTGTATGAGTCAAATAGTCGTAGTAACGGATAGTTTGAGTCCTCGATTTCCGAACCTTCTTGAAATAGTCGTTGTGCCTTGGTTCTAACTTCTAACAACTCTTCTTCCATCTTTTTTAAACTATAAAAGAATAAAGAAAAGATAGTTAGACTTAGAAATAAAATATTACCCAAAGCAAGTAAGAGACATGGCTCTCGATCGGAGATCGGGCTCTTAGACAGCTTCTAAGCTAATCTAGAATTTTAGGCTTTTTGTCCGGTAGTGCTTTAACAGATCGAAGCCTTTTGTTTTTCTTTTTCTTCAGATAATTGATATTAGAAAAACCTGCAAAAACATTAAGTACAATGGTTCTCAAAGTATAAAAATACTTTGGTTCGTAATTAGATAATGATTAATCTAAATAAAGTATTTAATGAATAATTATCCTTAATCTATTAATCTAGAGTATTTCAAGTCTAACGTTCAATATGTTCAGATTCCACATATGCCAAAACTCATAAATAAATCATTCAATCTTAATGTGTACATGAGTTATTTAGACATTTTATAATTACGCATGATTAAACAAATAGTAGTGTAAGTTTCTCGGTTAAAGCATGATTAAAATAGTTCAATCCCGAGATCAAATCATGATGTTTGCCATGATAAAATAGACATGTTAAATATGAAATAACTTAGGCAAACTAAATGTCCGATTCCAACCGAGAAGGTCGAATATGAAAACCGAATAGGTTAATCTAACTCGGTTTGTTATAACTAACTCGCATTCTACTTTGTAAAGTAAATCCGAGTCTCAGAGCTTAGTTAGATATGTTATAATACTTAAGTCCGGGTTCGGAAAAGAGTAAGTCATATTAAAATCATAAGTGAAAAAGCATATGACTTAATTAAGTGAATTTCTTCTAGGATGCTTCTTGTTTTATCCTATGCTCTAGTAAGCGATTTAATCAAAAATAGGAATTGGTTTAGATGAATGCATGAAATCAAAACACATTCAAGGGTTCATTCAATCATACCTAAGTCTTCGGTTATCATTTTTACTCTCTTATACACTTTTCTACTCTTTTTCATTGACTAAGTTGTAAGGGTTAACTCAGCTCATTTGTCCCCAGTTATAAGGGTTGTCTCGGTTAGGCAATACTAGGATAGAAAAGGTAACTTTGTGCTTAGGAAAAACTTGAATTTAAATTGTCTAAGGAAACAATTTTGAGAGTCGATCAATTATATTTTGTGGATTCAAAACAGTGGATTCGACTTGGTGTCTCGCATTAACACCGGTCGTGGTTTTCCGCCCCAACAGGGTTTCCACGTAAAACCGCCTTGTATATCTCTTTCTCGTGTCCAATCTATACTCGATCTGTTTTCCTCGGTTCCGACTCCTGCAAATTTCTTCAAATTTCGTAATTATTTCCTTATCACCCTATTCACCCTCCTCTATGGTGACTTAGATTCTTTGTTCTAAACCTTTAATTAGTATCAAAGCCTAGCCTTTTACAAAAGGATCTAACCATCTAAAGGTTTAAAGATCAGATGACTCAAAACTATGGAGAATTCGATGAAGGAAGGTTATTCACTAGGCCACCTAAGTTCTAAGGGTCCACCTTTGCCCACTAGAAGAAGCTTATGGAATGCTTCATCTAAGACTACGATGAAGAGGTCCGGAAAGTCATCACCAATGAAAATTATGTTCCCACCAAGCAAGGCCAAGGTGAAGTAAGAATTCACAACATAAGAAAACAAAAGGCACATAAAGAACTTCAAAGCTATGAACATCCTGATGTGTATCGTAGATGCCTCAGAATACAACAGAGTATCAACTTGTGATATCTGCTAAGGAGGTGTGGGACACTCTTGTCACCACCTATGAAGGCACAAGTTAAGTGCGGCAAATGAAGATAAGTCAGTACCTTCATAAGTATGAAATGTTTAAGATGGAGGCTGAGGAGAACATAACTCGGATGTACATTTGCTCCAATGAGATTATCAACAATCGTAAATCACTTGGATAGAAGATGTCCAACGATGAAGTTGTTAGAAAGCTTCTAAGGAGTCTTTAGAAGAAAAGATGGGGTTCCAAGGTGACAACAATCAATGAGGCTGAAAACCTCGCCAAGCTAAAACTAGATGAACTCATTGGGAAGCTTCTTATCCATGAGGTACACCTTGAGGAGGAAGAATATGAGGTCAGCACTAAGAAGAACATTGCTCTTAAGACATTAAAGGAAGCTAGTCCCAGTATGAGTTCCTCGGACTCGAAAAAGATCCCATAACACTTCTGCCGGAGGCTTCAAACAAATGATGAAGTACAAGAAGTGGTAGAAGGTGCTCAAACATGAGATCTTCAAGAATGAAAATAAAGGTAAATTCTCATCCCTTTCAAATTCTTCTTTAACTAAGAACTCGATTACTTTGAATGTGGTAGCAAGGAATACATTGTAAGAGATTACCCAAAGAGAAAGAAAGATCAAAAAAAGAAGGCAATGATGGAAACCTTGAGTGATAAAGAGTCAGATGATGATGATGACATTGAAGATGAATCAAAGTGTCTCATGGCCTTAACGGACTCGTAAGCCGATCCGAGTCGAAGTTGAAACATCTAACACCGAGGAAACCGACCCTCAGGAGGTAATCAACTATTTCGTCAAATTCAATAACCAATATTTAGCTAGATATATCTTTACCTTAGAGGACAAGTCCAATTCTGATTCTTCTTTGTTCAAAGAAAAACTGGAGACTCTAAAATTTGAGAACAAGGTTTTAAAAACTGATTTGGAAAAAGTGAGACTCAACATTAAGATACTTGAGACTAGTTCTCAAGATAACGAGCAACTAAAGAAAAAGCTCATAGAGTCTCAAGATCTTGTTTTAAAACTCACTCAAGGTTAGAAAAACCTTGATCTAGTTCTTGGTTCTCGGTGTTTCGTTTAGAAAATAGGGACTTGTTTTCAACTCGGAAAAGGAGGATAACTCCTACAAGAATCTTTTCAAAACCGATTCTAAAAAGTTCATTCTAGGAAAGCTGAGCATGGTCCTATTTATCTAAGGAAGAAAGGGACTGAGCACAGAATTGTTTATCAAAAGAAGTCTTCTTAGTAAGTTTACAAAAAGAAAATTTTTCACAAAAGGAGACTCAGTTCCCTAAAAAGAAGAGTTAGAATCAAACCAAGCCCAAAATTATTCAGATTTGGGTTCCCAAAAGTGCTCTTCCTCAAAAACTGGCCTCAGTAAGGACATTGGATTTCTAAGAGGAAGCGAGAAAGGTTAGTGTGTTTGTGTTTTTCAAGCACCTTAATCAAAGAAGAAAGATCACCGTACGACATTGGTTGTTCTAGGCACATGTCCTTAGATTCTAGCCTATTTTCCGAGTTAGAAAAGATGAAATGAGGAAAATTCACCTTTTGAGAAAATAGCAAGGGAAAGATTGTAGGTATTAGTACAATTGGTCACAATGACAACTCACTCAACCTAGTCTACCTTGTCAAGGGGCTCTAGTACAATCTTCCGAGCATCTCCCAACAAGTGCGACAAAGGACAAGAGGTAAGATTCACTTAGACCAACCGCTTCATAACTAATGCTACTTCAAATGAGACAAAGCTCTCGATTTGAGGTCAGGTAACACCTGTATCATTCCTGTCACTGATTCTACTCAAAACTTGTCATGTATAAAAGCTTCGTTAAATGATGAATCGTGGACATGGCTTCATAGGTTAGGGCATATTAGCAAGCATACCATTAATAAACTTGCATCTCAAGGGTTAGTACGAGGACTCCTTAGGTGCAATTTTAAGAAAGATAAAATTTGCGATTCATGTACTAAAGGGGAACAAGTTAGATCATCATTTAAACCACTCAAAACTGTTTCCACCTCAAAAGTGTTTGAATTGATACATATGGATTTATGTGGTGAAATCCCTGTTGAAAGCTTAGGAGGTAAATCATATGTTCTTGTTATCATTGATGATTTTTCAAGAGTTACCTGGTTTTTTTTTTTTTTCTGAGAAACAAGAATGAAGCTTTCAAAGAGTTCACCAAGGTTTGCAGGCAAATTCAAGTGGCGTCCGAGACTCATATTAGAAGGATAAGAACTGATCATGGAAGGGAGTTCTACTATAAAGATTTGTGCTCCGAGAGTGAATCACCATAGAGAGGGAGGTGAATTGGGTGTAAAGGAAATTTTTGCGGAATAATAAAAATTGATGCTTAAGGCGTAACTCGAAATGAGGAGTTGAGTTTAGATAAAAACTCAAAAAGATA
Organism: Talinum fruticosum; assembly: GCA_021018815.1. Taxonomy (NCBI): domain Eukaryota; kingdom Viridiplantae; phylum Streptophyta; class Magnoliopsida; order Caryophyllales; family Talinaceae; genus Talinum; species Talinum fruticosum. The sequence goes on from JAITYX010000018.1 coordinate 3,170,843, forward strand.
TGAATAAGAGATTTTATATGGAAACCCTCCGGGGAAGAAAACCACGCCCGATGTCAGTCTAAATACCAAGTTAAATCCACTATTTTAAATCTACAAAATACAACGACGGACTCTCCGAATTTTTCCCTTAGAAAATTCGATACAAGTTTCTCCTAAGCATAGAAGCTACCTTATACTTCCTAACCGAGATACACTTTACAACTAGGTACAACTAAACTGAGTTACCCTTTATAGCTCAGTCAAGGGAAACTATAGAAGAATTGAGTAAGAGTGAATATAACCGATAACAAGACTTCTTGTTTCAACTCGGAAGTTGAGAAAGTAAGTACAAAGTTGAAAGCTAGAAAGATTAAGTATAAGAGTTGAGAGTTGTGTTCCATCAATCTTGTAAGTCTTGTGAAGTTGCTTCTATTTATAATCAGTAACATAGATAGTCGTTGTGCCTTGGGCTTGTCTGAAGAGAATCACTAGCCATTGTAATCGGATAGTCCGAGTCCCTCGAAAAAGAACCGTAGTGAAGATAGTTGTTGTGATTCGGTTCTTGGCTCAAAAGTGATCCAACCCACTTGTTGTGACTGAAATCTAGGGTGGAAAAACTCGTTACATTCAAAGTTGAAGTTTGAAATGGTAAAAAAAACTCTAACACGGTGTCTAAGCTTGCTTGGAAATACGACTTTTCTGTCTGCTGGCATTTAATGGTAAGAAGTCAGTTGTTTTTGCTTTTTAAATTGAGATAAATCAACTTCTATCAACCTGTAAAAACAAACCAAAGTGTTACTCAAAATATAAAAAACTGTGGTCCAAGATCGGTTAAGGATATTAATTAATTCAAATATTTAAACATAGAATATCCTTAATCTAATTAAATGGAATTTTTAAGTCTAAAATTTAATATGTTTCAGTTCCATTTGTGTCTATATTTAAATGATAAGTGAATTAGAGAAATGCTTTAGACACATTTTATTATTTGCCAAATCAAAATAATTTTAATTTGATAAATCTAGCTTAAGTTAGAATTAACACTCGTAGTTTTGATTTAATCTTTAGAATAAGCCAGTGAAAATAACAAGTTCAGCTCATGAAATTATTTAGGCAACATTTCAGTCTGAGTCTATCCGAGTGGGTTAAAAACATAAGAACTAAGTGTTGACTCAGGAAGAGCTTTCCGAGTGGATAACACATAGATGAAAACTCAAAGTTAATGTTTCTAAGATATGAGAATGACTTGAATTCAAAACTATTAGCAGAGATAAATCCATACGTGAGTCTTCGGACTACTCAGAATGGTATCTCCCACAACTTCTCTGCACCAAAAACGCCTTAACAAAACAAAGTGGTAGAGAGAAAGAACAAAACTCTTGAACAAATAGGAAGGATAATGATGATTAAAAACAATCTTCCTTACTATTTCTGGGGTAAGGCAATGAACACAACAAACTACACACTAAACAGATGCTTCATCCAACCCATTATGAAAAAAACACCCTACTAGTTGTACAAGCGAAAGAAGCCCAACATATCACAAACCTTTCGCGTATAAGTGCTTTGTGCATAACAACAAGCACGAGATCATTTGGATAAGTTTGATGCTAGGTCGGATGAAGGTATATTTCTAGGATATTCTTTACACAACAAATCTTACTCGCATTTTCAATAAAAAGACTAACAAAGTGGAAGAAAGTATCCACGTTATTTTTGATAAAGTTAACAATGGCGGGTTGAGTGAATCTACCCTCTCAGATTTCAAGCGCAACGAAAATGATGATGACATAGTTGAAACTAAGCTCGAATGATGGAAAACAAGAGAACTGAGCCAACTTTAGCCGATCCGGTTCAAGAACCAGCTCGGATAAGTGAAGCACAAGAAGAAGATGAGACACAACTAGCTCGGACAGACTGAAGAAGCAAGTGTTCAACCTTCGGACCTAGTAAACCAAAGGTCAGGTAAAGCTTTCAAGTATGCTTCTAGTCATGCACTTGAAAGTATGGTTTTTGACATCAACTTAGGGGTAAGAACTCGATCTTCTTTGCATAATCTATGTGCTTTTTCAACATTCATATTATTGATCGAACCTAAAAATATAATAGGAGCCCTACATGAACCTGAATGAGTAAGGGCCATGTAAGAAGAGCTCTCATAATTTGAAAGAAACCAAGTGTGGACTTTGACCAAATGACCTTCCGACCACCCAATAATAGGAACCAAATGGGTTTTTAAAAACAAACTGGATGAGGAAAGGTTGGTAGTCGAAACAAGGCCAGATTTGTTGCCCAAGGATATAATTAAGAAGAAGGAATCGACTATGGGGAAACCTTTGCACTTGTAGCTAGGATTGCAGCAATTAGAATTCTTTTAGCATTTGCATCTTGCATGAACATTAAGTTATATCAAATGAAAGTGAAATGTACATTTTGAAATGGTTATATTCAAGAAGAAGTCTATGTGGAGCAACCCCTTGGATTTAAAAATTGTCACTTACCAAATAACATTTTCAAATTGCAAAAGGCTTTATATGGTTTAAAACAAACTTCAAGAGCTTAGTATGAAAGATTAAGTAGCTTCTTGGTTGAGAATGGATTTGAAAATAGGGTTGATTGACAAAAACTTATTTACAAAAACCAAGGGGAAATATTTTCTTATCATTCACATCTATGTTGATGATATAATTTTTGGTGCCACTAATGAAATTCTATGTAAACAATTTTCCGAGCTCATGAGACAGGAATTCCAAATAAGCATGATGGGAGAATTGAATTTCTTCCTTGGACTTCAAATCAAACAAGACAAAGATGGAATCTATGTCCACTAGTCCAAGTATGTTAAGGAGTTACTCAAGAAGTACAAACTTCAAGATTCTAAGCCAGCAACAACTACTATGGGCAGTAGTACCAAACTAGACATAGACGAGAAGGGTAAGTCGAGTAGATTAGAAACTCTACCGGGATATGATCGGATCACTACTTTACCTTCTAGTAGGCTAGATATAATGTTTAGGGTCTGTCTATGTGCAAGATTTTAATCTAATCCAAAAGAATCACATCTCACTCGTAGTGAAGAGAATATTTAGATATCTTGAAGGGTCTTAGACACTTGGTCTCTGGTACTCAAAGCACTCATGTCTAACTCTCAATGTCTACTTAGACACCGATTATGGTGGGTATAGGGTTGATAGGAAAAGTACTTTAGGAGCATGTTAATTTCTCGGCCAATCTCTCATCTCCCGGCACTCAAAGAAATAGAACTCAGTTGTCTTATCAACAACTAAGGCTGAGTACATAACAGCCAGAGCTTGTTGTACTAAGTTGTTGTGGATCAAGCAACATGTCAAGGATTTGGGACTGAACTTCTCAGCCATTCCCATCAAGTGTGACACTCAAAGTGCTATCAGCATCACCAAGAACCCAATTCGAGCATTCAAAGATTAAGCACATTGAGGTCGGATATCACTTTATGAGAGATCATTATGAAAAAGGTGATACAGAACTTGAATTTAATTCCTACTAAGCTCTAATTGGTTGATATTTTCACTAAAGCATGAGGGAAGATAAGTTTTTCTTTATAAGAAATGAGCTTGGTATGTTGAATGCATAATTACACCTTTTATTGCATGAATTGATATGTAGTTATTATTCAAACATGATTTCATTAAGTGTAGTCTGGATAACTAATAGTTCAGTTGATAATTCACAACACTAAGCTCCAGTTGTCAATGAACTGAGTTGCTTCGAGCACTTAGACAAATATCCGAGTCATATTCAGTTATGCGAAAATGGACTTTAAAATTTTTAAGGTTATATCTAATCAATAAAGAATCTTAGAAAAATTTTTATAAAAATGTCTCTATCTCTTTCCCATGCGATCTTATTAAAAAACTAATTGTTGCAAAGTTGTTTCAAGAAAGCCCCTAGAATTTTAACTGTTGGAACTAGTCTGTTGCACTCGTTCTCGTGGTCGATTACAGCTTTCTATCTAATGAGAGCCTTTGTTTTTAAATAGCCCTCACTCATTCTGATTTCCACACTTTGCTATTTTGCTCTCACTCATTTCAAACGCAACACTCATAATTGTTTGTGCTCTTACTCGGATTCATTCATCTCACTCAACTCACACTCGGGTTTTCACTCTCGCCTTTTCTCTTTTTAACTCTTTCAGTTCACTTCTATTTCGACCTCTACTTCTTTTAGTTTCTTTCTTTCTCTCTCTCTCTCTTTCTCTTTCAACCAGGCCTAAAAGAGGATTCCTCGTTGAGGGAGGTTCAGCCACAAAGAAGGCTAGAACTTCATCGAGATTTGCTACCTTAACTTCCATGCTTGAGGATCCTCGGAAGAAACCTCAAAAGGCAAAGCCTTTTCTTCCCTAAACTTAGAAGAATCATAATCTCCTATTGTCACCCAACACTACTGTCTTGAAGACAAATTCTTTTTATCCACTTAAATCTCTTGGGTTGAAAAACTCAAGAAAACTGGATTTCTTGATCTTCTTTGCTACTATGACTACATCTAACTAGATCTGGTCATAGAATTCTGCCTTAGACAACATTCTTCTATCTTTTATTCAAGGCAAGAAAATTGCCGTCAATCTTGCCCTCCTTCAAAGACTTTTCATCATTGAAAATTTGTTTCATGATAAAAACACTATTTCTTTCAATGAAGTCACCGAGGACCTTTTGCTCAAAATATGCTTGAGTCAAGCATAAGGCTCAAAAGAACTTTTCCGTAACTCAGCTGAAAGCTGAAGCCAAATTTCTTTGTTTCTTTCTAATGAGAACTATGTTCTCATTCTATCCTTCCGAGGAGAACTCCAACAGTAAGGTTCTCAAGGTGCTCTATGATATTCTAGAAGGGTATGAGGTTGACCTCTTCCCTTTGATTATTGATCAAATAGCTTCGTCCCTTAGGATAAAAATAATCCCCCTCTTCCCCTAGGAGCTATTCTCTCTAAAATCTTTGCTCATTTCTAGCTTCAGCTCCCCAAAGAAATAGGTAAATTTTTTTACTCCTGCCATTTCTATAGGCAAAGAGGAGCTTCTAAATCTTGGATACTAGTAAAGTGGGCCTGGAGTCCGGATTCATAATTCCGAGGATGTTCTACCTCCTTCTCCTCCCAAAAAGAGTTCTTAAGAAACTCTTCCTTTTTTGCCGATCCTTCCAATTCTCATCCGGATCCTTCGCTTCTCATCCAGATCCTTCTACTCACCTTTTTGAGCAATTGGCTTCACAATTCGCTACTTTTGCAAAAAGTTCAAATCTATTCTGACCGTCTTCCAACATTTCATATCTCTGCTGACCCGGATGCGCCTACGGCTTAGAGGGAGATTGATCGAGTAATGCTCTAATTAATGAACTTCAGGATGCCATCAAAAGGTAAGAGGCTCAGACCAAGCAACTTCGCCCACTTCAAGCAGCCCAACAACCAATAACTCAAGGAGTATTTGAGAAAAAGACGTCCTTAGAATCAGTGGAAGAATAAGGACAAGTTGTAGAATAAGGAGACTTTTCGTATGAGGTGACACAATCAGCTTCGGAAGAATGTGAAGAGATTGGTACTTTAGTGGCACCTCCTTTCCACAGCTTATTCAGCTAATTCAGGGAGAAGGCTCAAATGTAGAAGAAGAGAAAGAATAATCGCTCATTCGACACAAGCAAGCTTAGCTCTGCTCAATTAGTACCTTCTTCATCTATTCCTCCACCTCCACCGCTACCAAGCAATGCAAGCCACTAGTGTGTATCATCTCTTTCATCACAAACATAGCAAATGTACTAGACAAGCATCCTCCACTCAAGCAGACTCCGTCTCCCTCCTAATCTATTTCATTTTTTTACTTTTGTCTAACATTCTATTTCTTCCTTTTTGTCTATTTTTGATGAAATGAATAGGGAGAGAAATAGTTCACTTGTTTACTGGGAATATGAGTATCAAATTTTTCCTCCTCTTATGTATCAACTTCATGACTTAATGAATTTTTCAAGTAAATCACATCTCTTATACACTCTATCCTTGTTGAATACTCCGATACTTAGCTTTACATTGATATTTTCTCGATACATTCTTATTTCTATTTTATATTATGATACTCGAATTATTTAACCTATGCTCTGTTATTTACATTTTGATCGGATACTACTTTCCGAGCTCATACTTTGATATTTTTATACTCCGATACATTGTTTCACAATATTCTTTGAGCTCTAATAAAATTCTACCTAAGTCTTATTGCTCATACTCCAAATTTTGAATGCCTTTCATAAAAAACAGAGGATATTGAAGACTCAAGTATGAAGTAATCTCTCTTTATGATTTTGAATTCAAGTCATTCTTCCAAAACTTAGACATTTGTCTCTTAACTCAGTACACATCCTCTATGAAGTTCTAACTGAATATATTTCTTAGCCTTAGAAATAAGTTATTACTGGTGTCCGAGCCACTCAAAAACATTTATGAGAATTGAATAAGACTCAGTTTCGAGTGTCCGACCCACTTAGACAGATTTAGACAAAATATTTGCCTAAATAATTTAACACTCTTAAATTATTTTTTGCACTCGGCTTGTTTCATATTTCAAAATAGAATTGTGAATATTAATTCTAAAATAGCCAGATTTATTTAGTTAAAATTAACTAATTTGGCAAAAACTTAAATATAGCTATAAACTCTTGAACTTAATTCGTTTTATTTATTATTTTAGTTTAGACACAAAATGAAATTGGAATATATTGAATATTGGACTTGAAAGTTTCCATTTTATTAGATTAAGGGTTTTCATTCGTTAATTAATTTATTTAATTATAATCTTAAGGTTTGCTCTTGAGAGTCTCGAATAACCCTAGGGGGAGTGAATAGGGTGAGAAGGAAATTTTACAGAATAACAAAGTTTTCTTCAAAGAATGAACTTAGAAAACTATTTTGAGTCTAGATTGGACTCGTAAATGCAAAACTCGGAGGTTACGTGGAAACCTTCCTAGGGCGTAAAACCACGGACAGTTGTCAATTTAGAAACCAAGTCAAATCCACTATTTTGAATCCACAAAATACAAGGATTGACTCTTACATAATTACTCCCTTAGATAATCTAATATAAGTTTTTCTTAGATACGTAAATTCCCTTATTTGTTCTAGTACTTCCTGATTGAGATAACCCTTACAGGTAGGTACAACTGGGATGAGTTAACCCTTATAGCTCACCTCACAGATTAGTCAAGGGACTTTACAGAGAATTGAAATAAGTAAGAGTGATTACAAGACTTTCTCTTTACAACTTAGAAAGTTAAAACTTAAGTACCGAGTTGGAAAGCTAGAGAAGAGTGAGAGAGAATATATTTCGTTCGGTTCCAACAATCTTCAAGTCTTGTTGGATGGATTCTATTTATCCACAACAAGGCAGAAAAGCCGTTGTGACCGATTCTGAACCGGGAAGCTTTACTAGCCGTTGTAACGAGTAGTCCGAGTCCCTAAAAAAGGAGTCGTTGCAAATGTGAACGTTGAGCTTTGGTCCTTGGCTTAAAAGGTGGTCTAACCCACTAGTTATGACTAAAATATGGGGTGAAAACAACCATTAGACTCAAAGATGAAATTTATCGTATTTGGAAACAAACAACCCCGACACGATGTCCGAACCTTGTCCCGAAATAGTGCTTTTCTGTCTGCTGGTGTTTAACGGTTAGAAGCTGGTTGCTTTTGCTTTTTAAAATGGGATTAAAATATTTTAATCAACTTGCAAAAGAAAATCAAAGTGTACTCAAAGTATAAAAATACTTTGGTCCAAGATTAGGTAAAGATAATAATTAATTCATAATAATTAAGCACTTAATTATCCTTAACCCGAGAGAATGAAATTTGCTTGAGTCTAATATTCAATGGGTTCTAATTCCAACTTGTCCTTATCTTTTAGATGATCAAGAGATTAAGATATATAGACAAAATGCATCAAATTGATCAAGTAAATAATTTCTTATTAATAAAATTGACTTAGAAGTAAGAATTAATGCAAGTAACTCTTTTCTCGGTTAACATATAAAATCAAAGCTCAAAATAATATAAGCACGCGAAATTATTACTCATGACTACTATATGAGTTGCATCCGAGTGGGTTAGAAACCCAGTGTTGTGTGTGTTTATTCAAGAAATGCTTTCTAAGTAAGTGAGACAAGTAATGAAAACTTAAAGATGAGCTTCTTAAAAAGTGAGAATGACTTGAATTCAAAACCATAGAGAGATAGAGAATTATACCTTACTCTTCAATCTCCCCTTTTTGATGAAAGACATTCAACACTTAGAATAGGAACTAGAAGTATATATAGTTAAGTTTTCATGGCTTAGAAATGAATGACTATAAGATGTTCTTAGTGAAAATAAGTCGAGTTCGTTATTGGAGCAAATTGTTGCAAAGTTATCGGAGATAATTATTTATCGAGTAAATGAAATAGATATGAGCAAGTATCGAGTATAAAATCGAGAGAAAAAAGAGATATGAATAACACAAGTTAATGATGCTCGGTATAGCGAAATTTCATTACTCGGAAGATAAGTATAAAGGCATAAAATGAACTCCCCTAAACCAAACATCTATTTATTCTTTCTCTTCCCCTATGCATTTCATCAAAATAAACCGAGGAGGGGAAAAATGATACGTAAATATTGGACAAAAAAAAAAATCATGATGGGTGGAGCAAGTGTGAGTAGAGGATATGTGAAGGTAGCCTTGAGTCGAAATTGTTGGGTAAGGAAGAGGTGGAAAGAGGAGAGGTAGTTCTTGAACGTGAAGTGCAGACCTTCGAACTAGAGGTTATGCTTCCTCTATTTCCTCTTCGAGCCCTTAGCTTCTTCAACTTGAGATGGCTGTGCAAAAGGTTGAGCCCGAGATAGACCAATATCCCCAACCTTTTGTGAGGCGGACTCGGTGTGCTCTGAGGAGATTACCTCGGGTTCTTTCTCTCCTTGGCCTTCTTCTTCTTCTGCTGATTGTAGCTCTTTGGCGAGAGCGGCAAATTGAGAAGCCGCCTTCGAAGTAAATCTATAAAAGGGACAAGCTGGGAAGAAAATGGACCAGCTATCGAAGAGGAGTTTCAAAACTCTTCCGAGTCCGATGAGGAGGAGGTGGAAGCTTAGAAGAATGAACCCAGCACACTATATGATATTTCCCGGTATCCCAGGCTAACTAGCTCAGCCTTACCTATATATACGGCTGGCTCAAGACATTTGAGTGGATCATCAGGAAGATCCACTTGGAAATGAGTAAAAACAGTAGTGACCAAAGCTCCCAAAGCAAGAGGTGGTTTCTTCTTATCGGTAGGAACAAAAGTTATTTACTCGAGGATGAAAGGGAAGAGGTTAACTCATACCCTTCAAGAATATCATATAAAACTTTGATAACCTTGCTATTGGGCTTCAGATCTCATCCGAGTCATAGAAAAATTTCTTTATGGACTTAGGAATAATTCTGGCATACTTGTCAAAGAAATTGTCAGCGATTTCATTAAAAGGAATGGGATTTGAATTCGAAAGAGAGTCCGAACATCAAAGAGTTTATGACGAAGAGAGAGGTTCATTCGAATAACCTTCTCTTGAACGAGAGAAGAGATTACGTTGTCTCTTAGAACCATATTGGTATAGAATTCAGTGACGAGCTAGGGGTATATGTAATCACGTAAACATAGGTACTTGGAAAGTTCTTGTGTCGAGAATAGGCTTTATCGACAAGAGTTTGGTGGATAAAATGAATTGTTCTTTAATGAAATAGTGCTAGGCAACGATTTGCTTTGGCTCATCAAAAGCAAGAGCCTTGTCTTTAGAAGGATTCTTTTGAGGATTCTCGGGATGGGTGGTTTGGGTTCTAGCCTTTTTGGTGGCTAAGCCTCCTTCGGCTGCACTTCACCTCTTAGGCATTATGAGAGAAAGAGAAAGAGATTTGATTTAAGAAAGAGAAGGAGTAGAAAAGTGAACAAGTGAGAGAGAATTGAGAGTTGAGAGTTTGAAATTGAAGAGTGTCCGAGCAAGGAATTCTAAGTTCGAGTGAAGAGAATGAGAGAGTGAGAAATAGCAAAGTGAATGAATGAGGGTGAACAGGTGCTATTTATAAAACAATATCTCTCAAAGAAGAAAAGCCTTATTGACTCAAGCACTGAAGGTAATGGCTAGCTGACCGTTTGACATTCCATTGAGCAACGGTTACTTCTTGAAACTCGCTTCCTTCTAACGGCTAGTTTCCTAATCGTTTACATGACGAGAGAGAAAAAGAAATTTTTGCAAATATTTCCAAGATTCTCCATTGATTTAGAGATTATGTCAGAATTTTTATGACCATTTTTCTCAAAACTGAGTCCGATTTAGTGATGTGTCCGAGGTACTTAGAGCACACTCAAAAACTTAATAACTTGTAGCTCAATTTCATTATATTTCAACCGATCCACTTGTTCTTCACTCAAAACATATAATAATCAATCAAACTCATAAGTTCTCATGCAATCAATCAAATAATCATGCAATCATCATGCCAAGTTCATTCCTAATAAAGAAAAACTGATCTTCACTCGAAGTTTTGTGAAGATATCAGCTAATTGAAATTCAGTAGGAATAAACTCAAGTGCAATATCATCTTTTCGAGTGGTCTCTCGAAAATGATATCCGACCTCAATGTGCTTTGTTTTTTAATGCTGGAATGGATTCCTTATAATGTTGATGGCACTTTAATTATCACACTTGATTGGGATAGATATGAATGACAATCCTAGATCCTTCAGGTGTTGCTTGATACATAAAATTTGAGCACAACAGGCTCCAACTCGCTATGTACTCGCCTCACCTGTTGATAGAGTAACTGAATTTTACTTCTTTGAGTGTCGGAGATGAGTAATTGACCCAGAAATTGACATGCTCCTGAGGTGCTCTTTCTATCAACCTTATATCCAAGCATAGTCAGCATCCGAGTATCCAAGTGAGAGTTAGACTTGAGTCCTTTGAATACTAGAGATCGAGTGTTTGAGTCCTTGCAAGATATTTAAAAATTCTCTTTACTGCAGTGAGATGTAATTCTTTTAGGTTAGCTTGAAGTCTTGCACATAGACAGACACTAAACATGATATCTGGCCTACTTGATGTAAGATAAAGTAGAGATCCAATCATACATTTGTAGAGTTTCTAATCTACAGCTTTACCTATCTCATATGAGTCTAGTTTGGTATCGCTACTCATTGATGTTACTGCATGTTTCACATCTTGTAGCTTGTACTTCTTAAGTAATTCCTTGGTGTATTTGGATTGATGAACATAGATGTCATCCTTTTCTTGCTTGATTTGCAATCCAAGAAAGAAATTGAGTTCTCCCATCATACTCATTTGGAACTCCTATCTCATCAACTAAGAAAACTCTTGGCATAGAGTTTCATTAGTAGCTCCAAGTATAATGTCATCAACATAGATCCGAATAATAAGAAAGTTATTCCCCTTGGTTTTTGTGAAAAGAGTTTTGTCAATAAGACCTCTTTTGAAATCATTTTTGACCAAGAAACTACTCAGTCTTTCATACCGGGCTCTAGGAGCTTATTTCGGACCATACAAAGCCTTTTGCAATTTGAAAACATGATTTGGAAATTGAGAGTTTTCAAATACAGGGGTTGCTCAACATAAACTTCTTCTTAAATATAACCATTGAGAAATAACACTTAACATTCATTTGATATAACTTAATGTTCATGTTAGATGAAAATGCTAAGAGAATTTTGATGGCCTCAATCATAGCAACAGTGTGAAGGTTTCCCCACAATCAATTCCCTCTTCTTGGTTATACCCTTGAGCAACTAATCTGGCTTTTGTTTCTAACTACCAACCCTCCGTAATCCAGTTTGTTTTTTAATACCCATTTGGTTCCTATAACTGGGTGGTCGGAAGATCATTTGGTCGGAATCCACACTTGGTTTCTTTCAAATTGAGATTGTTCTTCTTGCATGGCCTCTACCCATTTAGGTTCAAGTAGGGCTTCTAGTACATTTTTAGGTTCAATTAATGAAATGAATGCTGAAAATGCACATAAGTTTTGCAAAGAAGAATGAGTCCTTACCCCACTCGTTGATGTCGAAATGATGTTCTCAGGTGGGTGACTAAATGCATATTTGAAGGTTTTACCTGTCCTCTAATTTACCAGATTTGTTGGTTGAATGTTCTCATCTTCAGTTGGTTCAACCTGTTGATTTCTTCATTAGCTTGATCTTCAGTAGTCTGAGCTAGTTCTTGAACTGGTTCATTCCGAGTTGGTTCAGTTCCTTTGTTTTTGTTCATTCCGAGCTCAGCCACTACTATGTCATCTTCATCTCGATTGAGCTTGAGATATGAGAAAGTGGATTTACTTATCCTACCATGATCAATTCCATCAAAGATAACGTGGATACTTCTTTCGACTTTGTTAGTTCTCTTGTTAAAGATTCTATAAGGTTTGCTATGTAAAGAATAACTAAGAAAAATACCTTCATCCGAAATTGCATCAAATTTGGTCAAATGTTCCTCACCACCGTTATGCACAAAGCATTTACATCCGAATGGTTTGAAGTAGGAAATGTTAGGCTTTTTCCCTTTGTATTGCTCGTAGGGTGTCTTCTTCAGAATGGGTTGAATGAGGCATCTGTTGAGAGTATAGTTTATTGTGTTAATCGCCTCGACCCGTAAATAGTAAGGTAGATTATTTTCAATCGTCATTGTCCTTCCTATTTCTTCAAGTGTCTTGTTCTTTCTCTCCGCTAATCCATTTTGTTGAGGAGTTCTTGGTACTGAGAAGTTATGGGAGATGTCATTCTTGTCACGTAAGTCTGCAAATTCCGAGTAATCGAACTCCCTTCTATGGTTAGTTTGAATTCTCCTGATCTAAGTCTCGGACTCCACTTGTATTTTCTTGCAGATCTTAGTGAACTCTTTGAATGCTTCATTTTTGTTCTTTAGAAAACACATCCAGGTAAATCGTGAGTAATAATCAACAAGAACTAGTACATGTGATTTACCTCCTAAGCTTTTAACAGGAATTTCACCATACAAATCCGTATGTATCAATTTAAGTACTTTTTATTTCCAATTTTGATGTATTATACATTTATCATAAACTAAACATGATTTTTTTTAAAAGTTTTACATAATGCATAAGACAATAATGAAATTATGAATGAAATGTTAAGGCCACCCTTTTAATTTCCTTTAACAACCAAAGACATAACAGAAACTGGAATTCTCTTGTTGTGATTAACAACGAGGTCGATTTACAAGATAAAAGATGGAGTGTACATGCAACATATGCCGATCAACAAATAAGGGTAGAAGGATCGAAGAGTCAAATGAAAACAAAAGGTCATAAACAATAGTCATTGTTTATAACCTTTTGTTTCCATTTTGTTTGCATTTGACTCCTCGACCTTCTACCCTTTTGGTGGATCAGCTTATGTTGCATGTACACTTCATATTTTGTCTTGTAAAACCGACCTCATTATTAATCACAACAAGGGAATTCTGGTTCCTGTTATATCTTCGGTCGTTAAAGCAAACTAAATGGATGGCCTCAACATTTCATTCATATTTCATTATTGTCTTATGCATAACGCAAAGTTCAAAAGAATCATGGCCTCTAGTTTACGATCATGCATAATATAACAAACTTGCACCTAAAAGGGAAACCGGAAATTTAGGTAATTGGATAAATTAGTCTACCCTTAACTTCAACTCATCAAAATAAATAAATTTGATAACAAATTTATTTTTATGACAAGTATTTGGGAAAATCCCTATATCCAAATACCTTTCCAATTTTTACATTTTTACATTTATATTTTCTCCCTTTTTCATCCTTAAAACCCTATATATATATATACTCTTTACCTCTATTCGTTGTGTAAGAAAATTGTTTATGTACATATTATATTAATAATATATATACGATTTCCTTTTGCTTCCAATTTTGATGTATTATACATTTATCATAAGCTAGACATGATTTTTTTGAAATTTTACATAATTCATAAGACAATTAAATATTAATAAAATGTTGAGGTCACCCCTTTAATTTCCTTTAATGACGTAAGACATAACAGGAAGCGGAATTCTCTTATTGTGACTAACAATGAGGTTGGATTTACAAGACAAAACATGGAGTGTACATGCAATGTAGGTTGATCCACAAATAAGGGTAGAAGGATTGAGGAGTCAAATGTAAACAAAAAGCAATAAGCAATAGTCATTATTGATCACCTTTTTTTCCATTTGATTCCTCAACCTTCTACCCTTCTTTGTGGATTGACTTATGTTGCATGTACACTTCATGTTTTGTCTTGTAAAACCGACCTCATTGTTAATCACAACAAGGGAATTTCGGTTCCTATTATGTCTTCGGTTGTCAAAGTAAACTAAATGGATGGCCTCAACATTTCATTCATATTTTATTATTGTCTTATGGATTACGTAAACTTCAAAAAATCATGGTCTCTAGTTTACAATCATGTATAATATAACAAACTTAAAACCAAAAAGGAAACCAGAAATTTAGATAATTGGATAAATTAGTACACCCTCAACTTCAACTCATCAAAATAAATGAGTTTGATAACAAATTTATCTTTATGACAAGTATTTGGGGAGACCCCTATATCCAAATACCTTTTTAATTTTTTACATTTTCACATTTATAATTTCTCCCTATTGATCCTTAAACAAATTACCACAAATTTTTATATTTCCTCAAACCCTAAACCCTAAATATTTTTATTTTTCTAAACTCTAACCATATTTGGATACCAATTTCGATAATTAGATAAATGAGTTCACCCCAACATCACCTCATCAAAATAAACAAATTTGGATACAAATTTATCTTTATGAGAAGGTTTTGGGATGACTCTATATCCAAATTATCTTTCTATTTCTCTAAAATCTTAAACAAATTTGGATGCGCTCTTTCGATCTACCATCCTTAACTATCATATTTTGCTTTAATTAACACAACTCCTAAACCCATTTCTCCAAATCTCAAACATTTCATGAATTTCCAACTTAATAAACTAAACAAATGTTACTCACATTCTCAATATTCAACATTTTAACAAAGATTCAACATTTCAACAATCTCAAACATTACCCACATTATCAACATTCGTATAATTACCGCAAATACATTCAACATTTAACTATCATACATTTTATAAATAACTTAAAGTGAAAAATAAGAGAGGATAGAGATTCATACCTAAGAACCGACAACGGCGAAGGTGAGGAAAGGCTTGACAGCGAGAATTAGTTTGAGGATATCTATACTTAAAAGAGACGAGAGGAAACTATGAAGAAATGAAAGATTAAGAAAGAGGAGATCTAAACGGTAAGGGTGATGAGAGGCTTATCGATTCAAGTCGACCGGCGAGGAAGTTACGAATTCCGGATCCGAGGAGGTATGTGACGGAGATAAAAGTGTAGAAAGCGATAAGACCAAGAGTAGATATAAGTGGGCGTGGAAACAACATGTATGTTCTCGCGTTTTTAACCTGATTTGAAAGACATATGACGACGGGTTCTTTCATAAACTCGTCGTCATATGCGACATTTTACGACGGTTCGTTAAAGAACCGTCGTTAAATATTTCAGCAATACATATGGTGACGGTTCATATGAAAGAATCGTCGTCGTATGTGTTAAACAATGCCTATTATTTACAAAAATTCCACCGGTCCAGTTTTCATGACGGTTTGGCCTTTTAACCGTAGTTAAAGACCCATCGTTGAAAGTGTTTTCGGTAGTAGTGAGAAAATCAAGGTGAAAAATTAAAGCATTATACTAGCAAATCGAAAAGGATGATAAATTGATATCGGTACAATTCGCAAGCCACAATCGAACCCAAGAAACATGTGTATTCAATACCCAAGAACAAATTTATTCTCAAATTTAACTTGAAAATCGAACTATCCTAGATTGAAATCTACAGTTGAAAATCGAAACCTAAAATTGAAATTTAAGAACTAAATTAAAAAATTAAAGAAACTAAACCTATAACTTAGAACTTGCGGCTTGCCTCAACCATGCTAGCCGTTTCCCCTTTCACTCTTGTCGTGCTCACCTTTTAAACTCTCACCCTCACCCTCTTCCTCTCGCTCAGGTCTCTACTTGAATGGCAGGGATTTCGGTTGTGGATAGATTCCTTGAAGATTGGGATATAGAAGAGAGAGCTTGAGGGGTTGAGGTTTCTGAATTAGGGCGTTTTGAAGCTGAGAAAAGAACGAGAGAGGAAGTTTAAGTGAGATATATCTCGGATGGTGAGAGTGAGGAAGAGAATTTGAGAGAGATAAGGTCTTCATGAGTGGTCGAAGAAGAAAAAAAGGAGAGTTTTTGAGGTTTGGGGGTGTTCCGGATGTCCGCTCGAAGAGAAGAGAGAATAGAATTAGGCGTGGGAGAGGGAAAGAAGGCAAGTGAGGCCATATATGAGAACAGAGGAAAGAGAAAGGTTAAGGCATGTCACGTGCAGCAGCCAAGCAGCCCAAAGGTAGAGAGAGTAAACGGGTTTGGGATGCTGAGAGAGGAAATGGACTAAATCTTCAATTTTCACTCCTTTTTCTTATTTTGTTGATTTTCAACATTTCCTAAAAAAATCAAACTATAAATTAAAATTTCTAATATAATATTTATTACAAATAAAATAAGATGTAAAAAGGTATTAAAAATATATTTTTTGGACTCAACCAATATCCTTACACATAGATTTTGCTCGTCCTCGAGTAAAGTAAAAACTAGAAAAAGAAAATAATAAAAGAAATTTCCAAATCACTTTCATATGAATCACGGTTTCATTTAGCATATGCAACAAGCCCTTTAAACCCCTTGGTAAGCCAAGTGGACGAGTATGATCTTGTGAGGGTTTATAACATATACCCACACAATCTAGGGAAGAAAAGAAAGGTAGATGGAAAAAATTAAAAATTGGAAAGATTTTTTTACAAAAAGATAAACAATAGGAAGAACATATACATATTTGTGAGATCCACAACTCATTCCCATAGGGAAATGGATCAAGTTCCCCTACGAATGTCGGTTTCACATAAGGTGTGCTTATCAAGTGAACGATAATGCTTTTGAAAGAGACTTTTAGGAAGGGTTTGGTTGGCGATTTTTATAAATCATTTTATTTTCGAAATCAATTTTAGAAGTCTCGGGATATTATTTCTTAAACAAAAATAATTACAAAAATAAGGGAGTCAATTCGCCGTAAAGTTGCTGAGTTAAACATTGAAAACTCGCCTAGGCCAGGAGCAAAGCCCGGTTACCAACCAACGCCGACTATCGCCTACTCCATTGGTAATCGGTGCCAACAATCTGGTCGGGATTGAGGAATCAATCTCGGTCGGATAGCTTAAGTTGCCAAATTGACCAATTTTTTCTAGTCTTTTCACTTAAAATGCCAAGACGCAATTTAAAGAATAAAAATCCGAAACAAAGGAGTCCTCGGTTAGTTATAGGTGAACGTTTTCTCTTGAGAGTCCGAATCAGCCTACGGGGTGAATAGAGTGTGAAGGAAATTTTGCAGAATTATAAAGTTTTTTGCAAAGAAAAGACTTAGAAAACTATTCGAGTATAGAATGAAATCAAAAGTGCAGTAACTCATAATATACGTGGAAACCCTCATAGGGCGAGAAAATCACGGACAATGTCAATCCAAACACTAAGTTAAATCCATTATCTTGAATCCAATAAATACAAGGATCGACTCTTACTGAATTGCTCCCTTAGACAATTCAATTATAAGTTTTCCTAGACACGAAGTTCCCTTATCCTGTTCTAATACTTTCTAACTTAGATAACCTTTATAGTTAGGGACAACTAAGTTGAGTTAGCCTTTACAGACTCGATCAAGGGAATTTACGAGACAATTGAAAATAAGTAAGAGTGATTACAAGATTTTTCTCTTTACAACTCGTAAAGTAGAAACTTAAGTACAGAGTTGAAACGCTAGAAGATTGAGAGAGAGTATATTTCGTTCGGTTCCAACAATTATCAAGTCTTATAGGAAGGCTTCTATTTATACACAAGTAAGACAGAGTAGCCATTATGATTGATTCTGAAATGGGAAGCTTCACTAGCCATTATAACGGGTAGTTTGAGTCCCTCGTAAAAGGAGTCGTTTCAACTGTGAACGTTAAACTTTGGTCCTTGGCTCAAAAGGTGGTCCATCCCATTAGTTGTGATTGAAATTTACGGGGGAGGGGAAACAACCGTTAGACTCAAAGTTAAAGTTTACCGGATTTGGTAACAAACAACCCCGACACTGGTTCTAAACCTTGTCTTGAAATAGTGCTTTTATGTCTACTGGTGTTCAACGGTTAGAAGCGGTTGCTTTTACTTTTCAAAACAAGATTAAATTCTTTAATCATCCTACAAAAAGCAAATCAAAGTGGTACTTAAAGTATAAAAATACTTTGGTCCAAGATTAGGCAATGATAATAATTAATTCATAATAATTAAGCACTTAATTATCCTTAACCTTAAAGAACGGAATTTTCCGAGTCTAATATTCAATAGGTTCAAATTCAATCTTGTGTCTATCCTAAGATGATTGGATGATTGAGAGATAAAGATTATATATACATCATGCATAAAAAGATCGGGTAACTAATTTACGTTAATAAAGCTGACATAGAAATAAGAATTAATGTAGTATTTCATTTTCAGTTAACTCATAAAGTCGATACTCGAATAAGATATGCACGTGAAATTATTTACTCATGAAAACTATCTGAGTTGCATCTAAGTGAAACCCGAGTGTTGTGTGTGCTTACTCAAGACATGTATTCCGAGTAGGTCGATGACAGTGATGAAAACTTAAGGATAAGCTTCTTAAAGATTGAGAATGACTAAGATCAAAACCATAGAGAGATAGAGAGTTATACCTGAGTTTTCAATAGGAATAAAACTAATAAAAATAAAATAAACACTTTTCTAAATTTGGTAAAAAAAATCAAAATCGGAAAAGGTTTTTGAAAAGGACTCCATGTGTTTTAAACCAATGATCCGGTGTTCGGGAGCGAATGTACAAAACAAATCATGCTCTTCATTCCGCCCGTGAAAAAGACGATCTCTACTAATTGAGAAAGTGAGTTTCAATTATGCTAAATCGAACAGGAAACCAATAGGAAAACTACTGAATTAGAGCACTCAAACATGCTTTCAAAGTGATAAATAAACGCAATAAATAAAGCAATAAATAAAGTGATGAAAGAAAGTAAAAAATAAATAAAAGTTACATCAGGTGGGGAGGAAAATAAAGTGATTACATCTTGAATCCACAATACGAAAGTAATAAAAGAACTGAAAGTAAATAAAGTGAAATAAAAATTTCGGATGGTAGAATGACGCCCTTAGGTAGACCCACCTGCTAGGCTTGAATCACAGCCTAACTTCGGTAGAGTGATGGTAGGGTTATAGAAAGCAAAAGAGTCCCAAGAAAGCCTTTTTATGAGTGGTTTAGAAATGGGTACTTGAGTGGAGTAAATGAGAGCTAAAGACACGAAAGTGTAGGAGATATTAAGGAAGAGAAATTTTCTACTTAAGAGGGGTTTTCCTACTAAAAATGGTGTACAAAATTGGGGGAGGGGGAGGGAGCCCCTTATTTATAGGAATATTTAGGGTTAAAAACCTTAAAAATTAATCTCAGCCGCCGACTAAACGATTGAACGGGCACAAATTTTTTTGAAAATGGATAAAAGAAAAACGGGATATTTGAACTTGCCAAAACGGCGTCACTCAATGGGTCCGGGGACCAGCGTACATCCAAAACGAGTGTTGCACGGATGTTCGAAGTGTGTGTCGTGTTTGACTGTTAAAAAGGTAAAAACACTACATTTAGCAAGCTTGGGGAACGGTGCCGGTTCGGAACTAAGCTTGGAAGCCCGAATTTGATTTAAAACAACTAGAAGGGAAAAAAATGGACTAGCGCCGGTAAGAAGACTTTCTATTTTTGAAACTTTCAATTTTCAAAAATTTCTATTTTTGGAATGTTTTTATTTATGGTGCTTGGATGGCTTTTTGTTGGCTATTGGCTTCCGCCACTCTACTTTAGTCTCGATGTTGACTCGAGCATGCAAATGAAACTGGGTTTTCATCACCTAGCTAACATAATAAAAGAGATAAGGATGACATATTTTTGGTGTCCGTATTTAGCCTCCACTTTGATCGAATGTGAAAGACGAAAATTAAAGTAGATACTAAAGGGTACTTACCTGTTTCTTTAGATGCTTGATTAAATCAAGGCGTTTGGAATTTGTCGTCTCCGACTTGAACTTTGACAAGGGGGCCAGGACTTGACTAATGGAGTTTGAAGCCTAGCTCGTTGATTCCTAAACTTGGCTAAATAAATTCCTGAATCTCGGATTGGTGTGCTTAAACTTGATCATGTACTTAGTCCGAAGCTTTGAGAGGAGCTTGAACTTGACTTGGGTAGTAAAGTTTAAAGTCCAACAGGATGTCCGAACCGAACCACTTCTTAGATATTAACTTTGGCGCGGTATCGTGAGCTTGGCTTGATCAATGTTCGAAGCTCGGATGAGGGGCCTAAACGTGTTCGTTTCTTGGTCCGAAGCTTGGCTAGAGTTTTCTGTACTAATAGTTTTGTTAGCTGATACTCAAATGCGAGATAGATTTCAAGTATTACCTGAAAATGATCTATAGCAAGATCATTTTTCCAATGTAATACTTTGACTTGGCCATAGAGCAATTTTGAAGTCTTGGCGTGGTGTGTGAACCTTGACCATTGTTGGGCCTAAAACTTAATTGGTTGTCCGAATGTCGACCGTTGTTGGGTCCGAAGCTTGACGGTGGTGTTTGAACCTTGACCACTCGTTGGGTTTGAAGCTCGAAGGGGGTGTCTAAACCTTAACCGATATTGGGTCTAAAGCTCAACCGATTGTCACCAGTATCGTTGTTGGGTCTAAAGCTCAACATCCATCCACTTTCTTCGAAATAGGGGGACATTTGTCTTACTTGAAGATCCGAAGTTCAAGAGGTTATGTGCCCTATTCTAATTTTGAGCCTTTTAGTCCGTGTGTTAATAGCTCCTTTGTTGCAAGGTAGATGATCGGTGACCTTGTTGATGCCGACTTGATGGATAATGTTGGATTAAATAATTCTTGTAGGGTGTTTTGTTATTTATTTTTGTATTTTTAGGATTTTTATTCATGCAAAAGAGATGAATGCAAGATTCTATCCTAAGAACAAATGTATTTTTTATTAATATGATGCGAAAAATTCAAAAAGACAAAAATAAAATTTGCACTTAGCCCCCACTCCCCAAAGTAGAGCATAATAAAAAATAGACCACTTGAACTACAATGCACTCTGCTCGAACGATGAACCATGGACCTAAGCTGTTTGGAGCCGGACCGAACGGCATGCTTCCCGATTGATTTCTCCTGCTCTAGATATGGCAAAGTGGATTTGAATTTGGGAATTAAAAATTAAAAATTGAGAACAATATTAGGAGTCGGGTCGGACCTCATGGTCTTGCTACGTATCCGTTATAGCGGAAATCGGATCTTCGTAGTTCAAAAACGAATATTGATTTGGGTTTTTCTTCGAAACAAGAAAAGGAAATAAACCTAGGACAGATACCAAATTAGGAAGTGCAAACTTTATTGGCATCCTTGATGAGTGATGGGCTCATTGGATAATCTTCTAGCTGGTTGTGGCTTTTGTGGATACCGCTCATCTTGTTTAAGCATGCCAAGCATCTCATAATGTTTTGAAGTTCATGAATTACAAGAACTTTATGTGTTGATGATATGTAGGTTTCGGGTTTTTTATGATAAGTCTAACCTAATCCTTTTTAGAGGGTCGATTTGCCATGTGGGCGGCCTTTGCCCTTGAATGAATGAGGAAGTCGGTGACGCTCTCCTTGTCTCATTGCTTGATCAACTCCAAGTGTTGAATAGTAACTAGCAGATCGAGTATTATAGAAGTATTGATGTAAGAACTCCCTGTAAAGATCCCGCCGGCTTGTGACCTTTCATGGGTCGAAGACATTGTACCACTTCATGACGTCTTTGTCGAACGTCCATAGAAATATGACATGGTATTTTTCCTTTGGTACATTCTTTAGAGTCACTTCCCTATAAAGTTTCTCACGTGGTGATGAGGGTTTTCAGTCCCACGGAACTTAATATAAGGCATGGTAAATTTTAGGGGTAACTTGCCTTTAAGGATTGAAGTGAATCCCTGGGCTAAGTAATAGTCATTGTACATCGAGGATTCACGTAACGGCTTCTCTATTCAATCTATTCGTGGATCGGACCAAGGCTCGATTGAGATTCGAGGTTAAGCCTCTTCCTCATTTTTTGCTTCGTTGGCATTCTTATTGAGCGATTGGAGGATAAGATAAAGGGTTTTTGACATGGACTCAATCTTTTCATCTTAGGCCTCAATTTTGGCTTCTATTTTTGTAGCGGATTGTTTGAACAAGGTCATGATAGGGGTTTGTTTTGGTTTGTTAGCCATTTTGAAAGAGGGTTGTGCTTTGTTAATGGGTGACCTACCGGCTTTACCAAGTGAATGTGTTGAACGTATTAGTGTGGAATGTGTTGGTGTTAAAGTAGACTTTTTATTTTCTAACCGCTTCGTGCCAGGATTCTCGATTTCCGTATGATTCCCTATCCCGTGTCACAAAAGCGTAGGTGCTCGGGACTAACTTGTGAAATTTTTAGGGGAGATGGGGCTTAAGTGCTTGACCTAATAAGGCAACAATCGTAAAAAGAAAGGGATGGTATGCTTTTTTAATTTTGGCTGCACATATGCGGACCGACTGAAAATGCAAAAGGATGATCCTCAAGGATGACTACAAAAATGAATCTAAGAGGAAATGATGCACCAATGATTTTTGTTTCACTAATGGACTCAACGAAATTGGGATGAATTTAATTTGGCTAATGTAAAAAAAATAGACTCATTTAATTGAGATGAATTTAATTTTGGCTAATGCAAAAATAGACTCACCTAATTGAGATGAATTTAATTTTGGCTAATGCAAAAAAATGAACTCGCCAAATTGAGATGAATTAAATTTTGGCTAATGCAAAAATGGACCGTCCTAATTGAGATGAAGTTAATTTTGGCTACTATAAAAATGGACTCTCCTAATTGAGATGAATTTAATTTTGGCTAATGGAAAAAAGGACTCACCTAATTGAGATGAATTTAATTTTGGCTAATGCGAAAATGTAGTCACCTTGATTAAGATAAATTAAATTTGGTTAAATGCAAGAAAAAAAAAAGATCTCACCTAATTGAGATTAATTTTAATTTTGGCCGATGCAAAAATGTACTCACCTAATTGAGATAAATTTAATTTTTACTAATGCAAAAATGAACTCTCCTAATTGAGATGAATTTAATTTTTGCTAATTCAATAAAATGAAAAGATGCAATTTTTCCGAGGAGGTGCAAAACAAAAGACGTGAACCTACAAGCTATTGGAGCACAAAATAGATCAATGGAAAGACCCGACCCGAGGGACAAATGGACAGCCAGCGCCGCTTAGGCTCGACTGGCTATGGCCTATTTTGGTTTTTCTTTTTTTTTTTCTTTGGACCGGGACTAGAAAGAATTGGTTTAACTCGGAAAATGCAATTAATGGACAGACCTTAAGGGGAGAGGAAAAATTTGACTTTTGGCTAAAATGCAGTAGAAATGGACCGACTTAAGAAGGTTTATTATCTTTTTTATTTTTGCACCAATGCAAGAATTATTTAATGAATCTGGCTAAAGTGCTAAAGACTCAATCAAAGAAGAGGATTAAATAACAAAAGCAACCACATACGTTCAAGCATGCAAATAAAAGTCCAATCTAAGCCACAAAGGTTATATGATTCATAAGGTAATTCTAGGTCGGATAAACATGATGACTCATAGTCTAAAAATTTTGTCCCTTATGAGATATATAATGGGACCTGAATTATCAATTCTTCTCAATTAGGGATCAAGAGAGCTTGCTATGAGTGGAGACGAATCACACCTTAGTATTAAGTCGAGTGGTCCCATCAAGATAATGATTTGACCTATTCGAAAAGGTTTCTTAAGGGTTAAAGCCCATAGGTCCAAAAAGAGCAATTATGTTCAAGATTGCCTAAATGCAAAAATTCCTAATGCAAGCGCGATAAAGACTCACAATTTAACTTTTGAATCTCACTCTCTTAATAAGTAGCCTCGACATAGTCGCCATTATAGGATCCATGGTCCATCCCCGTAGGGAAGTAAGATCGAGGTTTCCTATGAATGTCGGCTTCATGAGATGTGTGCTTATCAATCGAATGATAAGGCTTTTAATAGAGATTTTTAGGAAAGGTTTGATTGGCGATTTTTATAAGTCATTTTGTTTTTGAAATCAAATTTAGAAGTCTCGGAAATTATTTCTTGAGCAAAAATAATCAGAAAAAATTAGAGAGTTGATTTGCAGCAAAGCCGCTTAGCCGAGTAGTGAAACCGCCTAGGCAAAGAGCTAAGCCCAGTGACCAACCAGCGCCGGTTGTCGCCTGCTCCGTTTGGTAACTGCGGATGGCTATTTGATCTGGATCGAGTAATCAATCTCACTCAGATAGCTTAAGCTACCAAATTGACCAATTGTTTCTAGTTTTTCAATTTGAAATGCCGATAAGTAATTTAAATAATAAAAAGCCAAAAAAAGGAGTTGCCGATCTGTTTTAGGAATAAAATCTAACAAAAATAAAATAAATACTTTTCTAAATTTGGTACAAAAACCCAAAATCAGAAAAGGTTTTCAAAAAGGACTTCATCGGTCTTAAACCAATAATCCGATGTTCGGGGCGAAGATACAAATAATCCGATGTTCGGGGCGAAGATACAAATAAAAAGAGATGCTCTTCATTTTGCCCGTCAAAAAGATAACCTCTACTAATTGAAAAAGTGAGTTTAAATTGCATTAAATCAAATAGGTAACCAACGAGCAAATTATTGAATTGAAGCACTCAAACATGCTTTGAAAGCGATAAATAAAAGCAATAGATGAAGCAATAAATAAAGCAATAAAAGAAAACAGAAAATAAATAAAAGTTACATCGGGCAGGGAGGAAAGTAAAATGGTTAAATCTTGAATCCACATTACAGAAAGCAAGAAAAGAAATTAAATTAAAAAAAGTGAAAAATGACGCCCTCACATAGACCCACCCGCTTGGCTTGAATAAGGTCCGATTTCGGCATACGGAAATTATTAAAACCAGATTGCGGATTAAAAGAAGGCTTTGTTGTAAGTGATTTAGAAATGGGTACTCGAGTGGAGTAAATGAGAGATAGAGAGAGGAGAGTGTAGGAGGGAGTGAAGAAGAGAAATTTTCAGCTTAAGGGGGTTTCCTACCGAAAATTGTGTACGAAATGGGAGGGAGAAGCCCCCTATTTATAGGAATTTTTAAGGTTGAAAAATCTTACAAATTAACCTCAGCTAGCTGTGTAGGAACCATGGTCGCGGGACCCCCTCCCGAGACCGAGCTTCCCACGAATTGGCGATGGGTTGATTTTTAAAATTTTTCTTTTTGGTTTTTGAAGATGATAATGATTTTAGGGTTTTGAAGATTAATTTTTGAAAGTTCGAATTACCTTTTATTAAGATTTCCAAATTTTATAAATCAAGTTAAAATGAATTAATCAGATTGAGTAGCGATTTTTATTAATTATTTTATTTTAGAAATTATTTTCAAAAATCCTAGGATATTATTTCTTAACCAAAAAATAAAGAAAACTAGGGTTTGAGCAATCTGTCATGGGGCTTTAGGGCCAAACCGGTGTGAACACACCGGCATGGACCCAAACCTCACCTGCCGACCACTCGGTGCTTGGCAAGGTCGGTGGTGTTGGCCAGGGGTCGTGGTAGAAGCAATCAGCCTCGACCTCCGGCCTAGTCGTGCAGATCTAGAAACATTTCTTTTTTTTTATTTTCCATCGAAATAGTCGAGAAGCAATTGGATATAAATAAATCAAAAATAGGAGTCACCAGATCAATTTTTAGGAATGAAAAACTAACAAAAAATAAAATAAATGCTCTTCCAATCTTAGTATGGGAAAACTAAGTTGAAATAGGCTAAAAAAGTGACTCCATCAATCTAGAACCGAGTATCGAATTCGGGGCGAGTGTACGAAACGTAGGGACAAGCCTTTTCGTTTCGCCTGTCAAACGACGACCATTACTAGTTCGAGTAGTAAATCTAAATAATATATTAAACACAAGCATACAACATGCGATACGGAATTAAAAGTAACAAAAAATGATAAAAAAAAAAACAATGAAAAGCAAATGAAAAGTGATAAACAAAAAGCAAAAGAAAAGTGAAAAAGAAACAAAAGCGAAAACTAAAAGGATTACATTGGGCGGGGAGGAAATAAATGCGATACAACTCTTTTTCCATAATACGCAAAGCAATAAAATATAAAAATAAATAATCGTTGTGTGAAGGCCAATTTGGTGCCCTCAAGATGTCCCACCTGCTAATCTGGATCTCGAATCTATATCCGGTGATATGACGGTGGTTATCCGAAAGGGGCTTTTTGTGCGTTTTTATTGGAGATGCGTATGGAAATATGTGTGATTGATGGAGTATTAGGATTCGAATGTAATAGAGTAGGGAAGATGATGGAAACGAGGCTAAAAGAAACCAAAAGATTAGAATAAAACGAGTATATTCCGTAGCTCTTAGTTTCGCTTTAGCAGCGTAATGCTTAGGGTTGAGTTGTATGTAGAATGAGAGCCTAAGCTCTCTATTTATAGGGAGAGGCTAGGTCACAAAATGACATAGGGTTAGGTTTCGGTTGGTTGCCCAAAGCAAGGTGTGAACCAGTTGTAGGATCATAAAAAATCGGGCTAAAAATGAAAGGATAGAACCATATAGAACTCGAGTTGGGGCCGTCGGCCACATAACACCGTTTTAGGGTCTTGAGCTCCTTCCGTGCTGCAATGGGATTCTCGGGCAAAACACGGTGTTTTTAGTGAAATAAACCAGGTGAGAGGTGCGGGCCATGACGCCTTTCTAAGGAGGTGAGCTCCGTGTCTCGGTCCTTCCGAGGAGGTGCGCTCCGTATCTCGGGCGGATTATCATGGAGCAACACGCGTTTTGATGTTTGTGATTATAAAACGAGGCACTCGAACGTCGTGTTGATGTCTTTAGCTCCATGTCTGCGTTAGATGAGAGTGAAACGCGGTGTTTTCAGCCTAGAATATCCCCGTACGCGGTACCGGACTTCCTTTGACTTTGGAGGTTTGATCCAAACTTGGACCATCCGAAAGAAAAGGGATTTTGGATCGACCCAAGGCAAAAGTCTATTTATTTGGTTCTAAGGGGTTCTTTGTAGTTTATTGGCTTCCGTTGCACCAATCAAATACCAGTCTGCAATCTAGATCCTTCAACATGACTCGGGATTTCATCATCGAGCGAACAAATAAATAAAAGAAGAAAAAGATGACACTTTTTAGGTGTCTACATTTAATCCCCACTTTGACCAGAGTTTGAAAGATGAAGGTCAAAATAGACACTAAAGGGAACTTACATGTTGCTTCGGATGCCCATTGAATCGACGCATCCGAAATTAGGTATCTTTTGACTTGAACTCCAATGAAGTCCGGGTTGCTTGATTCCTAAACTTGGCTAATTAAATACCCAAAGCTCCGATTGGTGTGCCTAAACTTGATCAAGTACTTAGTCCGAAGTTTGGTGAGGGGCTTAAACTTGACTCGAGTAGTAAAGTCCGAAATCCAGCGAGGGTTCCTAAACTTGACCACTTCTTGGATCCGAAGTTCGGCTGGGTATCCTTAGAATGGCTCGATCAATGTCTTGAAGCTCGGATGACGGGCCTAAACTTGATCTTTCTTGGTCCGAAGCTTGGCTAAAATATCCTGCATTAATAACTTTGTTAGCTAGTAATCGAATGTAAATAGTTTTAAGTGTTACTCGAAAATGATTTGTAGCCACATCACGTTTCAAACGCGCTTCCCGACTTGGCTATGAAGAGATTCGAAGTCTTAGTGTGGTGTCCGAACCTTGACCACTTGTTGGGCCCGAAGATCAACGGGGTTGTCCGAACCTTGATCGCTACTAGGTCCGAGACTCGGCGGAGGTGTGTCTAAACCTTGACCATTATTAGGACTAAAGCTCGACATGGGATGTTTGAACCTTGACCGCTATTGGGTCCGAAGCTCGACTTTTATACACTTTCACCTGGAATAGGAACGGATATTTATCGTCATGTAGAAATTTTCACCTTGTTTAGGTGGTGGATTCCTTTATCCTAACTCGGATTGAGTGGTCGAGCACCTTTAGATCAATCATACCAAATCGGTTTCTCCATTGCTAGTTGATATTGAGTGTCTCGCTCTCTAGCTTCGTCCATTTCGGTTTATCCGTAAGCTCGCAATCAATTCCGCAATTGGATGCGGTTTAACGTTGCTCTTTTGCTTGCCTCTTGTTCTGTACCAAGCGCTTGTTAAGCGCTTGCTCTTATCTGCTTAGCTCCAGCCTACTGCAAGATATGGTTACCCATTAGCGCTAGCCTTGTCCTCATAGTGTTTGTAAACGCTGCACCTTGTTTTGTCGCTTCCCAGCCACATACACACACCTAGCACTAGTTCTCTATTGTTACCCACATGGGCCATTGGTTATGTCCAAGCCCTTGTGTGGTGTTACGCCTAGCGCCATGCATCGAGGATATAGCCGGAATAACAATCCAAGAAACAATAAAAAGAACGTCCAACTAACTTTTCTAGCATTTAGTCCATGAAAGGAAAGGGCAAATGGTCTTTTCTTGTGCTAGCATTCAACTTCCTGTAATCAATATGAAATCTCCACCCAAAGCTGGACTCGGGTAAGGACTTATTCATTCTTGTCATTCCTAATCACGGTAATTAGGAACAACTTAAATAGAAATAACCCATTCACTATCGAAATGGGATATATGATCCCTGGTCCAACCACTTAAGAACCTTCCTCTTAACTACTTCTTGTAAAGTGGGGTTAACCGCCTCGACGGTCTCTATAACATTTATCATTATCCTTTAGATTGATCCCATGTTGCACAATGCCAGGACTAATGCACTTGATGTCTCCTAAGGTCTAACCTAATGCCTCTTTATTCTCCCAAGTAAGTCAATCAATTTTCCCTCGTGGTTACGGTCCAAGTCGAAGCAATAATCATAGGAAGAGTCTCATTAGGACCACGAAAAACATATTTAAGGGAATCGAGGAGGAGTTTCAATTCCGGGGGTGCCATAGGTGGATTAGGACTAGCAATATTTATAGAAACAACTTCAAAAATAGAGTTTATGAGCGTATGTCATCAGATTCAAGCACTTCATACTAAGGCTCATTATCAAACATAAAAGACTCATATTCAATAGCTAACATCTCATCATGCTCATAAAAAATAGAGTCTTTTATCTAGTTAATAAAGGAAATTTCGAGTCATCAAATCTAGCGAGGTTGTCTTTGCAAGTTAAAGATATTCACTTCAAGACTCATATTGCCAAAAGATAGTTTCATCATGCCATTTCTGCAGTTAATGAGAGCATTTGTTGTAGCTAAGAAAGGATGTCAAAAGATAACAGGAATCGACTCCTAGGGTTGAGAACTTTTTCGGTTTGGTTCACAACAAAGTTCATAGGGTGAATAAATTCACCCACTTTGATCAATGCATTCTCTACCACACTTAAAGGCAACCTAGTCGATCTATCAGCTAGCTGAATGATCATGTTGTTAAATTTCAGCTCACATAGCCCTAGTTGTTTTAAATATAGTGAAGGGTATCAAATTGACACTAGCGCCTAAGTCAAGTAATGCTATATGAATGTGATGTTCCCCAAGAACTATAGAAATTGTAGGGCAATTGGGGTCCTTATACCTCACTTGAATTTGTTTGGTGATGATAGAACTAGCATTAAAGGTTAAGAAAGTCTTCTTAGGAACATTAGTAGCTCTCTTGTTAGTACACAACTCTTTCAAGAACTTGGCATATCGAGGCATATGTTGAATAGCATCTAGCGGGGAATCTTCATTTGACTTGAGAGAAAGTTTCTCTTATCTTATCAACATTACTCTAGTCTTTCTTTTTCGAGTCGATAGGGAAAAGGAATTACGGGCTCATGAAGCCTTACAATAGTATGAGAGGAAGAAGTATCTTTTTCCTTAATTTCCTCTATGTCGAAAGAGGGATAACACAAGTCTCGGGAGGAACAACATTAGTAGTATCCTTACAAGTATTGGATGAACCGAGTATGTGAAGAGAAGAATGGGAATATGAATTTTGAAAGAAAGTGTAATGATATCTCCGTGTTTCTATCACTTAGTATCAATTTCTCGTCCGACCTAAGGGATATAATCAAATTCACTTTTCTCACATTATCATTCATAGGCAGCCCCCGGAAGAAGAAGGGGTAATGCTCTTATGGTTCACCTCCTGTTGACAAGGAAAAGTTCCTTTCTCTCTAGAGGTAGAGGTGGCAAGTTGGGTCAATTGCTCGATCATAGTCGTAATCATTTTCTCTATGTTATTATGTGATCTTTCAAGAGTACTAAATCTCTTATCAATATCAGTGTAACCAAGAGTAGGTTAGGTCTAAGCAATAGGAGGTGGTGGCCAAGGTGCATTGGCCACGATTGGATAAGCCGGTCTCCGGTATAAGCCGATGGGAAACGAAGTGGATAGGGGAATGTTTTGACCTAAAGCATTAGGTCCACTACTCCAAGAAAAATTAGGGTGATATTTTCACCATTCGTTAAAGGTAGGAGAGTAAGGGTCAAATTTAGGTATTTGAAATGCAACATTCACTTGTGTTTGTTCTTCGCTCGTAGCCAAGTGCTCATAATAAGGACAAGCACTCAAAAGGTGATCTAAACCTTAGCAATGAGAACATGACACCAAAGAAGTCTCCGAAGATTGGGGTTGAATAATTAACCCCTTCAACATATTTTCAAGTACAACAACTTTTAACTCGAGGTGACTCGCGTCAAAAATAACATGAATACCCCCATTTGCACCACTAATCCTAGAACTCAAACTCTAATCTCTAATGGTTTCCCATTGCATGTGCTAAATCCTCTAAAAATTACCAAGACACTACGAGACTCTTGGAAAGAAAACCACCCTCACACATGGGCTCTAGCATCGTCCTAATCTATTGGTCAAGTCCTTTGTAAACAATTTGGTAAAGATGACACTGTTCTAAACGGCAGTGGGGATATTGGGCCAACAAATTCTTAAATTTTTCAAAGTTCCAAAATGATTCCTTATTTGTTTGAATAAATTGATTGATTTCACTCCTTAACTTCATATTTTTACCACTAGAAAAATATTTTCTCAAGAACATTTTAACAAAGTCATCCCAAGTGGTAATAGAGTTAGCGAGTTAAGATATACATCCATCTTTTAGCAACATCTTTTAAAGAAAAAGAATTATTCTCATTCTTACTTCATCAATAGATGTTAGGAAAATTTATCATAGAAACTACTTCATCAAATTTCATCAAAAATATATATGCATCTTCAAAACCATTAGATTTTAGGAGTATTTGAGTATAGTGCTATCTAAGCAAAAGAGTCACATTAGATCCCAAATAAGGCAAGTTAAAACATGAAGGCATAGAACTCGATAAAAGATATCACTCAAGATTCTCTCATGTGGTCTAAATTAAGCCATTTTGTCTTGTTTAGGTTTTCAATTGGAAGTTCAACTCTAATAACTCTCCTTATTTTAGGTTCCCTAACCCAACAACTCATGTACTTGAAAACCCCACAAGTGTATTTTTTTTGTCTTTTTCTTTTTTTCTTTTTTCATATTTTAATCGAAACAAAAAAAACCAAAAACATCAAATAGAAAAATGGAAACCAAAATAAAACAGAATAATCAAAAGAAAACAAACTAACAATATCTATATACTATATAATGTCAATCTTTTCAAATTTTGAAATGCTCGCAACCGAGAGAGAATTAAGGAGTTTCGTCCAATAAAAAAAATTAATTTATCATTTAAAAAATAAGTTTCCACTCATCTATGGACTCTAATAATAATAATCCATGCAATATATAATAGTAATATTTTAAAATTGGTCAAATATTGTAATGGGAGTGATTGTAAGAAATTAGGGTAGTCTTAACCATAAAAATTATTTGTCCATTGAAAATGAGTCTTTGATGTAAATAATTAAATAAATAAATAAATAATATAATTTATCCAAATAAAAAAATCCTTTTATAAGTGGACTATCCTCCTCCTTTTTTTTTGTGTGTGATAATACAGTCTCATTAGTATTTTTTTCTAATAAATCTATACAATATATAATATTAATCTTTTTAAATAGACTAAATACTACAACAAGAGTGATTGTAGGAGCTTGGTGTAATCTCAATTATAAAAATTATTTGTTCATTAAAAATAAGTCATTGATGTAAATAATTAAATAAACGATAAAATTCATCGAAAGGAAAAAAAAAAGGTTTCCCTTTAAAAGTAGACTGTACCAAGGTAATATTGGATCCCCTTGCTGAAAAATAAATAAATAATATTATAAAATTATTTAATCTAAATCTAAAAATTAAACAGTAAATAATTAGCCTTATTAATTTTAAAAAATATAAAACATAAAATAAAACCAAATAAATAAAAATTACAGAAAATTATATAATGAACTAAATTAAAAATCTGGACGGAATTAAAAACATAAAAACTTTTTTAAATTTTTCAGAAAAATTAAACACAACTAAAACAGAAAAACAAAAACATAATCTAAAATAGAAAGTTAAACAAATAATCAATTACACTACAATACATATGAAAATAAATAATTAAATAAACTAGAATATTAAAACTATTTTTGGACCGAAACATACACTAAAATCCTAAAATTAAAATACAAAAATTTAATTTATAAATTTATTAAATTAAAAACTTGCTTTAACCTAAATTAGAAAATAAATCAAAAAAATAATTAAATTAATCATAAAAACTAAGAAAATTAATACTAAAATATTAATACTCTAACTAAACCCTATAATAATATAAAAAAATAAAATTAACTAAAGGAAACTAATTTAATCCAACTTCTAACAATTTGACTAAAAATAACAAAAATAAATAGAAAAATAATCTGAAAATTAAAATATATTAGGACTCAAAATAAAATTAATATAAAATTACTGAGATATCTATCCTATTATCAATCAATGTAATTTATTCTCACGTCAATAATTAGTAAAAACCCGTGAAAAATTCAAAAAAATATATTGATGACAAAAAGTATATTGAATGATTTTAAAGAAGGGATGTAATTAAGAGTAATTTTATTTAAGATAAATTATGGAATAATATTTTAGAAAATAATTAAAGGATATTCTATTATTTTTAATGGTGTTAAGGTTAATTCACCAATATTTTTAACCTAAAAAGTATAATTTATATTATTTCAAATTTTGGTTTGATTTGATTTACATTTGAGAATCACAAGTTACGTTTTTTTTCCTTTGTGACTTCAAATTGTGACTCGACTGAAATCTAATGAGATAATTATCAAAGTGAATAATATATATTTAATTATATATTTTTGGGTGGATGAATAAGATATTTCATTAGATGAGAAAATTTGTTCTTCGTTTCTACTAAAAAATAAAATGTGTATTGTAAAGATGTAACAATAGCTTCTGTCATTGTTTGATTTATTAATTTGATAGGAAGATGTGGTTGAGATGACTAAAGAATATAGTATCGGTTTCAAAGTAATTTTTAATTAGTGGCTTTAAGTTTTGAAAGTGATTGAATCGGTAAGGGTCGGTCAATTGGAGGAGGTCCATTATGATTAAGGTATGAGTTTAACTACTTATTTATATAATTTTTTGTCTAATTTGATTTATTTGGATCATGAGTTTCTCTGTCTTTCCACTTACTTTTTAATTTTGTATCTATTCTATCATTTTTAAAATACGACATGCATCCACGCTTTTACCACTTATGTTAAGTGTTGAAATAGTATGAGTGGAAAAATATTTCACACACTAAATAAGTCGGATGAGAGTCGTCTTTAACCACACACTTATATCCAAAGAAAACACCACCACTCGCCATACTTATATCTATGGACATATTACCCCTTGAGCGAGTCTTTTTTTTCTATTACCAGTTTGCGCTTAAAGCAACTTCTACCATCGATATAGACAATTAGATTGTCATCGGTTAAGCTACAAAATTCTTTTTGAAATTAACTAGGTTTAATTAAAATATATTACTTTTTTACTCTTTATGCCATGTTTTTCTCTCGAAATGATAGGGGTTGGGTGACCGCAGATTACCCTAGCATAGATCCGCCTCTGGATTAAAAATACTTAATTTTTCTTCAAATTAGGGTTACTGTTCATTAAGGTGAATTTTTTTAGTTTTATTTTATTTTACTTTTCTTTAAACAACATTAAGAAAAAAAGATATAAAGCGGGTACATGTGAAATTTACTCGATTAAGCGAGAAAATAAGAGAGAAAACGAGATTAGAGTTTGAGATTTGAGGTTTATTTCTTATTTTGATTTTTTCAATATATTGGGCATTGTGCTATAAAAGAGAGAAATCGGAAATTTGCATAAAAATATTTCCTTTATGTGCTTAATTTTTATAAAAATTCTTTTCAATTATTTTTTAAAAAAATTCTTTTTGATTGTAAATTTAGTATTTGACTTATATGATTATCATAAATTCTCCAATACGAAAAAACATTCTTTTTATGTATTTCAATTATCTCAAAATAATTGTCACGCTTATTATCTCGCCACGCTTATTATCCATGCTAAATAATCATTTTTTCAATAGATGTAAATCACCACTCTTAATATACATGGATATACCTTAATAGGTTAGTACCACTCTTACAAGAGTGGTTATATTTTTCCACATTATTATGTGTGAAAATGATTTCGAGCAACTCATTTTTACTTATTTTTCCGCCACACCCAATCATTTCTAATTAGATAAGGGTGGAAGCATACCATATGGTGATTACAACATTTTCGATTATTAATCTCATTTATTAAATGTAGTTATTAAATATTTACTTTTTAGTTCATAATTTATTAAGGAGTATTACATTATTCAGTGCATAAGCACGACCAAACTAATAAATAATAACTAAAATCATCAAAATATAAGTAGAAAATTCTGGAAAATCCCAAGGACAAAGCACATAAATTTTTTTCTCAATTTTTCTGACCAAATTATCGCAGAAAATCTAAACAGAAACTGGCTAAAAAATAAATTAAAAAAAGTTGCACCAAATTCGTTTCTAAAAATTGAAAACAATCCTGAAAATTCCAAAAAATCCACAAAAATTACCCTACACTCTAAATAGCCCTAGAAACATGTAGAAAATTTTAGTACACACAACCAAAACAAAATTGACTCAAAAAATTTCTAAACAGAAAGTCAGAAAAATAAGTATGCACTAAATAATGAGTTCTGGACATTTTATCTTTTATTTACTCTTTTCTTTCTGGACAGTAGCTGGACTTAATCAAAAGCCAACTCAACAGAAAATGGAACTAAACTAATGCCAAAATAGAATCAGTGATTTCGTTTTTCTGGGCAACAAATTACCAAAGAAATGAATCAAACTTAACCAAAATTAACACAAAACAACCTAGCAAAATTAAAACAAAAAATCAGAAACTGAACTAAAACTGAGGCCAGAAGCTGTTACAGAAAATCAGAAACTGAAACAGAATCAGGAACTCATGACTCGAACAGAAAATTAAACTCACTTACAACCTTTTTCTGCATCCCTGGCAATAGGGCCATTTTGTTGAAATAATTTATAAAACTACGAGTTCGTCTATCCATATAGATGGAACCAATTCAAAGAGAAGTTGCTAACGAGACTAATTAACAGACGACACTAAATTTTAAACTCAGACTACTAACCTAAATTGAACTTGTGAAAATCAGAACTGAATATACGATACTACTCAACTAATTATCAAAAAAATCACCAACTAACAGAGATTCAAAAAAGGAACAGGGCAATCTAATTCACTAATCCAATGAATTTAACAAACATGATTGAATAGCCAAATTACGAATCAGAAAATCAAAGCGCTAAAATTAGAAGATTATACCATTACCAACTCGAATTAATCGAATGAAAGAGCATCCCAGAAATTCAAACATTGAACAAGTAGACCCTGAAAATCAAACTCAGACCTTGAATGCCCGTATTCGAACAACGCCAATTAATAATCCCCAAATTCGAACCCAAATTCGCAACAATTCAATAACAACATCAAATCACCACTCGAATTTAGTCTTGAAAAGGAATTGAACTGCCCTAAATCGAAATCTAAAACCAAAAATTGAAACCTACCACTGAAACTTAAGAACTAAAACTCAAAATTTGAAGAACGATAATTAAAAGCCTAATTTGACTTTTTCGGATTCCTTTCCCGTGCTCGTTGTCCTCCTTTCTTCTTGGCGCCTCTATCCCTTTTAAACTCTCGCCCTGGCCCTCTTCCTCTTCCTCTTTTCCTCCTTCCTCTGCCTCTTTAAAACGCACCCTTCGATCTCTAATCTTGCTGGCGTTGGTTTCGATTTTGGACAGAGCCTGTAGAGCAATAGCGTAAAATAGGAGAGAGTTTTGGGGATCTTTGTATTGCCAAAAACATTGTTGTAAGTGTACAGTACAACTTCCTTATATACACAATGCCAACTAATAAAAGAATATTATATACAAATAATATCATATTTACATATTAAGTTCTACACCCGCCCCTCAAGCTGGACCAGGTGGATCAACAAGACCAAGCTTGACAGTCAAGAGATGGTGATGAGGACCTTGCAATGATTTGGTGAAGATATCTGCAATTTGAGATTTGGAGGAAACATGAACAGTTTGCAGAAAACCTTCCTGAATTCTATCTCTAACATAGTGACAATCAACATCCAAATGCTTTGTTCTATTGTGAAATACAGGGTTAGCTACAATATATTGAGCGAGCTTTGTTATCACAAGCTAGTGAAACAGGATACACAAGCTGGAATGTGAAGATCTCCGAGAAGGCCGACCAACCAAACAAGCTCACTAGCTGCTGTGGACATGCTTTTATATTCGGATTCTGCAGAAGATTTGGATGTGGTTCGTTGCTTCTTAGCTTTCCAAGAAACTAGAGAATCCCCAAGATACATACAATATCCAAGTAACATATTTTCTACTAAAACCACAAGTTGCCCAATCGGCATCGAGCAAATCCTTTCGATTGAAGAAAAGACTTAGCAGAGTAAAATAAGCCTCTATTAATTGTACCCTTGAGATACCTCGGGACATGATGAGCTGCATCCGGATGGGGCTTCCTTGGAGCACTCAAAACCGACTCAAATGTTGAATAGAGAAAGTAAGGTCCGGCTTTGTGAGATTAAGGTACAACAATCGGCCCACCAATCTTCTATATTGCTCGGGGTGAGATAGCAAATCCCTGAATCAAGAGAGAGATGAGTACCTGCTGGAAGAGGTGTAGAAGCGTGTTTCCAGTCGACATACCTACATCGGTGAGAATATCCAATATGTACTTCCTCCGATTAAGCAGAGTCCTGTAGTAGATCTAGCCAATTCAATACCCAAAAATACCTGGCATGCCCTAGATCTTTGATGGTGAA
Organism: Talinum fruticosum; assembly: GCA_021018815.1. Lineage (NCBI taxonomy): Eukaryota > Viridiplantae > Streptophyta > Magnoliopsida > Caryophyllales > Talinaceae > Talinum > Talinum fruticosum. The sequence continues at coordinate 3,208,499 of JAITYX010000018.1, forward strand.
AGCTTGATCTAATGCTTGCTTGACTTGATTAATGCCTCGCTCGTCATTGCTCGTAATCGGCATGTCATCTACATACACTAATGTAGCAATGAACTTATCTTCCTCCGATCGAGTGAAAAGAGAGTAATCCTGTTTGGATTGAACAAAACCCAACCCTTTAAGGAATTTGGTTAACTCCAAATTCCACTGCCTGGAAGCCTCGCTTTAACCCATACAAAGACCTCTGCAATTTACACACTTTTCCAACGAGCTACGGTATAACCTTTCGGAGGTAAAATGTAAACCTCTTCATCCAAATAACCATGCAAGAAGGCATTATTGACATCTAATTGATGTAAATTCCATTGTTTAGTGGTAGCCAAAGCAACTATCCTCACTTGTAGGTAATTTGGCTACTGGAGAAAAAGTGTGTTTGTAATCTTTATCCTTGATTTGTGTAAATCCTCCGACAACAAAACGAGCTTTGTACTTGTCTATGGTACCATCAGCCTTAAATTTGACTTTGTATAGCCATTTGGAGCCTATAGCTCTTTTCCGAAAGGAAGATCGGTGACTTGCCAAGTGTCATTAGCTTCCAAGGCAGCCAATTCCTTACTCATGGCTTCCTCCCATCCGGGGTCCCCTTTGGCCTCGCTCATAAGTAGCCGGTTCATGAACACTCAACACATTACATAAAGATGCTTGGTAATCCCTTGTAAGATGTGAAAAATCGGTAGGCTTAAACAGAGGATAAGTAACTCGTCTGTATGAACATAATCCCGCAACCAGCCAGGAGCCTTGTGATCCCTAGTAGACCTTCTAGGGACATAGTCTTGTGCTTGAAGGAGGGGCTAGAGAGGTAGGAGCGAGAATCATCCAAAGTTTGAGTAGGCATAAAAACATCATTTTCATGTAAAGGCACGGACGGTGCATATGTGGGGACGATTGCAAGGGAGGGAGTAATGAGGGGGCTTTCATCCACATTGCGAGTCGGGATGGTTTGGAAATAGCAATCCATTAGTAGAAACAGATATGATGATCACTGTGAGACCCATCCCTAAAAGGCAAAATGTTCTCAAAAATTGTACATCTCTACTCACAAACATAGTATGAGTATTAAGGTCATAAAGGTTGTAAGCCTTTTGGAGTGTTGGGTAGCCTAACAAAATGCACTTCCTTGATTTAGGTGCAAACTTGTCTCCGGTTTTAGTATCCAGGCAATAACAAAGGGAACCTATCACTTTCGGTTCAGAATAAGATGGGGCAATGCCATGCAAAGCTTCGAAAGGAGTTTTCCATCCTAGCACAACAGACGGTAATTTGTTTATGATATGTGTCGCAGCAAGTATGCAAGCTCCCTGAATTTAGTAGGCAAATTGGCATGTAATTTGATAGTCCTAGCAGTTTCAACTAGGTGCCTGTGTTTCCTTTCAACCCTTCCATTTTGTTGAGGCATTTTGGGGGCACTTTTATAATGCAAAATGCCTTAGTCTCTAAACAAGGAAGCACATTGTTCTTGAATAAACTCTGTGCCATTATCACTTCTAATATACTTGATCCTTTGAGTAAAATGATTATGAACATAAGCTACAAACTGTTTAATATACAAGCTGACTTGTAACTTATTTTGAAGCAAGAAGGTCCAAGTTGTCCTGGAATTATCATCTAACACAGTGAGGAAGTAATGAGCACCATTGACATCCGGATGCCTATAGGGACCCCATAAGTCCATATGAATCAACTCAAATGGCACAAGTAGCATGTGACTCACTCTTTGGAAAAGGCATTCGATGAAATTTTGATAGTAAGCAAGCTTCACAATGAAAATCTTCCGAAGAGATGTACTTACACTCGGGAATATGCTTTAATTTGGATAGAGAACAATGTCCAAGACGAGCATGGAGTAATTGCACATCTATAGTCTTATGAGACTTATTACAATCAACCAAACTAGACATAACAACCTTGGTTTGTACCTCGGTTTTCTTCAAACAATCATCGACCTCAACTTTATTACCATCAAATCTGTATAAACCCGCTGCCCTGGAAGCGAATGCCACAGATGACTTTAGTAGAAAGGTCCTGAAAGAAACAACCGGTTTTGGTAGTTAAGGTAACAAGCCGAGAATTATCTAGTAATTTTCCCACGGATAGAAGATTGTATTTAAACTCGGGAACATATAAAACATCCTTGAGTATAATGTTGGGATGTAGCTGAATATCCCCTACTTTAGTCACTTGTTTAACACTACCATCGGGGTGTCCAATAGTAACAGGATGTGCTAAATCACGTTGTACAACGAACTGGTTGAGATTAGGACTCATATGGTCCGAAGCTCCAGTGTCAACAATCCAAGAATATGCATCAAATTTATTATGTAAAACAAGCAGTATTGGAAGCAACAACTTCGTCAAGGATCTTACCAGCAAAGTTGACAATTCCCATATCGAACTAGACCCTCCTTTGCCCTTTAGAGCCTTAAGAACCTCCGACATACAGCTTGAAGCATTGTTGGATCAAGCTTGGACTCAACAGACTTCTTTCTCTTCATGCAGAGGACTCTCCTGAATATCATGAAGTCCAGTCATCACCTGAGCAGACCATTTTAAGACCTCCATTTCCTCGATCTCCTTTATACCAGTCCGGATATCCATGAATCTTAAAACATTGATCCATGCTATGTCCAGAGCGTTTGCAATGATCGCCGAACTTGTCATGTTTATTCTTCTTCTGGTCCTTCTTGTTTGGGTTGCCAAACGAACTTTTCCTTGTGGCTTAGTTACGGCTAGTGCCTCAAAATCACACTTGACATTCATTACCTCGGTAATTTGCCGTTGTTTCTCAATTTGTTGTAGCAAATAATATGCTCGATTCACATGGGGAAGCGGATCCATAGTTAAGATCCGGCCCCGATATTATCATATCCACTATTTAAACCCATGAGAAATTGCATTAATTGATTCCTCAATTCCAGCTCTTGAATGCGCTTAAGTAAATCGCATTTGCAGAGTTTAATGGCACCACAAGTGCATTGCGGCAACGGATCAATGGATTGAAGCTCATCATATGCACGCTTCATTCTTCCATAGTACGAAGTAATAGAGTTGTTTTCTTGCATGAGATTAGAGATTTCACGCTTCAACTAGTAAATCGGAGGGCCATTTGTTTGTCCATACCTTTCATGAACTTCTTTCCATAGTTCTTATGAAGTTTCAATATACATAAAACTTTCAGCAATCTCGGGCACCATGGAATTTAGCATCCAACAAAGAATCATATTGTCACACCTAATCCAAGTGCAAGAAATCGGTAGAAGATTCAACAGGTTTGGAACAAGTGCCATCGATGAACCCTAACTTCGTCTTCGTTCCCAAAGCTCTTCTTACCGCTCGATTCCACGTGATATAATTCGTGTCGTCAAATTGCTTGGCCGTAATTTGCATTCCAGCGTGATCGGAACTAGAAAGGAACAACGGATCATCATATGAATTTTGATTGGATGAAGAAATTCTGCTATCAATCGACTTCGGTGGAACTGTTCGGGTCCATGAATTCCGGGAGGAAATCGCAGAACTCAACTCGAGAGAACAAGATAGAGATTCGATTTCGGTATGAAAATCGAACCGAGAAACAGAGTGAAGATGATCTAAGATCAAATTAGATCAAAAGGAAATTTGATGGAGCGATTGCGATCGAAATCCCTAATGCTCGATACCATGTAGAGCAATAGCGTAAAATGGGAGAGACAAAGTTTTGGGGATCTTTGCATTGCCAAAAACATTGTTGTAAGTGTACGAGTACAACTTCCTTATATACACGATGCCCACTAATAAAATAATATTATATACAAATAATATCATATTTACATATTAAGTTCTATAGAGCCCGAGAAGATTGAGATTTGTTACTTTACTTGCCGTGCCGAGGAGGGAGAGAGCTGAGGATGGGGGCTTTGCTGCGAAGAACTCGACCTAAATCCGGGTCTATTCGCTGCCAAGTAAAGAGATAAAAGGAAGAGATAGAGTTGGGGAAGGAAGAGTAGAGAAAGAGAATTTGAGTGAGAAAGGGTTTTCGTAGTTACTTGGCCGAAGAGAAGAGAGAAAGAGAGTTTGAGTGAGAAAGGGTTCTATTGTGGATTTCGGCTAGCGGGAGGAAGAAGAGAGTTTGTGTTGGAGATGGGTCTTCTCGTGGCGGAATGCCGAAGAAGAGAATATATGTTTAGTCGAAGGGGTGGTGATCACGTGACTGGCATGCACAGCGCAAGGGAACGAGAGGGGTGCAACTAGGGGTGAGCACGACCGACGGGTGCCCCGGAACCAGTCAAACAGGTAAGGTTCGGAGTCGGAACCGGTCAAACGGGTAAGGGTAAGGTTCCTAAAATTTAGGAACTCGTCAAACGGGTAAGGGTAAGGTTCCTAAAATCAAACCCTCGAACCAGAACCTAGAACCGTTTAGATAGGTTCGAGTTCCGGTACTGGAACCTGGAACTCGGAACCGTGGGTACCCGAACTTGTTACTAAAATTTTCGAAATTTTCAGTTTTGAGGCTCAAGAAATTTTTATTTTGAATTTCAAATGTGTGGCCCAACTTATTAGAAACCTAATCTCCTTCCTCCTCGTCATTTCGCGTTGCTCCATTTCGCGTTCCTTGGTTTCGCCTCTCTCGCGTTGCTCTGCTCTCTCTCTACTACTACTCGTTGACTCACATTGCTCTACTCTCTCGACGAATCGAACTTCACGTTGCTCTCCTCTCGCTCCTTCATTTCGCGTTGCTCGTTCTGCTCCTTCATTTCGCGTTGCTCTACTCTCTCTCTCTGCTGCTGCTCGTTGACCTCCTTCCGGTCCTCGTCGGCGTCGGCGTCGTCTCCTTCCTTCCTCCCGAGTCCCAGTCCCAGTCCCAACTCTCCCTTGCGGCTTCGTCCTCCTCATTGGTGCTCTCATTACGAAATATATAATTTCTTAATATCTTGTTGTTTTCTTAATTTTGGTTGTATTTTATCTCTCATAAGTGGATTCAATTCTTACGTAAATTTGTTCAAAAGGATAACATATCATATTTTCATAATTAAAAAGTAACCATATTTTCGAAATCGGGTGTATTTGCAAGTCTGTGGTGCTCGCTGATTTTTTATCGGGATTTTGCTACCTTACATTATCTCGCAATGTCAATGCTGATGGCATTCTAAGTGAGGGGATCATGTACTTTGTTTCGATTGACTTTGATGACAAGAATTTTCAATTAGTTTTGTTCAAAAGGATAGTTAATTGACTCTTTTTAAAATGTACACCACAGTTGTTTTCTTTTTAATCTGTAGAAGTTTGTACATTGTAGAAATGCTGAACATGGCATTCCTTGTTGTCATCAATAAGCAGAGAAGGTTTTGATTCTTCAGGATTACATATGCGAAATTTGTATTTTATGTTGTTAACATGTAGAGTAGAAATGTTATAAGAAATGTTTGTCCAACATAAGAAATGTTCATTAGAAATGTTCATTAAGTTGGGTTTTTATCATAAGAAATGTTCATTAAGTTGGGTTTTTTATCAATAAGCGAGAGAACATGACATAAGAAATTTTTTCCAACATAAGAAATATTCATTAAGTTGGGTTTTTTTATCATGTAGTGCCAACTACAAAAATATGGATGGTGATTCAGTTAATGTAAGCATAGAGCCACAAAGGGAAGATGGACCTTTGCCGACGGATGAACTTGAAAGGAAGAGAAAATCTCCAATGTGGGATCATTTTGTGGCCATTAAGAATGCATCCGGTAAGATAGTTAAAAAGAGATGTATTTATTGTGATATAATTTTAGCACATTCTTCAAATAATGGCACATCATCCATGAAGAAACATCTAATTACATGTCGAAAGGATCCCACAAAAATTGATAAAAAGCAAAGGAAAATTAATACTTATCAATCTAGCAACAATGCTACATCTATTCATTTGTTTTGTGAGTCTGAATTTGATCCGAAGCTATTAGACTTGCCTTAGCTAAAATGGTGATTATTGATGAGGAACCCTTTTCCATGGCTGAGCGTGAAGGGTTTAGACATTTTTGTAGTGATGGCATTCCTCAATTTAATGTTCCTTCTCGTTTCACTATTGCTAGAGATTGTAAAAAGATATTTGTGTTTCAAAAAGGGTTGTTAAAAGGCAAGTTGAAGGGATTGAGGTCAAAAATATCTCTTACTATCGATTGTTGGACTTCTACTCAAAATTTGAGTTACCTTTGTTTGACTTGTCACTTTATTGATGATGATTGGAATTTACATAAAAGGATTATAAACTTTAAGGTGATTGATAGTCATAAAGGTAAAAGAAGTTGGGAAAGTTGTTGAAAAATGTCTTCTTGATTTGGGAATTGAGGATAAGTTACTCGTTGGCAATGCTAGTGTTAATGATGTGGCTGTTGGGTATTTAAAAGATAATTTGTCAAGTAAGTTTGTCTTGGATGGTGAATACTTTCAAATGAGGTGTTCTGCCCATGTTTTAAATTTGGTTGTGCGTGATGGTTTGTCATTGATGAAAGACTCCATTGTTAGGATTCAAACTGCTGTGAGATATGTGAGGAGCTCTCCTTCTAGGTCTCGTATCTTTGAAATATGTGTTGCACGTGAAAAACTTACTTGCCAAAGTTCTGTGTCACTTGATGTTCCTACAAGATGGAACTCTACATACCTCATGTTGGAAGTTGCATTAAAATTTCAAAGGGCTTTTACGAGACTTGCAAAAGAAGATGTTAATTTTGTGAATGAACTCAAAGAAGTTAGAGGGGTTCCTGGAAAAGATGATTGGGAAAGAGCTCAAGTGTTGGCTCAATTTTTAAAACACTTTTATGATGCTACTAAAAGGATGTCTGGGACTTTGTATTTCATTTCTAACCAACATTTTCATCAGTTATTCTTGATTTTAACTACTTTGATGGAATGAGAATATGATCCGAATAAAGGGCTTAATGATATGGCTACTAAGATGAAACATAAGTTTGAGTTGTATTATGGAGACTTTAAGAAGAAGACAAATATCATGGTATTGGTTGCTGTTGTCCTTGATCCTCGATATAAGTTGAAATTTGTGAAATTTTCCTTGAAACAATTGTATTCATATGATCCGGTGAAGGTTGATAAGATTTATGATAATGTGTATGATTTTTAAGCGTTTATATGATTTTTATGCTAAGAATTCTTCCAAAGATACAAATGTTAGCGAAACTAATTCTTCTTCTAATGATGATGTGATTGTTACTAGTGATGTTTTGGTGGCAAAAACCGGCATTATAATGTTTTTTTTTTTTCAAGAGGAGGATAATGATTTTTATGGGAAGAAATCTGAATTAGATAAGTACCTTAAGACTCCTCTTTTGAAAATTGAAGGCACTTTTGATATATTGAGTTAGTGGAAGGAGAAGGATCATGAAAATAACTTCCCTATCTTAACATCAATGGCAAAAGATATTCTTGCTATTCCGTTGTCTACAGTTTCTAGTGAATCCGCATTTATTACCTCGGGTCGAGTACTTGATTAATATCGTAGTAGCTTGGGTCCAAAAACGGTTGAAACTTTGGTTTGTTCACAAGATTGGTTGCGGGCATCCAAAATATCTATTGAGTTGGAGCAACTTTGGGAGGATGTTCAATAATATGAAAAAGGTAATCTATTTAATACTTTGATTTTTATTATGTTAATAATATTGGTGTAACTTACTAACTTGTTTAATATTTTATTTTATATTTTATAGATCTTGCCGACGGTGATAGAAAAGTTATTGATGTTGAAGATGCAATGGAAGTTTAAAGGATACGTTATTTTTATTTAAATTTAGTTAATGAACTTGAGACATTTGGTTGTATTTGTTTTTGAAGAGACTTTGTAAGACTTTGTGAGACAAATTTGTGAAAAATTGTGGTATTTAATTTAGTTAATGATTAACATGAGTTGATGTTTAAAAGTTTGTAAGGCATTAAAGTTTTTTATATAAAAGTAATGGTGTAAACAGGGTACCTCAGAACCGGAACCGGAACTTGAAGGTAAAGGTAAAATTTCTAAAATTCAGGAACCGGTCAAACAGGGTAAAGGTAAGGTTCCTAGTTTTGGTATCGAGTACTCGGAACCGCTCACCCATAGGTGCAACGGGTTTGGGCTTGACAAAGAGGGAAATGAGCCAATTCTTCAATTTTCACTCCTTTTTCTTATTTTGCTCATTTTCAATATTTTTTAAGAAAATAAAACAAATTAAATTAAAATTTCTAATTTAATCATTATTATGAACAAAATAAGATGTAAACAGGTATTAAAAATATCATATTTTTAGATTTAACACTAATATTTATTGGTTATACTTGGAATGGAGTATTTGTATGAACTGTTGGTTGATTACACTAAGGATGGCAACATCAAATTCATCCCGGAGGTAGGGGTTGAAAAACAATCTCTTTTTGCTAATGACTTGCTTTTCTTCTATAAGATTGAGCCTTATCTATCTCATGCATCATGGAGGTAATCACTAAATTTGCTGAAACCTCCGGATTAGAGGCAAATGTTCAAAAATACCAGATTTATTGTGCTGGTATCGATGAAGAAATGGAACAAAATTTGCTACAACTTACTAGTTTTGAGAAAGGGAAATTGCCTATGAGATACCTAGGAAATCCCCTACAGCCAAGCAAACAAAACAAGAGATTGATGCTTACTTGCTAACAAAATCACAGCTAAAATAAGAATGTGGAGTGCTAGAAAAGTAAGTTATGCAGGCACGATACAACTAGTTAATGTTATCCTTATAAATATGCATTTGTATTGGGGATCCACATTTGTGTTACCTCATGCTGTCATTAAGATGGTAGAGAAACTATGCAAGTACTACTTATGGCAAAGTGAATTAGGCAAGAGGAATATCATACCTTAGCTTGGGAAGAGATTTGTGTCCCAAAGAGAAATCAAGGCTTAGGTATAAGATATGGTGGCACTTGGAACAAAGCTTTGACAGCTAAGCACTCATGGTTTATCATGGAAAGGCCTAAATATTTGAGGGTCAAATGGATCCACAACAACTACATAAAAAGGTGATTATTGGAATGCAATAACATGAAAGCAAGATTCTAGTTGGTACTTTAAGTAAGTTGATGAAATTGAGAAGTTTACTCCCACTTTAGTATGATGCACAACAAAACCAATAGAAAGTTTTTGTAATACCCCAAAACCCACCCTACGAGTATTAACATCGCTAGAGTTCCTTAAAAGGAACTCTCAAGGCTCACTCAGGTGTCGATTTGGTTTTCTAATTCCAAGTTAAAGGTAATAAAGGTCATTTTCTAAAAGAGTTAGATATTTCTAAAAATTTCAACAGAGTTCCATTTGTAATATGGTCTGTCCCTTAGGTATAAAAATTATAATATAACACAACGAGCCACACGCTCGGAGTAGACAATTCAACGGCCACACAACGGAGTCCAACCTACATGCATAAACTTAAACCAATCTAAATGGTTCATGATGTGGCTAATACAAACTATATGAACTTTAGTTACAAGTTATAACACTTAAAAATACATGGAATGCACGTCGGCAACTTCGATCACTCAAGCAATGTCATCATCAGCAGCAAACAACAAACAACAAATAGCAAACAGGAGTCCACAATATGCTAAAATACGAGACACGTCACCGGAGAGAGTACCTTCAACTGCAAAGAGATATGGGGTGAGCAAACCATAAGCTCATAGGGTAATCTTATCCCGAAAATCACAACATTCATACTTTATTCGCATATAGCAAACCATATCGTAACTTTCGCACCATATCTCCGAATTTTCATTTCAAACACAACAGGTTCTCCACATCTTACTCAAGCAACTATTCTTACATCTCCGAACTATCTCACATTTTCGAACTATCTTAGAACTATCTTACTGAGTGGATCAAACCTAATCAAAACAAGATAGACCTTTAGTTATTCAATATGCACACAAATTCACGCATTTTAACACCGAAATCGTTTCCAACATAAAGATTATACGACTTCAATCATTTAAAGACACCGTTTCCCGATCATTAGCAGCTCTTTTGAAATTGAACCAACTTTGAACAAGGTGGTGCAACCACCTACACTTTCTTTCAAATACTTTCAGTTTGAAACCGAATATCCTTTCGGGGCTTTAGACGATTGAACTAGCACCAGAATATTTTTCTCGGGCGCGACCCCTTGACTAAGGCTGCCGCGACCTATCTCGTAGTCAAACTCTTGGAAGGCTCCGCTTTCCTTGTCGAGAAAAGAATCAACCTCACCGGTTGATGGGCATCCTCATACGTAAGGACCCCGTGGCCGGATACACACGACCACCTCTTTCCTTTGGTCTAAACAATCCTTAGCCCAAAATCCGTTCAAAACCGAAGCGATCACAATCATTTATTAAACTTGGTTTTGAACCACAATCTCAAATCAATTTAATATCGTAGAAGGCATGACACCATGTGCTAACCCTCAAAATTCACTTTCTCAAATCGGTTTCACTTCTTTAGAACATAGTTTCAAGTTTGAAACACGGTTATCAAGAATCATACTCAAGCATTATTTTGCGTAAATATTTGAACTCTTTTCAAAACTAACTTTTGAACATTCTTTAGGATCAAGTTACTTCACAAGCCAAACATCTCTATATTAAGATTCAACATCCCAAGTTAGCATATTACTCAAGTATTCGTCTAAGCATTTAGCGCCTACTTATATTTATCCATTCTACTCAAGCGGAACTCTCACATGCCATATACGTAATTCTCGACTCCTCTCGTTCCCAAAGCCACAATTACTCCCAATCATTTTGAATTGTTCCCACATTGAATTTCACATATAATGTCTTCCCAAGCTATTCCTTTGCTAATTCAACTTCATTCCAACTTAATAATCACAATAGTTACCCGTATTTAACCCAATAGTTACTAATGTTCTACCTTCATACCTCAATGATACTTCGATCAATATAGATTCCTATTTCCTTGATACTCCAATTTCATGCTCCTATTTCCATGCTCGACCGTTCATTTTTAACTAAACTTAATTCGGTTTTAAGCACAACGAACTCGGGAAACTAAAACTCCTCCGAGCCACAATAATCACAAGTCGTCAATTCTCACATGATCACAACTATCACAAATGGTTACAATTTCAACCCAAGGAATCACAACTCATCACAATCTGTTAAGTTCAATTTAAGTTCTCGTATTGTCTCTCCCTAGCTTGTCAATTCCCTAATTTAATTCACAAGAGCTACAATACAAACAATTCATACTTTCAATATTCAACTCAATTCCACAATTTCATTCGATTTTTCCATTCAAGTTACTTCAAGGTCTACTTTGCTTAATGAAACAACTCAATGACTTCAACGTAATTTCAATTACCAAATAATAATCTCGGGAATCCACCAATTAACAACAATTCATTCAAGCTCTAGATTTCCATAAATTTAAGAATTAGAATTATCCACCTCGAATTCTAGGGTTTGGGATCAATTTGGGCTTCCTTGATTTTCCCTCTCCTCCCGTTCCGCCTCTGTCTCCCGGTTACGCTCGGTCTCCCATTTCTCAATCTCGCCGGCCGTCTCTACTTTGCTCTTCTCGGTCTCGCCAGTTCACCTTCACTCACCGGCCACCGCTTTCTTGCTCGCCGGCCGCTGCTTGTTTGCTCGTCGGCTTCCGTTCTCTCGGCGGCCGTCCCTTTTCCCGACCTCCCTCTTTCTCGCTCTGTTTCCCCTTCTTGTGCTCTGCTTTCGCTCTCTCTTTCTTTCCTCTTATTCTTCGTGTTTCTCCGCCTTCCTCGCTCTCCATCTCTTTCTTGGTTCCTCTCCCTCTCGCCTGCTTTTGGTTCCGCTCAATCTCCCTCTCTGTTCTTCTTCTTCCTTTCATACTCGGGCTCCCGAGGCTTCCCTTCTCTCCCTCTTTACTTCTCTCTTTTCTCTATCTTCGTGGCTTCCCTAGGAAAGGCCGGTTATTAGCCACTTTACACTAATTCAAATTCCCCAGCTGACACTTAATTCCCCTTTACCCTCCTCTTTTCCTTTTCTTTTATTAGGTAATATTTAGATTAAACCCACTAAGTAGCATATGCGAGTCTCGGATTTTTATTTAGCTCGTGCGGGCGGAAAATTCGAGAGGAAAGAATTAATACGCTACACTAATTATAGTTATGCGAACTAATTATAATTCGCTCAAATAAATTCATGAATATATATATATCCAAGCATATATTTTAGTTATTCGACCTACTTTATTTAATTAATTAATTTAACTCATATAATCACTTCAAATAAAATTACGAGTATTACGATTTTGAACAAAGACAAATTCAGTGTGACCAAAGCATACCACAACTGGAAGTTCAATAGTGGAATTTAGTATGGCACAAGAATAATATACCAAATCATTCTTTCTACCTCTGGATGGTACTGAAAAGAAGAATTTTAACAAAAAGACATGGTAGAAAGGTGGACATCCCTTGCGGACACGAAGTGTGTTTTCCGTGATCAAGAGGAGAGTAGTTCTCATCTCTTCATGCAATGCTAGTTTACACAGACAAATGTTTCAAGGCATGATACTGACGGGAGTGGAAAATGATTGGAGATTGGATTGGAATCAATATGTGGGTGGTGAGAAAGTGTCACAAAATAAATTTGAGTGCTTTGTACACAACAATGGTAAGGATCACTTAACCAAATTTGATGTTAGGTCGGATGAATGTATTTTTCTTGTTTATTCAACTCATAGCAAAGTTTATTGTGTTTTCAATAAGAGAACTAACAAAGTGGAAGAAAGTATCCATGTTGTCTTTGTTGAGATTAAATAATGGTAGGATAAGCAAGTCTACCTTCTCGGACTTCAAATTCAACAGGGATGATGATGATCTAATTCAAGCTGAGCTTAGAATGTTGGAGAACAAACGAACCGAGGAACCAAGCTGGTCCAGTTCAATACTCAGCTCGAGACTTCACAAGCTCAAGAAGGAACCGAGATCCAACCAACTGAAGAAGAAAACATCCAAGACTCCAATTTGGTAAATCAAATGTCAAATAGAGCATTTAGGTATATTTCTAGCCATCTTCCTAAGAACATCATCTTAGACATTAATGAAGGTGTGCAAACTCGTTCTTCTTTGTGAAATTTTTGTGCATTTTGTGCATTTATATCAATGATTAAACCTAAGAATGTAGTAGAGCCTTATTTGAACTTCAATGGGTAAAGGCTATCCAAGAAGAACTATCAGGATTTGAGAGAAACCAAGTTTGGACCTTGACTAACCACCTAGTTATAGGAAACAAATGAGTTTTCAAGAACAAACTGGATGAGGAAAGATTGGTAGTCAAAAATAAGGACAGACAAGTTTCCAAAGGATGCAATCAAGAAGAAGGAATTGATTGTGGGGAATCCTTTGTATCGATTGCTAGTATTGAAGCCATTAGAATCCTACTTGCATTTGCATCTAGCATGAACATCAAACTTTATCAAATGGATGTCAAATATGAATTTATTAATGGTTATGTTCAAGAAGAAGTTTATGTTAAGTAACCTCCTGGATTTGAAAACCCTCATTTTCAAACCATGTTTTCAAATTAAAAAGGGCACTTTATATTTTGAAACAAGCTCTAATAGCTTGGTATAAAAAATTGACTAGTTTCTTGGTTGAAAATGGTTTTAAAAGAGGTTTGATTGACAAAACCTTATTTATAAAAAACAAGGGGAAAGATTTTATTATCATTCAAGTCTATGTTGATGACATTATTTTTAGTGCTACTAATGAAACTCTTTGACAAGAATTTTCTGAGTTAATGAGGTAGAAATTTCAAATGAGTATGATGGAAGAACTAAATTTGTTCCTAGGACTACAAATCAAACAAGAGAAGGATGAAATTTATGTTCATCAATCCAAGTATGTGGGGGAACTAAATTTGTTCCTTGGACTACAAATCAAACAAGAGAAGGATGAAATTTATGTTCATCAATCCAAGTATGTGAAGGAATTACTTAAGAGGTACAAACTTCAAGTTGTTAAGCCATTAGTTACTTACGTGACAAGCATCACAAAATTGGACTGAAATGAGATAGCTAACTCGAGTATATCGAAAATCTATAGAGGTATGATTTGATCTCTACTTTGCCTAACCACTAGTAGGCCAGATATTATATTTAGTGTTTTCATGTGTGTAAGATTTCAAACTAATCCAAAAGAATCTCATCTCAATGCGAGTGAAGAGAATTTTTAGATATCTTGCAAGCACTTAGCCACTAGGTCTCTGGTATTCCAAAGACTCAAGTCTTACCCTCAATGGCTACTCGGATGATGACTATGCTAAATATAAGGTTACTAAGAAGAGTACATCAAGATCACGCCAATTCCTTGGACATTCATTGATCTCCCGACACTCAAATAAGTTAAACTCGGTCACCTTGTCAACAGTCAAGGTTGAGTGCATAGCGACAGGAGTGTGATGTCCTTAGTTGCTATGGATCAAGAAAGACTTAAAAAATCCAAGACTGAGCTTCTCAGCAATACCTATCAAATATGACAATCGATCTGTAATCAACATAACCAAGAAACTAGTTCAAGCACTCCAAAACGAAGAACATTGAGGTCGGGTATCATTTTCCGAGAGACCATTGTGAAAAAGGTGATATTGAGTTATTTATTCCTACTAAGTTTCAATTAGCTGATATTTTCACAAAATCCTAGATGAAGACTAGTTTTGCTTAATAAGAAATGATCTTGGTATGTTAAATGCATGATTATATGCGTAATTGAGTGATTTATTATATGATTTTATTAATTAATGAGTTCTTTATGAGAAATCTGATTGATTGGAAGTTCAATTGAAAATTCATGAAACCGAGCCTCATACATTGATTATCCGAGTTGTTTCGAGCACTCAAATGACTTAGTCAGGTTCTTGAAATTAAATGAACAATCAAATATCCGAGGTCATCTCTAATTAATAGATAATCTTCAATAAAGTTTTCACAAATTCTTTACCTCTCTTTCCCATGTGTTCTGATTGGAAAACTAACCGTTGGCAATTACTCGACTCATCAAGTTGCTAGAACTAGCCGTTGGGATTCTAGCTGTTGGAATGCTCGAAACTCATTCTTGCTTTTTTAGCCATTTGGGAGTGTTTCTTCTATAAATACTCCTCATTTCAATTTATTTCATACTTTGCACTTGTCACTCTCAAATACTCTCAGCCAACCCGGACTTCGTTCAAAGCTTACTTAGAATCCTCTTAACTTCATTCAGTCTTGTAATGTCCACTCTCTCTATCTCTCATACTCATGTTTTAACTCTTTTTTTCTCTCTCTCAGCCTTTACTTTACTCTTTTCTACTTCGAATTCTACAGTTTTCATTCTTTTTCATTCTTTAAGTCTCAAAAACGACAAAGAGAAACCCACGAGTTAAGGCGGCTTCGGCCACCAAGAAAAAGCTAACAACATTCTCTCGAATTACAACCCCTGTTTCCAAGCCTGAGGCACCTTAAAAGAAGACCTCGAAACCAAAGTTGGATCTTCCCTCAAACTGGGCCAATCCAAATCACCCTCTATTACTCCACACAACTATTTGGACGATAAATTCTTCTTATCCACAAAAATCTCATGGGTTCATAAACTGAACAAAATGAAATTTTTTAATCTTTTTTCTACTGTGGCTATGTCTACCTAGACCTAGTCATCAAGTTCTATCGAGAATCTTTCTTCTTTTGATTCCATCTTAGTTTCTTCTATTCAAGGGAAGAAGATTATAATCAATCTTATCCTTCTCCACAAACTCTTCAATATTGAAAGTCTATTTCTAGACTGCAACACCTAAAAATTTTCCGATGTTGTGCATGATTTCTATTCTAAATACGCCGAGTCAAACCCAAAGTTTAAAAGAAGTTTTTCATAACCGAGTCGAAGTCTAAACCCATACTTCTTTGCTTCTTTCTCATGAGAACCTTTTTATCCTTCTACCTTTCTAAGGAGAACCCAAATAATAAGGTTCTTAAAGTGATTTATGATATTATATACGGATTTGATATAGATCTCTTACCCTTCACTATTGAAGAAATCTCTTTGATCCCTATGGACACAAAGAACCTTCGATCTCCTTTGGAGCTTTACTCTCTCGGGTTTTTGCTCATTTCAAACTCGAGCTTCTTAAGCTTAAATTTTTTCATTCCCACTTGTTTCAATTGGGAAAAAAGTATTGATAGGTCTAGGATACTAGGAAACATCACCCGGGATCCGGACTCACTCGTCCGAGGTTGTTCAGCCCCTTCTCCCACTCCCTCTTCTCTTCTTCTAACTTCTAGTCCTTGATCCGAGCCAAGTCCTTCAGTTCGAGCTTTGAGAAACTCGCTTCTTACTTCTCTTCTCTAGCTAAGGAGTTCAAGAAAACTTTGGCCACCTTTTAGCACTTCATTCCTCTTCCGATCCAGTGCAAGCCACAACTCGAAACAGATTAATTAGAGTAAAAATTTTATTAATAGCTCAAAGAGATGCTTGAAGAAGAAAAAGTTTCCTTAGAGCAACCTCCACAAGATTTGAGACAACAGCAAAAGAAGAAGCGGTTGGCTCTAAGGAGGGTCCTTAGAAGTAGAAGAAGATGGAGATACATCTTATGAATCTTCATAAGAAGTGGTTATATATGAGTGGAAAACTTAATAGCCTTCCCCAAAGCATATTCAACCTGTTCAAGCTAAGGGCTTAGAAGTCCGAGAAGAAGAACAACCTTAAATAGTTCGATGCAAGCGAACTCGGACCTCTAAGCCAGCATATTCTTCTCAACCTCCTCCCTCTTGATTCTTTCTATTTTTTATTTTGTTTTTTGTGTCCGACATTTTTCTTATTCTCCTTGTTTATTTTGGTGAAATGCATAGGGTGATAATAATATGTTTCGTTTTTGCTTGTTGAACATAGGGAAAGTTCACTAGTTTAGAGGGAGTTTACCAATTATTTTTATTTTATTTATTTTCTATATTTTTGTTTTATTGAATGAAATTATAAGTTTCTCTCGATTCACAATTGCTCGAGATACCCCTTTATGTCATTTGTTCCGATACTCGGTTTCTTTTATTGCACTAATATGTTTAGTTTTCTTATACTAGGAATTATGTATTATCTTGCATCCGAGTTGTCGCTCTGGTACTTATAATTGAAAAAATACTCCGAATTACACTAATTCCACTCTAATATTCAATATTATTTTTGATATATACTACTTGATGAATTTCTCTAAGTTATTAATGTCTTTTATCAAAAAGGGGAGATTAAAGACTTAGGTATGAACTAACCCCTGAATTGATTTTGAGTTAAAGTTATTCATCTAGACTTAGGTTAATCAAGATGCATTTTAAAAATAAATTCACAAGATCAAGATGCATTTTAAAAATAAATTCACAAGATGATTACTATTACATGACTGACCTAAGACTTTAAACCTAGAAGATTATCTCTTAAAAGTTTAAGGACTCAATTCTACTTAGAAAAGTATAAACCGACCCATTCACTAAACTCGAGCCTAACCGAGCCACTCGGTTCCGGGAAACTCGACCAACTCAGTATGACTTAAAATAATAAGTTTGCCTAAATAATTTCACAATTATAACTCATCTTTTAAACTGGATTGCTTCGTAAATTGAATCGGAATTACTTGTATTAATTCCGGTTTGGCCGATTTATCACGCTAAATATAATTACTTTGGCAAACACCTGAAATATATCTAAATAACTCTTTAACTTATCTCTAATAAGTTTATTCCTTGAGTTAAGAAATATATGGAATTTGATTATATTGAATATTGGATTTGAAAATTTCTAAATTAATAGATTAAGGAAATTCAATCATTAAATATTTTATTTAGACTAATCCTTATCTAATTTTGGACCAACGTACTTTATACTTTGAGTACTATTTTTTATTTTATTTTTGTACGATTATTAAAGCGGACTAATCAAAGATAAAATAAAAAGCAAAGGCTTCTTTACCGTTTAAGTGACTATAGACAGTAAAAGTCGAATTTCACGGGCAAACTCGGACTAGGCCGACAAGCCGGTTTGTTGTCGTTTTGGGTAACTCTTCATTTATGAGTATAACGGTTGTTTCTACCCTATATTTCAGATACATGGATTTGGTAGAACTTCTTTTAGAAGTTTGGACCTAAGCTCAATGGTTAAATTAACAACGGTTCCAAAGCCGAGCCCTCAAACTATTTGTTACAACGGCTAGCCGACGTAGTACTTCTAGCCTAAGACTCAACGGCTCTCTTCTTTGTAGCCTATAAATAGAAGCCATGATTCAAGACTTGTAAGATTGTTGGAACCAAGAAATTAATTTACTCATGCTCTCTTTTACCATACAAATCTCACTTATATTCTCATATTTTTCCGAGTTGTAATTCTTGTAAAGAAAAGTCTTATTATCTCTCTTTCATCTCAAACACTTTTCTTAGTTATCCCTTAACTAAGTTATGAAGGTTACTTCAACTCAATTGTCCCAAGTTGTAAAGGATATCTCAACTTAGAAGTACTAAGATAGATAAAGGATCTTCTAGGCTTGGGAAAAATTGTAAAGGAATTGTCTACGGGAGCAATTCTTGGTAGTCGGTTACTCTATATTTTAGGATTCAACTAGTGGAGTTTTGACTTTGTGGTTTAATTAGCATAGACCATGGTTTTCTACCTTATGAGGGTTTCCACGTAAAATTCATGTCTTCTTCATTTCTTGCATCCGAGTTAGTCTAAACTCGATTTCTATTTCTATGCTCTTATCTTAGTTTTAGAACTTCAATTTTCTGCAAGTTTCTTTCATCACCCTATATCCCCCAGGGTGATTATCCTCTCCAAGTGAACTTTTATGATGTTGTGCCAAAAAATATCTAGAGGATATGCTAAGAAAGTTGGATTTTCAAGGTGCTTAATGAAAATTGATCTCTAGAATGCTTGTGACTCTATGGAACATGTCTTTGTTAGGGATTCAAGTTCCCACCCAGGTCCGTTAACCTGGTGATGGTTTGCTTCTAGAATGCTTTCTCAATTACCATTAATAGGGAATCACATAGTTATTTCCAAGCAAACGAGAGGAATCTAATAGGAGGCCGAATATCCCCTCTTTTATTTGTCCTTGTAATGAAAGTGTTCAATAGGGAAATTCACTGGCATATTCAAGAAACTTGCTTCTTGTATAATCCTAGCTGCAAATCACTAAAACTTTGCCAAATATCATTTGCGAGATGATATGATTCTTTTACGTAGAGCCGACAAAAGCTCGTGAGATGTTTGATGAATATTTTTAAGGACTTCTCCAAATGCTCAGCTCTCCAAATTAACCATCATAAATCACAAACGGTGATCTCTTGCCTCCCTTACAAGGATTGACTGCAAAATTCAAAGTTGGAAAAGTAGAAATCTCATATATGCAGGGAGAGTTATTTTGAGTAATGTTGTGTTAATAGGAGTTTACTCATTTTGGCCTTCAAATTTCATACTACCCAAGGAAGTAATCAAGAAGGTTGAAGCAATTTGCGAGGATTTCCTATGAACAAGAGCAACTAGCTTTTGTACAAGACCTTTTTGAATAAATATCTCGTAAACCAAAAACGTTTAGATGCATTGGATTTAAAACCTACAACCTTGGAATAAAGCTATCATGGCAAAGCACATATGTGACATAGCAAACAATAAGGAATGATTTTGGGTGAAGTGGATACACTCTCATTATTTGAAGAAATGTGACCGGAGGAGCTATACACCCAAGGCTGATATATGCTTGGTACTTGGAGGAAACTTATATACCTTAGAGATAAAATGATACCTGGATATCAAGACAATAATTGAATTGTAGGGAAGATGGCCTATACTCCACACAAAGTGGTTACAAATGGCTTTCCCCAACTAGACAAACCTACATGGAGAAAATTGATTTGGAATCCTATTAATACATAAAGCATTCCTTTTTCATGTGGATAGCAATCCAAAACACATTACCTATCATGGAAAACAATCAGCATATATACTCAAGCCGTAGAAACTTGCCCTGTCTCGTAAAATCTCAATGGAGACTCAAGAACACCTGTTATTTGACTACCCAATAGCTATAAAAGTTAGAGAACCCATCCTTGACTAGCTCAAGATTCAGTATGGACCTAAAACCTATTAACAACTACTTAGTTTGCTTTCCAATATAAAGAGGCATACTCGAAAAAAGCGAGATAATCAAAGGAGCTTTCACTGCATTATTGTATCAAATATGAACCTAGAGAAACAAAGTAGTATACCAAAATGCTATTGTGAGCACCACTCAATTGATTACTACATCAAAAATTGTGTTGTTAACATATGCAATTCCCTACAAAAGCACAAAAGGTATAGAGATTGTTTGAGATGGCTTAGGTTCTAAATTAGTGGTCTTTTCCCTGAGGGTTGCACATTGTAAATATAATGTGAACAAACAGTCATGCTGAGGTTTCGTTTTGGTAATGGAATGCCAATATATATATATAAAAGAAAATTATAAACATATAAGTTATAGTATAAAATCTTTTGTCCATTTTAATGAAATTTTTTCGAGTGAAATTATTTCTCTTTCGAGTGAACCTCTTATCTATTATATCAAACCTTTTGTTAATTCCACATTTAGATGTTTTCTTATAGAAATTATATAAATAATTAATGAATCTAATTTTAAGTTGGGTTAATAATTTTGAACATTTAGCTCATTCAACTTTGGTCACATATTTCAATGAGGAATTATAGTGAACATTACTCCCTACTTTTTAAAATACTTGTCGCTTTAAGGTGATTAGGGAATATCAAGGAAACACAAAATTTATGACAAAATTTGTGTAAAAGATCAAGTTATCCCAATATTTTATTAGAAATGAAGAAATCAATGAAAAAAAGAGAAAAAGGCAATTAATACAGAAAAAATTTGTAAACTAGTCATTAATACGTCATTGGAATTGTAAAGTGATTATTGGAAATGAAAAAGTTAGTTAAAGTGACATTTATTTTGAAATGGAAGGAGTAATATTTTAATTTTAACATTCAAATCATATACCAATTACATAGCAAAGTATTAAAATATATACGAATTCTTATATGAGATCGTCTCACGGTAATTTATCGTGAGATGGCCTATATGGGAAACTTTTTAAAAAAATAGTTGGGCGGCTAAAATAGAGCATGTAAACACATGCTCCTTTAAAAAAAAAAAAAAAGAAAGTTCCCTCCCTTTCCAAAATTCTTTCCCTAAACCCTAATTACATTACAACTCCCTTCATGTGTTTGCCATGAATTTGTGTTTGTCGTTCATCTTCATGCTGCACAAAATCCGTGTCTATTCCTTATTTTCATTCGACTATAGTCATACATGTAAAAACACATTATTCATACGAGTGGCATATTAAACGAGTAACGGATTGAAAAATACTAGTAACAAAAGAGTCATATATCCAAAACATAATTAGTTATATATTAACATATTACATGAAATAGAGGAGGGTCATATATTTTTAGTCATCCATTAGTAATACTATTAGTCATATATATGTACTTCCCTTGTCACATTTGTTTTAACATATGAATATATTTTAAATAGTCATACTTGTAAGATATTATCATTCGTATATTGACATATTATACATAATAGCTTAACAACAACGAGTATTATTAGTCACTTAATTGTAATATTATTAGTCATATTTAATGTACTTTCAAATGGTCACACATGAATAACTACACGAATACTCTTTGAATAGTCTCACAATACATGATTAGTCATATACTAACGTATACAATAAAATGGTGTATTTCAACATATGATTAGTCATTGATCTGTTAATATTATCAGTCATATAAATGTCTTACAATTGTCTTAATTCATTATAAATTATCATCCATGTAATCTATTAGTTAGAACTGACATGTTAAACAAATAATCATACATGAACGATGTACTAAGTGACACATAATTTTCTATAAATACTTACATATGAAATATATGGTTAGTTACTTATTTATATATTAAATAAAGTAGACGAGTTACAAATATAACTAGTCACCCATACATAAATAGTCATGCATGTAAGTTATTATAGTAATATTAACATACTTCGATGTTATTAATATTAACGTACTATGTCATATATAAAAAACAAAAGTAGTTATATTATACTTGGAACATATTTTACCTCTTTACACCACAAATCCCTCCATTCGTGTTCTCGGTGCTTTTCCACTATCACCATTTCCATCTAGTATAATTTGTGAATCAAATCTAAATTAACAGTTTCACAAATCAAACACAAAAGACCAGTACAAACATATGTAAATATTACGATTTAGTTATATTCAAATCTAAATTAACGAGTTCTCAGCGATTTAGGTGAAATCTTGTGATGCACATAGGTCTAGTAAGTGACTCCGAATGATGGCGACCATGATGACTAATATATAATTTAATGACAAGATCAACAAATTTTCTCTACGAGACACACAAATTGTCGGTCGCCAACGAGTACGAAGGAGAACAATAATAGTGACCACGAAATGTGAGGAGAAAGATTAATGAGGAGGAGAGAGAAAACAGTTGACGAGAGGATGGCAATGAGGTACATCGAGAAAGAGAATCTCGTTTGATTAAATAGGCATTTGAAAGTTACTTGCTTGTAAACAATACGTAAGTTACAAATATAATTGCTGACGTTCGATAAGTTAACGTGAAACGATCATGCATAAGACTTACTATAAAATTTATATGTGGTGCCTCAAAAACCTTATTGTTAACTGGAATATTTAACATAGGTTTGGTTCATTTTTAACGTTCAATTCTTCAAAAGATCCTTATAATCAATAAGAAATTTAGTTCGTTGAAGTATTCTTTTCCATGTACAATTATTCTATAGTATCCATTGAATTCGATTGGAATAAGAAGCAAATCATTTTATTTTTGGTAAGAATAAAATTGATTAATCTTGCTTTTTAGAGTCGATCTCTACCTATAAAATTGATTAAACTAGTTTTTGCCGCGCTAAAGCACGGGATATATTAATATGTAGAAATATTGAAGAAAAATTTTTATCATTTAATAGGAAAAATTTCAATGATAATTGTTATATCAAAAAATAAATTCTAAATGATAAAAATATTTTGTAATAATACTTTTTAAAACATAATTTCAGAAATAAAAATTACGTAAATCCTAATTATGAATAAAGTAATAAAATATCGTCTCAAAATTATTGCTATTTATTCTATAACTCATAATAGAATGCATAATATTTATTTTATAAAAAATAATGCTCAATAATGTACAAAAATATTTAGGGAAAAAATCTCATGATATGAGCAAAAAATCTAATTGGCTAACTATATATATTATAACGTATTAAAATACTTATATACATAAACCAAAAATCTAATCGTCACATAGTATATATATTATAACCTATTAAAATCAAGGTTGTTAAAATTGATATCCTAGTTAAAATTGAATTAGAGGGGGT
The DNA here is from genome assembly GCA_021018815.1 of Talinum fruticosum. Lineage (NCBI taxonomy): Eukaryota > Viridiplantae > Streptophyta > Magnoliopsida > Caryophyllales > Talinaceae > Talinum > Talinum fruticosum. The sequence continues at coordinate 3,232,005 of JAITYX010000018.1, forward strand.
GGGATGGGATTAGAATCAGAATTATAGAATTGAATCGATGATAGTAAGATTCTAATATTTATTGTAATAATAAGATTATTTTTTTATAAAAATAAAAATATTTGTAACATATATAAAGATTTATAAAAAATCTAGAGCAACTATACTTTGTGGAAAATTTCGATACAAAATATAATTATTTGTACCTACTTTATTAATTTTATTTAGAATCATGGAATTAAATTCTAATGAATCGAGGATCGTAGAATCATAGAATCATTTTATAATTCTACCATACATTTTTAAATTAAATTAGGATTGAAGACTCGAGACATCTGCTCAATACTTTTCCGAGTTATATAAAAGGAATCGGGTATAACAATTTCATACATATAGAGTTTTGATTCCAAGGCATTCTCTCGTATCTCGAAACTTATTTGAGTAAAATAGTATCTTCTCTAAGTGACACAGCTCTTACTTATTATATTTATTGCTTATCCGTAGCGACTCGTAAAACTGGTTCTTTGTTCCGAGTCCGACTTCACTCGCAGTTAATCGCAGATTGAATATACCGAGTATTTCGTCTTTCCTCACTCGGAATCGACTTGTGGTTATAAGTCCTATCTTGTTATAGTCAGTATTCTTAGCTTATTTCATGCTTAGTCTATATCAAGTTAATCCTCTCCGATATTCTTTATTGAACTTGATTCTTCGCTTAGACTAAGTCGGATGGAATTCCGAGTATCATGGATATTGGACTCGGAAAATTCCATTTCATTTCGACTCGAGATAATCGGTTGGTTTATTTATCATAATTATTTTATTATCTCGTGTCTAATCTTGGGCCAAAGTATCACCGAGTAGACATGGCTTTTCACCTTCTCTACTGTAGTCCCAGTAGATTGTGTCGAGGCTGTCTATTTCCAAATTTGGAAAAGCTGGAACGCCAAGCTTAACGGTGGTTTCTACCTTATCTTTCAAGACACCGCTAATGGTTTTGGGACTTCCAAGAGAGTTAAACCGTTGTCCAACGTTCATATTACAACGGATACTTTCGAGTGACTCGAAAGCTTCTATCAATGGTCACGAAGACTCTCAGTCAGCGAGATGAAGATAACGGCTACTCTGCCTGGTCATCTATAAATAGAAGCCATCTCACAAGACTTGAAGGTTGGCGAACATATTGTTTATACACATACTTGGTCAAAGTTATTGTATTTACTTTCAATCTTCAACTTACAACTCCCACTCTGTAATTCATTACTTTCGAGTTGTAAGGTCTTATACTCGATTACAAACTCTTTCTTACATTCTTTGTAAGGTCCCTTGACTAAGTCTGTAAGAGTTAACTCAGCTTAGTTGTACCTAGCTGTAAGGGTTATCTCAGCTAGGAAGTACTAGATCGAGATAAGGGAATTTTTGAGTCTAGGAAAACTTGTATAGAGTTGTCTAAGGGAGCAACTCGGGTTCGATCGGTTCACGGTATTTTGTGGACTCAAAATAGTGAATTTGACTTCGTGTCCGGATTGACACGGTCCGTGGTTTTCTGCCCCAGGAGGGTTTCCACGTAAATTCTAAGTGTTATCATTCCGAGTTCATTCTAGACTCATACAGCTTTCTTGCTTTTGTTCTTTCCGATTGATCGCCTTCGAGTCCAATCTTTTCGACCCTATTGATAGACTCGAGACTCGTCTCCGTCTCTTTTCGCGCAAAAGAGTTTGATTCCGTAAAGAATTTTCTATCACCTATTCACCCCCTCTAGGGTGACTCGGACTCTCCCTGAGCAAACCTTCAATTGGTATCGAGCCTAGCCTTTCGTAAAGGATCTAACAATCCAAAGGTTTAAAGATCAAATGGCTCGAGAACACCGGAGAGTTCGACTAAGGAAGATCTTCCAACGAGGCCACCAAAATTCAAAGGATCAAACTTTGGGCACTTGGAAGAAGCTTATGGATCATAATGAAGAGGTATGGGAAATCATACAACAAGGAAACTACATTCCAACGAAGACAGATGAATTCGGAATCCTTCCCAAGACAAAGGCCGAGTTCACACCAGGAGAAGCAGAGAAGTTCGAAAGAATTTCAAAGCAATGAACATCCTGATGTGCGCCATAAGCTCGAAGAATATAATCGAGTCTCTGCTCGTGACTCTGCTAAAGAGGTGTGGGATACTTTAGTCAACACCTACGAAGGTACAAGTCGGGTAAGACAAGCGAAGATCAATCAAGTATCTTCATAAATATGAGCTTTTCAAAATGGAGCCGGAGGAGAACATTACTCGGATGTTCATTCGCTTCACCGAGATTACCAACAATGTCAAATCTCCGGGAAAGAAAATTTTCCATGAAGAAATGTGCCGGAAAATTCTCGAAGCCTACCCAAGAGACGATGGGGTCCGAAGGTGACTCGCCATAGAAGAGGCTCGGAACCTTTCACTCTTAAAGCCGGACGAGCTCATCGGAAAGCTTCTAACTCATGAGATACATCTAGAAGAAGAGGATGCCGAGGGCAGTACCAAAAGAAACTTAGCACCGAAAGCCTCGGAATCCAAAGAAGCAAATCTGAGCTCTTCGACTCGTAAGACGATCCCATGGCACTCATTGCAAGAGGCTTCAAGAGAATGATGAAGCACAAAAGATGGGACAAAAGGCCAAAAGAAGAATTCTACAAGAAAGATAAGAAAGACAGAAAAGGTAAGTTTACTTCTCCGTCTAAATTTTCTTTGACTAAGAATTCTGGTTGTTTCGAATGTGGCAAAGAAAGACCACATAGTCAAGGACTCGTCCAAAAAGGAAAAGGGACAGAAAGAAGAACAAAGCCATGATGGCAACATGGAGCGATGAGGATTCATCGAAGATGATGAGGACTCGGATGACTCGAAATGTCCGATGGCAATTTCGATTCGGAAGCCGAACAGAGTCGGACTCGGACTCGGACAATAAGGAAACAAATCCTCAGGAGGTAATCGAATACTTTCTTAAATTCTCCAAAGTTGATTTAGCTAAGTATATTTTTACTTTGGAAGAAAAGTCCAATTCGATTCCTCTCAATTCAAAGAACAACTTGAGTCAATCACTTCGAGAGCACTTCTTTGAAAAACGAATTAGAAAAACCGAGACTCTCATTCGAGAGAACTCAAGACTAGTGCTCAATCTAATGAGACCGAGTCCGAGCCGCTCAGAAAGAAAATGAGCAACTAAAAAGAAAGCTCATTGAGTCTCAAGATCTCGGTTTTAAAGTTTACTCAAGGTCGAAGAACCTTGACATGCTCTTAGGATCACAATGTGTCTCTTTTCGAAAAGAAGGTCTTGGTTTCAACAAAGAGGAAGAATCTAATTCCTACTCGGAATTGTTCAAAAGGATTCCGAACAGTAAAGTTCAGGAAAGCTAAGCATGGTCCCATTCACGTAAATGAAAGGAGGACTAAGCCTAGAACTATTTACAAAAAGAAACCATTCTCTCCTGTTTCAAAAGGAAAGGTTTTCAAAAAGAAAGAGACACGGACTCGGTTCTCCGAGAAGAAGACTCAGAATCCGACAAAACCCAAAGTCATTCAAATCTAGGTTCCAAAACACCTTCTTCCTCCGAAAAGGACCACAAGTAAGGAATGGTACTGGGTTCGTTAGAGGAAGTGAGAAGGGTTAGATTCTCTCTGTTTCGCAGGTCACTCGTAAAAGATCAAAAGGACACTGGTACTGGACAGCGGATGTTCACGACACATGTCAGGTGACCAAGGACTCTTTTCCGAGCTAGAATCATACAAAGGAGGAAAAGTGACTTTTGGAGATGACAGCAAAGGCAAGATTGTGGGTATTGGCAAGATTGGAAATGGAAACAATCTGGTGAGCCCGATCTACCTTGTCAAAGGACTAAAATACAACCTACTTAGCATCTCCCAGCTTTGCGACAAAGGTCGGAGGTAAGATTCACTCAATCTAAGTGCTACATCTCGGATGAGACCACCAAAGAGATAAAGCCCTAAGGTAAGAGATCCGGTAACACTTATATCATTCCTTTTTCCGACCCAAGCCAGAATTTATCCTGTTTAAAAGCATCTCTTCATGATGATTCATGGTCTTGGCATCGTAGATTAGGTCATATTAGCATGCATACTATCAAAAAGCTGGCATCTCATAGTCCGGTTAGGGGTTTATCTAACCGTGTCTTTGAGAAAGACAAAGTTTGTAAAGCATGTACAAGGGGAAACAGGTCAGATCCTCATTCAAATTTCTCAAGACTGTTTCGACATCAAAGGTGCTTGAACTGCTACATATGGATCTATGTGGTGAAATCTCGAGTAAAGAGCCTCGGAGTTAAATCCTACATTTTTGTCATTATTGATGACTTTTCAAGATTTACTTGGGTGTGTTTTCTCAAGCATAAAAATGAAGCCTTCAAGGAGTTCAGCAAGCTATGTAGAAAGATTCAAGTTGAGTCTCGGACTCGGATTCAAAAGATTCGAACCGACCATGGAAGGGAGTTCGACTACTCAAAATTCTCAAAGTTCTGCGATTAGAATGGAATCTCTCATAACTTCTCAGCACCAAGAACTCCTCAACAGAATGGAGTAGTAGAGAGAAAGAACAGAACCCTTGAAGAAATAGCAAGGACAATGATGATTGAATATAATTTGCCTTACTATTTCCGGGCTGAGGCAGATCAACACAGACTAACTACATTTTAAACAGATGCCTCATCGGACCCATTCCGAAGAAAACACCCTACAAGCTCTACAAAGGGAAGAAGCCAAACATCTCATACTTTAAGCCCTTTGGTTGCAAGTGTTTTATTCACAATAATGGTAAGAATCACCTAACCAAGTTTGATGCTAGGTCGGATGAAGGTACTTTTCCGGGTTACTCTTCTCATAGTAAAGCTTATCGTGTCTTTAACAAAAAAACTAACAAAGTGGAAGAAAGCATCCACGTAGTGTTTGATGAGTGTGAACAGGAGAAGCCAAGTGAATTATCATACTCGAACCGAAGCTCAGTAGAGATGATGATGAAGCCGAGATTACAAAGACTCGGACTCAACCTCGCTCAAAATGAGGCCACTCGAACGAGGAAACTCGGAATGCGACAACTCAAGAGCTCACTCAGATCGAACAAACCAATGAAGAAGATCAAACACAACAAGATCAAGTGGTTCAAACTACAAATCTCGTGAATCGAGGACTGGTAAAGCATTCAAATTTACTTCCAGTCATCCCCAAGAAAACATCATTTCGATATCAATAGTGGGGTAAGAACTCGTTCCTCTCTACATAATCTATGTGCATTCACTGCATTCATTTCATTAACTGAACCCAAAAATGCACTAGAGGCCCTTAATGAACCTGAATGGGTAGAAGCCATGCAAGAGGAACTCAATCAATTCGAGAGAAACCAAGTCCGGACTCGACCAACCGACCTTCCGACCACCCAGTTATAGGAACCAAATGGGTTTTCAAAAACAAACTGGATGAGGAGGGTGTAATAGTCGAAATAAGGCTAGACTTGTGGCTCAGGGATATAATCAAGAAGAAGGAATTGATTGTGGGGAAACCTTTGCACCGAGTAGCTGAATTGAGGCCATTAGAATACTCGTTGGCATTTGCATCCAAAGCATGCATATTAAATTATATCAAATGGATGTTAAGTGTGCTTTTCTCAATGATGTTATTGAAGAAGAAGTCTATGTTGAGCAGCCTTATGGTTTTGAAAACTCGGAATTTCCAAATCATGTTTTCAAACTTCAAAAGGCTCTCTATGGTCTTAAACAAGCACCTCGAGCTTGGTATAAAAGACTCGAGTAGCTTCTTGGTTCAAAATGATTTTAAAAGAGGTCAAATCGACAAGACTCTCTTCATAAAGACCAAAGGGAAAGATTTCCTTATTGTTCAAATCTATGTTGATGATATTATTTTCGGTGCTACTAATGAGTTTCGTGCCGAGAATTTTCCGAGTTGATGAGTCAAGAATTCCAAATGAGTATAATGGGAGAACTCAATTTCTTCCTTGGGTTACAAATCAAACAAGACAAAGATGGAATCTTTGTTCATCAATCAAAGTACACCAAGGAACTGCTGAAGATATACAAACTTCAAGATGCAAAGCACGCATCAACCCCTATGAGCAGACAGTATAAAGCTTGACTCGGATGAGAAAGGTAAAGCAATAGATCGAAACTTTATCGAGGTATGATTGGATCTTTGCTATACCTTACTTCCAGCGAGCCGAGATATAATGTTCAGTGTTTGTCTATACGCAAGATTTCAAGCTAATCTAAAAGAACCACATCTCATCTGCGATGAAGAGAATATTCGGATATCTTGCGGGCACTCGGAATTTAGGTCTATGGTATTCCGGAGACTCGGAACCGACTCTTACTGGATACTCGGACGCGGACTACGCAGGATACAAAGTTGATCGAAAGAGCACATCCGGAGCTTGCCAATTTCTTGGTCAATCCCTAATATCTTGGCACTCAAAGAAGCGGAACTCGTAGCTCTATCAACTGCTGAAGCTGAGTATATTGCCGCTGGAGCTTGTTGCGCTCGGATTCTTTGGATAAAGCAATACTTGAGAGATCTTGGACTATCATTCAAATCAATACCTATCAAGTGTGACAACTAAAGCGCAATTAGCATCACCAAGAACCCTGTCCAAGCATTCAAAAACAAAGCATATCGAGGTCGGATATCACTTCCTATGCGATCACTCGGAAAAGGTGATATTGAACTTGAGTTCATTCCTACTAATCTTCAATTAGCTGATATCTTTACTAAGCCTCTTGGTGAAGATCAGTTTTGCTTTATTCGGAATGAGCTTGGTATGTTAAATGCCTAATTATATGCTATTCTTATTCATTGCATAATTACGTGTTATGTGCTTTCACCGTTAATAACCATTAGTTCGATTGATTCGGTGATACTTGGGCTGATAGTTATTTCGCGTTTCGAGTCACTCGAAACCTTTCGAGTCACTCGAAACCTTTCGAGTCAAACTCGGACGTAGAGAAACTTGGACTTCAAATTTTCTGAAACTATCTCTAGATCAGTGGAGAGTTTCGGATCATTTTTTTCAAAATCTTTTTCTTTCTCTCTCGAGCACCTGCGATCATATATTAGCCATGGATTTCTAACCGCTGGAATCTTAACCGTTGAAGAGAACCGTCACACCGGTCTTTGGTGACCGATGGACAAGCCGAGTCGAACGGAGTTATACTTAACGGATAGTTGACGGGTGCGCTTATTTTCTATAAATAATGTCTATCCATCTTCATCTCGGTACTCTAACCTCCATCTCTCTCAAACGAAACCTCTCGCGGAAGATTACTACGTGAACAGTCACCCTTGATCGCTCGCAAGCGACGAAGAAGCCCTCTCTCGTAAGTTTCGATCTGCTCTCATCTCTTTCTTCTACATTTTCTTTTCTTCTATTCTACATCTCCTTCTCTTTCCTACTCGAAAAGCTTCATCTTTCCTTCCCTCTCTCAAAATGTCTAAAAGAGGAAACCATCCCGATTTTCAGGTCTCTTCATCTTCCAAAAGCCTCGCACCAATAAGCCGAAAGCTCAACCCCTTCCAAACCCATTGTCACCTCGAGCACCTTGTGCTGGACGACAAGTTCTTTCCTACAACCAAATTTTCTTGGTTGTCCCACATTCAAACCACCGCGAGCATACAACTTTATGTGCTTCAGCGAGTTCATCTATCCCGAACTCGTTTCGGAGTTCTACACTCACCTCACTCACTCCAAAAATGTTCTAACCTCTAGGGTTCGAACATCACTGTTCGTTTAAACACCTCTCTCCTCCACCGCCTGTTCAAGGTCTCCTCTCTCTTCTTGAACAAGTAACCCCATTCCTTTCACTCGAAGTCGTCGACGACTTCTTTGAAAAATACGCCAAAGAGTTCCCCGAGTCCCGGAAAAATTTTTCGTGACTTAGTTGAAGTCGAAGCTCGCCTTACGTGCTTTCTGCCGATGAGAACCTTTTTCTCACAGCATTCCAGCAAGGAGAACCCCAACTCCAAGCATCTCAAAGCTCTCTTCGACATCCTTGAGGGATACGAAGTAGACCTCTTCCCCTCCATCATTGAGCGGATGGCCGCTGTGCCAGCTCAACTCCAATCCAAGAAGAACACCTCCCTTCCTTTCGGTGCTCGTCGACCCTTGTTTTTAAACAATTCCAAGTTCCTCTCCCCTCGGACCCAAACGCCGTGTGCTGAAGCTGCCATTGTTGTCGGCAAAAGGAACTGCAGGGTACGGATACCGGAAACCGACCACGGTGTCCGGGTTCACAACTCGGAGCCGAGGCCTCCTTCTCCACCTCGGACTCGGAAATCAACCCCTCTTTCTCTCCCCTCTCCATCTGGTGGTGCCTCTACCTCGGGTGCCTCAAAATTTCTCTCTGCTCTCTTGTCCCCTGTTTTTATGGACAAGATCAGCTCCGTGTCTTCCGATTTCGGAGACATGCTCCGAGCTTTCAAATCTGTTCTCTAAAATCGACCATCAACCAAAAGACTGGTCAATCCCAAATCCGGGAGCGAGCAGTCTCTAGTTCTTGAGATGAGGGAACCGGTAAAGGAGCGGAACGAGCTGGTCGAGCTCCTCGAAAGAGACGGTCCAAGGCGGCTCGAGACCATGATGACTCGGACGCGTTTGAAGCGTCTTCGAGCCCAGTCCGACCTCCTCGGACAGCGAGGATGAAGAAGAAGAAGAAGCTGTAGACGCCGAGGAACTCGCGGGCGAGGCGGATCCTTCCGGGCAAGGGGAGGAACACAAAGAAGAAGCAAGTGGGAACTGCCGAGGGTCGATCGCTCCACGAGCTCAAATAGTCGTACTCGGCTCACACAGCAGATCCGGGTGGGTCGGACGACCTAGCTACTCCAGCGGGCCGGACAGAGCAGCCCCTCCAGCCTACCGAGGTTCCAAGGGAAGAACCCCTTGATCCACTCTCTCCGGGTCAGCCACTCGGAGCCGAGCCCCGACGATAATCCCGGTTCTCCCTTCGCCGCGCCGAAGCACATCATCAAGGTCATATCAGCGCCGGCGCACCTCCGCTCCCTCCGTCTCCACTCGGAAATCTCCCTCTCCCTCGTAGGAGCCATGCACCGAGTCACAATTCCTCGCTCCGCAGAATTTTCTTCTTTCTAAAATTTTTTTTTTTTTGGTCCAAACATCTAAGTTGTACTATTTGCTATTTTCTTCCCTTCTTTTTCTTTTTTTTTTTGCTGAAAGGCAAGGGGAGAAATAGAGACATAGAGTCGAAACTTGCTTGTCTTGTTTAGGGGAGTTTTTCCGCCCTTTTGAATTTTAATGGATTAATGCATTTCATTATTAACTTCGAGTTCATTATTGCTAGCATGTCTTTTCTAAGTTAATGTTAATAACTTAAAGCATACTTTATTTTTTTTTTGCTCGATATATTAAGTATTGCTCGATCCATTGAGTATGTCTTACTCATGCGCAAACTACTCGGAATCAATTTTTCCTCTAACAAAGTTTCGTTTAAGTATGGAATGCCTTTCATTCAAAAAGGGGAGATTGAAGACTCGAGACAGTGCTCAATACTTTCTCGAGTTATATTAAAGGAATCAGGTATAACAATTTCATACATATAGAGTTTTGATTCCAAGGCATTCTCTCGTATCTCGAAACTTATTTGAGTAAAATAGTATCTTCTCTAAGTGACACAGACTCTTACTTATTATATTTATTACTTATCTATAAGCGACTCAAAACCGGTTCTTTGTTCCGAGTCTAGCTTCACTCGGATTAATCGCAGATTGAATATACCAAGTATTTCGTCATAAGATTCCAATGAATCGTAGAATCGTAAGATTGTTACATTCGTATCGGGAGTTTAATAACCATTATTAAAATGCTTATACATATGGGTATAAATTATCAATAATTGGCTAACATATATCATTACAATACTAACACACAAAAATCCACTTATACCCTCACAATAAGACGAATAGATATTTACCTTGAAAATAATCTATTTAAAATTATAGAATTTATAAGCATACAATTTATATGAACACATAAAGGAGTACATTTCTATTAAACTTTTCATACATATAAATATTATACCTTGGTAATTTAATTCAAATGAATGTAATCTTCCAACATTGTAAAAAAATTTTAAAAAACTTTAAGGAGTACATATAATTCAACTATCATAAAATTCAATTATTTAAAATCTACAATAAAGTTCGAAGACTTATATTTTTATTGGTAATTAAAATTGATAATAAATAATATAATAATATAATCATATATTGATAAAAACTTGTGGCTCGAAACGGATTATACCCTCGACCAAACAAAAAACACACACACACATTGATAAATGTCAATTATGAACTAAAGATTAGACAATAATGACTCATTAACAATTTTCTTTTTATATCCATTGATTTATTTGGAGAGAAATATAAGTAATATTACATTTTTAGAATATTAAAGTATATCAAAAGTTTTAGAATATAAAAGTATATCAAAAGTTGGAAATACTCACAAAAAACACAAAATTGGAAATAAAAAAAATTAATTCAAAATATTCACTTATAAAATTGAAATATTCAAATATATTGATGAGCCAATATACAACATCATGATCATATTTATGAGAAATTTTATACCCACTTAAATACTTGTCTTGTGGGGTTGTTGTCATGACATGATAATGATATGAAATATACACAAAAAAAAGATCATAATTCAAGTAGTATTAAAAGATATAATAGCTTCTAACTAAAACAATATGAAATTTGAGTTAAAATAAATAATTTTTACGCATAAAGACATTCCATCCAACAATAGCCTAATTAATATGTAGAGAGTAAGAGATGAATGTGATTATACTAATATATTTAAAGGGAGAACCAATTTAAAGTAAAAGAATTAATTTGGAAGGAAACTGGAATTTAAGAGCTAATTAGAGGGAAAAATTATCTATGTTATATATTTGTTAAGGAAGAAATTTTTTAAATTTCTTTTTATCAATGACTAATTTTTAAGTTAGATTTACTTTTATTTGAATGATAATTTACACTTGATAATTGTATGATTATTGCTAGCCATATAATATTTTTAATGGTTAGTTTTTTATAAATAAATATTTATAATAATATTTAATAAAAGTGTACTAAATAAATACTTAGTAATATATATATATATATATATATATATATATATATATATATATATATATATATATATATATATATATATATATATAAGTTTGAATTTCAAAATAATAAAAAAAAAAGGAGGGAAGCAATTTGAGAGGAGTTATTTAGGCGGAATTCAATGTGATACAAGTAACAATTCAAAAAAAAAACATTTCAATTATAGTATTAGATTATTTTCCTTTTGTATGTTTCAATGCCTCGAATGTTGGGTAGTTTTTTAGGTTTGATGAACTTTAATATTGTGTTTCTTTGTTATGGGCTGGTTGAGACACACACACACACACAGATTGTTTTTTTTTGCCTTTGGGCCGGCTCATATTGCGCGCACATGAATTAAATAAAATGTTGTTTCATTTTGACGGCCGATGCTAATTTGTACTATAATATGTAATGGGCCAGGTGTGTAAAATGTTATGTTGCAACTGATGTACCTTGGACGCATTGGATATGGTTTATAAATGACATATTAGATCTATTATAATAAGAAGCATTTTCTTTTTCAAGTGTGGTGAAGACCGTGCGCTATTAAGGATCTAGTATTTAGACCAAAGTTTTAGATGCTAGGTTGTTGGCATGGCACTGTCCATTGAGTTATGTAGCAGTTTGACTCATCGGGTCTGGGGCGTGACAAAAGACCCCTATTTTCATAATATTTTTTTATTTAATTAAACCGAATTATATAACAGTATCTATGTGTATTTTGAATGATTGGGGAATTGTAAGACTTACATTACCAACTAAGAGGACCGGTTTTTGGGCCTTTTTACGGGTAGTAGTGATGAGGTAACAAAAACTGAGGCCACATGCAAAACCTAATGTAGAATAGTTGTGTATGTGCAATGCACCCAAGTCCAGCAATATAACTTAGCCGATATCTCAATCCATCTTTGCTAGGAGGTGGACGAAGGTTCCTTTGTTTTCTTTTCTTTTTTGGTTTGGCTGAGTAGGATGCGAATCATAATTTAAAACATTTATTTATTTTTATTGAAAATGGGAGTTAAGCGCTTTAATGATAAAAAGGCTAAAATGATGGTTACGAAAAGTTGAGTAACAAAAATATCTCCGTCGACTTATATATGTCTATTAGTGATTTGCATGTTGAACTTACAATCAATTATAGGAAATTAACAAGTGAATTCTTATATAACTCAATAACTAGTAGGATAACCAAATGATTTTTTTTTATCAAAACAATTCAATTGAACAAGTAGTTCATCTGATTACCATGAATTTTTTAAAAAGAAAAGAAAAAATGGTAACTACTTAGATGTTTTCTACATTAAAGAATTATTAAAAATTCCAATTAGCAAATAAATAATTTTAGCATGGAAATAAGAGTCTGACCTTAAATTTTAAAAGAATGAAAGATATATGTTTAAGATTGACATAAGAACAAGGAAACATAACAATTCATATATAGACATGTTTGGCAATCAACTATTTATTATTAGTTGTTCATCTGGTAGAACTATCTCGTTAGCTATTAGCTTATTAGCTTAGTTATTTTTAGAAAAAGTATGTGGTGAAATTAGCTATTCTAAAAAAGGCGTGAGACAAAAATTAATATGCAAAATCCAATTACAAAAGATTATTGAAATTAGACCTTTAAAACTAGGGTTTTGTGGATGAAAGGCTATTATACAAATCCAAGTTACCAAATACATTAAATAACTTTTTGACTCGTTTGAAAAGCTAAAATCATCTAAAAAGTCAGTTTTTGCCAAAAAAAACACCATTGAAAAAGTCATTTGACATACATGGCAATAATAATTAATCATTTTTAAAATCGATATATTTCTCAAATTTTAAAAGTTGACTGATATAATGAAAACTACTTATAGCACACTTGGATCATATTCTAAAAATTACAATTACACATGATAAAACCGATCAAAGACTCAAAATCCAAAACAGATGATCCACGTTTGTATCCGAACTAACACCTCCAAATGTGCGCACCCAAAAATGAATCCGAAATCCGAATTGACTCGAACAAAACCGAACTCAATTCAAATCAAACGTGACCTAAAATTTTCAACAAAGTTACTTTTTTCTATAAGTCGAATTCATTGGACCGAATTTCGCTTAATCCAAAGCTAACCCGATCAGAATTCCAAAATAATGTTGACTTGAAACACGATCTAACACTACTACAGGAACTACTTTTGACTACGGTTCAAAACGACCTTTAACTACGGTTATCGGACGTCGTCTATGTGGCCATCATTGTAGGTGAGCATCTTTTACTACAATTTAAACTTGTAGTAAAAGAAGGCCTCCAGTGACGATTCTATAGAAAAACCGTAGTCATAGGTCAATTTATGATGACGGTTCTTCAAAAGGATCGTCGTCATAGGTCAACCTATAACGACGGTTCTTCACCGAACTGTCGTCATAGGTCCGAATCCGGACCTTTTACTATGGTTCTTCCTTAAAAACTTTAGTGATAGGTCTGATTTTTTTAAATAATTTTTTCTTGTGTTTGCTTGCTCGTTGTACAGTACAAATCATATACAATCTTACACAAAACTCTTTCAGAATATATAAACCACAATCCAATATAGTCTTGACCGGAATATATACAAAACATCATATTCATCATATTTGTATATGGTACATATAAAAAGACAGTATAAAAATATATATACCTATGTAAACATATATACCTATGTACATATATACTTATAATTGTATGACTATTAAAATCACAAATTTGACCAATCAAATAATGAAAAATAAGTGTAAATATATACCTATGTCTTTATACGGTTATATACAAACTTTGCCCAACCTTGTTTCAACTTGTTGAGCATTTCATCTGTATAAGGAGTAGGTGGGTTCTTTCACGGGGAAATATTGTGACCAATGCTTGTAAAAGACATATTAATTAGGTGAAGTGCACGTGTTAATCAAGCTGAAAAAGAACAACTGCAAGTGTTAATCAAATACAAGGGCAAGTGCAAGTATGCCTCGCTCTTTGGGATTAGAATTATTTAAATCGAGTTCGGTCACAATCTCTTTTATGTATTGGAGAATGTAGAAGTCGCACTCCACATTCCCGGTTGTTTATGGCACTACAATAATAAAATAAATTCCCCAACACATAGAGAATTAATCACTACTTTATGTACCTAGCAAGTAATATAAAATGAAAAATAATTAAAGTAGACTGTAACCAAGAGAATCTCACCTTTATAAACAATTAGAGGGTTTGGTCTCGCTCGTGGGCCTCTCAAGCCTTCTTTATAATAATAATAATGTGATAGAGCACTATTTTTCAATCGAAAAAATAAAATTCAAATTAGACATATAATTGGAACGAATACTAATTAACTAAAAAGCATAAAATGCTTAAAGTATGACGGGCGCTTCTTATTAGCCCCAAAGTGCTCAGCTATCCCCACCTTCCCACCGACGGCCCGAACACGACCGGAATGCTCATCTCTTTGTAGAGCCAAGGCTAATTTATCCCTCCTTTCGGTGGTGTTAGCAACTTCGAAGTCAATGCTTGTGACAAAGACTCCTGTAAGAAGGAAAAAAATTATCATTTGACAATTCATAAATATTAAAACCGATAAGTTCTCAAAATAAATAAAGTAAATAGTAAAAAAACTCAAGAGTCGTTGCACAATAGATTCTACTTCGGTCGTAGTGAAGGTTCCGTTTTTCTTCTTTCTTCCTTTGACCCACAACTCGTCCCTCTCAATAGTGAGATGCGAAGTATCTATGATGGAATCTTCACCGGATGTGCTTTGAAGTTATTCAAGCTTTTACTTGTACAACCTCTCCTCCAACTTCGCATATCCCTCACGGGACATCACATAAGGATACACATTGCTCCTAATCCTATTCCGATTGGCTTCACCTCGTGCCTCGCCTAAGTAATTAAGACAATGAAAATATCAGTACATAAGACTTACATTGAAAAAAGATAACAAATGATGATAAATCACCATGTATTCCGGAGAGGAGACACATGTTTCAAACAATCTCCAGTCCTCCTCGGTGATGGAGTTGAAGACCTCCAGTGGTCTACCTTCCGCCTTTATTTGCTTTGTTTTGTAAACCCATATTTCGGCAATGCGATGTTTGAAGTTTCTAAATTTTTTGCCGCCGACGTGAGGGTCTTGTGTTTCACCAAGGGGATCTCGGATTCATTAACGTTCAAGATGAACGTTTTCTAAAACACAAGAACGACATGCATTAGTACATATATATAAACCATTTACAATAAGTTGTAATACTAAGTTGATATGTAGTATATTTACCCGAATATCGTTCCAAAGGTTGTCCTTAATGGACTTGGGGATCTGCGGCCCAATTGTTGTAGTTGATATTCACGTATGTGCAGGTTGCCGCACCAACATAGCTCATAAAGCGAGCTTTATGATCACCTACAATATTTCCATGCCTATCAAATTCAACCCGTGTAAGGAGAGTTGGATCGTCTCTACTCCGGAGCAACTTTTCCTTGTTCATCATTGTGTGCCCCCTCGATTTTTTTTCAAACTTTTAGAAGAATCCATTTTATACTGCAAGCAATATACAACTCTTGATAAATAAACGTGCACAACAATTTTCGGATGGAAACACATAAGTTGGGTTGGGCGGCAGCCAACACGGGTTGACCGTGTTGTCCGGCACGGCCCGTGCCGGCTGCCCAGCTCCCGGTTCCTGGATTTTGGCCATTTTCTTCGGTTTCTTTGTGTCTTATGTTTTTCTCCTCTCATTGTTACTTATACTTGTATGTCTTCTCCCCGCCTTGCCCCTGAACACAACAGAGAGAGTGAGTGGAAGCAACCGGAAACCGCAGTAATGAGAGAGTGAAGAGAGAGTGACAACGGCCGAGAGACGGGGTTTTTTTGTTGACTCTATGATGACGGTTCAAAGAAAGAACTATCGTTAAAAGTTAGCTTTCAACTTTTAACAACAGTTCATTCACCGAACCATCATCATAGATAAATACATGATGATGGTTCCATGAATGAACCGTTATTAAAAGTTGAACGCTAACTTTTAATGAAGGTTCAAGTACATTAAAATCCGTTTTTTTACAAAAATGCCATCGCATTATTTTTTACAATGGTTTTTCATTATAATCGTCGTTAAAGACATGTCTTTAAAAGTTGTTCCTATAATAGTGTAATTTGAAAACCTAACATGTACTCGAATCAAATGACTCATTCACCGAGGTCTAATTACAATCTGACAACTACTTTTATCGTCATATGTGAAGGATACTTCTAATAAATAATTTACATTGTAGTACGTACTATATATGCAATTAGGCATCATTCCTCAAGTTATAGAAAGAGACTTTCCTATGATAAAAACTTCTTTTTGGTTAGAGGTGGCTCTATTACACGAAGAGGAAGAGAAGGGACATTAACAGAAGCAAGGGATACTGGAGGGGAGCAGAGCAAAATGACGGTAATTTATGTCCTACTTGTCTAAATATGTCAATAAAGCCAAATTTGTGGGGAAATGGGGGTGGGGCATGACGTCATAAACAATTCTTCATCCTTGTTGACTATCATTTTGGGGTGGATAATTAAAAATTGGAGAAATCAAGGTGAAATAATATTCCCCTCACTGATTTTTTTTTCCAACCTCTTTTCTTCTCTCCTCCCGAAAGAAAAAATTAAAAAATCCAAATCCATTATTGTAAATAACAATTGGTAGGTGATTCATCTTATAAGCAAATAAAAAATAACAGATTAATGAACACCAAAAAAAAAAAAACTGATTATACTATCTTTGTAAAAAGTTACTCATTAGTTATTATTAATTATCAATTCGACCAGAAAACTCGTTAAATTTAATTACAGCACTAAGTATGGTACAGTTAGGTCACAATGATCTAATAATTTTCATGACATATTGTGAAAGGGTATGTTATCACAACAAGACATTTGCTAAATATTTTTCTTTAGTCTAAATCAATATGTTTTATGTTTTAAAGTTATAAAACTTTAAACAGTTATGATTAATTATCAATTGTGAATAAGTAGTATTTGTTAGCTATGTTGACAAGTATGACTGTCACAATAATCAAATCAATCCTATCTACAACGATTAACTATACATATAATTTTATAATTTGAAATTTTTTATAAGACTAAAAAGTGATTTCACT
Source organism: Talinum fruticosum (assembly GCA_021018815.1). Lineage (NCBI taxonomy): Eukaryota > Viridiplantae > Streptophyta > Magnoliopsida > Caryophyllales > Talinaceae > Talinum > Talinum fruticosum. The sequence goes on from JAITYX010000018.1 coordinate 3,249,307, forward strand.
CTAACAAGTATGACTAACACGGTAATCAAAATGACTAATTATGTACGTAATTTTATAACTTGAAAATGTTCTATAAAACTAAAAGGTGATTCACTAATTTTATGAGCGATAACACCCTTTTGCAATCCAATTATCGTATTTTTTAAAAAAAATTTAATACATGTGCAAGTAATTTTTAAACCAAAAAGAAATATTTTGTAACAAGATATTTATTTTTTTGCATTGTTTGTTAAATAATGAAAGTTGATTAACAAAAATATCTCAATCCAATTATATATGTCTGTCTATTCATGATATGTATGTCTCCTTAGGCCTGCATTGTTTCAGGGAAGTAATTTCAATGGAAATCGTATTCAATATAAATGGTAAATTAAATTTAGTCAAACAAATAATCCATCTTATAATTACCACAATATATATTTGCAAAGAAAGATAAAAGATCGACTATTGTTAGTTACCAGATCAAGATTATCAGCCACAAAAATCTACCAATTAGTCTCAGTCTTCCAATTAAACTTTCTAGGTCACAATTTTGCCGGCTTTTGGCCTAATTGCGTGTTAGGGAGTCTATAATCTATAAATAGAGAGCGGTCAAGTGATTAGCCTGCATCTGGCTTAATTCATACTTCTCATTGCAGTCAGATTCTCTCTCCTCTGCCCTTTTACCAGCTTTGGCTGAATTGACTCCCCAAAAGGCAGTTTATGTACCTAGCTATCTAATCTAAACAAATTTCATTTGGTGGGTTTTTGTTTCTTTCTTCACTTTTTGCGGCAACGTAATCTGAACTTGCTCACTTTTTGACTAGATTGTGCCCTAACCCTACATGCTATTCATACTAGCTTGCCGTTTATTTCATACATGTTCTCTATATTGTAGGACTTCTTTTTTAGTACATATTTTACAAAACTTAGGAATCTGTAGTCTAGCATATTCTCCAATCTCTAACTTGTGTCATGCATGTTTTAGTTCCGTTACAATTCTTCCCATGTATTTGTTTGAACTTTCTTCCATTATTGGTGTATTTCACTTATGTGTTCTAAGATGCGTTATTTATTTTTGTGTATCTTATAAATGGATGTGATTTGACATATTAAAAATCTAATTTGATAGCTAGAGGTTTATAAGTTGATTGATAATATAACTAGCTCATAAAAATATCTTTTAGAGGTGGGCGTCGACCGAACCTTATGAATATTTGGACTTTTGAATGTGTATATGATAAAAACTAATTTTTTTAGCGTCGATATCGAATTTAGGTATAGATGTTGACATTCAACTCTATACATGGGGAAGTCTTTGATGCATATGCCAAATCAACCTAATAACATAGTTAATTGATATATACTTGAATAACTATTTGAAGGCTTATGTATTGATTTACACTATTAGGCACCGATAAAATATAATCTTAGATATTTAAATCTTCAAGCATGATCAAACCTTAAGTTAATGGATAAAGCCCTGACCAATGTATATCCACGTCCCTTTGCACATAAGTCCGTTCAACTCAATTGAATTAAAACATAGATGTATAAGGTCCTTATTACTTTACATGTATTCAAAATCTTTTGAGAGAAGGATTGTCAAATTCTCTATGTACTTATCATTTTAAAAAATGTTCACATTTATTCAAAGATTCTCTAATGGACTTTTTTGAGCAATGAGCATATATGTCATTGTAATTACTTTAGCAAAATGATAATGGCTTAATTTATGGAGGAAAAATGTTTATCTCAAAACAATTTGAAGTTGGTCTACATCATGCATTTGATAAATGAAATTATCAACCTGCATACATGCGTATATATTGCTTTCCCTCATCTAATTACTGGTATACTCCTATTGCTGGCAATCTTTAATAAAAAAGGTAAACAGTTTTGAAAATGAGGACATTTATAAAATGTAAAAAGTTCAATAATCCAACTAAAAAAGTCGAAATAGGAGACTGAAAATATGACGATTTTCGGTTGGAAGGAAATTCCAACGAGGTTGTTCAAATGTAGATCAAGGGTTTAGATTATCGTCCTCGGGGATGGATGAAAACTACCACTAATATTTAATTGAAAGGGTATTCACTAAACGAACTAAACTACTAACAACCAACTAAACTACCAAATTAACAAACACTTAATGCTAAAACCAACAATTGTGATAAAGTAAGCTACCTAATGGTGATCAAACCCATTTAGGGCACAACAACCAAATTTCTCCTCAAACCGATCACCAACAAAATCACAATTACTCACAAATAAAACGTTATCCTAGATATCCACAACTAGAGTAATAAACAAAAACAATCCTAAATAGCCACCATTAAACAAAAATGTAAAAGAGGGATTAAGGAAAAGTTACCCATTACAAGCAACTCCAACATTAATTCCATGTCTAATTTTCATCACAATTCTCCAATCAAAGCCACTCATTTTGTGGGTCTAATAATGAAAAACTAAAGAAAAGGGGGAGGGGGAAGAGACAAATCAATGGCCTTAGTGCATCTAAGGCGGTGATTAAGATTACAAAAGTGAGGAAAAACCTCTAACCTAATTAAAGGTGAGTCTTTAATGACTTTTACCCTCTCTCTCACCTAAATAGGGAGTTTTGGTGTGGGTTTTGGAAAGAATCAAAATAGAACATAAAGTAAAATACTTAAAATTAGCATCGAAGTAAAGGAAATTTGCAAAGGAATCAAATGGAAATAGAAAAGCTTAAACTTGCATTGATTTGAACTAAAAACATTAAGAAAATTTAGAGAGAGTTTACAGAGAAAGTTGCTAATAAAACCCCGAAAAATAGAAAAATGATGAGCCCCCTTTTCAGGGGTCGCAACAGCGTGTTTATACGACCTGAAATCTAATCTAGCACGGTCGTACCACTTGGCATGGTCATGAACATGCCAATTCTCTTTCTGAAAACTACAAGGAAAAACCACACTGGCATGGTCATGCCACATTCGCACACAGTCATGCCAAAACCGGCACCGGCATGCCAAAACCGACATTTGTCACACTATGTTACGGCACTCGTTACGCCATGTTCCGCAGGACTTTTTCTTCATGCTTTGCTCTTTACTTCCTCGGACCCAAACCACGCCTTTTTTGGCTCCTTAAATCCTTAGTGGCATCCGAGTTTTCGCTCCTTTGATTGATTACTTAATAAAGTAAAAAAATGTATAAGAATCTTAAGTTAGAATTTATTGAGAGCTAAAATTGAGTGTTAGGAGTAGCAAAAATGTCTCGGTACAAGCCCGAACAAATACCTCCATACTTGGATTTTGCTCGTCCTCGAGTAAAACAAGAGGAAATCACCTTTTCGTAGGTGCAACGATTGCATTTAACACATGCAACAAACCCTTTAAACCCCTTAGTAGCCCAAGTGAACGAATGAGGTCTCGTGAGGGCTTGTAGAAGATACACCCACAAAATCTTTGAAATATTTTTGAAATTTTTCAAAAAGCGTGAAATATATACAAAGCAAAAGGAAATATATGTACACGTCAATAGGATTTATCACACTAATAACTTAGCTACTAAGCCATATACAAGCAAAACACACAATCAAGACATACTTAGACCACAAATGCACCTCCGCCTTCTTATTTTTCACCCCACATTTTACAATGATAAGATATGTACACCTTGGTACTTAAGTGCAAAGTGTCATCAAACCTCAAGAATCCAGTTGCTAAAATCAACACGGTTTCCCTCTACTTACTTAAGTGACTTCCATGCTCAATTTTCTTTTTGGATTTTCCAAAATTAACACACACGCACACAACTCAACAACAAGTGCCCCTTTGTCCGATTAGGTAACTCTTGGGTTTTTGAGGCCCTTAAGTACTCCGGAGGAAACACAAAGCAAGCACATAATTCGGTTGTCTTCCCTTTTGGGGTTTTATTAGTAACTTGTGCATAACACTTATTTACAACCCAATTAGTAGTGCCGAAATCAGGCAATAACAACCACATATTCAAAGTCAATTAAAGATATAGATATAGATAGTGACTATGAACAATGGTGTTGTATTGTTTACTATTTTTTAGCATTACGAAACCATTAAGTAAACAAAGGTTCCCGGGCCAACCTAGCAACCCAATCCCCAAAGTGATGGTTTAGTGAGTAAGGTAGGCACAAAATCAATCATGTGAGGTGAGGTTATTATCAAAACCAAAAACTACAATATAGGTCAAGTTATCACTCATGCATATTTCACCTCTGTACAACTAGCAACCTAATTATTAGGGGTCAAAATCCCATCAACATGACACAAAATTCTCAAAGCTAAGCAAAACACCGAAAAAGCAAAAATTTTGGGTACATGACTCCACCAACCCCACACTAAAATCACACAATGTCTTCATTGGGGTAAAGGAGTACCAACAATGGAAGGAATGAATATGTCTCAAAGAGTAAAAGGAAGGTGATAGCTTGGTTATACCTTGGAGTGGAATGACGACGCATCTCCTTACTATCATGAAACACCAACACAATACATATATACAAATAACAAATAAACACAGAGACAAAGCTATGTACACAAGATCCTTTGGCCCAAAACAACCCCGGTAGCGTAGTCGGATGCATCACACATAAGTTCAAAGGGGATCCCCACACAGGAGGGTGGAAAATGGGGGCGATGGTCAAGGCAGTCTTTAACTTCATGAATGCCTCTTCACATTCCTTAGAGAAGTGGAACAACATGTCTTTGGCCAAGAGAGAGGATAAGGGCTTAACAATTTTACTAAAATCCTTAATGAACCTCCTATAAAAACCGGCATGCCCTAAAAATGAATGAACACCTTTCACAATAGTGGGAGGGGAAGATTAGCAATCAAGTCGGTCTTAGCTTTGTCCCCTTCAATTCCATGTTGAGAAACAATGTGACCTAGGACAATTCCTTTTTGTACCATGAAATGACATTTCTCCCAATTCAAAATCAAATTCTTTTCTTTACATCTTACTAGGACCCTAGTCAAGTTAGTCAAGCAATTATCAAATGATGCACCAAACACAGAGAAATCATCCATAAAAATTTCCATACATTGTTCAACCATATCGGAAAAGACCGACATCATGCACCTTTGAAAAGTAGCCGGGGCATTGCACAAGCCAAACGACATTCTCCTAAATGCATAAGTACCAAAAGGGCATGTGAAAGTGGTTTTCCCTTGGTCACATGGGGCAATGGAGACTTGAGTGTAGGCGGAGTACCCATCAAGAAAGCAATAGAAAGGATTGCCGACTAGTTTCTCTAAGAGTTTATCCATGAAAGAGAGAGGGAAGTGATCTTTCCTAGTGGCTTTGTTCAACCGTCTATATTCAATGCAAACTCTCCATCCGGATTGGATCCTAGTGGGAACAAGTTCATTTTTATCATTTTTGACCACAGTAATATCTGGTCTTTTCGGTACCACTTGAACCGGACTCACCCACTCAGTATCCAAAATGGGGTAAATGATATCATGGTTAAGCCATTTCAAAACCTCTTTCTTCACCACCTCTTGCAAAATAGGATTCAAACGCCTTTGGTGGTCCCTAAAGGGTTTGACATCATCCTCCAAAAGAATAGGATATTGAGCAATGGAAGGACTCGTGCCTTTGATGTCGCCTAAAGTCCACCCTATGGCATCTCGATTCTCTTTAAGCACTTTAATCAATTGGCCTTCTTGGGTCCCATCTAAGTCCGATGCAATGATCACATGATAAGTCTCTTAGGGACCTAGAAATGTGTACTTAAGGTTCTCGGGTCGGGGTTTCAACTCAAGAGTGGACGATGAAGGCACATTTGGGTTCGACTCAAGAGTTAATGCAATGGGAGACATGGGCGGGGATGCATGCAATAATGCACTAATTGACTCAATGTCATATGGCTCCACATCACAAGCAAATGCATCAAATTCGGGATCATACTCCATCATGAACGACTCAAGCTCACATATTGTCCATTCATCATCAATTTCAACAAATTCATGCACCAACTCACCAAAACAAAAATCACTCATCCAATTAAGGGTAGAGTGCACTACATCATCAAATCCATTGGGTTGCTTTTGTAGGTTAAACACATTAACATCCATAGTCATGTTGCCAAAAGTCAACTTCATTTTTCCATTCCTACAATTAATCAAAGCATTTGTCATAGCAAGGAGCGGACGACCAAGAATAACCGGAATCTCATTCTCCGCGTAAGCAACCAATTCAGTTTCAAGAATAACAAAATCAACGAGAAGGACAAATTCACCAACTTTAACTAAGACATCCTCAACCATCCTTCTAGGAAACCTAGTGGAACGATCGGCTAATTGAAGTATCATCCTAGTTGGCTTGAGTTCCCCCAACCCGAGTCTCTCATAGACATTCAAAGGTAACAAGTTCACACTTGCACTTAAATCAAGCAAAGCTTTGCAAAAATGTGAGTCCCTATAGTAATGGAAAGAACCAGACAACCAGGATCTTTGTATTTTGTGGGCATAGAGTTAGAGATGAGAGAAGTCATATTAGAAGTCAAGAAGACTCTTTTGGGCACAATTGTTGTTCTTTTGGTGGTGCACAACTCTTTGAGAAACTTGGCATATGGTGGCATATGTGAAATGACATCAAGCAAAAGAATGTTGATTTTGACTTGAGAAAATGTTTCTCGTATCTTATCAACATGGGCTTGGTCTTTCTTCCCTTGAAGACGATTTGGAAAAGGAGGAGCGAGTTTTGGAACCCTTGTAGGGGAAGTAACTTTAGGGATAGATGTATCAACGGTGATTGAAGTTTCATCTTCCTTAGGCTCTCCTCTACTCAAATTAGTGGGTGAACTAGAAGAAGGTTCATTTTCCATTGGACTAGAAGAAGATTCGGGCAGAACATTGAAATCACAATCAAGATGGGGGTGGGGAGTTTCATCATCATTAACATCACAAATAGGTTCACCAACATGGGTATCAATTTCCCTCCCCGATCTTAAAGTAATTACAGCATTCACTTTGCGCGCATTATTTTGATCTTTCCCTCACGGATCGTTAGGAGGAAATGAAGCGTTTTCCCTTGGATTGACCTCGGGTTGGTTAGGAAACACACCCTTCTCCCTATTCACCCTGGCAAATTAGGAGAATTGTTCATTCATTGCTCTCATCATTTTCTCCATGTTAGCATTCATTGTCCTCTCTATGTCATTAATAATTTTCTCCATCCTATCATATTCATTATAAGCCAAGGGAGGTTGGGATTGAGTTATAAACGGATGAGGGGCCCTCTTGGTGCATTGTATGCACCTTGGAGGGGGCCTAGTGAATTGTGAACTAGAAGAGTTTCCTTGGAAACCTCCTTGATTGTTAGGCATTAAAGCATTGGACCCCGTCCATAAAAAATTTGGGTGTTTAGCCCATCTCGGATTGTAAATATTGGAATAAGGATCAAACTTGGGCCTTTGAAAGGCTTGCAGGAAGAGAGTTTTGGCAAAGGATGATGATAACTGGTGGTATGTCTCAGTAATTTGGTTTATTTTTCGTATTCTTTGGGTAGTTTTAACTTAATAATTTTATTGCAGGTTCACTAAGTCGAAGTTGTCACGAGCTATATCGGATGATATCAAGAGTTTCTATAATGGCCAGTGCACATGTTTATCAAATCTCCCTAAAGAAGAGTTACAACTTTTGTGGAGGACTTTTGAGGTAAAAAACTTGAAAACAATTGGATATATATGAGTAGTTTTTAATATTTTCAATTTATGTTTGTTAATATTTGTATAAAACAGGGTAAGTATACTTGGGCTCCAGAACTTTCTCAAGAAGTCTATGCAGAGTGGAAGAAGAAAGTTGGTAAAAATTTGAGGAATTTAGCGAGCAAGGCTGGAAAAGGCCCGATGATAAACCAATAACTTGGTTGTCGGATGAGGGGCGAGAGAGGTTGAAGGGGCTAAGAAGTACATCCGAATTTCAAAAAAATCTGCCCAATGCTTCAAGAATAGGACAGAAGGCCCAAAAGCAGGAACCTTACATAGTCAAGGGTCGAGTCTCAACCGCAGATCTCGCAGTCCAAATGGTATAAACTCTAGTATTTTGGTTTTCTTTCATTTTATACACATAATTTAGTTTGTGTAACTTTATTGCATATTTTTATGCCTAGATTAAGGAAGGGAAGAATCCTACTCCATCTGCATTGTTTGTGAGGAGTCGTAGTAAGGATGATGCTCAATCTGGAAAGGTTTTTGTCGATGACCGGTCCAAATCTCTCGTGGGTAAGAATATTATCTCCGTAAACCTTTACAAGCAAATAGAGTGAAATGGACAATTGTAGGGGATATTCATATTGAATGTACAATGGATGCTTTCCTTTTGCAGGAAAAATATGAAGCAGCTTAGAGCCGAGCGTGGTATTCGGGAGGGGACAAAAGAGGCAGAGACCCTCTACTATGAGGTGTCGGGTGGATGGAGCAAAAATCAACCATCTATGGATTGGGTAATTCCGCAACAATGTTCTACGAGAAGCCTACTCGCCTCGACATCCTCTACGAGTGCTACCTACAATTCCTCGGCTTATTCTCAACTACAATCACAACTTCAATCAACCCAAGAACAACTTGATCAAGCAAAGAAAATTAACCGAGAGTCATCAAAAAGCCATGGAAGAGCAAAGAAAAATGGTCGAGACTCAGCAAAAAGCCATGGAAGAAGCAATGAAACTCATTCAAAACCTCCAATCACAAGTTGACAGGATGTCCGGTGGTTCTAAATAATTTCTTAGCATGGTTTGTTTATTGAACTTTGAATTGGTTTGTTTGTTGAATTGCTTTGTTTAACTTTGAACTGGTTTGTTGGATATTTGGAGGTTGTTAGGATGATGAATACTTGGTGGTTTGTGGATGATTGTGCAAACAATGAATGACAATGTATTTGTGTATTCGTATATTATCGTGTAGAGAAGAAGTCGGACTTTTATGTATATGTTTTGCAGGAAATATATGTAAAAACGGAATAACAAATGTTCAAAAAGTTACGGCAAAATAATGGAAGATTTAGCGTCGGATTTTAGCGTCGCACCCAAAATCCGACGCTATTTGAGTCAAAAAGGCTGACGCTAATCACAAAAATCGGACGCTAAAATGAAGCGGGGCATAAAAAGAAAACGAAATTAGCGTCGGATTAGAATCCGACGCTGTTAGCGTCGGACGGATCCGACGCTAATAGAAAGAATCCGACGCTATTAGCGTCGGATGGGGAATCCGACACGAAATTTTTAGCGTCGAGGTCTTCTGCGTCAGAATTTTATCCGACTCTAATCCGACGCTAAAGACGTTTAGCGTCGGATTTTCTGGATTTGGCGTCTGATTTTGTCCGACGCTAATTTACTGTTTTACTGTAGTGGGAGTAGCAAAAATGTCTCAGTACAAGCCCGAACAAGTCGTCTTAATTTCTGTAGCAAGTTTGTTCTGACTAACAAGATTCCGATCATAACATATGGTATGTTCAGTGATTATTTCGAATTTTTTGAAGTATATCTTACCATTTCGTAAATATACTGGATTTACCACTTCATTTTACCATTTATTGTAGATCATTAATCCCTAGGTAATATTAAAAATTAAAAAACTAAAATGCATGGTATAATGAAATTCCTTTGGCCCAAGACAACCTGAAAGGGCAAAAGAGACCCATGTGAGCGTAGGTTGGTTAACGTGCAATGGCCACTGGAGACTGTGATTTGCTATATCAGGCAATCAACAATCATTTTATCAAGTTCTTCTGACATCATGCTTAAGATTCAATTCTGATCATGAATTTGCATGGGAAAATATGTGGCTTTCTTTAAACTTATCAACTATTATCATGTTATATACTTGAAAAAAAAAATACTACTATAGTTTATGTTTCTGGCTGAAACTCATTTTGCCTACCTCGTATTCAGTATGGGCATTGCTTATTCTGCTCCTGAAATGATGGAAAATACAGTGTGAACTTGCACATAGTTTCTGCTGGTATGAAATTGCAGGTCTGTGGGTATGACACGTTCTCTGTTGTTCGGGCAAATCCCGGTATCTCATGCGGCCAGATTCCGATTCTATACGTTGCTGCTAGTTGGCATTCATCTCTCCAGGACTTCGTGTTCTAGAGGGTTCATCTCTCCTTGTTCATGGTGACGCAGACTCGTTCTAGAGGGTTCTTAAGTACGTCAGGAGGGTGCGTGATAGACTTCTAGAGGGTTCATGCCACCATATATTATGTATTGTTGCCAGAATTCCTCCTTTTCTGGGGTACATATTTCCTTCTGATGGACTAATAAATTATGTTACATGAATGGTGTTTAAGTAAAAAAGAAAAAAAAAAAAAGGAAGAGGGATGATTTAATTATGAGAAAAATATGAAATTATATATGTGCTGGCAAATATAGTAGCACAGTGTTAAATCTTTGAGTTCAATATCTTGAGTTTTTGTCTTCTTACATTTTAGGGAAAATTTAGTGAAAAACATCGAATCAATGGTAAAGCTCTACCATACATAGGAGAACAAGGTGTTTAAGCTATATATTTGTGACATATTCACTACTCCTGTTTTAGTATTTTCATCCTTTATTTCACTTTTTAATTAGTCAAGTTACTATTGATCCAGAAGTGTAGATTTCCCACCATATATTTTCTCTATTAGCAAAACTTAATACTTTGGCCCTATTTGGCAATCGAGTGTTAACTGTTAGTTGTTATCTATTTGGATTAATTGTTAGGTATTAGCTATTTGTATTAGCTGTTTGATTTAACTGTTTGTATTAACTGTTTGAGGAAAAAGTGTTTGGTAAAATTAGTTGTTTCTAACAAACCTGTTTAGTGAAATTCCGTTTATGCCCATAACTTAATTTTATTAGTTGTTTTATACATTATAATTATTTTTATTCCATATTCATATTCCTTCTCAACATCAAATAATAATTATGTGATATATATAATTACATTTATACCTTCTACACAATTATAATTATGTATATCTTTTTGAAGTTTATTTTTAATAATATATTTGACATTTATGTGAAAAAATTATTTATTTATAATGATAGACTAAATTACTTGTTAAAATATAAAAAATATAAAAATATAAAAAAATTAACTTAAAGATTCATAATCATCCTCTACTATTATTCCAAAAGTGGAAAAATATGAATTAAAAAAATCTTATATACATAAATGTAATTTCAATGGCAATTAGCATAATTTTACCAAAATGTGAAGGATAATATAGTAACTTCAAGTATGAATTACAATAATCTTTTCCAAAAAGTTATTCAAAAGAGCTTTTTGTAAAAAGTTTTTTGGTGAAAAAGTTATTTCAAAAAGCTCTTTATTACCAAACAGTCCAATTAATTTTTGACCCAGTCAAACAGCTAAAAATAACTTTTTAGGAGTAAAAAGTTGTTTACCGTACACCCCATTTATTATTTGCCATCATATTCAAATTGGTTTGTGTGTGTGTTATTCCTTATTTCCTTCTTTCATGCGCTTTTTTCTTCATATCTACGTGGAGCTACTAAATTAGATTGTGAAGAGGCCTTTTGTTTAAACGATCAAGTGAAGGGAAAAGCACACAAATTTCTTCAAGGGGTAATACACACATAATTCAAGATCTAGCAAAAAAAAAAATTTAGTACAAGTAATTAGAGCAATAAACAATATCAGAAGCCAAATATTAATGGTGTGAATCTCTTTAAGAAACTACTACTACGTATAGTAACATTGGAGGAACTCATGAGAAGTACGGTGAGTTAATAAGAGTAGATAGTTGGTTGTAAATGACTTTAGTTTCAATGGCTCTTTCTAAATAAAACAAAGTAACTTGATATATTTTACTGCATCTTGGTTGTCATAGGGTTATAGTTTCTGGCATTATTGTATAGGCTTGTAAAACTTTAACGAGTCAACTGATAATATTTCTTAAGTACTAAAACATCTAGTTATGAGTATTTGATACACTGATATCTTTTTTTTTTATTTAAGATTTTTTAAAGCTCTTGAAGTTTTTGTTTAAAAACAAAACCAATTAACATGAAAACTCAGTGGCACTACAAAAACTAGTGTTGTCGATCTTTCATACCCATAATTAAAGTTGACTAGCTTTTTGTATTATACTTTAATGTTTTGTATTTTTGTATGCTTTAGATTAGGGATATGTAATTGGTGATTTTTAGAAATTTTTGCCAAAGTTTTATATGTTAATCCCCGTTCAAAAAGAGCCGCTTATCATGGAATGTGATCTATTTAAAAATGTTGTTTTGATATGGTTTCATAACTAACTTTGAATCTTGATTAAGATCAAATATAGTTGTTAGACATGAAATCTAGAGTCGATTATACAATCAAAAAGAAAATTCTGGTTGGTCATCCGATGTTTTTCTTATTCATAATCACTTTTCAGTGTTAGTTACAAAGAAACCGAACCAAATCTCAATTTTTCTGCATAGAAAATGTTATCCAAACGCGTAAGGAGCATATAAATATGAAGAATTTGGAGTGACATAATGTGGTGCTAAGTGCAGTTATCTAGACTCTTAATTAATTCCCAAATTCACTTATAACAATAATAAGCCTTAATTCTAGGAAAATAATTAAGTTATAATTATAGTAAAATTGTTGTTATAGCGTATGCAATGACGAAGTTTGAATTTGTTAGGTAGGATTTGGCAGGGCATGAGAGAGATTGCGTAGACTCACACGCCGGACACGAGCTAGCTACGATTACTTTTGCATTAACTAATCTAATGTGATTATCAACGTGGACGGGTCTAGATCATCATAGAAGCTCGGTCTTCCAACTATAACATGCATGTGCTATTTTTTATGAATTTACGCCAACATTTACGGAGCTAATATTCCCTATCTAAAGTGATAGATATACATCTTTAATAATAAACTCCTAATTGGCTAGTATAGTATAGTCTAGCTACATCATAGATAAATATGCGAGTGTGTACTTTTATTTATAAACTATTTTATGCATATATCAATATAATGCATTAATAATTTTATTACTATGTGCCAACAATTATAGGTGGAAGCAATGTATTTCTAACAGTGTAATATTTTGATTTATTTATCTGTTTGGACAAAATAGTCAACTGACATTTTAAGAGTTTACGTTTTAAAAAATATAAAGTTATTTATTTATGTAAAGGATGCACTTATATTGATCGTTGTCATGTGTCATATTTAGATCTTAACTATTCATTATTTTTATATTAAAAAATTAAAATTATATTTTTACAATTAGAAAAATATTTATAATTGTTAATAAAATTGAATCTTGGTTTCTACATTTTTTTTTTAATCATTAGTTTCTACCTTATTCTTGAGGTAGGGAGTAATTAAATACTACCAAATACAGTTACAATTAATTATCTTAGTTTAAATTTTTAGAAAATTATTTTATTTTTAAACTTTATTTCTTTAAATTTAATAAAAGTAGAAAATATGGATGTTTGTTATTAATTAAATACATATATACGGTTAAGATTAAAGGAAAGTACGGTGGTTATCATGATTGTAATACGCTGACGAGTCATTATAAATTTTTAAAATATATAACTTAGATTTGACTTGAAGGTAAATATTTTCAACAACTTCTCACCTGAAGAAATTAAATTGCCATTAGTCATGCAAAAAGCAAATTAATTAACACCTGGGGGTAAATATTATTTCCTTGAACTTAGGTAACTTAAGCTGACATATTAGATAATTATCAGTATGAATGTTCTCTTCCTTTTTAGAAACAACATGAATTTAAACAATATAATTCATGACATGTCCTTGAATTTCTTGTTATATTGGACTTATAATTTTCAGGGATGGTAGGAGTAGTTGGTTTCAAGGGAGAGGGTTTCATATATTACATTTCCTACCTCTTCATTTCTCTTTAAAAATATCTTCTTCTCCCCTCCCCACCTCAAAGCAAGAGCCCTTTTCGAATATGTTGGGTACGATATAGGTGTCAGAATTTTATTTGGATGATTTGATGTGTTAAAAAGGTATCATAAAGTGAGAAGAAAAGTGTCATAATAAAATATGAACGGGTTAAAATGGATTGTTTGAATTTATAAACCCCCACATGACAGTAGAAGGATTTGGTTACCTCTCAGGGCTTGATGTTTTAATTATACATTTGCTCTCCTCTTGTGATTAGTACAATAATTATAAATCTGATTGGTTAGGTTTTATATATATATCAACCCACTTGACTCAATTTTAGGGTAATTCAATAAATCAAAACAATGTGGAGGAGGGTTTAGTTTAAAATAAGACGGTCTATAATTTAATTTTTCGTATATTTCAATTTTAAGATATTAACAGTCTGTTAGATTTAAAATTGTGTGAATTGTGTCTTCCTATCCTAGCCCATTAATGGTCTCTAGTGGACCCCGTACGAGATTTAGTTTAGATGGGCAATTCAACAACAATAAATCCTCACAATACGAGTCCCCCATTGACAAGTCGACATGGGAGCAATTCAATGATAATGTAATGTCCAAATTAAGGTAACCTTATCTCTCACCCTCCCGGGATGAGTCCCAGGGAGTGTTAATTTTTTTTTTTTTTGTCAAGGTAGACATTAACAGGTAGTTAGGCTTGACATATAGTAGATTGTGTCCTATCCTACCCCATTAATGGTCTCCAGTGGACCCCGTATGAGATTTAGTTTAGATGGGTAATTCAACAATAATAAATCCTCACAATACGAGTCCCGCATTGACAAGCCGATGTGGGAGCAATTCAATGATCATGTAATGTCCAAATTAAGGTAACTTTATCTCTCGCCCTCCCGGTATGAGTCCCAGGGAGTGGTAATTTTTTTTTGTCAAGGTAGACATTAACAGGTGGCTAGGCTTGACATATAGCAAATTGTGTCCTCCTATCCTATCCCATTAACCCTCTCTAGTGAGCAATCCTATACAAGGTTTAGTTTATATGAACAATTCAATGACAATAAATCCTCACATTGTGGATTTCGCTTTGGCAGGTATAGAGACATTAAGTCATACTTATTTTATCAATTTTTTTTTCTGAGAAAATAGATTGTTAAAAAAAAAAAAATAGACGTAGGCAACTTATTTAAAAAAGAAAGAAAAACATTGGCACACAAGATAGAGGATAGGGGAAAAAAAATATAGCTCACTTATGTCAAAATCAGCTGGCAGTCCGCATGCAAACTGATAGGCAGTGTATTTCTAGGGGTGTATGAGACAATGGAATCAGGGGATGGCTGTGGAGCACTGGAAGGTCTTAACTCTCTCTCTCTTCCTCCCCGCTCGGGGAGGTGACGAAAAAATTCGGTATGTTGAAGAAATAACGTCATGTTCCATAGAATTCACAGAGGGTGTAATATTCAAATGCCTCTTTTCGCTCTTTTAGGTTATTCTATTGGCCACGTAGTCACCATCTTGCTGGAGTGCCCTACCCAATGTGCAAAAATATTCATGTTTTTCGGCGATATTCAAGGAATTATGGACACTTGTCCTCCCACATAGCCACAAAATTTTAACATTCAGGTCAAGAGTGGTAGTCTTCGCCCATTCCTCGATGTTTGTGGCCCTGCTTTTTCCAGGTGGTTTTTTCATTCCCCTTTTGTTTTTCATGTGTATGTGTAACTGAACATTCTTTAATTCGTCGTAGGGTCGATTGCATGAGCATAACGTGTTCCGTGATGATGCTTGCATGGCATCATGAGAATACTCTCAGCCGGATATATAGAATTAAGTGAATCCATATATAATTTTGTTGTCATTGTTTTGTGTATATATATATATATATATATATATATATATATATATATATATATATATATATATATATATATATATATATATATATAAAAGGTATCACGTAGTGAATATGTAATTCAGTGAAGAAGATGATTATTAAGATGATTATTAGTTTAAACTTATGTATTTTGTGGTTAACACTTGACTTTTTTCAATTTATTATAAGTAATTTATTATTAATGTGTTATTAATTATTTATGAATGCTAGTAAATATTAATGAGTACTAATTGATGCTACCTAACGTTGGTCGATGCAATATGGATGAGTAATTGGCGCCGATTAGTGCCAATGAGTGTAGAATAACTAAAAAATATAATTAAAAATTGATAAGTGTTGATCGGTACGTGACGATAAATATTGATGAGTAGTAATAGTGTGTTTATCAATGTGTTAGTTAGACACTATATCCGACTAGTCGGACATACACAATTAGTTATTTTATTTGACTCATTTTCGGTATAATAAATTTTGATCCGAAGGTATATATTCAATAATTGAAAATTATGTTAATTAATATCACTCGATTATATTTTCCTTGAATTACTTTATCCGATTTCATATTAAGATTTTGTTTGCTTATTTGGCTTAACTATAATCTTCATTTTAAGGAAAGATTTTGGCGAGATACTAATCCCGATATTTATGTATAAATTCTATCTATATTTCAACATGATTTTATTTTGCAAAATCTTACTCTTTTTCATATTATATTGTGTCTACTTTTGGAAAATATGCAGTCAGATTTCACCATTTAAGGTTGCAAGAAATAAAAGTGGCAACAACGGAAATTAAGCATTGATTGAAGTGTGTCAAGGTTGGTCATAGATTAGTGATAGACAAGCATTTCGGAAAGACACTCAAAAAAGGAAAGAATCAACGTTTTTGAAGCAAGTTAGATAGTGAAGATATCGTTACCTGGCCGGACACAGAAGAAGGTAACTTTTGAAGTCCAACGATCTTGTACAAGGAGACAAAAATTATAAAAATCAAAGCTCAAGGGCAAAAGAAGTAAGCAAGAGAGCACATATTATCCAATCTTATCTTATTATACCTCTTGTAATCTCAAACATATTCTA
Organism: Talinum fruticosum; assembly: GCA_021018815.1. Taxonomy (NCBI): domain Eukaryota; kingdom Viridiplantae; phylum Streptophyta; class Magnoliopsida; order Caryophyllales; family Talinaceae; genus Talinum; species Talinum fruticosum. The sequence goes on from JAITYX010000018.1 coordinate 3,266,165, forward strand.
TCTTGTACCAAAGTATCTTAGGAAAGATAACTTTGTGAGTTGTAGTAGCAAAGAGTCATATTGTTTTGTGAGTAGTAGCACTTGAGTGAACTATGAGTAAAGGGCCTCTAGAGTAAGTATACTCGAAAGGTCGATAAGTAAGTTAAGTGAACGACTTATCCGACAGTCAAATAAAAAAAAAATTGATGATAATCCTAAGACAGGAAACCTTAGGTGGTCACTAACCCGGATATTTGGATCCGGGCTAAGATCGTGAACTAATACGCTTGTGTTGTCCAATTTAATTTTTGTTTGTTTGTTTATTTTTATATCTAACTTCACTCCGTAACGTAACTTATCCGACGAGTCAAATAAAAAAAATTGATGATAATCCTAAGACAGGAAACCTTAGATGGTCACTAACCCGGATATTTGGATCCGGGCTAAGATCGTGAACTAATACGCTTGTGTTGTCCAATTTAATTTTTTGTTTGTTTGTTTATTTTCATATCTAACTTCACTCCGAACGTAATATAGTTAGATACCTAAAGAATTTTAATACCATATTCACCCCCCTCAAGGGTTTATCCGACCCTCTAGGATTATAATTAGTATTAGAGCTAGTTCCATACTCTAAATTACTAACCTTCTTATGGACTAACGATCATGTCATCTTGAGGAAGTTTAGAGTCTAGAACCTACAACAAGTCTGTCATTCTTCAATGGGTTGAACTTTGCCCATTGAAAAACACTTATGAAGTCTTTCTACAAGATAATGACTATGAAATATGGGAAATTGTTCAAGATGGAAACTATACTCCCTTGAAAGAAGTTGAAGGTGTTAAAATTGCCAAGCCCAAAGATGAATTTACTACCGCTGAAAAGTTCAAATACTCAAAGAATTTTCGAGCTCTCAACATCATTTTATGCAGTCTAGACTCAAATGAATTCAACCGAATTTCTACTTGTGAGACATCAAAGCAAATATGGAACAAACTAGTAACAACCTACAAAGGTACTAATCTGGTCAAATAGTCGAAAATAAGTCAATATGTTCATAAATATGAACTATTCAAAATGCTCGCTCGAAGAAGGAATCCAAGAAATGTATATCAGATTTTCAGAGATCCTCAATGATCTAAAATCACTTGACAAATACTACTAAGTTGAAGAGGTAGTCGAAAGATCCTCGAAGCCTTCCAAGACAAAAATGGGGACCAAAAATCACCACAATTGAGGAAGCACAAGATCTAAGTCAATTGAAGTTGGATGATCCGATCCACAAGGTCCTTGCACATGAAATCCATCTTCAAGACGAGTCGGATGAGCCAAAACAGAAGAAAGGTATTGCTTTGAAGAGCATTGATGAAGAAGATTATCTGTTTGACTCATCTCTCGGTCGATGAAGATGCTATAGCTCTCATAGCTGCTGGAATCGAAAAGATATTCCGTAATAACAAATTCAAAAAGTGATTCAACTGTGACTCATCTTTCGGAAAACATGACAAGTATAAGAAAGGTAAGAAAATTTTCTTTAAAAACGAATTTGACTTTGATAATTGTTTTGGTTGTGGATCCCACTACAAAAAAGAAATCAATTACGACGAGATTTCTCGTTGTAAAAGCACCCCAAACTCGTTGTAAAAGGCTTTTACGATGAGATTAGCGCACGATCATGACTCGTCGTAAAAGACCCTAGTCGTAAATGCTTCCACCTCATTTATGACGAGAATAAGAAACTCGGTCATAATTAATATGTTTTACGACAAGTATTGCACCTCGTCGTAAAAGCTAATAACAATTGCAACGAGTTTTATCTCTCTTTGTAGTTATAGTCATACAATTGTGACAAGTTTCTAGTCTCATTGTAGAAATATTTATTTTATAAAAATAAGATATTTGGTTCATTGCAATAATATTATTGCCAATGAGGTGCCTACGAAATTTTTTTTTTTTCTAATTGTTACAAGTCGATTCAAAGTTGAATTTTAACGCAATAATAAAAATGAATACAAACTACTACATGAACAAAAATCAAACATACTTTGTTAATGTAAATAAATTCTAGTGTACCAATACATTCAAATTAAAATAACAATCCAGTAATGTATATGAGTCTTGCATACATGATAGATCTAAAATCTCATGTTAATAAATCTTCAACTATACTTGCATTCCCAAAAAACTGTTAGATCTTCGAAATACTCCACTATGCACCTGGACAAAGTCAAATAAATGAAGAAATTAATACAAAGAGAGACAACTTCAAACAAAATTGAAAATTTCATTTTTTTATCCACCCAATTATTAAATGTATATATCAAATATGTAAAATGAAGAAATTAATACAAATAGCGTAGGATGCCTCCCAAAATATATCTTGGAGCATTTAGAAATAGATGCTCGAAAGTTGTAATATTATGACCATAAGGTAACAATGACCCATGAGTTTGAATATACCACTCATGAGTAAACCATATTGACTTCCTATATCAGGAAGCATTCTGCCCATAAGTTGCCACCTCCATCCTTGAAGAAGGTTTAGATGTTCAAAGCTGCAATTTGGTTGTCTGTTTTGATCCCTCAGCCAATGTTTGTAGTTTCATTAAGACAAGAGGTCGTGCAAGGATGAAAATTTCAGATTTCCTGCTAATGGTGGAAAGGTTTGTTGTCTTCTGTCTTGGTCAACTCCAATCTCGAAAGTAAAAACCAAAAAAAAAAAAATTAAAGAAATGGGGAAGATTTCTTAGGAATGACCATTGAATACATATTGGTCATGGAAAATAGCCTCGAATCCCTTGTGAACCTATCATGTATGATGAGTTTGATGAAATATTCTATTACTCACGGCTGCCTTCTGACGAGTATGCTTCATGAAACTTTGTAGATCATGTGTTATATATTGTACTTCATACTGTTCCAAAAAGAAGTATTCTGTAATTTCTAGGTACTTTAAACCATATCCTTATTGTGTGATTGATAAGGAAACGGACTTGTACTTTACAATTTCCAAAAAATTGTCCCATACAATCAGTAACTGTTGAGGGAAACAAAAAGATACTAAAGCAACTTGCTTGCCTGGAAGCATGTAGAAAGCTTCATGAGATAAAAGGTTCTAACTGATAGTCTTGTTCTAGACATTGTTGTTGAAGAGTTTCTTACACAAGAACTCGATAATTTTCTACATCCCCTTGTTTTTTCCTATGTGCTACATATATGTTTAGCTTGGGAGATTACTTAATACTTTTCTGTTCTCTATAATCAAAGAAAAAGAACCGTATGATAAGAATCAAATTGGAAGATAATGTGCATACTACCACAAAAAAATTGGAACAAAAGAACCAGCACATTTCATTAGCAGACAAGTAAACTTTACATATTCAACCTGACATTTAAGTATGCACCATTGCATTCTAGGTTCTCAAACACTACTTCATTCTTATGCATCCATAGACTTCAAGTGACAACATTTCCCCTGAACTGACTGAAAAATCTTTTACCCCTCCCCCCCAAAAAAAAATTTCCCATACCATTGACTTAGACAAGTCATAAACAATTCCTCCATTTAGACTACCATTTATTTATCCAATAACTTTCCTGATCAAAAGCAATGCTAAAACTTAATTAACAATTTGATTTGAGGCAGTAACTCATGCTCCCAACTTAGAAGGCAAAGGAAAAATTCATTGAATTCCAACTCAAGGGTTTAACTAATAGTCATTAGCATAGCCAAAATTAAAAGACTTTTTGCATATTAAAACCAAAATTATTCCTCAATAGTATGCAATATGTTATGTGATATTTTAAATTTGAACCAAACTCCCAGTCCAAGGTTGTTCAATCTGCACCCAGATCAAACTGAACGAATGAAATAGGGCCAAAGAACAGGTTCTAAAAGATTTAATTTCAGCAAGTTCACAAACCAAACTTCGAACCAAAAACTCAGACAAACTCAATACACAAAAATTCAACCAAACTGTCACTAGAATTTAACTTCGAATTGAACCAATTACAAAAAAATTAAGATCTAAAACTGAAATTTAAAGAAGAAGAAAATGAAAACCTAACCTGAACTAGCTGCTTTTCTCGCCATCATTCGCTATCTCACTCTCGCTCTGTTTCCCTTCTCGCTATCCTTTGCCTCCCTTATCGCCGTTGTAGCTTCAATTTGAACAAATTCATAAAATAAACTTCTAACAAAAAACTCAGATAAAATCTCAATACACGAAAATTCAACCAAATTATCACTCGAATTTAACTTCAAACTGAACCAACTACAAAAAAATTGAGATCTACGACTGAAATTGAAGAAGAAGAAAATGAAAACCTAATATAAACTCGCTACTTTTCTTGTCGTCCTTTGCTAAATGGCTCTCGGCCCGTCTCCCTTCTCGTTGTGCTCCTCTTCCTCTTTACAACCTCCCTTAAACCCTACATGCTCATGTCCCGAATCCTGTGATGACGATTTCAGTTGAGGAGGAAGAGATGGATAAGGGTAGAGAAGATAGGGATTTCAGATTTTGTTTTCGTGTGAGGCATTGAGAGAAAGAGAGCTACAGGTGGGGAGAGAAGATAGAGATAGAGTTAAGGTGTGAAAAGGAAAAGAGAGAAGAGAGTTAGGGAGAATAGAGTTGTTCATGGCAGGAAGAAGAAGAGAAAGAGGCCGGGGGAAGGGGGCATCTCGTGCCTAGGAGCAGCAAAGGGGAAGAGGGAGGGATGAGGAAGGGACGCTAGGTAAATGAGATTAAGTTCACAATGTTAAGGTTGGGAAAAAATTGTCTTTTATGACGAGATTTGGCTACATTCACGACGAGTTTCGCGTTTTGTTGTAAATGCTTGTCAGTATTACAACAAGATTTACATCTCGTCATAATAAGTTAATTTATTGTGATGAGAATAACGTCTGAGTCGTAATATGTGGTCAGTAAATGATACTTTTTCGTAGTGTCCCCAAATTATATGATAAAGGATCTGTCCAAATCTAAGGAAAAGAAAGATAAAATAAGGCACTTTACTAAAGAAAAGAACGCTATGGTAGCAACTTGCAGTGACTCGACTCCAGCGAAAATAAAAGCGAATATGAGGAAGTTGCTAACCTCTATCCGATGGCTAAAGATGTCCTTGCACCATCCGAGTCATAGTCCGAGTCGGATGAAGAACCAACCGAGGAACAAATTGAAGAGGTACTACAATTCATCCTTACTTTATCCAAAGATCATCTTGCCAAATGTCTTTTAAGGATTGAGGACTATTATCATGCTTGAGATTAAGTCCTTAAAAATTCTTTAAAAGTTTTACAAAATGAAAATCTAACTTTGAAAACTTCATTTGAAAATCTTCGGTCTAAGGTCAAAGATCAAAAGTTAGTTTCTCGAGATCTCATATTTGAAAAAGAAGAATTTCAAAGAAAATATGACAAAAGCATGAAACTCTTTTGAAACTTATTAAGGGACAAGATAATCTCAACATGATTTTGAGATCTTAATGCATCTTCTACAAAAAACAAGGTATTGGATTTGATTCCGAGAGTCAAAAACAGACCTATAAAATTTCTTTGAAAAAAGAGATGTTTAAAAGACTCAAAGTCACTTCACCTTTAGAAAAATAAGGAGCTACTTCAATTCTTCACCTCCTTAGAGATGTCATGGCCCCAGAATAATCCAAGTTTGGGTGTCCAAAGGGACAAAACCCCATACATGGTATCCGATCGGTTATATTACGATCATTTAGTTAAAGGAAGCGAAAAGGTTTGATTTTTTTAGTTCAAGTATGCTTGAAGGAAAAATCGACCGTTGGTACCTTGATAGTTGGTGCTCAAGACATATGTCCGGTGATCCATCCTTATTCTCCGAATTTCATCATAAAAAGTCCAAGAAAGTTGTTTATGGTGATGATAGTCAAGGTCAGATTATTTGTTTTGGCAAAGTTGGAAAAGATACTACCAATGCTATTGAAAAGGTACATTTGGTTGATGGACTAAAATACAATCTCTTAAGCATTTCCCAACTTTGTGACAAAGATAATGAAGTATTATTTAGTTTTACTAATTGTATCGTGAAAATGCTCGGATGAACAAGGTGACACTTTCTGGACCCGCATTTTAGAATACTTATATTATTCCTCTCACTAACGTTCCTCCTCGGAATCGACATGTCTTAAAACCTCGGACAGCTGAATCATGGCTATGGCATAAAAGGTTAGGCAACATTGGTATGAACACCATTGACAAACTTTCAAAGCATGAATTAGTAAGAGGTCTTCCAAAATGGAAATACATCAAAGACCATGTTTCCGATCCTTGTGTAAAGGTAAGCAAGTTAGAGCCTCATTCAAAGCCATAAAATCTGTCTCTACCTCTAAACCTCTTGATCTTTTACATATTGATCTTTGTTGTCCAATTCCACTCAAAAGCATCAAAGTTAGTGAGTATGTATTTGTTATAGTTGATGACTATTCCAGATTTAAATGGGTACATTTTTTAAGGAATAAAAATGATGCTTTCAAAGAATTTGCTAAGCTGGTCAGGTAGGTTCAAGTAGAAAAGAACACTCTTATAGTGCGAGTCAAAAGCGACCATGGAGGAGAATTCAAAGATGAATTTTCCAAGCTTTGTGACAACTTGGGGACAATAGTTCCATAAATTCTCAGCTCTAAGGACATTGTAACAAAATGGAGTAGTTGAAATCAAGAACCCAACCTTGGAAGAAATTGCAAGGACCATGATGATAAACAATGACCTTTCATACCATTTACGTGCGGAAGCTATTAACACCGCAAATTATGTTCAAAATTATTGTCTCATCGGACCCTTTTTGAAAAAGACTCCTTATGAAATCTACAAAGGTAAAAAGCCAAATATTTCATATTTCAAGACATTTGGATGCAAGTGTTTCGCGCACATCAATGGTAAGAAAAATTTGACCAAGTTTGAACCTTAGTCGGATGAAGGTATATTCCTTGGATGCGCTTCAATTCGCTCAGACTTATCGTGTATTTAATAAATGAATTAAAACTATTGAAAGAGTATTCATGTAATTTTTGATGAGAACAATGATGGTCGAGTCAGTTCATCATCTTTTAGTGATCCGAAGCTAACCAGGGGATGAAGAAGATGAAGGAATCCCTCGGATTCCCAACTCTAACCATACGTGAACCCGGTCACATACAAGGTCGAGCATAGGAAACCGCAAATAAGATGAACTTATATCCTAATATGACTTAAGAACATCTTGTATTTGAGCCACCTAATGAGAATTTTAACTCGAATCCTAATATTGACATCCATTAAGAATGCGGAAGAGGACTCGGATTCAAGTCTTACCATCCAAGAGACAACGTATGTCATACATAAACTCAGGTATACAAACTCAGTAAGCTCTTAGAAATTTTTGTGCATTATTTTGTTTCATATTTCATATAGAAGCTAAAAATCATGAGAATGCATTATAAGACCCAAATTAGATCAAGCCTAGTTTGAAATGAACCAAGTATGGACTCGACCGGCAGACCCAAAAGACATTTAGGTATAAAATGGGGTTTTAGGAACAAGTTAGATGAGGTGGGGAACATGGTTAGAAACAAGGCCAAGCTAGTGGTCGAAGGCTATAACCAGGAGGAAGGCACGGACTTTGAAGAGACCTTTGCACCCATTGTTAGATTAGAGGCAATTCGCATATTACTTGCTTTTACATCATACATGGGCATGAAATTATATCAAATGGACATTAAGTGTGCATTTCTCAATAGTTATCTCGATGAATAAGCTTATGTTGAATAGCTACTCGATTTTGAAAACTCGGATTTTCTAATTCATTTGTTCAAACTTCAAAAAGCACTTTATGGTCTTAAACAAGCTCCTAGAGCTTGGTATGAGATATTAAGCAAGTTTTTACTAGCAAATGATTTTAAAAGGGCACTAGTTGACAAAACACTTTTCACCAAATCCAAAGGTAAGGATTTCATTATAGTCCAAAATATGTTGGTGACATTTTATTTGGTGCCACTAACAAAAATTTGTGCAAAGAGTTCTCTGACTTGATAAGTAAAGAATTTGAGATGAGCATGATGGGTGAGTTGAACTTTTTCTTGGACTCCAAATCAAACAATGCAAAGATGGTATCTTTGTCAATCAAGAAAAATTATGTTAATGAGCTCCTTAAGAAGCATAAGCTTGATCATGTCAAGCATGCAGCAACTCCAATGGCCACCAATACTAAATTGGACTCAGATTATAAAGGTAAGCTAGTAAATGAGAAAATTTATAGAGGTGTGATCGACTCACTTCTCTATTTGATTGCCGATCATCTAGACATAATGTTTATTATTCGTTTATGTGCTTGATTTCAATCTTGTCCTAAAGAGTCTTATCTGATTGCTGTAAAAGAATTTTTAAATACTTAGCAGGTACTCTAATTCTCGGACTCTAGTATCCTAAGGAGCTAGATTTCGATATGACCGGATACACCGATGCAGATTATTCCGATTACGAGGTGGATAGGACGAGCACCTCTAGTGCATGCTAATTCCTTGGCCAATCTTTGATTTTCTATCATTCAAAGAGACAAACTTCAGTTGCATTATCAATGACCGAGGTAGAATATATTGCCACCGATGCATGTTGTGCTCAAATTTGTTGGATCATGCAACAAATGAGAGATCTTGGTATAGTTTAAAGAAAAATTCTAATCAAATGTGACAATCGAGTGTCATAAGCATCACTAAAAATCCAATGACAACACTCTAAGATCAAGGATATTGTGGTCGGACACCACTTTATTATGGATTATGAAGAGAAATGTGACATTGTTCTTGATTTTATTCTTACCAAGTACCAATTAGCCGATATTTTTACCAAACCATTGAATAAACATCAATTTTTCTTTATAAGATGAGAACTTGGTATGGTAAATTCCAAGAATTGAGGAGGAGACCCTCTCTAAGGTACCGACGTTTCTATCCGAGTGTTGCATGAAAATAAGTAACACATGCCCTTTCGAATACTTTGATCGAGTATTTCAGGAGAACAAAAGACATATATGACATTCTTCCTTTGTTCTCCTGAAATACCTGTGGAGTTAGATGCCTTTTGTTCTCCCGACTTAGTCGGTGAACCAAAATCATCAACCGAGCCCACAACACTCTCCATAGACTTGGATTCGAAGGGGCCTCCATTACTCCTTCCCAAACCAAGATCTCAATCCTAGTTAGTCCTCCACAACTTCCCTCGGACCTTCGCTCGAACCGGTTCACTAGCGATGGAGCCGTGCGCTACTTGCTTATGTCGGACCGTGAAATCCTACCAGTTCAGCTAATCGATCCATAGTTCTTCAGGAACTTTAGGTTCTCGTGGTTTCAAAAGCTCGAAAAATTGGAATCCTTCAACTTATTCTCCATAATTGAACCGGCTCGCCCTAGATCGGGAAAATTATTTTATGCAAATATGATCTGCGATTGAGTTAGAAAATTCGGTAGTTTGTAAGTTAGTTATCAAAGGAATCCAAATCTCTCTAAACTCCACACTACTCGAATCGTTTGATTGATTGTACTTTCCTCTTTTTAAACACCAACAATGTCCCTTTCGATGATGTTTCCAAGCAGTTCTACTCCAAATACTCCCGTGAAAAGGAACTGCTCCTACACCGCCTTGACCTCCGAAGCTCGGATTCTTTGTTTTATTCTTTTTAAGACCATCTCTCCCCATAAAAGCACAAGAGAAAAATCTCAATAACACTCTTCTCAAAATCATATATGAGATTCTTGAGGGATACGATGTGAACTTTGCCTCTATCATTGTTCAATGAATAACCCGTTGACTAACTCAACCAAGCCCTTCCTTTTGGAAATATCATCGCAAAATTCTTCACTTTCTTCAAGGTTACTCTTGAAGATGAGGAATCTTCTCTTGAGACCCCTCATATCATAGATCAACGCGTCTTAAAAATTAGTTTTTGGTCAAAATGAGTTTGGACTATGCCTTCACTCGGTCGAACTTCCTCAAAAGACTCCTTCACCTTCTTCTGCTACACCTCTTCCATTTGACTCTGTTCGCAAGGTGTTGCAAGATGAAATCACTCTCCTCAAAACACCGATCACTTCTTTCGAGGCTGGAGCCGACCTAATGTATACTGCCATGGACGGTCGACCAAAGAAGTCACAAAGCTGACTAAACCATATGAAAAACTAATTTGCCAAGTTAAGAGATTGGGCGAGCTTAATGATCTAATTTTGGCTAAGTTTCTGGTCTTTGAGCATGTGGAGCAACGAATGAAAGATATAAACTTTAAAGAGGCTGATTGAGGTCATTTGGAAGGACATCCAAATGGACCTCCGAAGGAAAGAAACAATAATCTTCATTTTAAGGAAAGATTTTGACATATACTAATCCCAATATTTATGGATAAATTCTAACTATATTTCAAGCATGATTTTATTTTGCAAAATCTTACTTTTTCCCAGATTATATTGTGTCTACTTTTGGAAAGTATATAATCGGATTTCACCATTTAAGGTTACAAGAAATAGAAGTAGAAACCACAGAAATTAAACATTGATTGAAGGGTGTCAAGGTTGGTCGTAGATCAATGATAGACAAGCATTTCGGAAAGAAACTCAAAAAGGAAAAAATCAACATTTTTGAAGCAAGTTTGATAGTGAAGATACTCGCTATCGGCTAGACATACAAGAACAAATCTCAACAAGTAACTTTTTGAAGTCCAACAATATTGTACAAGCGGACAAACATTATAAAAGTCAACACTCAAGGCAAGAAGAAGTAAGCAAGAGAGCACATTTAATCTTATCTTATTCTACCTCTTATAATGTCAAACACATTCTATCTTGTATCAAAGTATCTTAGGGAAGATAACTTTGTGAGTTGTAGTAGCAAAGAGTCTTGGGGAAGACCGCTTTATAAGTGGTAGCACTTGAGTGAAGTGTGAGTGAAGGGCCTCTACAGTAAGTGTACTCGAAAGGTTAGTCGAGTGAGTTAAGTGAATGGCTCATCCGACAGTCAAACAATAAAACAAGCAGAGGATATTCCTAAGATAGGAAACCTTAGGCGAGTCACTAACCTAGATATTTGGATATGGGCCAAGATCATAAACTAACACGCTTGTCTTGTCCAATTTAATTTTCTGTTTGTTTGTTTATTTTCATATCCGACTTCACTCTAGAACGTAACATAGTCGGACAAATTAAGAATTTTAATACCCTATTCATCCCCCTTTAGGATATATCCGACCCTCCGGGAATTACATAATGGTGATAAGTACTAAATGCTAATGATAAGTACTTGTATAAGTAAAAAATAATAAGCCCATTATAAATATATAAGCTTGTATATAGCTTTTTGCTCAAATACATGTATATGCATTACCCGATAGGATAACCTTTTATTAGCATTATAATTATTGGATTTCTCTTTATAAGACCCGTAATTTTGGGTTAGGTAGTTATATGAGTTGAACTAATTATGTAGCCTTAATTAAATAAAATAGGTCGAATGACTAAAATATGTACATGGATATATATATTCATGAATTTATTTGAGCGAATTATTATTAGTTCGCTTAACTATTATTAGTGAAGCGTATTAATTCCTCCCTCCGAATTTTCTGCTCGGACCAACTACGTATAAATCCGAGACCGCTTATGCTACGTATGTGGGTTTAACTAGTATTATGTTTAACAAAAGAAAAGGGAAAGAGGAGTGAAAGGGGGGATTAGGTGTTAAGAGTAGGTATTGGATTAGTGTAAAGTAGAAAAATGGGTGGCCTTCTCCGAGGGAGCCAAGAGGAGAAAGAGAGAGAAGTAAAGAGGGAAAGGAGGAGAAGGGCTGGGGAGGCCCAAGCGAGAACAAAAGAAGGGGAAAAGCAAGAGAGACAGAGGAAGGAACCTGGAAAGGCGAACGGAGAGAGAGAGAGAGATCGAGAGAGAGAGAGAGAGAGAGAGAGCGAGTGCGAGAGGGACACCGGAAACCGACAATCGGCGGGCATGGCAGGCCAGGGACACCAGCTGGAAAACGCTGGTAGGCGATGGATGAAGGAAAAGGAAAGAGACAGAGCGAGAGGAAGAAAGGGAACCCAAAACAGAGACGGACGAGAGAGAGTTTGAGAGCCGAGAGAGGTCGAAAAGCTCGAGAGGCTATCGACAATGACCGGGGAAGAAGAAAATGACAAGCACGAGAACAAAGGGAAGCGAGAGCGAGAGATAGAGGGACCAGAACGAGAGGGAAAAAAAGGGGAAACGCGACGGCGAGAGAGGGCGACAGCGAACGAGAAGCTGGCAAGAGGGGATCAAAGGGCTAAGCAAGAGTTGGGCAACGAGAGACCGAATCGAGAGGAACAAAGCGAGATAGAGAGAGATATAGAGACGAACGAGAGGACGGGGAAGGCGGGGAACCAACCCGACTTCATTCAAGCAATTGTCCAAACCCTAGAATTCAAGGTGGGTAATCTTATACTCTAAACTATTAGTAATTTCAAAACCCAACTAGATTTATTGTGAATATTGAAGTTTTCTAAGAATACTGAATGATTGTGCTATAAGAAGTAGTCGAGCCTGAATTAGAGCTTGAGAGAATCTAATTAAGTGTTAAGGCTGAATTGGGAAATTGAAGATTATGAGAAAGTTAGATGGCGTAGGTGTAAGGAGTAATATTAAAGTTTCAATTAGCAATTAAGGATAAAGAAGTTGCGATTTGGGTGTGAATTACTTAGAGATTTCTTGAATTGGCGGCGTTGGGAAATAATTGCTAATATTGGGAAATAATGAGTTGAAGTGTAAAGGGGAGTATGAGTTCATACTGATTGATGCATAATTGAGGAATGGGAGTGAGAAGTGGGTGATTGTTAGGATAATTGAGTCCAAAATATATTTAAATCATTTAGGTTGAACTAAACTTGAAGATAAGCAGAGCTAGCGGAATTTGAGTGATGAAAGGAGATTAAGAGCTATATGATTGAATGTGGGCAAGAAAGAGTTGATTAATAAGGAAAAACATAAGATGAGAGTTTGAGGTGAAGATGGCAATCTTTGAGAAGTTGGGGCGTTGGAGTTAAGTGGTGATTACTTGTGGTTATTGTGACTCAGAAAAGTTTTAGTTCCTAAACTCATTAGGCTTGAAAGTGAATTAACTTAAGGGGAATGGACTTTCGAATATAGAGAAGGAACGGGAAATTGGAGTATCAAGGGAGTATGCATCCATATGGATTGATTTGTGGCATTGGAAACAGAGTACGACGAGAATTACTTTTATGGGAATAGGAGACTCATGCTTGAATAGAAGATGGATGAATATGAGCAGATGCTAAGCACTTGGGAGAACCATTGAGTTAAAATGTTAGCTTGGGATGCTAAGCCTTAGTATAGAAATGCTTGACTCTTGAAGTGACTTGATTCTAGAATAGTGCTCAAAGGTTAGTTTTGAAAAGAATTCAAATTTTTATGCAAAGCGCTACTTAAGTATGATTCTTGAGAAATGCTTTTCGAACTTGAAATGTGTTCTAAAGGAGCGAAACTTATTTGAGAAAGTAAATCGGATTTGAGAAAGTGAATTTATAAGGGTGACACATGGTGTCATGCCTTCCATTGTGTTAAACTGACTTGAGAAAGTTGTGCAATGCAAACGTGACGAATGATTATGTGTAAATTGTTTTGAATCAACTTGGCTAGGATCATTTAGCATACCGAAGAGTTTGAACTGGGGTTCTCATCCGTGTGGATGCCCGGCCATAAACTTCGAGGGAAGGGTTCTAACAGGGGTCTTGGGGTATTAGGATGCCCGACCGGAGACTTCCTAGAAGATAGGTCCCGAGAGCCTTTTATTTGGGGTCGCGCTCTGGAAAAACTATGAGAAATTATGAGAAATTATGAAGTGCTAATTCGAGTCCATGAAAGCCCAAAAAGTTGATTATGCTTTAAAAGAATTGTTAATGAGTGAGAAACCGCATTTTAAATAATTAAAGTGTTGTGATCCATGTGTGACAAATGATTTCAAGGGATTTCATTGAAAAGTATATAGATTGTATTATGTTATTATGCTTTCGCTAATTTCATTATTATGAGTAATATGTGTAAAGAATTTCCGTTTTAAGGGTGTAAAACTTTACGGTGAGCTCGTGGTTTGCTCACCCCCACAAATCCCCTTTTTCCCTCCCCGGTGTTGCGGTACACCCTCAAAAGGCGTGTCTCATACTTTAGCATATTCCGGACTCCTACTAATTGTTGTTTGTTTTTTGCTGAGTGATTCAAGTTGCGGACGTGCATTTCCTATATTTCTAAGTATTGTAGTTTGTAATTTAGTTCATGTAGTTTGTACCGGATATATCATGAACCCTTTAGATTATTTTAAGTATTAAAGCATGATTGGTTGGACTCGGCGTATGGCCGTTGAGTTGTATACTCCAAGTGTGTGCCTCGTTGAGTTATATTATGATTTTTATGCAAGATTTTACGGCTTTAAGCCTAGGGGATAGTCCATATTACAAACGGAACTCTGCTGAAATTTTAAAAAATGGTAAACTCTTTTGGAAAAATTTCCTCTATTACCTCAAGTTGGAATTAGAAAGACAAACGAGCACCCGAAAGAGCCTTGGGAGTTCCTTTGAGGAACTCGGCGATGTAATACTCCTAGGGGTGTTACACTCTTATACTGAAGCCTCGGTGATGTAGGCAGTGACTGAGTTAGCAAATATATTTAAGGGTATCTCTTTTTTAATATTCTTAAATTTTATAAGTATTATTATTTTTATGTGTGTTCTCTTTAACAATTTTATGAATTTTTTAGGAACTTATAAACATAAATTTTAACAAATGTTTTTCGCGAGGATACCCTTGGTACCCAAAAGCTCCGCCACTGAATGTAGGTATTTACTATTCTACTATTGCTTCTTGACAAATCCTTGCTATTCTTGCATAGTTGTTGCTTTTGACAAAATGGCACCTGCGTCCATCATATGTAATCTACATATCTTCTTGAAACAAGTGTCCCTGAATAGTAAGTGAATAGTAACATCCACTTCCTTCCGGGGCATTTTGAGAGGTGAAACGAGAAATTTCACCGAAGCAAAATATCGAAAACCTGCACAAAAACGTTAGTAAAAATTATTATTATTATTATTATTATTATTATTATTTTTTGAATACCCATTATGGGCTAAATATCATATGGATCTCGGGCACACGACCCGTCAAAAGGATCGTAGTCGGATTGAATTTCCTCATCGGAACCAATGCTTGGTTCTTTGAGAAGCAGATTGTTGATGTTGTTTTTGAGTAACATAATCTCCTTTCTGAGTAATTGGATCTCATCATCTTGAGCTTTTTCTTTGCCTTTTGAGTTTGTCTCTTTCTTTTGTGGAGTAGACGGTCTCTGGTTGAGTAGGTGGGGCTGTCTTTATCCCTAAAGCGGCTTTGAAATTGAATCGTTCCCACCATTTGATCTTGAATTCACAAACTAATGAATAGGATGCTGGAGGTTTGTAATACTGGGTAATTGAGAATGACCAACGAAGGATCCATGGGAATCCATATTTCTTATGGAATAGGATTTCTTTGAGGTGCTGGACTACTAGTAGAAACATTTGAGTAATCGATGAAGTGTTTCGTACTTCTTCCGGCCAAATATCTTGAAGTGACCCCATGGTTGTCCACCATTCATAAAACCAAATGGGGAATTGAATATCCGTTTTTGTATCGAAACATATGAACCATGAATGATTGAATGGTCCGTAGAAGAATGTGTAATACCAGGCTTTTTCATAGTCAATATAATTATAACCTGGTGGGTTGAATGGTTGAGAAAATGATTTGATTGTGAATTTGTCACCAAATTCTTTAATGGTAAGAATCTTGAGAATGCGTAACTTAGAATAGGCGATTTGATTCGTATTATTTTTGTCCGGAACATGCTCAATGAGAGCAGATTTTGAATCAACTAAAATGAATTCATAAAAAGTTCCGGTCTTGAGAGGATTATCATGAATAAAGAAACATTCTGGCATGAATGTGCTTTTGACTAATTCGTTGAGTGTGGAAAGGTTTTGAGATTGCCTATATTTAGTGTAGGCAATATGTTCTTTGTTTGGTTTTGTAAAATATTTTGAATCAAACGAAGGACTTAAAATTGATGGTTTTTGATATTTTGAGGAAACTTGTGCATAAGAAAGGGGAGAAAAGTCGTGTTTTTGTAAAACTTGAAATGTATTGGTAGTTGGTATTAAAATTTGAGAAGGGGTAATTGGCTTAATTGCATAATGATGAGGGGTTTGAATCTTTCGATCTTTGTCTTGACTCATATTGATAGCTGAAAAGAAAGAATCTTTATTAAGAAGCATATTGATAAAACAATGCTTTGAAAATGAATCTTTCGAAAGTATGGAAGATATAAATTTAAAGGAAATACATTTTTCATGAATGTATGTATGAATACCAAATGGATCAACTTGAAAAGGATAAATCTGGGTAATGAATGGGGTACCTAGTATAACTTCTTGACCTATATCCTTGACTAGGACAAAAGTATTCTTGAAATTATATCCTTGATTGCGGACATAGACATTTGATAGCTTGTATTGAATTTGTAATGCTATTCCATTAGCACTATGGAGTCGCTCTTTAGTTTTCTCATAATAAATTGATGGAATTAAACCTTCTTTAATACAATTTTGATCCGCTCCACTATCAAGTAAAGCAATAGTATTGAACTCATAATTTTCATTAATTTTTAGAGTAATATGGATATACCACTTTTGATAATTTATATGATTAATTGTTGAAATAAATAATTGATTAGAGGTACTTGGAGTATCTTCATTAATAATTGGATTATTTGATTTATTTTCAATTAATGAAACTCTTGTTTCTAATTCTAAGTCTTTAGTTTGAAGTAAACACAAACTTTGATTAATTTCTTTAATCTGTTCTTTAAGATCATTAATTTCCATTTTTAAATCTTGAATATTAACGACTTTTAAAATATTTGGAGTATCATATTTTTCAAATATTTTATTGATACTTAAACCTGGAGGAGGGGTTTTCAATAAATCTTCTTTAATTAAAATACCTTTGAGTTTTTCTAAGTATTCTCTTTTTAGTTCAGGATCTTGAATTTGTTCTATCAGATCTATTAAAAATTCTTTTTCATTCTTTGTAGTATTGATCATATTAATACATTCATAAATTCTTGAGGACTCATTTCCCGATGAATAACTACTTGGAATAATAAGGAAATTCTTTTTATTGGAAATTTTATTAATATTGGTTGTTTCTTGTTCTTCTTGAGAAATATCTAAAACATTAAGAGTGTTATTTGAGCTAGAAGCTTGATTAAGTTTTTCATCAATTCTTTTAATTAATGGGCTATTAGGAATTTCTAAATTTTTGCTCTTGTTAAATTTAATGAGAGGTGAAGAAATATCATTAAGGAATATTGGTTTCTTTGAATCTCTGTTTAAGTCTAAATTTTCCAATTTTTTGGATAATTGGTCAATATCTTCTTTCTTAGATATTGCCTCAATTTGAGTTGAAACCATATTGACTTGTTGGGAGACAGTATGTAATACTTCATTAGTATAGTTGTTTTGATGATAAATCTTTTTAATGTCATCTAACTCTACTTGAGAGTTATCCGGGTTGTTTCTTCCTATTTTGAAAGGAGAAGTTGGAATATGACCTTGAGCTGTAGGGATCAAAATCTCTTGCTTAGGAGGAGTTATTGCTACTACAATTTCTCCATTTTTTAATGTCCATTTCTTGCTAAGATCAATATTAGTATTGATTTCTTTAATACCAAGAGGATCCGGTAATCTATGTTCTTGAGCAAAGATAGTCCACCATGTAAAGAATCGGATGTTGCATCCTAATCTTTCCATTAGTGAATACCATTCTTGCCTAATGAAAGCTTGGGCTTTGAGATCGAAATGAGATAAAAACCATTGTTTTTTATCTCTGTTTTCTATGGAATCAAAATCTTCTCTTAAATAATCTTTGTTTATTGTAAAGGGTTACGTAATAACATTAATAGAGGAATAAGAAGGAGGTTGCATAACTGAATGAGTAGGTGAACCTATTGATGAACTGGTATCATCAACCGACTCAGCAATTGGTGATTTGTAATAGATCTTTGAAGAGGAGGGAATTGATTCATCAACTTGATTATCCTTTAGATAATCATAGTTAGTAGTTTTTGAAGGCATAGAGAAAGAAGATGCGGGAAGATCTCTTTTCTCTGAAAGTCTTGAAGAAAAAGATCTTTCATTAATAGAGTTGAACCTTATTAGTACTTCTGCCATCGAGCTCTTCAATAACTTGTTGAATGTTCTTTTGAGCAATATTTCTAGGAGGTCTAATGTTTTGAATAATAAACTCTTGAGGAATAGTTATTTCATTCCACTTTAGTAACTTTGGAGTAAAACTTGAAGTATTATCTGATTCAATTTTTAATAATATTGTCTCATCTAAAGATGGTTTTAATAAACATTTTGGGTTTAATTGAGATGATAAAAGCTTGAAATAAATTCTATAAGTAATAGCAAAATTTCTTGATAATTCTCTAAATAGTACCTTTGAATTATTTTGCATATGAATATCTAATATTAAGGTGTCCATGATCCAGGGATCATTCGGATCAACTGAAAAGTTTGGACAACCATTGAAATATATTGGACCATTACAGGTATTAGTTTGAATCATAGCTAATAAAGAGTCTTGATATCTAATTAATCTATTGTCTCTAAGTGCCATAAAGATAGGACAATCTAATCCTAGTCTTGTTAATGGCTTGAGTGCTATTTGAATCATACCAAAATGAATATATCTATATTTTTCTTTATATTTATTTATAGAAATATTGGATAATAACTTGATAGTTTGAAACTCTTCATCTAAATTGAAGGTTTCTTCGTGATCTTTAATAGAGAAAGCAGTGTTGAAATCAAACTTACCTATTTGATAGATGGTTTCTATCTTTTGTTTTGGAATAGACCAATTTGAGAAATCAACTTGGCAGCTAACTTCTCCGCTATTGACCACATTAGTACTCTTGCTAGTTCCTAAACCTAGATGATCTCGTAACCAAGAGGCCATCACAGCTTAAGCTTGACTATTTTGTCGATAATTACGCATACACACTACCGGGACCACCGGGACCACCCTCTACCGGGACCACCTCACACGGTTGACCAACGGATAACATGGGGCTGACCAACGGCTGACCAACGCTAGGCCTTACGGTGCAACAACAAGATAGACAGACTTGGCTCCGATACCAATTAGGGACGGGACCGGACTGGAGCTTGGGGACGAAGCTCGGGATACTGTTTGTGGTGGAATAGTAGGGAAGCAGAGGGACAAATTAATTTAACAAATTGATTTTCTAAAACAAAAGATTGAAATCGGAAATTGAAAACAATTAAAGTAATTGAAACTTAAAAGATAATGAATCAAAACTTACTTCCATTGATATTTGAAAATTGATACAAGATTTGGATAGTGCTCTCTGAGAGAGGTTGGATACAATGAGTGTTTTGGGAGTAGGGATAGAAGGCAAGTGTTTGCTTCGTAAGTAAGCGAGTAATTGATCGATGCCTTCCTCATGAGAAATGAATACATATTTATAGCAAAACAAAATGAATAATCGTCGCACACTTGGACGGTTGAGAGTCTTGATTGAAATGGAATCTTAATCTTCAAAAATCTTCGACAATGTTGAATTATTGGAATAGTCTTGATTAGACTAAAAGTATGAATAGTGAATGAGTCATCTTCTCTTGATTAGTCTTGAGCAGTTCTTGCCAGGTAGAAAACTTGAGCAGTAGCAAAGATTCCCGACAAAAACTTTAAGTGAATAGTATTTTGATTGATGAATAGTAAAAGCCATTATGGATTCTACTATTGCTTCTTGACAAATCCTTGCTATTCTTGCATAGTTGTTGCTTTTGACAAAATGGCACTGCGTCCATCATATGTAATCTACATATCTTCTTGGGACACTTGTTTCAAGAAGATATGTAGATTACATATGATGGACGCAGTGCCATTTTGTCAAAAGCAACAACTATGCAAGAATAGCAAGGATTTGTCAAGAAGCAATAGTAGAATCCATAATGGTTTTTACTATTCATCAATCAAAATACTATTCACTTAAAGTTTTTGTCGGGAATCTTTGCTACTGTTCAAGTTTTCTACCTGGCAAGAACTGCTCAAGACTAATCAAGAGAAGATGACTCATTCACTATTCATACTTTTAGTCTAATCAAGACTATTCTAATAATTCAACATTGTCGGAAGATTTTGAAGATCAAGATTCCATTTCAATCAAGACTCTCAACCGTCCAAGTGTGCGATGATTATTCATTTTGTTTTGCTATAAATATGTATTCATTTCTCATGAGGAAGGCATCGATCAATTACCTGCTTACTTACGTAGCAAACACTTGCCTTCTATCCCTACTCCCAAAACACTCATTGTATCCAACCTCTCTCGAGAGCACTATCCAAATCTTGTATCAATTTTCAAATATCAATGGAAGTAAGTTTTGATTCATTATCTTTTAAGTTTCAATTACTTTAATTGTTTTCAATTTCCTGATTTCAATCTTTTGTTTTAGAAAAATCAATTTGTTAAATTAATTTGTCCCTCTGCTTCCCTACTATTCCACCACAAACGTATCCCGAGCTTCGTCCCCAAGCTCTAGTCCGGTCCTGTCCCTAATTGGTATCGAGCCACTTGTTTCAAATGTGGAAAACAAGGTCATTATGCAAAAAATTGCAAAGTTAAAGAAAAATTAAATGAAATTTGTGAAGACAATCAAGAAATTAAAGAGAGTGATAAGGTAAGTAATTGTTGTGCGTAATTGTTGTGGTCGCGACAAGTGATAAGGTAAGTAATTAATTCTTGAGTTAATTTTTTTGTATTGAAAAGATGCATTTATTATTCCCTCAAAAAAGATGCATTTATTCAACTACTACTACTAGTATATCTTTTTCAAAAATTAATAACTTTGGTTAACATAAATATTATGTATTTTTAGAAAAAATTATTATATAAAGTTAAATCATAAATTAATAATTTATAAATGTATATTCAAAATTCAGATTTTATAATAATTATTTTTATTATTTAATTTCACTAATTCTTATATTAAATACCCCCTTTGATGTTTTTTTTTTGGTCAAAGTTAGATGCATTCACAAAGGAAATTTCAAGCAAACATAAATTTCTAAATTAATTATTAATAGTTAATTATATTTAAAGGATTTTCCTAGAAAACAATCTAATATTTTTAAAAAACTATAGATAGTTATTATATAGAAAATATCAATATTTTTATCATAAAAATTTATTAATAGTTATATGTAGATTTTTTTTGGCTAAATAATGCTGAAAGGATTTAGTTATAAAATAATTTAATATTTGATTAATATAATTTGTAACTCTTGCTTTTTAAAAATAATAGTGGTTAGTCGGGTTGCTTTCAATAACGTTATAAAGTTTTTATAATAAATAAATTTAATGAATCATTTAGTTTAAAAAATAATGATAGATTTTAATTTAATTATTTAAATAACATATTTAATATGCATTAAATTATTTAATTGTTTCAAGAGAATATAAAACCACTCTCATCTATCATATAATATAATATTATATAGTAGAATTTAAATAGCTTACTATTTAAAAACTCTCAGTCCAAAATTTTTACAATTTTTCTAACCTTAGCTTCTATTTGTTAATTATTTATCTTATCCATTTCTTTAACCCTATCATTTGCTTTTATTGTGAAATTCATAGTTAGAAATATTGACTTGAATTTAAATACTATTTTCTAAAATAAAATACTTTTTTTAATGGAAATCTAAAATAAATAATCAACTATGTATTAATTAAAATTATTCACTCAATTAGTTATTGATTTTTTTAGATGGCATAGAAACACCCTTATTTTTAATATACCAGTAAATTACGTAATTAATTTTGAATAATATAGAATTTAAAGTTTCCTTATCCAATAATTTTTTTGTTAAAATTTTATGAGGTTATCCTAGACCTGACTCCAATTTTATTTATTTCTTTAATTTTTTTAATTTTCTATCTGAACTTTAGTTATAGATATTTAAGATGAATAGTTGGCCAATGTTTATTGGTTGTCTTTATTTTACTTAATTTTTAAATTTAATAATTGACTTTATACTTAATTTTATAATTGAAGAATTTCATATCATCTCACTCAAACAGTTATTTTGGCTTGATTATAAAATAGTAAGGTTAATTGTATGCGCAACAATTAGGTTGGATGGGGATGTTTTTTTTTGGGACAAACGCAAAATCTTCATTCCATTGGCGTCCCTTAAAAAGGAAAATTTACAACTTATGAGCATTTATTAAAGGTGCCACCTTCTAGGAAGGGTTCATCTATAATAAGCCCCTAGTGCATCTCATTACAAAATTTTTCCTATTCTAGGTACATTTTCTTTTGTTTACTAAGGTAGGTCATTCTATTAGTTACAACCCCGATAATTTTTCTTGATTGTTTTCTCATTCTTTGGTTGCACTTGCTGAAAAACCGTGTCATTTCTGTCCATCCATAAGTAATATACGGTTGATGTAGTAAATTGACTTCACATCAGAAAAAAAAGCCCATTGTAATTAGTAATTAGTTTGGCTCACATATCATTCTAAATTGTAGCCTATTAGATGAATAGTTCATGTCTATTTTTTAAAAAGAGTAAAAAAAGATACCTTTTTTCTTTCTTTATCTATTTCATAAATTACTATGAAATTCTATACTATTCAAAATAAATTCAAAAAGAATATTTTTATTCCTTTAATATAATTGTATTTTTGTGAAAGTTATCTTTTTATTTTATTTTTAATTTTATTTTTTTGCCTTTCGACAATTCACCTTACTCTTTCTTATTAAATTTATTATGTTAATTCTTTTTTTGGATAAATTAGATTTGAATTATGTGAATTCTGTATGGTTGCACATAAGTACATGTGTTAATAGGAGCACAAAAAAGAGGATGTTAGTTAGTATATATACAAGACTATTAATGATCCATTTAGCATAACACTTGTAGTAATAATGTAATATTGCGTGCATGTCGCTTTTTTTCATTTAAGGTATGCAAAAGAACATAACGAGTTAATTGCCCCCGACAAGCACACTCATTAGATGGAAAATAACCAAAATACATTCTACTATACATTATTAAAAAAAAAAGTAATTTTGTGTCCTAAAATAACTAGGGAAGACAGTGGGTCCTAGACCCCACCCATACATAACAAACCTGATAAGAATTAGCTAGTCCGGGCCCAAATATTTTGAACCCGATGGATCTGCGTGGGTCTAGGTTCAAACGGGATTAAATGGGTGCTGGGTCCGAAATTTGAGAACCGGACCTTATTCATGTACCCGATTATTTTTTAAAAAATTATATATATATATATATATATATGTTAAATGTTGAGTCTCGAGCAATATATGAGCGATACGTAGGATGCCACATAAGATCACATGTACGATGTTAAATAGGTGTTCAATGCAATTTTTATTCAATTTAATATTGGGACTATTCACATGTCTTATAAAATATTAGTAAATATTTTTAGTAAAAAGGACAGCCTAAAAGATATTTTAATTAAAATAGAAAAAATAAAGAAATATATCTACTTACTGTTTAAATAAATTATATAATCCAACAATTGTTATGTGAAAAAAATTCACTATTTTTGTGTGTGTGATATTTTAATTAAAATAGAAAAAAATAAAGAAATATATCTACTTATTGTTTAAATAAATTATATAATCTAACAATGGTTGCGGGAAAAAACTATTTTTTAGCTTATAATTAATTTTTATTGTTATAAATTAATTAGAAATAATAAAATAATAAAATAATTAATTATAGCAATAAAATTAATTAATTCCCTTGCATAGCAAGGGATATAACCCTAGTATATATTAAAAGTTGAGGCTAAGCGAAGTACGAGCGATACTAGGATGCCACATAAGATGCCATGTAAGATGACAAATAGGTAGATCCAATACAATTTTAATTCAATTTAATATTGAGATTATTCACATGTCTCATAAAATTAATAATTATATTTAGTTTTAAAAAATTATTAAATATAGTGGACATTAAAAATAAAAAGTATATTAATTAAAATAGAAAAAATATAAAGAAACATATTTACTTACTGTTTATAACTAGTCTGAACCCATGTTATGTATGGAGTAATGTATTATTTCTTAAAAAATGAATTAAGAAAGTAAACATATAAATAAGATTAATAATAAAAAAATACTAGAATGATAGAAGTGCTCCATATATTTGTCAATAAAAGGAAATAAGTAAGTAGTGGAAAATTATATCATGGTAAAAGACATGTTAATACAAGTTTATGTTAATTATTATAATATAAATAATGTTAGGAAGATATTAAAATAAATAATATTTGTAATAAAAAAATGATCTATATGTTGTACAAAAATTTTGAGATAAATGAATTTTTTCGAAGTTCTATACAGGTTACGGAAGTTAGTCTATTAAATTTGCATCCCTTCAAACATGACACAAATTACAAACTTGAAATGATACAAATTTTGCCATTTAATTCATTAAGTTTTGTTTTTCAACATGTTTGAATAATATATTTTAATCATTGTAGGTATTTCAATGATTAATCTTAAGTATATATGTAATTGTTGTATGTTTACTTTTCTAGTTTATAATTCCTTAAGGTCTAGCATGAGTTTAGATTAGCAATAGCCAAATTATTTCCTAAAATATTCAAAGATTTAAAAAATATTTATAACATATTTATATTAATTTTAATTTTAAAAATACTTGTAACAATTATATTATGGCATCAAGTAAAAAAAAAAGGTCAAACAATGAAAAAGTAAACATGTTATAAAAAATTATTATATTTCACACACAAAATAATATTACTTATTATATACAAAAATAAATGAAAGCTCATAATCCAAACCCTAAATAAATAAATACGTGATTATATTACAAATCAATTGTCAATCTCTAATTCAATTCTTCCTTTCCCTTTTAAAGAAATGGTGAGTATGAGGGAAAATATGCAATTTTTATTACTCAATTCAATAGTGTCAATGATCCAAATTAATATATTTATATTTATGCATGGAAAACATTGACCCAAGTCTTTGATCACCATGACCACATCTCTTTAAAAGGAAAAAAAAGAAGTGTTGAGTATATATCAAGCATTATAATAATAATAATAATAAAATAATGTGATGATCACCCAAAACTCTAATCAAAATGCATTTAATTAAACATATAAAAAAATTTATATCTTTAAACCAATTCTACAATACATCGATAAAAAGGGAGAAGGAGCCAATATCAATTACCCAACATCTCGACCTATTGAGTGTTATTGTGTTCTTAAACACCGGCTTTGAGCATGAGAATTCAAGTTAAATATTACCCATTCTAAAAATAAGCAAATATGAAAAAGTTAGCATTAAAAATAAATTTCACCCAAATATGGATAATTCCACGTTTTAACAATATTTTGGAATACGAATTAATCTCCATCAATATTTCTTCCCATTATCTTCCCTCCCCTCCCCCAACCAACCCAAAACAAAAGAGCTTGTACTATATAATATTGGATACTTTTTTTATGTCACATATTTCTCCAAGTTGGTTATATACATCCACCATTTAATGAGAACAAGTCTTTATTAAAGAATTAAATTATACATTAAGAAAAAAAGAAAGGGACTAAGAAGATGAAAAAAATTGAGGGCATGACATAGTAAATACTATGCATGTATAGAGAATATGTTAGAGTGATAAGTAAACATATAATATATGTACATTGTTTTTTGCTACCGCGAGATATGAATTGAACTAATATTGAGTAACTATTGAGGTAAACTTGGCTTTGATCTAACTTATACACCAAGATTATTTAAACTAAGGTAAGCAATAAACAAACATAGCCGAACATCTCGAGGTTTATGCCAAGGCAATCCGATATCCCCATATCTATTCCTAATTTGTGCCGAAGTGTTTTCCTCTCTCATCACCAAAGTGCAAACCGAAGGCCAAATTCGGGCGTGAACATTTTTAAGTGGGCTCCAAAGGTCACTCACCTTTTCTTTGCGGATGACGAGTGTTCTATTTGTCAATACTAATGCGAAAGAGTGCTCTGTTGCTGCTGATATCATCAGCCTTTATGAAAGAGCATCGGGACAACGAGTAAATTTTGACAAATCAAATATAGTTTTCAGCAAAAACGTCGAGCATCGCGAGATAAAGATGGTGTTCGGCCATAATTAGAATGAATGAATTGGATTGTCATGAAAAATACTTGGGGCTGCCCATAATTATTTGGAAATCCAAGAAAGTGATTTTCAGCATTCTCAAGGAGCGGATTTTGAAAAACTTCAGGGCTGGAAGGAAAAACTTCTATCAAAATCTGGAAAGGAAACACTCATCAAATCAATCGCCCAGTCCATACCCACATACATGATAAGCATCTTCAAGCTTCTAGATGGTCTTTTGGAGGACATACAAGTGCTTATGGCACACTTCGGGGGTAACCAAGTTGATACTAGATCGATGCATTGGAAGTCTTGGGAACATTTATGCTTACAAAAAACATGGGAGGAATGGGCTTCCGTGAGCCGAAGACCTTTAATGCGGCCTTACTTGCCAAACAATCATGGCGGTTGCTCATTAAGGACAACTCTCTCGTTCACCGAATTCTAAAAGATTCAAGTGTTCTTGAGGCCTACGAGAGGATGGGATCCCGGTTTCACGTGGTGTTTAACATGGGGCGCCAAGTCTTTGCTACTTGGAAGGCTTGCGATGGAGAATTGGTAATGGAAAGGAGGTTCGTGTATGGGAGGATGCGGGGATGCCTTCGTTTCGACCCACTACACGCTAGAGCTAAGTGCGAGCTCGAACATGACTTAATGGTTGTGGATTTAATTGATGCCCAATCAGGTAGATGGAACATTGACTTGATTAGAGATATGTTCATTAGGGAAGACGCGAACTATATCTTGAGCATTCCGCCTAGCCACCGAACCCCACTTGACTCTCGCTATTGGTGGTCATGCAAGGATGGTAAGTTCTCAGTCAAATCGAGCATATTGGCTCGGGAGACTTAGGCACATAATCGACCGGTTTACACGAGCTAATGGCAACGACTCGGAATTGGTGGCGACAAGTGTGGGGTATGGAGATAATGCCAAAGTTGAAACATTTCATATGGCGTGCATCATGGGAAATTCTAGGTGTGAAACACGAACTCAAAAGACGCCACTTGAACGAGATGGATACATGTCCGGTTTGTGCTACGGAAACATAAATGCTTTTCCATGCTCGGTTCGATTGCTACTATGTTAGGCCAGTATGGGAGGACCATGGCTTAATGAACCCGATCATAGATGCCCGCAGGTCAACAATGAAGGCATGCCTAGAGTGGGACTCGGACAAAGCGATAGGGCCGGTTTCATGGCTATTCTAGCAATTTCCTAGGCTATGTGGATTGTAAGAAATGAAGTGGTATTCAACGATGGAAGGCCCAACAGAAATATCCTAGCCCATAGTTTCATCCAGATGGTAAATGAAGCACAAATATAAGGCAAGCTCGACAACTACCAAGATGATAGAGGAAACAATTACATCAAGCCACTAGATACTTACGCCAACAGGTATGATCAAAATCAACGTTGATGCATATGTAGCTAAAGACATGCCAATTGGGTTAGGCTTCATAGCAAGAGATGAGAATAGCTAAATAACTCTACTGGGTGTACGTAGGACTGAAATGAGATAGTGAGTAGAGGAAGCCGCAGCGAAGCGATCCTTTTGGGCTCCATATGGCGGCTGAAGCCAAGTATGATAAGATGGTGATAGAGAGTGACACCATGGGGCTGATAACGAAACTCCATTCCGAGTAAGAAGTGCAAGACTCCGGTGGACCTAATACTAGATGATATTAGAAGTTTAATTTGTCGCTTTAATGTTTTATTAGCTAGTCACATTAAGAGAGGGGAAACACTCGTTGCTCATTTGATAGCGAGATTGTGTCCCAACAACGGGATTGAACAGTTGTATCACGACCACTTTCCCCAGTGTGCAATTTCCCTCGGGAACTTGATTTAATCTACTTCCCCCTCCTTCTTTAAAACAAAAAGGTAAGCAATAAAGGAGAAAATAGACATAAAATTAGAAAACAAGTGAAGAGATAGAGAAAATCATGATCCAAACAAACTGAATTAGAAAAATGTATATACTAAAAATAAAAAACAAAAAATAAGTAGTTAAACTCATACTAAAAATAAAAAACAGAAAATAAGTAGTTAAACTCGTACCTTTATCATACGCTTCCTCCAATTGACCCGAACCCCTACTGATGCAATCAACATGTACCAAATGAAACTTTTGGAAAAAGAGCTCACCAAAATCCAAATTACATATCCAAATATTCTTAAACCAAACATAATTGAAAGGACGTCATCACAATTATAAATTGTCATATCTTTACAATAAAGAGTCAAAATTTGACACAATAAAGAAACACTCTTAGGTAAGTTAAAGAACAACACATTTAATATTTGAAGATCAAATAAAGCTAGCTACCATGATTCAAATACCCAAACTTTCATAATATCCAAAACATGTTATATCTCAATATTCAAATATATTTTTAAAAAATAAACATATACATAGATACGTCATACGTGTGTACATAAAATTCAAACAAAAATGATAATTGTTCCTTTTATTTTTAATTAATTAATTTAAGAAAAGAAATAGAATTCCAAAGATAAAATAAATATAGATCAAAGTAGTAAACTTGCATCAATACAAAACATATTAAACGAATACAAAAATAAAAACAAGAATTAAAATTCCTATATTACCATTATTTTCAACAAACAATTATGTCCATGAGATCATAATTATCAATGTCACAAAAGGTTTAATCACTTCCAAAACTTGAAGCCACTAATCAAGATTAGTTTGAAACTTATACCCTCTTCTTTAGCCAGCTCAACCACATCTTTCTAGAAAACCAATAAACCAAACAAAGGCATAAGATATTGATACATTTTTGCAATATATATTTTAGTGAAAAGAAAGAATCAAATGTTTCAAACTAATAAAAATATCTGATTCAACCGCCCAAAAATATATAATTAAATATACAATTTTAAGTACTCACACTCAAAATACAATTTAGCTAAAAAAAAAAAACCAACAACAACACAACTTGGTTCTTTGATAATTGACCACTTTGGTAATTATCTTGTTAGATGTCACTCGGAGGCAAAATTTGAAGTCACGAGATAAAAACAAAAACATAGGTTGTACTTCTCAAATTCTAAAATAAAATCAAACCAAAATTTGAAATAATATAGATTATACTTTTTATGTTAAAATTATTTATTTTGTTAATCTTAACATCATTAAAGATAACAGATTATCCTTTAATTATAATCTAAAATTTCTCCTTAATAAAATTACCCTCACTTATATCCCTTCTTGAAAATCATTTAGTATACTTTTTCTCACAAGGAGTTACGACTCGAAAGAGTAAGAATACAAAGTAGGAGCTGTAAGCTAGATGTGTATGATCAATTTAGCTCTCATTTTTCCGTTGGTAAGAATCTTGTACTAAGTCTTCTTTAAATAGTCCGCTTTGAGAGAAAGTCGTTGAGTGTTCGGTTAGAAGAACCGAGTCAGCTGAACGTTACAACAAATAGTCTAAGGACTCGGTTTCGGACCATTTTCAAATAGCCACTGAATGTAGGTCCTAACTTCCAAAAGCTAATCTAATAATTCCAAGAAACTGAAAATTCGGGTAAAAAACCCGTTAGACTCGAAATAAAATATCACCTAAAACATAAACAAACAGGCTTGTCAACCAAATCTGTGTTGTTATGGGTTTTTCAACTTTGATGTCCGAAGAGCTTCATCGGTTATGAAGCCTTTATTTTTGCTTTTATTTGTGATTAATTAGCTTTAGATTCGAATGGTTCTCAAAGGTAAACATACTTTGGTCGAAAATTAGATTCGAATTAGCCTAAATACAACGTTAAAGACCGATTATCCTTAATATATTAATATAAAACTTTCACTCTAATATTCAATATATTCAAATTCTAGACACATCCAAACTCATAATAAGTTCAACCTTGATGGATATATGAGTTTTTAGACACTTTCGATTACGCCAAGTTAAATAATTACATCATAATGATCTCGAATTAAGTAGAATTAAAATAATTAATTCCAGTCCATTTCATAGAGATTTTCATGTTAAAATTGACATGTTAAATTTAAAAATATTTTGGCAAACTCAATTCTCGAGTCGAGACTATGTAGGTCGATGGTCGAGAGCCGAGTGGGTTAGTCGGGCTCGGTTTTAATGACTGACTCAAGTTTCTAGTTTACGAAATAGAACTAACTCTAAGACTTTGACATGTATCCTTTTAAGGCATAAGTCTTGGGTTAGTCATGTGTAGGTGATGTAAAATTAGTGATTGTTATAATAAATGACTGTCTTGTGAATTTTTTTAGGATGCATGCTTCTTACGTAATCTTAACATTGAATAAATAACTTGAATTCAAAACATAGAAGGGGTCGATCAATCATACCTGAGTCTTCAATCTCCCCTTTATAATGAAAGACATTCAATATAATAACGATTTAAAGAAATTCATCAATTATCAAAGACTATAGAAATAACATTAAAATTTTGAGTTTTGATTATTTATAAGATTCTAAGTATCAAAGTGGGTGTACCGAAGTATATATTTGTGTACTCAAGGAAATGTATGAATCAGGTAATAAAATAGATGTTTGAGTTATCGAGCTTAAAAAAATTAACTAAGTGATGAAACAAAATTTGAATTTAAGTAGTAGAGCTAATAACATAACTTCGAGTATCGAGTAAAATTTGAGTATTAGAGAAAAACAATAATTCGAGTATCGGAGCAAAAACAAAAGGAACTAATTGCAAAGTAATAACCAGAAATGGATAATCAAATGAAATATTTTTATTCAAACATATATACATCAACAAAAAAAAAATAATTAATTGCTCCTCCTAAGCATGTGAACTCCTCATAGGTCCACTTAAACACATATTCTTCTCCCCTTAATGCATTTCATCAACAAAAAAAAAAAGAGCAAGGAGAGAAGAGCAATGTTGGATAAAAAGAAAAAAATAGAAGAAAAAAAAATAGATTAAGAAGAGGGGGCATGTGGTTCGGAAGAAGAGGCTATTTGTGAAGGCTATGTTTGGCTCCTGTAGCGACGAACCAATTGATATTGTTCCTCTTCTTCTTCCTATCTTCTTCTTTAGCTAAGAGTCTGTTTAAGGGTGATCCGAGCACCCTAGAACATTTTACGTCACTGCTTCGTGAGAGCTTTGGCATCAACAAGCTCTTTTGAAGAGCTGCTTGAATTTGAAGAAGGAAGAGGAGGAAAGCCTTGAATGAATCCAAGGTGTCCTAGATTGTTTTGCAACTAGTGAAAGATAGGAAGCCGGTTTCTCTATGTTTTGAGAAAAATAGCTTGGCTCGGAAAGACCACGGGTGAGAAGAAGAGGAGAAGGAGATGACTGAATGATCTCGGATGAATGAGTCCAAACACCAAGTAAAGTTTCTTGGTAGCCAACACTCACTAGCTCGTCTTTCCTGATCGGAAAAACGGGCGGAAGAAATTATTAAAGGAGTTTAAGCTCACAGTGAGCAAAAACTTTAGAGATAAAAGGAAGAGGGGGTTTTTAACGTCCGAAGGGACTAAGATAATCTGTTGAAGAATGAAGGGGAACAGATCAATGTCATAGCTCTCCATGATATCATAGATGACCTTGAGGACAATGTTCTTTGGGTTCTCTTTTGAAAGGAAGAAAGAGAACACTTGTCCTTATTAAGAAGAAACAGAGAAGTCTAGGCTCGGTTGTGTAATGAAAAAGTTCTTCTCAGCCTTTGGTTTAGCTCGAGCATATTTGTTATGGCTCTCTATCGGCTAGAACTATAACGGCTAGTTTCCAGCGCAATAATGAGTCAGCGAGTCCCAACGACTAGTTTTTCAATCGGAATCGCGTGGGATTAAGTAAAACAGTTTGTGAAAATATAATCTAAGATTTTATATCAATTAGAGATGATCTCATGGGATTTTAATGTCCATTTAATTAAAATGAATCTAACTTAATTAGTTGTCTAAGTGCTCATATAAGACTCGGATAATCAATGATTGGGGCTTAGTTTCATGAATTATCAACTGAATAATCGAGTCTATCAAAATTTTCACATTAAAAACACATTTAAGTAAATAAACACATAATAAGTCAAGTAATCAAACAATTATGCATTCATCATACCTAGCTAATTTGTAATAAAGCAATTGATCTTCACCTAAAGGTTTAGTGAAAATATCAGCTATTTGAAGCTTAATAGGAATAAATTCTAGAAAAATATCACTTTTCTCAACATGGTCTCTTAGAAAATGATGTCCGACCTCAATGTGTTTTGTGTTTGAGTGCTAGATTGGGTTCTTTGTTATGCTTATTGCACTCTGGTTATCACATTTGATAGGAATGGCTGAGAAGGTAAGTCCAAGATCCTTTAAATGTTACTTGATCCAAAATAATCGAGCACAACTAGCTCCAACAGCTATATATAAAGGGATCGAGGTCTGCTTCTTGGAGTGCCAAGAGATCAAGGAGTGTCCAAGGGATTGACATGATCTTGATGTACATTTCCTCCCAACCTTGTATCCAGATTGATCAACATCCGAGTAGCCACCGAGGGTCGAAGCTGATTCTTTGGAATACTAGTGTTAAACCTCATTTTTATCGGTTTTTAAGGCTTTATTTAACCCAATTCCGTGATGATTTCAATGATATTTATTCAGTTTTGGGCTAGATTTTGTTTATTTTCTCCTTATCGTCACCTAAACTCGTAAATCTCTTTATTTCGGGTTTTGGGCTTAAATTTGAGAGATTCGAGACAAATTTGATGAAAAGCGATGAAGAGGAGAGTTCG
This sequence comes from Talinum fruticosum, assembly GCA_021018815.1. Classification (NCBI taxonomy): domain Eukaryota; kingdom Viridiplantae; phylum Streptophyta; class Magnoliopsida; order Caryophyllales; family Talinaceae; genus Talinum; species Talinum fruticosum. Next base: position 3,299,207 of record JAITYX010000018.1, read on the forward strand.
GGCCCAAGAGGAAGTAAGAAAGAAGCCTCAAACACATCAAGAGACGTTGCACGACCCCCGTGTGAAGGCTGCACGGCCGTTTAGATCATCGAGCGAAGGGTTCGAAGTCAAGGAAGGATGCACGGCCCTGTGTGCATTTCGCACGGCCGTAAGTAAGCTACAGAATTTGAAGTCGTGCACGACACCCCGTGCGAAGCTGCACGGCCGTGCGAAACGGGCAAAGAGTTCGGGGTTTTCACACGAGCCCCTATGCGAAGTCGCACGAGCTGTGCAAAACTACGGCAGAATTTTGCACGGTACCCCATGCGACCCTTGCACGATCGTACGACCACCTGTTCACGAGATATTTAGGTTTCCTAATAGTAATTTTTAGGCATCTTTTTCCATAATTCTAAATTTTAGCTAGGGTTTTCGAGAGGCGGCCCCAAAGGAGATTCAAGAACACTCAATTCTAATTTTCTACTTCAAGTTTATGTATGATTGAATCGCTTCAAGTTTTTATTCGGTAATTTTAATTTCTTCTCTTTATCTTTTCTTAACAATTTCTCTTTGTTTTTCCATGACTATGTTCCCTAAATTCTGTCAATCGTTTAGTATCATGTTTAGGGGCTAATTTCTCTTCTTAGGTTGGGATTGATCCTTATTATGCCTTGACAATCATGAATTGAGTACCAATTGAATTGTTCCATACTTGTTAGGTTAGAATTCACTTCGTTCATCACTTTTTCATTGATTACCTCGAAAGAGGACTCTTTTGCTTTTATTAGGGTTTTGTGAACATCGAAAGATGAAAACTTACCTAGAATGACGTTGTGAGCGATTAGAACTTCATTATGAAAATAATTTAGGTTTTAATCGGGGTTGTGGGATTCATTCTTTGTGATTTTGCTCTTTGTTAATCCTATGAAAATAGGTTATTAGATTGTGCAAGATTAGTCTTTGACCTTCGAAAGTAGGCGAAGATAGGTTAAATCCGGTGTCTCCCCTTCTAAGCTGCTAGCATAGACAAATCTCAAGCGGTATTCGATTCGGGTTTCGGGCATAGTAGTGTGATTAATCCCAATCTAAGGCTTTTTACTTATTGATCTCTCATAGTTATTTTGTTATTAGTTGAATCTAAAAACCAAATCACTTGTGGAACCGAGTTTTTACCTAGATTAGAGTTTTAGGTGGATTTAGTATTTGAAAGCGAGTTCCTTGTGGACACGACTCGTACTTGCCGGTTTCTAGCTACAACTACACCATGCACTTGCGGTATATTATTTCTCGAACAAGTTTTTGGCGCCGTTGCTGGGAACTTTGTTCTTTTGAGTACTAAATTTGCTTTTAGACTTGAAACTAGGACTTGTGTTTTTGTCTCGGCACCAATCTTTTCTTGATTTACGCTTGAACCTGTTTACGCTCGGTATAGTTCTTGTTTTTGCATGCATAGGAGGAGTCGAAGGGGAGAGAAATTGTCCCACTTGACCCTAAAATCGAAGCAACAGTAAGATCAATAAGCACGAGCTGCGAGAAGGCGGAGAAGAGAGGAAAGGATGGCGGAGCAAGGACTGCAACCGAGATCGCTAGGGGACTATGCCATCCCTAGTGCGTCGGGGCAATTTCGGCCATCGTTGGGCCGAATGTCACTGCGAGAGGACTTTGAGGTGAAGATGTCGCTCATTCACTTTGTTCGGTAAGATGCATTTGGAGGGCTTCCCAGCGAAAATGCCATCCGACACATCAACTTTTCTTGGAGAAGTGTGGAATTGTGAAGATCAACAACTTCACCGACGAAGCCCTCCGCCTCAAGCTCTTTCCCTTCTCCTTAAAGGATAGAGCCAAGGATTGGTTGCTGAATGAGGATCCCAACAAGTATGCCACTTGGGAAGCTTTGTCAAAGGCGTTCATGGCAAAGTTCTTTCCCCTAAGCAAGACCGCTAAATTGCGAAACACCATCTCCACCTTTTGCTTGGAGGACGGAGAGTCACTTTATGAGGCTTGGGAGCGTTACAAGGATCTCCAAAAGAAGTGTCCTCACCATGGCATTCCCGAATGGATGCTCCTGCAGACTTTCTACAATGGGCTACCTCCCAGATTCGATTTCTATAGATGCGGGAGGTGCCCTAATGGCTAAGGGTAAAGGTGAAGCCAAGGCACTTATTGAGAACATGGCTTCCAACAGCTATCATTGGGGCAGTGAGAAGTCAATTCCGAAGAAAGGAAGGATGCATGAGATTGATTCTATAGCCCTCCTAGATAGCAAAGTGGAGGCTCTCAACCGAAGTTAGAACGAGTGAGTGCGGTGTCTACTTCCGGTGGTTCCTCAAGTGCTTGCAATTGAGGGATATGTAGTTTGTGAGATATGTGGTATACAAGGGCATGTGGCCGTCGAGTGCCAAGTTGACTTCCAAGCTGTTGAGCAAGCCAATGCCTTGTAGAACTTTAATTCTAAACCACAAAACAACCCATACTCCCAAACCTACAACCCTGCACTGGAGGAATCATCCTAATTTCTCCTATAGAAACAATAATCCTTTGCCACCTGGTTTTCAACCTAGGGCCTCTTTCAATCCAGCACCTCAACCCCCACCTCGAAGTCAAACTTAGAGAGCCTAATGGAGAGCTTCGTTCAAACATAGTCTACAACAAATGAAGCCTTAGGTGAATCGATTAAGAAATTGACTTCCAAGTTTGATGGCATGTCTACTCACCACAAGATCCTTGAGATTTAAATCTCCCAAATAGCCCAACAAGTGAGCCATCTTTCTAGACCTCAAGGGCATTTGTCGGGTCAACTAGAGATCAATCCAAAGGGGATGTCAATGTTATTACTTTGAGAAGTGGGAAAGAGTTAGAGGGTCCTAGGATGGTTGCTAATGAGGAAGATTTGGTTGCTGAAGAAGAGGAGAAACGAGGGAGATGTTCAACCTGAAATTCAAGGTGCTAAGAATGACATTGGAAGTTCAAAGGGTAAAGCTGAAACTGAAGCTGTAGTGAAGCTCTGTTAAGTCTTACGAACCTCTAAAGACTAAGGATCGGAAGAAGTACATCAAGTTCATAGAGATGCTTGCAGAAATTCCATATCAACATCCCTTTCATAGAGGCACTTGCGGAGATACCATCTTATGCAAAATTTTTGAAAGACATATTGTCTAACAAAAGGAAGTTAATTGAGAGTCGGACCGTGTCTCTCACAGGTGAGTGTAGTCTTGTCTTGCAAAACAAGTTGCCCCTAAGCTTTCGGATCCGGGCGGTTTCTCTATACCATGCTCTATTGGAGATGTACCAATTAGCAAGGCATTGTGTGATTTGAGAGCTGGTGTAAGTTGTTATGCCTCTCTTCATCTGCAAGAGGCTTCAAATGGGTGATTTAAAGCCTACTTCCATATCCATTCAGCTTGTGGATCATTACGTGAAGTATCCGGTGGGACTCTTAGAAGATGTGCCTCTCCAAGTGGGTAAGATTTTCATCCCACGTGACTTTGTGGTGATGGAAATTAAGGAGGATGCCCGGATTCCAATCATTTTAGGGAGACCTTTCTTAGCCATAGTTGGTGCCATGATTGATGTTAAGAATGGAAAGCTTTCCCTTCACGTAGGAGATGAGAAGATGCAGTTTAATCTCTCCAAAGCCACGATTGCTCCCATATTTGAAGATTCATGTTGTCAAGTTGACATCTTGGATGAGATTGTTAATGGAGACGGGGCAAACCACAAATTGCAAGATGATCCTCTTGAAGCACTTTTGACTGGGGAAGAGGTGATTGAAGGACAGAAAGATGAGGCAAAGGAGTATTTTAGGCTCCTTGATGATGCTCCAATCTATGAGCATAGATCACATTTGCTGCCGCTCCTTAATGTGGAGGTTCGGACCACAAAGGAAGGTGAGAAAAGGGCCCCACAGGTAGAGTTAAAACCTCTACCTCCACACCTCGAGTATAAATTCTTAGGCCCTAGTTCCACTTTTCCGAGTTATTGTTAATGCTAAACTTGAAGGCCCACAACTTGAAAAATTGCTTGATGTCCTTAGAAAACACCGTGGGGCCATTGGGTATAGCATTGATGATATTAAGGGAATTAGTCCTTCATTGTGCATGCATAGAATTCTTCTTGATGATGGTCATAAGCCCTCTAGACAACCTCAAAGACGTTTAAATCCAAATATGCAAGAGGTTGTGAAAAAGAGGTTGTGAAATTGCTTGAAGTTGGAATTATCTATCCTATCTCGGATAGTGATTGGGTTAGTCTAGTTCAAGTAGTTCCAAAGAAGGGGTATGACCGTCATTAAGAATGAAAAGAATGAGTTGATTTCTACTAGGATCGTCACTAGGGTGGCGCATGTGCATTGATTACAAAAAATTGAATAAAGCCACCGGAAAGATCATTTTCCCCTCCCTTTCATTGACCAAATGTTGGAAAGGTTGGCAAAGCATTCCTTCTTTTGTTACTTGGATGGTTTTTCGGGATTTTTCCAAATTCCTATCCACCCAGAGTGATCAAGAGAAGATAACATTCACATGCCCTTATGGTACCTTTGCCTATCGAAGGATGCCGTTTAGGTTATGTAATGCACCAGCTACCTTCCAACAATGCATGACTGCTATCTTTTACGAATTCATTGAAAACATCATGGAGGTTTTTATGGATGACTTCTCTGTCTATGGAGGCACTTTTGATTTGTGTTTGGAAAATTTGGCTAAAGTGCTCCACGAGATGCGAGGAAGTCAATTTGGTTTTAAATTGGGAAAAATGCCACTTTATGGTACAAGAAGGTGTTGTTTTAGGGCATGTAATTTCGATAGGGGCATCGAGGCTGATAGGGCTAAGATTGAGGTTATAGAGCGATTACCACCTCCCACTTCGTGAAGGGTGTTAGAAGCTTTCTTAGTTATGCGGGGTTCTATCGCCGCTTTATCAAGGACTTTTCTAATATTGCTAAACCTCTAACTAAGCTCCTTGCCAAAGATGTTCCCTTTGTTTTCACCGATGAGTGTCATGAGGCCTTTTGCGGGATTAAAGAGGCTTTAATTTCGATTCCGATCATTCATCCATCAGATTGGAGCATGCCATTTGAGATAATGTGTGATGCCAATGACCACGCAGTTGATGCGGTTTTGGGGCAAAAGATAGACAAGAAGCCTCATTTGATCTACTATGCTAGTAAGACACTTGATGAGGCCCATCGGAACTACACCGCCACTGAGAAGGAATTGCTTGCGGTGGTGTATGCAATTGGAAAATTCAGGCAGTATCTTTTGTGCTCCAAAGTCATTGTATACACCGACCACTCTGCCCTCAAACATCTACTCTCCAAACAAGATGCCAAGCCCCGCCTCATTCGGTGGATCCTACTTCTCTAAGAGTTTGACATAGAGATTTGGGATAAAACAGGAGCGGAGAATGTAGTTGCGAGATCACTTGTCTAAGCTTATTGTTGAGAGTCAAGATGCTCCCATTGATGATACTTTTCCTGATGAGCACCTGTTTACTTGTCCGTATGGGTGGAGTCCCATGGTTTGTTGACATCGCCAATTTCCTAGCTAGCAAAATCATCCCATCTAATTTGAGTTCTCACAAGAGGAAGAAGTTCTTCCATGATATCAAGTTCTACTTGTTGGGAAGAACCTTTCCTTTACATGCTGTGCAAGGATGGGGTTTATAGGAGATGTATCCCCTAGGAGGAGATTCGGAGCGTAATTTCCCACTTATTACGACTCTCCTTGCGGTGGACATGCTAGCACTTTGAAGACTGCAGCAAAAGTTCTACAAGCTGGCTTCTTTTGGCCTACATTGTTCAAGGATGTGCATAAGTATGTTCATGCATGTGATCGATGCCAACGGACTGGAAACATCTCAAGGAAGAATGAGATGCCCCTCAATTACATTCTAGAGCTGGAAATTTTTGATGTTTGGGGCATTGACTTCATGGGACCGTTCCTGCCTTCAAAAGGTCACCAATACATCCTCGTTGCTGTGGATTATGTCTCAAAATGGGTAGAAGCAATTGCTAGCCCCAATAATGATGCTAGAGTGGTGGCTAAGTTCTTTCAAAAGGTGATCTTCCAAAGGTTTGGAGTTCCTAGAGTTCTAATTAGTGATGGAGGAACTTATTTTATTGAAAAGAAGTTTGAGGCAATGCTTAAGAAGTATGGGGTACATCATAAGGTCGGATTAGGTTATCATCCCCAAACTAGTGGGCAAGTAGAGATCTCAAACCGGGAAATTAAGTCAATTATGGAGAAAACAGTTTTGAGATCGAGAAGAGACTGGGCGGATAAGTTAGATGATGCCTTATGGGCCTATCGAACGACTTTTAAAACACCTATTGGGACTACACTGTTAAGTCGTATTTTATACGTATTTTTAGTAGTTATTTAGTTTATATTATATAGTTTATTTTATCTAATTTATTCTATTTTGTCTATTTATAGGTAATTATCGAATAAAGTGGGGAAGAGAAGAAAAGTCGTTAAAAGTGGATTTTTAGCTACCGACAAGCATCGAAGAAAATATATGAAGTCGGTCCATAAATATAATATGTAATAAAATATTTATTTTAGGATATTATATTTTAGGAAATCCTAAGTGGAATAGAAAAGGAAACTTAGAAGAGAAGAAAGAGAAATAAACCCTAACTCTTTCACCCTATATATACTACTTATTATCATCATGGAGGGGACGGAGCCCTTCCTGCTGCTCCTTCGCCGCTCTTTCCATCGCTGCTCAACACGTTACTCTTGCTGGCCGCCCATAACCCACACACATCATCACCACCTCTTACTGCTTGCTGCCCTCCTTGCTGCCCCCTTCGCTGCTCACTACCGCCCCACACGCCGAGTCCACAACACCTTCATTCGCTGCCCTTTTCTACTTCACGCCACAATCATCTTCTCATCACCTCTCTATTAAGATAATCATCACCTACCTTCCACTTTCAATCCCTCTTTGCCACCTCCTTCGCTGCTTCTTTTATTATCCACAATCATCATAATATTTCTTACACCCCTTAATTATAAATCATCATCTCTCCATCATCACCTCATTGATCATCACCATGGCAAGGATTATTATGGTATTATTACTGTTGTAACTTTTATTTTAAAGACTCTATTTTTATTGTTAATTTAATATTAAAGATGCTATTTTTATTTAGATTACGTGTTTTAAATTACATTATGTTTGAGTAGTTTTTCTTATACTTAGTATAATCTTATTGAAGCCATGTTAAATTATTTATTTTGAAACAAAGTTTTGATTTTTATTGTCTTATTGATTCGATCCATGATTCTATGATAATTTGTGTTTAATGTTTGTGAATTTATGTCTAATTAATTAGAGTGCACGCTATTTAGTTTTATATAAATTCATGTGATAGTTTAGAGGGTTTAAGTACGTAATTGCTTGATCTTTTAGACATAAGTATCACCCTAGTTAATCATGGATGGCTCATACCCATCTCTTTTAATTAGGAAATTATCATAGATCCTTCTTAAATCAATTTGCTAGTAGATTGGTTATTAGGTGCTAGATGATGTTTTTCTAATACTTAATGCTCTGATTTGATTAAATTCTAGTGCTAGTGCTAGGGTTATCAATATTAGTAGGGTTTATATTAGGGCTAGGCCTAAGTAAACTAATAACTAAGGAAAAACGGGAAGATCCGCTAGTGGTTGTCTTCTACAGTTTAGCTCATGGGTAGATCAATTTGTGTGTTAATGATAAATAATAATTTGCATGGTGGATATAGATTTTACTAAGTGTTTTTATAAATTTGCTATCTTTGATAATTATTTGTTTGCTTTTTAGTTATTTTCTTTAGTTTGTCAATTTTTATTTATAAATTATAGTCTTTTATTATTAATTTCGTTACCCCCTAAAGATCATTATTTTAGATTAGTTTTAGTAATTTTATTTTAATTTAATTTTGAGTCTTTACATAATTTAATTTTCAGAATTAATTTTCTGTTAGTTTTTATTATTTTTGAGTCAGTTTGTTAGAAATTAGTTTAAAAATAGTTTCTTTTGTTATTTTTCGTGTTTTATTTTCTTTTAGGGTTTAGATAGAGTCCTAGTTTGCTGTGATTAAATTTTAGAATTTTTGGAATTAATTTGATATTTTTCAGATTTAATTCTTGAATTTAATTACTGCAGGTTTTTAATAAAATAAATTCATAAATTAGATTTTAAATTTTGTTTTTATATTTTTAGGGTCTGGTTAGGTTTAGAAAATTAGTATTACTATTCTGGGTAATTTTAGTATTTATTTTCGTAATTATTTTAGTGCAGAATTTTACTTATTTAATTTTCTGTTTTAGAATTTGTTTATTTTCTGCTTTAGTTTTCTGTTTTAATTGTTCTTAAAAATATACAAAAATATTTCTGGGTTATTGTAGTTTTATTATTATGTATAAATTATTTATTTAGTTATTAGATAATTTTCTATGAATTTTAGTTATTGATTTTAATTTATATTTTCTGTTTTGTTTTTAAGAGTAGTAAATTTAATTAGATTAAAACTTGCATGTTATTATATCTTTCCTCGTGGATTCGATCCCTACTTGCCCTTGCTATATTGTTTATTATAAGTTTAAGTAGTGGTTTAATTTGTTGTCTGTACGACAAGCTTAACAACACCATTTAGGTTGATTTTTGGGAAACCATGTCACCTGCCTGTGGAGTTGGAGCATAAGGCGTTTTGGGCTGTCAAGCACTTAAACATCGATCTCAAGGCTGCTAGGGAAAGAAGGTTACTGCAACTGAACGAGCTAGATGAGATTAGGATGGATGCCTACGAGAACTCTAGGATCTACAAAGAGAAAATGAAAAAGTGGCACGACAAGTTTATCAATAGAAGAGAATTCGGGAAGGAGATTTAGTTCTCTTGTTTAATTCAAGGCTGAAATTATTTCCTGGAAAACTCCGCTCACGATGGTCGAGGCCATTTAGAGTTTTTAAGGTGTTTCCATATGGGGCCATGGAGATCGATATTGAAGCCGATAATACTTTCAAGGTGAACGGTTCGAGGCTCAAGCACTACCTATCCGGAGAGTCTATAGAGGGAAAGGTCTCTTACAACCTCCCCAATGCACCAATCGCATGAAAAATCATGTAAGGGTCAAGCTGGGGACCTCAAACAAGCGCTCCTTGGGAGGCAACCCAAGTCTTTTTAGTTTTCGGTTCAAAAAAAAAGAAAAAAAGAGGAAGTTCGCACGGTACCTCGTGTAAATTTCGCACGGCCGTGCGAATCGTCCAGAGAGCAAAAGCATTTTGCACGGCACCAGTGCGGCTTCCGCACAGCCGTGCAAGTCAGCCAGAGCGTTGGGCTATTTCCCACACCCCACCGTGCGCTTTTCGCACCACCGTGCGAAGAACACCAAGGTTTACCCGGTTCGCACGGTACCACTGTGCACATTTCGCATAGCCGTTCGAGCGACCGAGAGGAGTAGGCTGTTTCGCACGGTGGACCGTGCAGGTCTTGCACAGCCGTGCGACTTTTGAATTCTCTCACAAAAGCCCGATTTTTCAACCCCTCTTCCTCACTCCCTCGTCTTTCCTCTCGCCCCCAACCTCCGGCCCTCGCACCAGCAACTACTCACCACCCTCCCGCCGAAGACCACTGCCGCTGCCGCCACAACCCTCCTTCACCAACGTAGCCACCGCTCCTTCTCTCTCTCTCTCCAGCCGCTGCACCAACATCTCCTCTCTTCCTCTCAACTACACAAATTGCCCTCCTCGCCACAACATCCGCCATCGCCGACCACCACCTGTCGGTCGTCGCCCTCACTGCCACCCCAGCCGCTGCCGTTGCCGCTGCTGCCTCTCTTTCCTCGCTGCGCCATCTTCGAGCTCCCGAGTCTTCCTATTCGTACGCCCGTGCGGCTCACGAAGACCCACCCTTTAAGGAGCGAAAATTGCTGTCTTTTCCCTCTTAGCCACTTGCTTTCCATCGGAATTCTTGTACTTCTTGCTGATTTTGGGTTTTGGTGCTTGATTCTAGGATTTTGGTGTTTGAATTTGGATTTTGAAGTTTGTTCCTCGTTAATTGTGGTGCATTCTCGCTGAATTGAGTGTCATCCGCTCTTGAATTGCTATTTCGCAATGCCGCCAAGGAAGAAATTGCGCACCACCAACACCATCGGCGCTTCCTCTTCGGCCGGACCCCTGTGGCCCAAGGTAAAAGCTCTCAACCCCTCGCCACGACAATGTTTTTGGAATTGAATTTGTGAATGTTGCACAACGTTCTAAATTTGATGAAATCGTGTCTAGAGAGCTGAGTGCGCCCAAATTTGTTGATGTGGAGTGGATGACAAACTTAGAATTATGGGATGATCTTTGAACTTTATTGTCGAATTTGGGTTTGCTTGAGTTGGTGACCCATCGTTTTGGGGTATATGCTAGGCTAGTCTATGAATTTTACAGTTCCTTTAGACTGGACGCCAACCCATCCAGTGAGGAGGATTACTTTACATTGCATTTCCGTTTAGGAAATCGGACTTTTGTGTTGAGTTTGAGTGAATTCAATGATGCCCTTGGCCTCCCTCATCACGACCTTCTTACTTGTCGCCACAAAAATTATTCCTTAGAAGCCTTTTGGGAATGCATCGGTTGTGAGGCCAGGCCAACATTTCCTTTACGAGATGGGCGTTTCCGATATTTTAACCCCCAAAAGTGCAAAGCCACCTTCATTTGCAACCCCATCTTTCGTTACCTCCAGCGTACTCGGCTAATTCTGTTTTTGCTCGTCATGATAGTCAAAACACCGTTAGGAGCTCGGAACTTTTTCTGATTTGGGCAGCCTTTAATGAGGTCCCTGTTAACTGCGGTGCTTTGCTTGTTAGAGCACATTAGGGACCAGTTAGTGACCAAATCCACTGTTTCGCTACCGGTGGTATTGCTACTTGCTCTAGCTGTACGTCTCGAGGTAGGGATTGATTTATCCTCACTAACGTTGCTACACCCCGGTGGTCCGCTGAACCACGATGCCTGCACGTACATGAAACTGTTCGTGCTTCGAACAATGCTTTCTTTGTCAACCATCATGGGGTAGCCCTCTTTTGACTCCCTAATCTTGCCAGGACCACCATTACTAATGAGCGCAATCGGTCATATGGTCAATTTGCTGCACCGGGACTGGACCGGAACTCGCACATCTCATGCTTCGGGCCATCTCGAACCATCCGGGTATCCCGAAGAACAACAAGCTCAACCACATGCTGGGGTCGACATTCCGCTTCTTACCGCCCCTCCCACAACCGAGACAATGTTTCAGTCCATCCTTGATCATCTCGAACCGTCTTCAAGTAGGTCGGGATGGTCTGCGAGATTCTATGCATCAACATCGAATCGAAACGCAGCAAGGTTTTGAGCATCTTGATAACCGTATTGTTGGGATGGAGCATCTTGTTTTACATGCATATGACCAACTCCGCTGCCCTTATCCTCCACCCGGATGGCAACCTCGTGGACCACCTGGCCCGTATTGATACACTCGTGAGTTTTGCCCCCTTCCCCTCTCTTTCTCGCATATTTCTTTGATTGGGGACAATGAATGGATCAAGCATGGGGGCTCTTCATTGTCATTTGTTTTGATTGACTGAATGAGTTGGGAAACATTTGTTGATTCGTTGGATGATTTGAGGGTAGTTTAGATGCATATAGTTAGCAATGCATTCATATAGTCTCATTAGTTTTTGTTATCTTTATTTCCTTCCTGTTTCTTGCATATAGGATTAAGCATGAACATATTAGCTAGGATTTTGCATTGTATATTATTTTTCTTTCTCTTATTTTACTCACAAAAAGCGACGCGAGGCGATGGACATTTGTAAGCATTTGAGGTAACCACATTCCACCCTTTCTTCGTTTTTCTTTTTTGTGAGTTTCTTTTAGTTAGTTTTCTTCTCTTGAAAAAAAAAAAACAACAAACTGTTTTCAAAACCCCTCTTATGATGATGATGTGACGTGTGCTAGTTGATTAATGGGCGTGATTGTATATGATTTGATGGCCCATTCTTGGTAGAATCTTTGTGTGGAAATGAACCTGTGAATGAATTTGATTGTGATGTCCTGATTTGCTTGCCGGTGTCTTTGAGAATTACTTTACATGATTGGTCAAACTTGAGCATGTGGTAAATCTTTTGAGCTAGTTGTTGACGGTGGTGGATGAGCCCGTGAGACCTTGAGCCTTATAGACTAATTCATCGGTTTTAGTCTCATGTTTCATTCTTTATGTGACTCTTCCTTGATGCATATCTCTAGAACTTGCTTTGTTTTTCTTTGAGACCACACTTGGCATATGCATTGTATAATATGATAGAGGCATTCGTTTGTTTTCAAGCTACATGAGCCAAAAAGCCATCCGATTCATTTATACCATTTTGCTACCCCTTTGAGCTTTAACTCTGTTTCTTGATACACCTGTATCCACTTTACCTTTGGCCTTTATACATTTCCTATACCAAAGCCAGGTCTAGTGGAGCAATACTTATTGGGTAGTCTTGGTCTGAATGATGGAGTGTCCTATTCGGTTTGTAGTTTGATTTGGGGACCGGTGTTGAAAAAAAAATGACAAGTTCCCCTTTTAGAGTCTTTTGGAATTGAGTAGTATTTATGATTTCCATGCCAAATATATCTATTCCTAAAAGTTTTGAATATTTGAAAAAAAAGAGAGAAAAGAAGTGAAGAAATAAGTGATTGGCATATGGAAAGATCGAAAAAGTTGTATACTTATTCCATAAGTTGTCTTAAAGTGCGTTGTGTTTGAAGAGGTAAATTGAGAGAAAAGTTCTTAGTCATGTCTGGAAGTGTTTTTTTCCTTAGCTGTTAGGCCTCGGCTATTTAGCTCCACATCCCCCAAAATTGATTCTCGTTTTTACCAATGAACCTTGGCCACATTACAAGCTTTGAAAGACTTCTTGATTGCACTTGCATGTTTGCTTCTATAATGGTGGAGAATGAAAATATGACCAAGCCTATGGTAGATTGTGTTTTTGGAAAGAGATATTGAGAGAACCCTCAAAAACCTAAAATGAGATGGAGTGATCCACGGCCTAAAAGTGAGGTTCTACCGGTTAAGCTAGCTCGGCATTTGTTTGAGGGCGTCATGAATGTTAATGTGATTCAATATGAGACAATCGTGCATTGTGACCAAGCATTGTAGTCATTGAAGTTTTCAGGCTAGTTTTCATAGAAGTATGATACTTTGAATAAGTTGTCTTTGTGCATGGTCATTCACATTGATTTAACTGTTAACTCGTTACTCGAGGAGGGTGAATGCGAGGTTTTAACCCCGGTGAAGGTTTGCTCGAGGAGAGTCCGAGTCACCCTAGAGGGGGTGAATAGGGTGATAGAAGTTTTTCGTGGAAACTTTAGCTCTTCCGTTAAAGATAAGGCGAGACAGATTACGAGTCTATCAACGGGGTCGGAGAAGATTGGACTCGGAAGGCTATTAAGCGAGAATGAGCAAGAGCTGGAAAAGCTGTCCGAGTCTAGAATGAACTCGGAAAGATAACACTTAGAGATTACGTGGAAACCCTCCCGGGGCGAGAAAACCACGGATCGTGTCAATCCGGACACGAAGTCAAATTCACTATTTTGAGTCCACAAAATACCGTGAGCTGATCGAACTCGAGTTGTTCCCTTAGACAACTCTATACAAGTTTTCCTAAACTCGAAATTCCCTTATCCGATCTAGTACTTCCTAGCTGAGATAACCCTTACAGCTAGGGACAACTAAGCTGAGTTAACCCTTACGGCTTAGTCAAGGGACCTTACGAGAGAATGTAAGAAAGAGTTTGTAGTCGAGTACAAGACCTTACAACTCGAAAGTAATGAATTACGAGTGGGAGTTGTAAGTTGAAGATTGAAAGTAAATACAATAACTTTGAGCAAGTATGTGTATTAGCAATATGTTCGGCAATCTTCAAGTCTCGTGAGATGGCTTCTATTTAAAGATGTCCAGGCAGAGTAGCCGTTATCTTCATCTGCTGACTGAGAGTCCTCTATGACCGTTGATAAGAGCTTTACGAGTCACTCGGAAAGTATCCGTTGTAATGTGAACGTTGGACAACGCTTTAACTCTCTTGGAAGTCCCAAAACCATTAGCGGTGTCTTGAAAGATAGGGTGGAAACCACCGTTAAGCTTAGCGTTCCAGTTTTCCAGATTTGGAAACAGACGGCCACTGACACAATCTCTGGGGCTGGAGCGAGAGAAGGTGAAAAGCCATGTCTCGCTAGTGATTTGACGTTACGAAGCTAGGTTACTTTTGTGGTTTGAAAAAGGTGTATCCTCGATTGAATAACCTACAAAAGTAAATCAATTTTGGTTCTCAAAGTATAAAATACTTTGGTCCAAGGTTAGACACGAGATAATAAAATGATTACGATAAGTAAAGCAGCGATTATCCGAGTCGGAAACGAAATGGAATTTTCCGAGTCCAATATCCATGATACTCGGAATTCCATCGACTTAGTTTAAGCGAAGAATCAAGTTCGATAAAGAATATCGGAGAGAATTAACTTGATATAAGCATGAAACAAGCTAAAAATACTAACTATAACAAAATAGGACTTATAACCACAAGTCGGATTCCGAGTGAGAAAAAGGCGAAATACTAGTCTATTTAATCTGCGACAAATCGAGTAATGCTTGGACTCGGAACAAAGAACCGGTTTTCGAGTCGCTTTCGGATAAGCAATAAATATAATAAGCACGAGCTGTATCACTTAAAAAGATACTATTTTACTCAAAGAAGTTTCGAGATACGAGAGAATGCCTTGGAATCAATACTCTATAGGTACGAGATTGTTATACCCGATTCCTTTTGTACAATTCGAAAAGTACTGAGCGAGTGTCCGAGTCTTCAATCTCCCCTTTTTGATGAAAGACATTCCATACTTAAACAGAAACTTTGTTAGTGAAAAAGATCGATTCGAGTGGTTGCGCATGAGATGAAATGAGTAAGGCATACTTAATGTATCGAGCAATACGTAATGTATCGGAGCAAAAAAAAAAAAAAAGTAAAGTATGCTTTATTGAGGAATTAATATTCACTCGGAAAAGCATGCTAACAATAATGAACTCGAAATTAATAATGAAATGCATTAGTCCATTAAAGTTAAAAGAAATATATTCAAAAGGGCGGAAAAACTCCCCTAAACAAGACAACAAGTTTTTCGACTCTATTTCTCCCCCTTGCCTTTCAGCAAAAACAAGAACAAAAAGAAGGGAAGAAAAGAACAAGTAGTACAACTTAGTTGTCTAGACAAAAATAACAAAAAAAAAAAATATTCGAAAGAAGAAGACTACGCGGAGCGAGGAATTGTGACTCGGTGCATGGCGCCTATGAGAGAGAGGAGATTTCGAGTGGAGGCGGAGGGAGCGAGAGGTTCGCCGGCGCCGATATGATCTTGACGATATGCTTGAGCGCGGCGAAGGGAGAAGCTGGGATTATCGTCGGGGCTCGGCTCCGAGTGGGCGACTCGGAGTGAGTGGATTGAGGGGTTCTTCCCTTGGAACCTCGGTAGCTTGAGGGAGCTGCTCTGTCGACCCAGCTGGAGTAGCAAGGTCTTCGACCCACCCGAGCTGCTGTTTGAGCCGAGTACTGCTATTTGAGCTTGTGGAGCGATCGATCCTCGGCAGTTCCCACTCGCTTCTTCTTGGTGTTCCTTCCCTTGCCCGGATGGACTCGCCTCGGCCGCAGGGTCCTCGGCGTCACGCTCTGCTTGCATCCGCAGCTTCTTCTTCTTCATCCCCGCTGTCCGAGGAGGTCGGACACGGGCTCGAAGACGCTTCGAGACGCGTCCGAGTCATCATGGTCTGAGCCGCCTTGGACCGTCTCTCTCGAGGAGCTCGACCGGCTCCTTCGCTCCTTTACCAGTTCCCTCATCTCCGGAACTAGAGACTACTGCTCTCGAATTTGGGATTGACCAGTCTTTTGGTTGATGGTCGGATTTTGGAGAACAGATTTGAAAGCTCGGAGCATGTCTCTGAAATCGGAAGACACGGAGTTGATCTTGTCCATAAAAACGGGGGACAAGAGAGCGAGAGAGAGTTTTTACGGCACTTGAGGTGGAGGCACCGCCGGTTGGAGAGGAGAGAGAGAGGAGTTGATTTCTTAGTCCGTGGTGGAGAAGGGGGCCTCGGTTACGAGTTATGCACCCGGACACCGGGGTCGGTTTCCGGTATCCGTACCCCTACGGTTCCTTTTGCTGACCACAATGGCGGCCTCGAATACTGCGTTTGGGTCCGAGGGGAGAGGAACTTGGAATGTTTTGAAAACAAGGGTCGGAAGAGCACCGAAAGGAAGGGAGGTGTTCTGCTTGGATTGGAGTTGAGCTAGCACAGCGGCCATCCGCTTCAATGATGGAGGGGAAGAGGTCTACTTCGTATCCCTCAAGGATGTCAAAGAGAGCTTTGAGATGCTTGGAGTTGGGGTTCTCCTTGCTTGGAATGCTTTGTGAGAAAAAGGTTCTCATCAGCAGAAAGCACGAAAGCGAGCTTCGACTTCAACCGAGTCACGAAAAGCTTTTCGGGACTCGGGGAACTCTTTGGCGTATTTTTCAAAGAAGTCGTCGGCGACTTCGAGTGAAAGGAATGGGGTTGCTGTTCAAGAAGAGAGAGGAGACCTTGAATAGGCGGTGGAGGAGAGAGGTGTTTAGACGAACGGTTATGTTACGAACCCTAGAGGTTAGAATATTTTCGGAGTGGGTGAGGTGAGTGTAGAACTCGAAACGAGTTCGGGATAGATGAACTCGCTGAAGCACATGAAGTTGTATGCTCCGGTGGTTTGAATGTGGGACAACCAAGAAAATTTGGTTGTAGGAAAGAACTTGTCGTCCGACACAAGGTCTCTGGGTGACAATGGGTTTGGAAGGGGTGGAGCTTTCTTGAGTTTTGGTGCGAGGCTTTTTGGAAGAGGAGGAGACTCGGAAGTCGGGATGGTTTCCTCTTTTAGGCATTTTGAGAGAAGGAAGGAAAGATAAAACTTTCGAGTAGGAAAGAGAAGGAGAGGTAGAAGAGAAGAAACAAAAAGCGTAGAAGAAAAAGATGAGAGCAGTCGAAATTTACGAGAGATGGCTTCTTCGACGCTTACGAGACATTCAAGGATGACTATTCACGTAGTAATCTTCCGCGAGAGGTTTCGTTTGAGAGAGATGGAGTTTAGAGTGCGAGACGAAGATGAATAGACGCTATTTATAGAAAATAAGCGCGCCCGTCAACTATCCGTTAAATATAACTCCGTTCGACTCGGCTTGTCCATCAGTCACCAAAGACCGGTGTGACGGTTCTCTTCAACGGTTAAGATTCTAGTGGTTAGAAATCCACGGCTAATATCCGATCACGGCGCTCGAGAGAGAGAGAAAAATTTTGAAAATATGATCCGAAACTCTCCATCGATCTAGAGATAGTTTCGGAAAATTTGAAGTCCAAGTTTCTCTACATCCGAGTTTGACTCGGAATGGTTTACGAGTGACTCGAAACACGAAATAACTACTAGCCCAATATCACTGAATCAATCGAACTAATGGTTATTAAAGATGAAAGCACGGAACACGGAATTATGCAATAAGAATAACACATAATTAAGCATTTAACATACCAAGCTCATTCCGAATAAAGCAAAGCTGATCTTCACCAAGAGGCTTGGTAAAGATATCGGCTAGTTGAAGATTAGTAGGAATGAACTCTAGTTCAATATCACCTTTTCCGAGTGATCGCGTAGAAGTGATACCGACCTCGATATGCTTTGTTTTCGAATGCTTGGACGGGGTTCTTGGTGATGCTAATTGCGCTTTGGTTATCACACTTGATAGGTATTGATTTGAATGATAGTCCAAGATCTCTCAAATGTTGCTTTATCCAAAGAACTCGAGCGCAACAAGCTCAGCGGTAATATACTCGGCTTCAGCGGTTGATAGAGCTGCTGAGTTACGCTTCTTTGAGTGCCAAGATATTAGGGATTGACCCGAAATTGACACGCTCTAGATGTGCTTTTCGATCAACTTTGTATCCTGCATAGTCTGCGTCCGAGTATCCGAGAAGAGTCGGTTACGAGTCTCCGGAATACCACAGAACCTAAATTTTGAGTGCCTGCAAGATATCCGAATATTCTCTTCACCGCAGTGAGATGTGATTCTTTTGGATTAGCTTGAAATCTTGCGCATAAACAAACACTGAACATTATATCCGGCTGCTTGGATGTAAGATATAGTAGAGATCCAATCATACCTCGATAGAGTTTCGATCTATCGCTTTACCTTTCTCGTCCGAGTCAAGCTTTATGCTCTTGCTCATGGGTGTAGATGCATGCTTTGCATCTTGAAGTTTGTATTTCTTCAGCAGTTCCTTGGTGTATTTTGATTGATGAACAAAGATTCCATCTTTGTCTTGTTTGATTTGTAACCCAAGGAAGAAATTGAGTTCTCCCATCATACTCATTTGGAACTCTTGACTCATCAACCCAGAAAATTCTCGGCACAGAAATTCATTAATAGCACCGAAGATAATATCATCAACATAGATTTGAACAATAAGAAAATCTTTTCCCTTGGTCTTTATGAATAGAGTCTTGTCGATCTGACCTCTTTTAAAATCATTTTGAACCAAGAAGCTACTCGAGTCTTTCATACCAAGCTCGAGGTGCTTGTTTAAGACCATAGAGAGCCTTTTGAAGTTTGAAAACATGATTTGGAAATTCGAATTTTCAAAACCAGGAGGTCTGCTCGACATAGACTTCTTCTTCAATAAAACCATTGAGAAATGCTTAACATCCATTTGATATAATTTAATATGCATGCTTGGATGCAAATGCCAACGATATTCTAATAGCTTCGATTCGGCTACGAGTGCAAAGGTTTCCCGCAATCAATTCCTTCTTCTTGATCGTAACCTTGAGCCACAAGTCTAGCTTTGTTTCGACTACCACACCACCCTCATCCAGTTTGTTCTTGAAAACCCATTTGGTTCCTATAAGCTGGGTGGTCGGAAGGTCGGTTGGTCGAGTCCGGACTCGGTTTCTCTCGAATTGATTGAGTTCCTCTTGCATGGCCTCTACCCATTCAGGTTCATTAAGGGCCTCTAGTGCATTTTGGGTTCGAGTTAATGAAATGAATGCGGTGAATGCACATAGATTTTGAAGAGAGGAGCGAGTTCTTACCCCAGTGTTGATGTTAGAGAGTATGTTCTCAAGTGGATGACTGGGAGTAAACTTGAATGCTTTACCTGTTCTCCGATTAACTAGATTTGTAGGTTGAACCGCTTGATCTTGTTCCGAGTGATCTTCTTCATTGGTTTGTTCGTTCCGAGTGAGCTCTTGAGTTATCTCATTCCGAGTTTCCTCGTTACGAGTGACCTCATTTTGAGCGAGGTTGAGTCCGAGTCTTTGTATTCTCGACTTCGTCATTATCTCTACTGAGCTTCGGTTTTGAGTATGATGACTCACTTGGCTTCTCCTGTTCAAACTCATCAAACACTACGTGGATGCTTTCTTCCACTTTGTTAGTTCTTTTGTTAAAGACAGAATAAGCTTTACTATGTGAAGAGTAACCCGGAAAAATACCTTCATCGACCTAGCATCAAACTTGGTCAGGTGATCCTTACCATTATTGTGAATAAAACACTTGCAACCAAAGGGCTTAAAGTATGAGATATTTGGCTTCTTCCCTTTGTAGAGCTCCTAGGGTGTTTTCTTCGAATGGGTCCGATGAGGCATCTGTTTAAAATGTAGTTAGTCTGTGTTGACTACCTCGGCCCAGAAATAATAAGGCAAATTGTGTTCAATCATCATCGTCCTTGCTATTTCTTCAAGGGTTCTGTTCTTTCTCTCTACTACTCCATTTTGTTGAGGAGTTCTTGGTGCTGAGAAGTTGTGAGAGATTCCATTCTGATCACGGAACTCCGAGAATTCCGAGTAGTCGAATTCCCTTCCATGGTCGGTTCGAATCTTTTGAATGCGAGTCCGAGACTTAACTTGAATCTTTCTACGAGCTTGCTTGAACTCCTTGAAGGCTTCATTTTTATGCTTGAGAAAACACACCCAGGTAAATCTTGAAAAGTCATCAATAATGACAAGAATGTAGGATTTACCTCCGAGGCTCTTCATCGGAATTTCACCACATAGATCCATATGTAGCAGTTCAAGCACCTTTGTTGTCGAAACAGTCTTGAGAGACTTGAATCGAGGATCTGACCTGTTTCCCCTTTGTACATGCTTCACAAACTTTGTCTTTCTCAAAGACACAGTTAGGTAAACCCCTAACCGGACCATGAGATGCCAGCTTTTTGATAGTATGCATGCTAATATGACCTAATCTACGATGCCAAGACCAAGAATCATCGTGAAGAGATGCTTTTAAGCAGGATAAATTCTAGCTTGGGTCGAAAGAGGAATGATATAAGTGTTACCGGATCTCTTACCCGAGAGCTTTATCTCTTTGGTGGTCTCATCTCGAGATGTAGCACTTAGATTAAGTGAATCTTACCTCCCGACCTTTGTCGCATAGCTGGGAGATGCTAAGCGGATTGTATTTTAGTCCTTTGACAAGGTAGACTGGGCTCACCAGATTGCTTCCATTTCCAATCTTGCCAATACCCACTATCTTGCCTTTGTTGTCATCTCCAAAAGTCACTTTTCCTCTCGTATGATTCTAGCTCGGAAAAGAGTCCTTGGTCACTGACATGTGTCGTGAACATCCGCTGTCCAGTACCAATGTCCTTTTGATCTTTTCTGAGTGACCTCCTGAGGATTTGTTTCCTTATTGTCCGAGTCCGACTCTGTTCAGCTTCGAGTCGAAATCGCCATCGGACATTTTGAGTCGTCCGAGTCCTCATCATCTTCGATGAATCCTCATCGCTCTATGTTGCCATCATGGCTTTCTTCTTCTTTCTGTCCCTTTTCCTTTTCAAATAGTCTTTGACTATGTGGTCTTTGCTGCCACACTCGAAACAACCGGAATTCTTAGATAAAGATAACTTTGAAGGAGAAGAAAACTTACCTTTTCTGTCTCTCTTATCTTTCTTGTAGAATTCTTCTTTTGGCCTTTTGTCCCATCTTTTGTGCTTCATTATTCTCTTGAAGCCTCTTGCAATGAGTGCCATGGGATCGTCTTCGAGTCGAAGAGCTCAGATTTGCTTCTTTGGATTCCGAGGCTTTCGGTGCTATGTTTCTTTTGGTACTTCCCTCAGCATCCTCTTCTTCTAGATGGATTTCGTGAGTCGAAGCTTTCCGATGAGCTCGTCCGGCTTTAAGAGTGAGAGGTTACGAGCTTCCTCTATGGCGATCACCTTCGGACCCCATCGTCTCTTGGGTAGGTTTCTAAGAATTTTCCAGGCACATTTCTTCATGGGAAATTTTCTTTCCCAGAGATTTGAGATTATTGGTAATCTCGGTGAAGCGAATGAACATCTCGAGTAATGTTCTCCTCTGGCTCCATTTTGAAAAGCTCATATTTATGAAGATACTTGACTAATCTTCGCTTGTCATACCTGACTTGTCCCTTCGTAGGTGTTGACTAAAGTATCCCACACCTCTTTAGCAGAGTCACGAGCAGAGACTCGATTATATTCTTCCGAGCTTATGGTGCACATAAGGATGTTCATTGCTTTGAAGTTCTTTACGAACTTCTCTGCTTCTCCTGGTGTGAACTCAGCCTTTGTCTTGGGAATGATTCGAATTCATCTGTCTTCATTGGGATGTAGTTTCCTTATTGTATGATTTCCCATACCTCTTCATCATGATCCATAAGAAAACATTCCATACTTCCGAGTGCCCAAAGTTTGATCCTTTGAATTTTGGTGGCCTGTTGGAAGATCTTCCTTCGTCAAACTCTCCGGTGTTCGAGCCATTTGATCTTTAAATCTTTGGATTGTTAGATCCTTTACGAAAGGCTAGGCTCGATACCAATTGAAGGTTTGCTCGGGGAGAGTCCGAGTCACCCTAGAGGGGGTGAATAGGGTGATAGAAGTTTTTCGTGGAAACTTTAGCTCTTACGTTAAAGACAAGGCCGAGATAGATTCGAGTCTATCAACAGGGTAAGAAAATATTGGACTCGGAAGGCTATTAAACGGAATGAGCAAGAGGCTGTAAAACTGTCCGAGTTTAGAATGAACTCGGAAAGATAACACTTAGAGATTATGTGGAAACCCTCCCGGGGTAGAAAACCACGGACCGTGTCAATCCGGACACGAAGTCAAATTCACTATTTTGAGTCCACAAAATACCGTGAACTGACCGAACCCGAGTTGTTCCCTTAGACAACTCTATACAAGTTTTCCTAGACTCGAAATTCCCTTATCCGATCTAGTACTTCCTAGTTGAGATAACCCTTACAGCTAGGGACAACTAAGCTGAGTTAACCCTTACAGCTTAGTCAAGGGACCTTACGAGAGAATGTAAGAAAGAGTTTGTAGCCGAGTACAAGACCTTACAACTCGAAAGTAATGAATTACAGAGTGGGAGTTGTAAGTTGAAGATTGAAAGTAAATACAATAACTTTGAGCAAGTATGTGTATTAGCAATATGTTCGGCAATCTTCAAGTCTCGTGAGATGGCTTCTATTTAAAGATGTCCAGGCAGAGTAGCCGTTATCTTCATCTGCTGACCGAGAGTCCTCTATGACCGTTGATAAGAGCTTTACGAGTCACTCGAAAGTATCCGTTGTAATGTGAACGTTGGATAACGGTTTAACTCTCTTGGAAGTCCCAAAACCATTAGCGTTGTCTTGAAAGATAGGGTGGAAACCACCGTTAAGCTTAGCGTTCCAATTTTCCAGATTTGGAAACAGACAGCCACTGACACAATCTACTGGGACTGGAGCGAGAGAAGGTGAAAAGCCATGTCTACTGGTGATTTGACGTTACGAAGCCGGTTACTTTTGTGGTTTGAAAAAGGTGTATCCTCGATTGAATAACCTACAAAAGTAAATCAATTTTGGTTCTCAAAGTATAAAATACTTTGGTCCAAGGTTAGACACGAGATAATAAAATGATTACGATAAGTAAAGCAGCCGATTATCCGAGTCGAAACGAAATGGAATTTTACGAGTCCAATATCCATGATACTCGGAATTCCATCCGACTTAGTTTAAGCGAAGAATCAAGTTCGAGTAAAGAATATCGGAGAGAATTAACTTGATATAGACTAAGCATGAAACAAGCTAAAAATACTGACTATAACAAAATAGGACTTATAACCACAAGTCGATTCTAAGTGAGAAAAAGGCGAAATACTAGTTTATTTAATCTGCGACAAATCGAGTGATGCTTGGACTCGGAACAAAGAACCGGTTTTCGGAGTCGCTTTCGGATAAGTAATAAATATAATAAGCACGAGCTGTATCACTTAGAAAATATACTATTTTACTCAAAGAAGTTTCGAGATACGAGAGAATGCCTTGGAATCAAAACTCTATAGGTACGAGATTGTTATACTTGATTCCTTTTGTACAACTCGAAAAGTACTTGAGCGAGTGTCCGAGTCTTTACCCAATTCAGTAATGATTTCAATAATGTTTATTTAGTTTTGGGCTAGATTTTGTTTATTTTCTCCTTATCGTCACCTAAACTTGTAAATCTCTTTATTTCAGGTTTTTGGGCTTAAATTTGAGAGATTCGAGACAAATTTGATGAAAAGCGATGAAGAGGAGAATTCGGGCCCAAGAGGAAGCAAGAAAAATCCCTCAAACACATCAAGAGACGTTGCATTGCCTCGTGTACGAAGTTGCATAGCTGTGAAGATCATCGGGCGAAGGGTTCGAAGTCAAGGAAGGCCGCACGGCCCCGGTGCGCATTTCGCACGGCCGTGCGAGAAGCTACTGAATTTGAAGTCGTGCATGGCACACCGTGCGAAGCTGCACGGCCATGCGAAATGGGCGAGAGTTCGGGGTTTTCGCACATGCCCTCGTGCGAAGTCGCACGTGCTGTGCGAAGCTGCGGCGAATTTCGCGCGGTACCTCGTGCGGCCCTTGCACGGCCGTGTGGCCACTTGTTTCCGCGGATATTTAAGTTTCCTAATTGTAATTTTTAGGCATCTTTTTCCATAATTCTAAATTTTAGCTAGGGTTTTCGAGAGGCAGCCCCCAAAGGAGACTCAAGAACACTCAATTCTAATTTTTACTTCAAGTTTATGTATGATTGAATCGCTTCAAGTTTTTATTCGTGAATCGTAATTTCTTCTCTTTATCTTTTCTTCACAATTTCTCTTCATTTTTCCATGACTATGTTCCCTAAATTTTGTCAATCGTTTAGTATCATGTTTAAGGGCTAATTTCTCTTCTTAGGTTGGGATTGATCCCTATTATGCCTTGATAATCATGAATTGAGTACCAATTGAATTGTTCCATGCTTGTTCGGTTAGAATTCACTTCGTTCATCAATTTTCATTGATTACCTCGAAAGAGGACTCTTTTGCTTTTATTAGGGTTTTGTGAACATCAAAAGATGAAAACTTACCTAGAATGACGTTGTGAGCGATTCGAACTTCATTATGAAAATAATTTAGGTTTTAATCGGGGTTGTGAGATTCATTCTTTGTGATTTTGCTCTTTGTTAATTCTATGAAAATAGGTGATTAGATTGTGCAAGATTAGTCTTTGACCTTCGAAAGTAGGCGAAGATAGGTTAAATCCACTCGTGTCCCCCTTCTAAACTGCTAGCATAGGCAAATCTCAAGCGGTATTCGATTCGGGTTTCGGGCATAGTAGGGTGATTAATCCTAATCTAAGGCTTTTTACTTATTGATCTCTCATAGTTATTTTGTTATTTGTTGAATCTAAAAACCAAATCACTTGTGGAACCGAGTTTTTACCTAGATTAGAGTTTTAGGTGGATTTAGTATTTGAAAGCGAGTTCCTCGTGGACACAACCCGTACTTGTCGGTTTCTAGCTACAGCTACACTTGTGCACTTGCGGTATATTATTTCTCGAACAACTAGAGATCAAGTGACTGAGTTCGTGCAAGATATCTAAATATTCTCTTCACCGCAATGAGATAAGATACCTTTGGGTTAACTTGAAATCTTACACAAAGGCATACATCGAACATGATATCTAACCTACTGAGAGTTAGAAAAAGTAGAGATCCAACCATACCTCTAAAGATTTTCTTATCTATTGACTTACCCATCTCATCTAAGTCTAGTTATGTGTTGCTGGCCATTGGTGTAGCTGTTGAATTTGCATCTTGAAGTTTGTACTTCTTTGGAAACTCTTTCACATACTTGGTCTAATGAACATAAATCCTCCGTGCTATTCTAGTTTGATTTGTAATCCAAGGAAGAAATTTAGTTTTCCCATCATGCTCAATTAAAATTCCTGTCTCATCAACTTAGAAACTTCTTAGCTAAGGGTTTCATCGGAGCACCAATATAGTGTCATCAACATAAATCTGGATAACAATGAAATCCTTCCCCTTGATTTTTATAATTAAACCTCTTTTGAAACCATTTTGAGCCAAGAAACTACTTAATCTTTCATACCAAGCTTTAGGAGCTTGTTTTAAACCATAAAGAGCTTTTTGTAAGTTAAAAACATGGTTTGGAAATTGAGGATTTTCAAATCAGGGGTTGCTTAACATATACTTCCTTTGGAATAAAATCATTTAAGAAAGTACATTTGATATCCATTTGATAAAGTTTGATGTTCATGCTCGATGCAAATGGAATTACAATTCTTATGGCTTCAATTCTAGCAACATGTGCAGAAGTTTCCCCATAATCAATACCTTACTATTGGTTGTACCCTTCAGCAATTAGGCTGGCCTTATTTGATTCCTATAACTAGGTGGTCGGATGGTCAATCGGTTAAGTTCTAAACTTGGTTTCTCTCAAACCGAGAGAGTTTTTCTTATATGGCCTCTACCCACTCGGGTTCAAGTAAGGTTTCTATCACATTCTTATGTTTAATCATACTAGAAGTTAGGTAAAGAAGAGATCCAATCATACCTTTGTAGATGTTTTTATCTACTAACTTACGCATCTCACCTGAGTCTAATTTTGTGTTGTTGGCCATTAGTGTAGATGCTGGTTTTTACATCGTGAAGCTTATACTTCTTTAGCAACTCTTTCACATACTTGGTTTGGTGAACATAGATTCCATCATTTACTTTATTTACAATCCAAGGAAAAATTTTAATTCTCCCATCATACTCATTTGGAATATGTCTCATCAACTCCGAAAACTCTTGGCAAAGGGTTTCATTAGTATCACCAAAGATAATATCATTAACGTATCCGAATAATAATAAAATACTTTCCCTTGGTTTTTGGAAATAAAGTTTTGTTAATCTAACCTCTTTTAAAACCATTTTCAATTGAGAAACTGCTTGATCTTTCATACTAAGCTTTAGGAGCTTGTTACAAACCAAAAAGAGCGTTTTTGAAACTTGAAAACATGGTTAGGAAAATGAGGATTTTCAAAACCTAGGGGTTGCTGAACATAAAATTCTTCTTGAATAAAACTATTTAGGAAATCACATTTGACATCTATTTGATAAAGTTGGACGTTCATGGTTTGCCGACAATCAATACCTTTGTGTAAAGGTTTCCCCACAATCAATACATTTGAAATGCAAGTAAAATTCTAATGGCTATAATCCTAGTAACCGATGCAAAGGTTTCCCCATAATCAATACCTTCTTCTTGATTATACCTTTATGCAACTAGTCCGGCTTTATTCATAACTACCAAACACTTCTTATCCAGTTTGTTTTTGAAAACCCATTTGGTTCCTATAATTGGGTGGTCGGTTGGTCGGTCTGTCAAGGTCAAAACTTGATTTATCTCAAATGGAGAGAGTTCTTCTTACATGGCCTCTACCCAATCGGGCTAAAGTAAGGCTTTTACCACATTTTAAGGTTCTATCATGGATATGAATGTAGCAAATGCACAAAAACTGCAAAGAGAAGAATGGGTTTGTACACCTATATTTAAAATAATGTTCTCGGGGGTGACTAGAATTATACCCGAAATCTCTTTCTGATCTTTGATTTACTCGAATTAGGATCCTGAATACTTGGTTCCTCGGTAAGTGGAGTCTCGGTTCCTTCTTGGGTTTGAGGTCCTTGAGCTGAGTCTTGATTGAGCTGCTCGGTCTGTTGAACTAACTAAGGGCTTAGTTCTTTTGTTTTTAGCGTTTCGAGCTTACCTTCAACCAAGTCATCATTATCCCTGCTAAGCTTGATATTTGAAAATGTTGACTCACTTATCCCGCCACAATCGGCTTCTTTAAAAACAATGTGGATACTTTATTCCACTTGTGTTAGTCCTTTTGCTAAAAATATGGTAAGCTTTATTATGGGTAGAATAACCAAGGAAAATGCCTTCATCGGATCTAAAATCAAATTTAGTTAGATGAGTCTTACCATTATTGTGAACAAAACATTTACGTCCAAAAGGCTTGAAGTAGGAAATGTCGGGTTTCTTGCCTCTGTAAAGCTCATATGGTGTTTTCTTGAGGATTTATCGTTTGATACACTCGGTTCAATGTGTAGTTGGTGGTGTTGATAGCCTCAGCCCGAAGTAATATAGTATATCATTCTCGATCATCATTGTTTTACTAATCTCCTCAAGGGTATGTTCTTTCTTTCTACAACTCCGTTTTGTTGAGGGGTTCTTGGAGCCGCAAAGCTGTAAAAATCCCAGATTATCACAAAAGTTTGTAAACTTAGAGTAGTCGAATTCTCTTCTATGGTCGGTTCGACCCTTATGATCCGAGTCCCGGATTCAAGCTATATTTGTCTCGCAAACTTTGGAGAACTCCTTGAACACAGCCAGGTAAATCTTTAATAATCATCAATAATAACAAGAATATAAGATTTACCTCTTAAGGGCTCTTAGCATGAATTTTCCCATATAAATCCATATGAATTAATTCAAGCACTTTTGACGTGGAAATAGTTTTACGTGGTTTAAATGATGACGCAACTTGTTTCCCTTTTACACAAGCATCACAAATTTTATCCTTGTTCAATGCACACTTAGAAAGTCCGTGGACTAACCCATGTGAATATGATTTCTTTGATAGTATGCATGCTAATATAACCTAAGTTATGATGCTTGTGTCCATGAATCAACATTCACTATAGGTTTTAGATAAGAAAGATTCCGAGAGGAATTTCTCAAAGAAATAGTGTAAGTATTGCCTAACCTTAGACTAGAAAGTTTGGTTTCATGAGTTGTTGCATCACGAAAAAATAGTTGATCCGAGTGAACGTTCCCTCGTGACCTTTGTTATATAGTTGAGATATGCTTAGAAGGTTGTACTTGAGTCCTTCAATGAGGTAGATTGGAGTGACTAAGTTGTCTCCATATCCAACTCTTCCAATCCCAACAATTTTACCTTTGCTTGTTGTCACCAAAAATGACTCGTTCACCTTTCTTTTTGTTCAACTCGTGTAAGGTCTTGAGTCCCCAGATCATGTGTCTTGAGCGTCCACTGTGTAGTAACCAGTGGTCTTCCTTTTCTCTATGATATTCATGCAAAAGGAAAGAAAACCAATGCTTCTCACTTCCTCTAACAAACCCAGTAAATGTCCTTACGGATGTCAATTTTAGAGGATGGGCGCTCTTGGGAACCCAAATCTAAATAATCTTGTGAGCTTTATTATATAGTTGAGATATGATAATTTTCTAATTAAAAGAGATGAATATGAGCCATCCATGATTAACTAGGGTGATACTTCTGTTTAAAAGACCATAGCGATTACGTACTTAAGCCCTATAAATTATCATATGAATTTATATGAAACTAACTAGCGTGAACTCTAATTAATTAGATATAAAATTATAAACATTAAGAACAAATTATCATATAATCATGGATAAAATTAATAAAACATTAAAGATTAAAAGTTGTTTTAAAATAAATAATTTAACATGGTTTCAAATAGATTATATTAAGTAAAAGAAACTACTTGCACATAATATAATTTAAAACACATAAAATAAATAAAAATAACATCTTTAATATTAAACTGAAAATAAAGATAGAGTCTTACAGAAAACTACTCAATGATACCTCTATTTTTGGTGCAACTATTTTCAAGACCTTGACTTATCAAAAATAATTATGAGGTACCTTATCTTTTAATGTAATAAATTTTTAGGACCCTTGTTGCATTTTTTATATAAAAGATCCTTATTTCATGATAAAAGACATAATTTTCCTTCATTGAAGTAAATAATTTAAAAATAAACTAATACAAAAATATAATAAAATAATATAAACAATATATAAAAATCATAATAAATTAATTTAGCAAAATTCTTATAAAAAGGTGTAAAATTATTTTATTATATTTTTTAGATTTTGTTTATATTATTTTATTATATTTTTTATTTAGTTTATCTTTAAATTTTTTACTTTAGTCAAGGACAATTATGTCTTTTAACTTGAAATAAAGGTATTTTACATAAAAAATAATGCAACAAGGATCCTAAAAATTTATTACATTAAAAGATAAGGTACTTCATAATCATTTTTCATAAGTCGGGTCCTAAAAATAGTTGCACCAAAACTAGAGGTTCCATTGAGTAGTTTTTTGTAGAGTCTTGAAATAAAAATTACAATAATAATAATACTACAAATATATATCCGTGCTCGGTAAGATGATCGATGGATCAAGCTACGATGAAGATATGCTGATAGAGGTTGTGATGATCAAGGTAAAAGAAAATATGGTGGTGTTAATTATAATATGAGAGGTGGTAGCGTGAAAGAGAGAACGAAGGAGTGAGGATGGAGAGGTAAGAGGTAGTGATGAAGACGAAGTCTAATGACGATGACTAAGGGTATGATGATGATTATGATGATGATTAGAGGAGGTGGATGTGAGAGAAGCATGATGTTTGATAAGATGATGAGAAATGGTGATGAGGAAGGTGTCTTAAAGGAAGAAACCGTGAGGGAGCATTCGACACGATTATAGAAACTATTTTTAACGACGGGTCTTTAACGACGGTTAAAAGGAAAAACCATCATGAAAAACGGACCGGTAGTATTTTTGTAAAAAAATGCGATTTTATCTGTATATATGACGACAGTTCAACCCAACAACCGACATCTAATGGTTAAACCGAACCTTAGACTACGGTTCGATGAGACAAACCGTCGTCATAGAGAAGTCTATGATGACGGTTAAAACTTAGAACTCGTAGTCTAAGTACTTTAGATAACAGTTCTTAGTTGTGAATCGTCATCTAAAGTGCTGCACCAAAACCCCCAAAACCCTCGTTGTTCCATTCCCACCATCTCGCTCTCTCATCTCCTCTTGAGCTCTCCTCTTCTCCTCCACCGACATTATTCTCTACCCGAGTTTTCTCGTGCCCGAGTTCTTCTCCTCGGAGCCGCTTTCCTCTCACTTTCACTCGCATAAATCGAGTGAATTCAATCCCCTCTCGTTGTTTGCTGGTCGCTCTCTCCTCTTCTCTCCTCCTCCACCAACATTCACGCTTCGCCTGAGTTTTTCTTGCCAAGCATTAAGGAAGGCCTCCTCGGAGCCCCTTTCCTCTCACTTTCACTCGTCTCAACCGAGCTCTCGCTTCTCCTCGGGCTCTCCTCTCCATGCTCTCCTTGTGCTTATCTCCGCCTGCGTTCTTTCATATGGTAAATATATATATATATATATATATATATATATATATATATATATATATATATATATATATATATATATATATGTGTGTGTGTGTGTGTGTGTGTGTGTGTGTGTGTGTGTGTGTGTGTATATATATATATCTATATATATGTATATATATATGTGTGTGTGTGTGTGTGTGTGTGTGTGTGTGTGTGTGTGTGTGTATATATATATATATATCTCCTCCCCTTCGCTACCCCGTCCTCTTCTCATATGTCTAAAACTAGGGTTTTAGGGTTCAATCTGGATTCAAGCATTTTTGGATTCATTTAGACAAATTATTTGAATTTGTGGGCACTTGATATTGTGTGTTCGATTGAGTAGATTTATGCATATGAGAATTTGTTAATTTGGCTGTTTCATGGTTGTTTTATCCGGATTTTAGGTTGTTTAACTTGTATATTGTTACATGTAGAAATGTAATCTTATATTTGAGGAATGTGAACGGATAGAATATGAAAATAAGACAAGAGACAAAAAATGACCAAAATTGAGGACCATAGTTCTAGGCAGCCAGCACGGGCCGTGCCATACTACACGGTTAGCTCGTGTTATGTGTTTCCATCCAAAAATTATTGTACATGTTTATTTATCAAGAGTTGTATAATTTTCTTGCAGTCTAAGATTGATTCTTCCAAAAGTCCAAAGAAAAATCGGGGGGCTATGATGAATAAGGAGAAGTTCGTCCGAGTACGGACGATCCAACTCTCCTTACACGGGATTGATTTGGATAGCCACGGAAATGTCTGTAGGTGACGTTGGTACGGAAACCCCCGCCACATAAACATCAACTATAGAAAATGGGCTGATGTCCCTAATTCCATTAAGGACAACCTATGGAACGATATTCGAGTAAATGAATACATCTCAACTTAGTATTGCAACTTATATTGTAAATTGGTTAATATATATGTACTAATGTATATCGTTCTTGTGTTTTAGAGAACGTTCAACTTAAACGTTAGTGAATCTCGGATCCCCTCCATGAAGCACAAGACCCTCATGTCGAGTGGCGGAAATGTTTAAAGACTACAAATATCGCCTTGATGCTATATGGGTCCACAACACAAACCGGATAAAACAAGAAGGTAGACCTTGGGAAGTCTTGTATCACAAAGGAGGATTGGAGATAATTTGAGTCATATGTAACCTATCCGAAATACAAGGTTATTTCATTCAATATTCAATCTCATAAACAAATAGTGTGGTGTTGGTTGTCAAATTGATATAAAATTGAAGAAATGTAAGTGTTATGCACTAATATTTCCGTTTCTTAATATTACTTGCGCAGCGACAGTGAAGTCAACCGGAAGAGGATTAAAAGTAATCTGTACCCCCATGTGCTGTCTCGTAGGGGATACGCGAAGTTGGAGGAGAGGTTGTACAAACAAAAGCTTGAACAACTTCAAACCACATCCGGTGAAGGGTCCACCATAGATACTTCGTAGCTCGTTGTTGATAGGGACAAGTCGTGGATCGAAGGAAGAAGGAAGAAAGATGGAACCTTCACTACACCCAATGTAAAAGCTATTTCTCACCGACTTGTGAGCTTTTTACTATTTTCATTTATTTATTTTGAGAACTTATCGGTTTATTTTCCGAATTTGTCAAATGATAACATTTTTTTCTTCTTATAGGAGTCTTTGTCACGGACATCGACTTTAGATGCCGACACCACCGGGAGGATGGACAAGCTAGCCTTGGCCTTACAAAGAGATAAACATCCTGGTCGTGTTCGAGCACTTATTGGGCGGGTGGGGATAGTTGAGCACTTTTGGACTAGGAAGAAGCGCCCGTATCTTTGAGAGACGCATATATGGAGGCCAAAATGGCCCAAATGGAGTACCAAATGTCCCAAATGGCTGCACTGATTGAAGATATGAGGGCGCAGATGTGGGTAGAGATGCGATCCTAGATGAGGTCGTACTTCACCAACATGGGTATGCCGTTACCTAACAACTTCGATAATGTACGTCCTTTCTCACCCCACACACCGGCCAGTGTAAACGCGAGCTCACTCATCAACCAATTCAACGTTACGGCGGAGCCAATTAAGATTTTGCAACCTAATTATATTTACGTGCATATTTATATTTTGACTAATTAATGTATAATCTTGTTGAATAATTACTTATAGTATGTTTTTGTTGTTGCGTAACTCCAATGTGTGGCCGTTGAGTGATTAATTATTTAGTATGTTACTTTCGTTTCGGATGAGGGTCGTATCCCGGAAAAGTTTTTACTTTAAAGGGAAACTCTATCATTTTATTTTCGGGGTTTTTAGGTTATTTAACTTCTATGTCAATTGTTTACTTATTCTTATGCAGTTGGCGAATTGTAAGTTAGCTTCTCATCACCCTCCTCTAGAGCATGTTGTGGCATTGGGTGTTGTTTTCCCGTGGAGGGCAAATGTTGTCGTCCACGGGACACCCTAGTAGCTGATGAGGTGAGGGTGAGTGTCAAAGAGGTCATACACTTGGAAAGGCGAGTGTGAGTTGCCGATCCGGGAGCGGACCTCCACACTCGTTGATGATGCGAGTCAACGCTTTTCTTCATTGGTCCAAGAGTTTGGTCATCCTCACTACGGTAATTCATTTGTATTAAAAATATTAAATTTAGCTATTGTTAATATCACATATATATTTCTCATTTTTGTATTAATTATTCACTAGGATATCGGGGATAGATCGGAGAGTGGGATGAAGGGCGCTAGTGGCACAAGAAAACATTCGAGTGGCGCCTGTTCGTTGTCCGAAGAATTCTCCTCTCAAATCCATTGGGGAGTCTCGCACGGATTGGTGTACTACTCGAGAAAGTTATGTGCATACTATGTCAATAGAGGACCGGATAATCCGTAGCACACCAAGCCACGTGCTAGGGCTATATGAAGCGAATATGTCGGTCTTTGTCTTCCTGGACGACATATTGCAAATTTTGCGCATGGAGGAAATCGACGTATCCTCTATTACGCTTGGCATGATATGAGTTAATATATTCTTAATTAGTTTTGTTTTTACTAATTAATTTCAATTTCGACTACATAGTAATATGTATGGTGGCTGCACAAGATTGGGAAGGAATTCATTTAGTTTCGAACCTTACTTCGTTATTCAAGGAGCTGGACTGAATCGTGACAAACGAGTCTCCTATATATTTGACGCCATGAGAGATGACAGCGTTCAATGAGAGGTAAGTGGACAAATAATGAACTAACTAATCGATGAAGTTTTTATATGGTGTTATACATATATAAAAATGTGTTATTTGTAGCCACAATTGGATGCTTGCTGCCATATATCCTAGGGCTAATATGGCCTACTTCCTTGATCCTCCGGATCGTGATGTGAGGAAGATATTAGGTACATCGTCGAGACGTGAGTTCATACTTTTTAATCATTTTATGCTGTTTTGTTAAGTAATCGTTCAATGATACGTCTGACTTAAATTTATTTTTTCCAATTGAAAAATTGTGCTCTAATCCATTATTATTTTGGCGGAGATCCCAAACGAGTGAAGAAAGTACAACCACTAATTGTCCCCGTGAAGGTGAGGTTCTCTTAGGTATGAAAGTCTACTTTAGATGTTTTTCATTTCATATTACTTGCTAGATACATAAGTACTAATTAATTCTCTTTGTGTTGGGAATCTATTTTTATTATTGTAGTGCCGAAACGAGAATGGAACATGGAGTGCGGCTTCTACATTCTCCGAGTACATGAAAGAGATTGTGACCAAACTCGAACAGAATGCTTATCCCAAAGAGGTATATTTGCACTTTTAATTGATTATTTTTATATTCCTATTTTAGCTTGATTAACACTTGCACTGACCTAATTAATACGTCTTTTACAACATTGTTCACAATATTTCCCGAAAAAGAAGCCACCCACTCCCTATACAAATGAAGTGCTCAACAAGTTAAAACAAGGTTGGGCAGAGTTCGTACACAACCGTATAAAGGAATAGGTATATATATTACAGTTATTCTTTATTATTTGATAGGTCAAATTTGTGATTTTAATAGTCATACACGGTTATAGGTATAAACATGTACATAGGATTGTGGTTTGTATATGTGTTTGTTGTTTTGTATACATTCCGGTGAAGAGGAAGGCCTATATACAAAATGTGATGAGTATATGTGTTTGTTGTTTTGTATATATTATAGTGAAGATTATATTGGGATTGTGGTTTGTATATGTGTTTGTACTATACGGAGGGGCAAGCAAATACGAGAAAAGTTATTTTTAAAATAATCGGACTTATGACGACGGTTCTTAACGCAAAATCGTAGCCATAGGCTCATCTATGACAACAGTTCAAATAATGGAATCGTCGTCATAGGTGCTTTGTAATAAGTACAAAGGAAGGCCTATGACGACGGTTCGGATGAAGAAACCGTCGTCATAGGTTGACCTATGACTACGGTTTTTCTATCGGAATCGTCGTCATATATTGACCTATGACTATGGTTTTGAACCGTATTCAAATGTGGTACATATAACGGCGTCCAAATACACGACGCCTATTAACCGTAGTTAAATGTCATTTTTAACCATAGTTAAAAGCGGTTCCTGTAGTAGTGCGGGTGAGAGAGGGTCGCTCCTGCATGAGAGGATGCTGCCCCGGGGTCTTTTAATTAAAGAGGGAGTAGCCCTATTTAATGTGAAGTTAGAGGAATAGTTTCAAAGGAATTAGAATTAGGGTTATTTCTCGATTCTCTTTTGTAAATAGGATTGTGGCCCCCTAATCTTCAACTATAAAATAAAATATCATACAATAAATATTTTATGACACATTATTTTTATAGACCGACTTCATATATTGTCTTGAAAAATCATTGGCAATTAACTCGCTTTTTTACACTTTTTCTTCTCTTCTCCACTTTATTTGATAATTACCTAAAAGTTAACAAAATAAGATAAATTAGATAAAATAAACTATATATTATAAACTAAATAATAACTAAAAATACGTACAAAATACGACTTAATACTATCTTCCTCTTTAGGCAATCCTTGATGATGTGTTCTTTGCTACCACACTCAAAACACCTAGAGTTTTTAGTAGAAGAAGAATTTCCTTTTCTGTCTTTCCCGAAGACCTCATTTCTTGGCTTCTTCTATCACTTTTTGTGCTTCATCATCTTTCCGAAGCCTCCGGCGAGAAGTATCATAGGGTCCTCTTCTGAATATGAGTTTCTTAGACTTGGTCCATCTTCGAAGGCTTTTAAAGCAACATTCCTTCTCGTGTTGACCTTAGTTTTCTTTTCTTGGAGATGTAGCTCATGGGTTAGAAGTTTCCCAATGAGCTCATCAAGCTTTATTTTTATAAGTCCTGAGCTTCTTCAATTGCTATTACCTTTGGACCCTATTTCTTTCTAGGAAGATATCTCGAAGCTTTTTGACCACTACTTCATTTAACATCTTCTTACCAAGGGATTTTAAGTTGTTTACTATCTCGAGTAAAACTTACATACATATCGTAATACTTTCATGAGCTTCCATTTTGAATAGCTCGTACTTGTGGAAGTACCAGTTGATTTTAGTATGCCCGACCTGGCTTGTCTCTTCATAAGTGGTAACTAAGGTGTCCCACACTTCTCCGCTGAGTCACAAGCTAATACCTTGTTAAACTCGATGAGTTTAACATGCACATTAAAATGCTTATAACTTTATGGTTCTTCTTGTTTCTTTCATTTTCATCTGTTATGAACTTTGTCTTTAATTTTGGTACTATTCCATTGCCAATTTGCTTCACTGGGACATAGTTCCCATCGGTGATGATGTCTCACACTTCATTGTCTTGGTCTTGTATGAAGCATTTCATCAATTTCTTCCATTGGACGTAGTTGTAACCTTGGAACTTCAGCAGACCTTGTGATAGACCTTCCTTCATTGAATTCTCCATTTTAATAAGTCATGATCTTTAAACCTTCGAAGTGTTAGCTCCTTTAGAGAAGGCTAGACTCGATACCAATTGAAAGTTCAAAAGGAGAAGTAAGTGACCTTGGAGGGGAGGGGTGATAGGGTGTTGAAGGGCTTTTACGGAAAATAAAGTTCACATAAACCGAGCTCTTAGAAACACAAACCGAGTATTGATTGACTTAGACAGAAGGTAAAAAGATTGATAAGAGATATTATAAGGAAACTCTCCCGAGACATAAAACCTTGGCAATGTTAACCCAAACCAAGCCAAATCCACTAATAATTGAATCCTCAATTACAATGAATATGACTACCCGATTTGTTCCCTTCAACAAATCTATTACCATTTTTCCGGGGCCTAGAATTTTTCATATCTGATCTAGTACGTCCAAATTGAAGTTCCCTTATCAACTTAGGACAACTGCATTTAAGTTACGTTATCAACTCAGTCAAGGGAAGAGAGAAGTGTTTGAAGAGTAAAGAATGATTACATGATTTTTCTCACTAGGAGTTACAACTCAAAAAGAGTAAGGATACAAAGTAGGAGTTGTAAGCTACATGTGTATGATTAATTTAGCTCTCATTTTTCCATCTATGAGAATCATATGCTAATGTTTCTTTAAATAGTCTGCATTGAGAGAAAGTAGTTGAGTCTTTAACTGGAAGAACCGAGTCGGTTAGACGTTGCAATGCATAGTCCGAGGACTCACCGTCCGGACCATATTGAAATAGTCGTTTAACCTAGGTCCTATCTTCCAAAAAGCTATTTTACCAACTTCAAGAAAATGCAAATTCAGGTAAAAAAAAACTCATTACACTTAGAAATAAAATATTACCCAAAATGGCAACAAATAAGCTTGTCACCCAAATCCGAGTTGTTTCGAGTTTTCTAGCTTTTACTGTCTGTAGAGCTTCATCAATTATGAAGCCTTTGTTTTTGCTTTTCTTTGTGATTGATCACCTTTGGAAAACCTGTAAAAACAATGAAGAATAGTTCACAAAGATAAACATACTTTGGTCCAAAATTAGATTCAGATTAATCTAAATACAACTTTTAAATACCCATTATCCTTAGTCTATTAATCTGAAATTTTTAAGTCTAATATTCAATATATTTAAGTGCCGGATATGTCGAAACTCATAATAAGTTCAACCTTAATGGATACATGAATTATTTAGACATTTTCAGTTACAGCAAGTTAAATAATTACAACATAACACTTTTGACTTAAGTAGAATTAAAAAACTAATTCTAGTCCATTTCATGAAGATTTCCAGGTTAAAATTGGCATGTTAAATATAAAAATATTTTTACAAACTCAATATCCGAGTTAGACCGAGTGGGTCCGTTACTAACAACCGAGTGGGACAGTTATAAAGAACCGAGTGAGCAAGTTAGACTCTGTTTTAATGATTGAGCGGGTTTCGACTTTGTGAAGTAGAAATGAGGCTAAGACTTTAATATATATCCTCTTAAGGCATAAGTCTTGGGTCAGTCATGGATAAGTAATGTAAAATTAATGATTGTCATAACAAATGACTCTGTCTTATGAATTTTATTTAGGATGCTTCTTACTTAATCCTAAAATTAGATAAATGACTTGAATTCGAAACACATAAGGGGTGAGTAAGTAATACCTAAGTTTTCAGTCCCCTTCTTAAGGCTCAAAGTCAAGGACATATTCGGTAACTCAATAGGAATACCTTCAATATCTTGAACATCATGTAACAGGCATAACTAACTATTCATGTGACAGGAAGCCCCTGAATCAAGTAGCCATATATCCTTACTTGAAAATTTCTCATGGTTGGATTTTGGAGCCTCGATTAGTCTCAAAATTCTTTGCACCTATTCTACTGTAAAGCCAGTGATAGTTGTGCCTAAGTGATTTTTGTTGAAGTTGGTGATTGTGTGCTCACAGGAGCTCTGATTTTTTACGATGATGGTGCCTATATGGAAGAGGCCAAATTCCTTCTGGCACACAGATAGGTTGTGGTTATGGTTTTACGTGATGGCCAAAAAGAATTTTGATGCTCCGTCCCCTCTTTTTTTTTGAAATTCATGAGACTCTCCACAAAAGCTCTGATTCCATGAACAAAACAATAAGACAAAGACTTGTCATTTTTATTCATTTTCATGGTAGCCTCAAGGCTTACATATATTCCCAAAAAAAAAAATAGAAATCAACTAGGACACCAACTAGAAATCAAATAGGATACTAGCTATCCTTATTCTACCAAAAGTAGGAACCAACTAAAAATCAATTAAGATATCAAATAGAAATCAAATAAGACACTAGCTATCCTTACTATACTGAAACTAGGAAAATAGAGAATCCTACTCTTGAGCATACATCGAATATCAACTAAAATAAATATCGTAGTATTTATTTCCTATTATTGAATAAGCTGGTGTTAGAGGACCCTGACGAGTGAGTGGACTCATAACAGTGAGTATAAGGAAGCACTAATCAATAAAAGCACTACAATCATCTTTTTTTTTTTTTTTGTATGAAGTTTAACATTATCCAAATTGTAAAGTAGATTTGGAGATAATTAGAAATTAAGCATGAAGTTCATGAACATATTTTTGCTATTGAAATGAAGCACAGAAATGTGTATGATCTCATGAGATTATCTTGTGAATGTATGTTTAATGTTTGCTCTGAATAATTAATTTCATTT
Organism: Talinum fruticosum; assembly: GCA_021018815.1. NCBI lineage: Eukaryota > Viridiplantae > Streptophyta > Magnoliopsida > Caryophyllales > Talinaceae > Talinum > Talinum fruticosum. The sequence goes on from JAITYX010000018.1 coordinate 3,338,433, forward strand.
TCATATGAATATTTTTTATCAATTAAATTAGTTATATATAAATATCTTGCAATATTATTGGCTGTATTATTTTTGATAAAAAGCGAGATTATTTTATACAATCGCAAATAGAAGAATTGGTGATATTTGTCTGAATGGAAATTAAGAAAAGCATTTCATTCCTAGAAAGTGTTAACATCATAATCTGAATATGGTTTCTATTTAATTTTAAGTAAGGTTCCAGATCTGAAAACTAGACTTTAAGACTCTATTTCATTATAAGAAATAGGTTGGAAAGAAAATTTAAATGAAAAAAAGAAGTGAAAAGGAAAACAAAAGTAAGGAGATGATATAAAAAAAGAAATTAATTTTTTTCTTGTATTTGGCTCAAGGAAAAATAGAGGGAAAAAATATAATCTCTTTCCAATCTCGTCTATCCACTATTACCATTTAGATGAAAGAGAAAATTCTCAATAGCCTTGATTAATTGAAGCCCATATCTTTTTCTTTCCTATCCACCACTACTATGGAGAGGAGCGAGAAAATTCTTAATAGCCTTAATTAACGGAAGCCACTTTCTTTTTCATGCCCATCCACCGTTGCCATGAGAGGAGAGAGAAAATTTAATAACGTTGATTAATTGAAGCCCCTCTCTTTCCTTCCTTTCTCTCTTTACATGAAATATTAACACCAAACAACCCAATCTCGATTTCTCAATTGATTCACTTTCCCTCTATACAAAATGGGTCAAGCTTCTTCAACTACATTGGTTACGGCCAAAGCTTCGTCGGCGGTGTGTGCTTCGTTGGCGGCGTGGGTTCTGTCTGCAACTTTATCGGGGTTCGGTTAATCGGTTCCATCGAACGTGCAATTAGTGGCAAACACCCATCATTAAAGCATGGCTAGGGGCATCGAGTCTTGAATATAAAAATTTTCCTTCCATTTTGCTCTCAATTTTGGAAGGAAAATATCATTGACCAAATTGAGAAAATTTTCCATGATTTGTTCCATCAAACTTTGTTTTCTCTACTTTTTCTTTAATTCAAACAAAGCAAAGAAATTCATTGTCTAATTTTTTTCTTTCTAATTTTACTAGAATTAAACGGAGCCTAAAAGTGTTCTTTTGGTCTTTATAAACCGGGAAGCAACGACTAATGCATTAATTGCTCACTGTATCAAGCCCTCATCAAGAAAGAAACACTCAAACCTAAAAATTATTAGCACTACAAAAAGTTGAGTTGTTAGACAAAGTTTAAAGACAATGACCAGCGAGAGAAAGTTCAAAGATATTGATTAGCTCACTACCAGAGGAAATAAAGTTCAAAAACATCTCATACCTCAGCAGCTAGTACTTCAACACCAATTATTCCACTATTGTGAGATGCCTATAAAATGGAATTAGTTGAAAATCTAGGGTTTACAATACACAACCATATTTAAGATAATCTTAAGTGATCAAATTGTTCTCTTATTATATCTCTAAAGTCTTATAAATCTAGTAAATTTTTGTGAGGCTGTAAAGTTAAGTGAATATTATTGTGAACAAGATAAACTTTTGAGTGTGTTACAATTTTCTGAATTTAAGTACTGTACCAAAGACTTTGGACATGGAGCCAAGTAGTTAGGAAGAACTCTTGTGACTTGTAACCCAAGTGCGAGTCAATATATGGAAAGCTAAGACGTAACCTTATTTTAGATGGTGAATTTAGCAGCAAAAGTCTTTGAACTGCTTTGGACTCTATCTTTCAGTTACTTTAAGTACCTTTGAAAAGTTTAATCTAAACTTCTAACTTTTTTAAGGCTTTTTTTTTAATTTTAAAATTTGTGATCGTCACCTTATTTAAGTGTACCCTCTAGAATGATATATACTACTTTGGACAAGAGAGTTAATGATGAGGGAGAAGGTGGATCAAACTCTAGCTATGCCATGTTAAGTGGTTAAGTGTCTCAACTTAATCATTCCTTGAAGCCTCTATTATTTGTAGGAGTTTATAGAGACATAATGTTAGATGTATTAAAAAAATTTCAAATTTAGGCTTCCAAAGAGAAATAAGATCGAAAAGTTCCATATTGAACTTTAAGTGGGAAAAGTTGGGGTTTATATAGTCCCTTCTCTTTCTTATTCTTGAATAAGAAAATGTGTTAAAAGATTTTATAACAGCGAAAGCAAGCGTGCAGGCTATGCATGAACGCAGTGTAGTGTGGTGTCGAAAAACTGATTTAGTTATTATTCGAAAACACTCTTTTTTTTTCTCAAAATAATTCTCTTCATGTAATTAGTTCTCATGCTGATGATTTTCTAACTGATCGCTTTCGAGGGCACGAAAGGGGATTTGTGTTCGCGTAAGCTCGGAGACCAAACATTCAAATTAGCTTTGAATCGGTTTCTAAAGTGTAATTGATTTTTAGGTTAGTAACTTTAGTGTCCACGTTGCATCCAATCAATCTAGTCTTCGTCCAAATAAACTTTATAGTTGTTATATGGTTCTTCATAGTTATATTGATAATTATTTTCTAACCTAAACCAAACCCGGACCTTACCTGAATGAGATTCATTCGAACTCGATTCAAATTTAACCCGAACCGAGCCACTAAATAGCCAAGTCTAGAGTTCCCTATAAAAACTTTGGATAAGACCTCATATGAATTATGGAAAAATCATGTTCCTAATATAAAATATATTTATTATAATAATTTTTAAAATTAAAATCATCAGGCACATGTTATAAAAATAATATTTAAATATTTAACTATTTGAGGAAACAATTTGTTTATTACATTCATCCTATGTATAGAATAATTTAATAAACCTTAAGAAATCATAAATTAATATAATAAAAATATAACAATTACATATATACTTGATATTAATAATTAAAATGCCTACAAGATAGAAAGTTATGATTAAAATATGTTGTGGAATAAAATGTAATGAATAAAAAGTTAGGAATTATATTAATTCAGTTCGTAATTTGTGGACTTTAAGTTTGTAATTTGTGTTATGTTTAAAGGATTGTAAACTTAATATGTCAACTTCTATTAAGCCCATAAGACTTCAAATAAATTCATTAGTCTCAAAATTTTTGCACAACATACGAGATCATTTTTTTTTGGTTACAAATACAATTTATTTTAGTTTCTTCCTAACATGTCTATCCGTGACTTATTATTGACAAACATATTTAAATCATATCTTTTACTATTATAAGTTTTCTAAATTATTAAAAGATGAGTATTTGTCATTAAACCTCCCCGCCATCTTGAAATAGAATTTCATGTTACTCTTATTATGTTAATTAATTGAGAAAAAGAGTTATGTCTCAAGGGAAGCAATTGGTTGTTAATCGAGTAAAACATGTATTTATAAAATCTCAATTGTATCAATATTTTTATCCCATTGATTCACTACTAAAATCGCGATCAATTTTTAATATAAGTACAAAACACAAATGATTTTTATTACCCTACGCCACGAATTGACCTATCATGCCCTTTACTATAATACAAATTACCTATTATTGTTAAATATATTTGAATCACTTCTATCATTATAATATTTTTTACTATTAATCTCAATATAAGTAGTTATTATATGTTTAATTATCTTCGTGTGCAGATTAGTAAGAATGGATAAATTATTATATTCACCTTATAATTTTAAAAAATGAGATCCCATTATGGGTACATGTATACTTTTTAAGAGTTCGTGTAATATTTAAGTCAATGATGTTTTAGTAGGTTGCTTGCATATAAATATTTATCTAGGCTTCTATTAAGTTAAATTAGTATTGACTTTGTAAAGAGTTATAAGTTTGATATTCTTTTATTGATTTGATGTACTTTGTGTTGTAATATTAATTTGTGACATAATGATATTTATTGTCATCTATAGGTCATCTAACTCAATATTACCAATCATATATTATTCCTTTTCCTACTAATATTTACTTTTTGATACCCAAACATATTGTCACACTATTTTTATAACTGTATGAGTTAGGATTATTTAAAGTGTTTGATTCTTAGAGGGGTTTGGCTTCTTAATATTCCAAATCACGAGTGTAATCTTAAAACTTTGATGATATTTTTTAACATTATTTTTTATTTATTATTTTAGATTATTTATTTATTCTTTTGAAATTTAGAATGATTGGAAGATGAATGTGTGCTGGGCTCTAATGATTTTTATGTGTTAGATTCTGATAACTTTGATAAGTCACGAAACGTTTTCGCTATGAGGGGATAACATAAAATAATGTTATTGAAAGTGAAAACATTCAATAAAATCAAATGATCGAGAAAAAGAAACTCACAAGTATAACATCGCTCCAGTAATTCAATAATTTCGTAAGTTATGCATTATAAAACATTACTCCCTACATAGCACGGGTTGAGACTAGTAATAATAATAATAATAATAATAATAATAATAATAATAATAATAATAATAATAATAATAATAATAATAATAATAACAATAATAATAATAATAATAATAATAATAACAATAAAATAATAATAATAATTATTATTATTATAATTATTATTATTAATGTATTATAATAATAATTATTATTTTCATTATTGCTCTCAATACTTCTTAATAATAATAATAATAATAATAATAATAATTTTATTATTATTATTATTATTATAATTATTATTATTAATGTATTATAATAATAATTATTATTTTCATTATTGCTCTCAATACTTCTTAATAATAATAATAATAATAATAATAATAATTATTATTATTATTATTATTATTATTATTATTATTATTATTATTATTATTGTCATTATTATTAAAAAATAATTATTAATATTATTATTACCATTATAACGACTTATAACCGCTCATAACCGCTCATAGCAGCTATAGCAACTTATAATCGGTATAAAACTTATAGCAGTTATAATCGCTAATTATAACAGTTCATAACAGACTCATAACATCTTATAGTAGCTCATAACGACTAATAGTAGCTCATCACAGCTCATAAACGCTATAACCGCTAGTTTTAACAATTGAAACGAACATACCCTAAGTTTAGCGCTCTATTTTTTTTATAGAATAGTTTAACACTTAGGCTCTATTTGATTTTAAGAAAATAGGTTAGAAAGAAAATTTAAAAGGAAAAAAAAATTGAGAGGAAAAAAAGTTAAGAGGAAATTGATTTTTTTTCTTGTGTTTGGTTCAAGGAAAAATAGAGGAAAAAAATTATAATTATTTTCCAACCTCTTATCCATCCACCACATTGTCATGGAGAGGAGTCGGAAAATACTCAATAGCATAGATTAATTGAGACGAGAGAGAAAATTCTTAATGGCCTTTCTTAATACAAGTCCTTATCTTTTCTCTATTTCTCTCTCTTTGTGAATTTTTTCTTCCATTTTTGTCTCAATTTTGGAACGAAAATATGATTGACCAAATTGGTAAAATTTTCCATGAGTTTTTCCATCAAAATTTTTTCTCTCCTTTTTTCTTCAATTCAAATAAGGGAAAAAAATTCATTTTTTATTTTTTTCTTTCCTTCTAATTTTCTTAGAATCAAATGGAGCCTTAGGCTCTATTTGATTCTAAGAAAATAGGTTGGAAAGAAAATTTAAATTGAGAAAAAGTGATGAGGAAAAAAGTTAAGAGGAAATTGATTTTTTTCTTGTGTTTGGTTCAAGGAAAAAATAGAGGAAAAAAATTATATTTCTTTTCCAACATCTTACCCATCCACCACATTGTCATTAGAGATGGCACCGGGCGGGTTTTCCCGACCCCGTCCCGCCCGTTGCCATCTACAATTGTCATGGAGAGGAGAGAGAAAATATTTAATAGTATTGATTAATTGAGAGGAGAGAGAAAATTTTTAATGTTCTTTCTTAATAGAAGTTTCTCTCTTTTCTCCATTTCTCTTTCTTTGTGAGTTTTTTCTTCCATTTTTCTCTCAATTTTGGAAGGAAAATATCATTGACTAAATTGACAAAAGTTTCCATGAGTTTTTCCATTAAACTTTTTTTCTCTCATTTTTCTTCAATTCAAACATGGGAAAGAAATTCATTTTCCACATTTATTTTCTTTTGTTCTAATTTTCTTAGAATCAAATGGAGCCTTAAAGTCGAGTGTGATATATAAGTTGACAAAGATATAAAGTTGCTACCATATTGACATAGCCTGACTGACCCCTTAACATGTTTTAAAGAGGCTTCTATTATTGAACCTACCCATTATTATAATTTATTCATGTTATTGACTAAACGCAAACAGGCCAACTCATCTAACCCAATGGTATATCTAAACGAGAGCCATATAATTCCTTCATCTTTGAAGTGAGGAATTGTTCAGTGTTTGATAATCCATTACTTGAGGTAATCATCCCATAAGAACTAGGGCTATCATATTTGTACTATGCATATTTTTCTTATTGAAAATAGGGAGATGTATTAATGAAAATCCATACAACATTTATACTTTAAAAAATCTACAATAAAATATTACCTTATAAAAATATATTGAATACTTATCTCCAAAAAGTTAATGGTAAATATATACTGTCGATAAGCTCTAATTTAGTACTATCATTCTAGTTGTTGACTGCATATTTTAACGTTATTGTTTTTTTTTTGAAGTGCCAGCGAGTTATAGCATAACCACGTGGAGCAGCCATCAATTTGACATGTTAGGTTACACTTGAAAAGAAAAATTACCATGATAGAGCGTTATAAAATTCCATCATTAAGTCATCTCAAATCAAAACAAGTATACCTCTTGATCTATGAAAACTTGCACCAAAGCAAGATGAAAAACTCATACTAGGGTGAGAAGTCAAAACCCACTCTAAAGGTGAGAATCCTAACTTTCACAATAAAAATTGGAGAGAAATATTAAAAAGAGAATCGTAAATTTAACTACAATTAAAATTAGGCATGAAAGAGAAGAAAATAAAGATTACTACTAACAAATATGATTGATGACAATACTTTATCAAAAAAATGGAGGCGATTAGGGATTTTTTTTTTTTTTCTATAGGAAAAGATGAGAGAATATTTAAAATATTTACTATGCATATTATTTCCTTTTAAATTGCTTGATTATCGAAAATGAAAAGAATTTAATTCCCATTGACTTTTTCCCCCTCTTAGAACTATAAAAAGCATAATGGATACAATTGATTCGAAATCTTTCATTGTCAACTACAAATAAGTCGGTTAGCAAAAGTCGTCGCTTCCCTTTCCACTCTAATCACTAGTTAGCTTGAGTGGAGCATCTCAGCATGTAAAATCATAAAGCAGGACCCAACGATATATATCTGTTTCTCTTATTTAATCGTAATGGAAATAGTTATTTTTATATACAAATAAAATAATAAGACCTATGCCTAGGACCTTTAATTTCCATTTATAGTGTATTCTCAATTTGATTCAGTGGTGGAACCTTGCAAAACAAATCATTTCCTCAAGGACCACAGCCATAAGAGGAAAATAAAGTGTCATAGGAATTTGTTCAATATCTTTTTCAATAACAATGTATTTTACTGTAATATATTGGTGTAAATTCCTTTTTTTTCCCAATCATGTCTTTTGCACTAGTTATTTGCAATACCAGCACTAGAGGGACCTAAAAGTTAATATCTTAGCTTTTGGCTTCTTTTATTTATTTCTTATATTTTCAAGATAAATAGATAAGGATCAATACGAGTTACTTTTTAGTTCATGGAACAAACCTATTTCTGATAATTACACTACAATCTATAACCACAAAAGATTATAGCTACTAATGTTCTCATGATTTCATTCGATCTTGTACCAAAAAGAAAGAAAATTAGGACTTAGAAACCATTTTATTTGTAGTTCCATTCCATAATTCCATGAAAGGTAAATCAAACGGCTCCTAAAAGTAACCTTTATTTTTTTATAATGAAAAACTGCTTCTATAATAATAGTTCATTTTGACACAGCTCGGAGGTGGGAGCACAAAACAAGAGAACCGAAACTCCTCGCTTGGTATATTCACTTTGGACCTCGACCCACTATTATGTTTTCTTCTTAATCCAACGGTGTAAGAAGAATAACCTGTTGTTTTCATAGATGGACCACATCCAAAAAGAGAAAACTAATGTGCTCACTATTTTTCTCTGTTTTTCATTTGATCTGTTAAAAGGCTAAAACGCCTAAGTTTACACTCACACATATATACTTCAAAACAATAGTCGTGGATCTACTGTTTATTGTTCGTTCGCTCCCTCAATGATGTGTTTTATTCCACATAAAAACACTACAAAAAGCACAAAAATAGCGATGGATATTTTTAACGAGAATTTTCCGTCGGACATTTTGCTGGGAATTCCAACGAAATTCTGACGGTTTTGTTTTGGAATTTCAATGGAAATTTCGCGCCAACGAATGAAATTCAAACGGACATCCGTCGAAATTTAATAAATCCCGTCGAAAAATCCAAAAAAAAAAACAATCATTATTTCAGTTTTTAAGTGGAAAAAGCATGGGTATAGAGAGGGGAATATTTTAATTAAAACATAGCCGTCGGAATTAATAAATATATGCGAATAGTACAGTGGCATGCATGTCTTGAGATAAGGTATTTAAAATTTTATCAAAAGATTCAAATTAGCTTTATGAATATATACAGGTGTCCTAAGTAGTTAACCGGCGGTGGTAATGGAAGCATAGAGCAAAGGATCCAATAAAGTACCCTTCTTTTTCACCTTTTGAATCATAGCATGATATGAGCTGGTCGAATAGATGTTGAGTTGTGAAAATGAGGAATTCTCATACAACATTGTGTTAGAAAATATTATGACCATTAGTTAGGTTTTAATTGAGAAGGGTTATAATAACAGAACCTTTTATCTACAGATTTCACATTTGAATTTTGACACCTCCAAATTGAATTACTGTATAAGAGTAATGACTTTTATAGCATCCATATTTTAAACTAAAAGAGTATAAATATTGTAGGAATTACGGCTTGCGCCAGAAATGCAGCATATCATATTTTCTATGAATGTCGATTTCACGTGTTGTATGCTTATTAAGAAAATAAGGCTTTGAATTTTGAAGGGTTGATTGATGATTTTAGAAATTATTTTAATTTTTCGAAAGTAACTTTAGAATTTCACGACATAACTTAAACGAAAAAAGAAAATTATGGACATACTGCCACAAGGCTCACTGGGCTAAGAACTCGTCACTTGCTTAGACAAGGAGTCAAGCCCAGTCAGGCTTTTGGGTGCCGATTCCAACCACTCGGTACGGACTATTGAGCAGTCTAGGTCGGATGGCCTTGACGAGTAATTCTGTTTTCCAAATTATTTTTGATTTCTTAAAAAAACCGATGCAATTTAAGAATTAAAATGACTAGAAAAAGGAGCTTCTAGTTAGTTTTGGAATAAACACCAACAAAAAATAAACCACCTTCCCAATTTGAGCTTACCAAAGGGACAAACCAAAAGGGACAAAAACTCAAAAAATAGAAAAGGTTTTAGAAAAGGACTCCATTGATTAAAACAAATGATCCGGTGTTCAAGTGCAAAGGTAAGAAATGAAGAGGGATACTCCTCATCATGCTCGTCCTAAAGATGACCTCTACTAATTAGACGAAGAGAGAAAAAATTACATTGTGAAAAATCAAGCAAACAACTTGCAATAGGCAGAAATTAAAACAACCAAAATATGAAGCAAAAGCTATGAATAAAGTAGTGAAAGAAAGCAATAAATCTAACTATCACATCGGGCGGGGTGGAAACTAAATAAAATTCTATCTTTAAGACCACTATGCAACAAATGTTATAAAAACTAAAATAAAGTAATATAAAAAGGTCCAATTCGCTTCCTCAGGTACACCACTTGATAGGCTCAGTTCTGGATGGGATTTGGGCACAGTGATGACAGGTTGGGATGAAATTCGAAATGGAAAAATGAGGAAGTTTTGCGAGAGTTTTAGAAATGGGAAATGAAGTGTGAGTGGGGAACAGTAAAGAGGAGAAATTGGAGAGAAAAATTGAAGTAAAGTGAGGATTCTTTTAGCTGAAATTGGAGAGAAAACCCTAAACCTAGTTCCCAAAATCTAACGGCTAAAAGTAAGCCGACCGAGATTTCTAGAAATGGACAGAGAAAAATTTGTGCAACTGAACCAATCAAAATTATAGTGTTCGGTAGACTTCGGGGACCAGATTTGGAACAAAACGACTGCATTTCGTGGTTCGGGAAGCCATGCTTGACTTGTGTGCTAGGATTTATCAAAACGTTCGCATTTTATAGGTTTTGGAGGCCAGTTACAATTCGGTAATCGGTTGGCGAGACCGACCCTGGTTTGGAACGGTTGGAAAGTGAGAAGTGAGCTGGATCCGAAGCGAAACGAGGGCTTTTGGGCTTTTTTTTGCTGGTTTGATTTTTATGGGCTAATTTAAGATTTATAACTCTACTTTTAGTTCAATTTTAATCGGAGCATGCAAATGAGACTTGGTCTTTATCACCGGACTAATAAAAATAAATAAAATAAATAAGGACGACACTTTTTAAGTATTTAAAAATATAAACTTTAATAAATATCTATTTGACCATTCAATCATTAAGGCAAGTTTTCAATTGAAATTGTATCAAAATTCTCCCCATAAAATGACTATTTTAATAAAGATCTATTTGACCATTCAATCATTAACGCAAGTTTTTAATTGAAATTGTATCAAAAGTTCTCCCCATAAATGACTATTTTAATAAAGATCTATTTGACCATTCAATCATTAACGCAAGTTTTTAATTGAAATTGTATCAAAAGTTCTCCCCATAAATGACTATTTTAATAAAGATCCTTGCCTTGTGTACACCTTAGCGTTGGCAAATAGGTTGATCAGATTGATGTTATGTTTGTGTTAAACTTAAATAATTAAAAATCTCCCGATCTAAATTCATATTTACTAAACAGGTAAAAAAACTTAATCTATGTCCATTTATATTTTAAATGGATTAACCTCAAATTTATTGGTTGACCCGTTTAATGTAAAATGGTCTAGTCAGATTATTTGGCTACCCATATACCCAATTACCAATTAATCTAAAGCATAACTATAAACCATCATAAAAAAACTAGCGTAACCTTATCCCTTTGCTTCAAAAATTTGAAAAGTTAAATACTCATTAAGAGTGAAGGTTGTACCTAAAATTTCAAATTTTCAATCATAAATTTTGACAATTCTAGCAAAAATGAACTAACAAATGGGTAAACGAGTTAACCTATTTCATTGGTTTCATTAAATGGGTTCGAAGAGGGTTTTTTTGAGTTGTAATTCCCAAGTTGAATCTGACTGAACATAATTCAATTCAAATATGTAAACCCATGTTATTTAATGGATTAAAAATTTGTACCCAAACCAACTAAATTTCATGCCTAGTTCGTGTTAGTGTGGCTGTGTCAGCTCCAGTATAGCTAACGTATATTTGCCTATAATTATGATTGATGTCCTTACTTTTGGATGTTAAGTAAAATTTTTATTTGTTTTTTTATAGAAAGAGAAATGTCATTCACGAAAATTCATATCACATTTAAAATGATAATTTCTTGACAAGAATAAAACTAAAATACAAAAGTAGATCTCTATTATAACAAATTAATGGTAAATATACTTCCATCCGATTCTATAGTTGTACAATTGATTTGATCATAAACAGTGTTTTTTGACCTCAATATGCGTCTTCTCAATGTTGGTGAGCTAAGTGTAACTTTATAAAATAGATTTATGTGTTATATAATAAAACTAACATGAAAGAAATATTACTTTAATCAAATCAATATGACATTCTATTATTGTATAATTTACAATCAAAATGAGTGAAACCAATTGTAATATATATATACAAGTTATACATATATAAAATCAAAATACTATAAATATATCCTCTAATCGAATCAACAATCCTAATAAAATTTGCGCATATAGACAAGAGAAATAAAGCGTATAAAAGTGAGAAGCAAAACTTTCACAAGGATAAACCCTTACTCTTGCAAAAAAAAAAAAAAAAAAAAAGAAAGAAACCCTAAATCTCATAATGAGAGAAAATATATTTAAAAGTGAAAATAATAATATCTCGTAGATATTGATTTGATTGAAAAAAATCATAGTAAGAGGGGTCTACCACTAGGTGAAATTAAGTAAGTAGTAACAACATTGATCTTACAAAGAGTTAGACCTGACGAAACTCACTAGAGACTCGAAACTCAAACCGAACCAAAGCACCTTGACCCATACCCGAAACATGCTCTCTCGAAAGTGAATAAGACACCCGAACGGACCCAACCTAAATTGAACCCCAATCGAAATTTTCGATAAAGTTATTTTGGTTTACAAGTTAAGATCATTGGGCTAAACTTTGGTTCACCTAAAGCCAACCCAACTCGAACCGAAATTAAACGAAACCGATTTAAAGTTAACTCGACCCACACTCGAACTAGACAAATCATTTTCTAGGTATAATAAGAGTAGAAAATAACGAATAATGAATTGAGGTTTAGAGAAGCGGAGCAGAAGATGTGATGAGATGGTAAGAGAAAAATTATATGCTATCCTTCTAGTAAGGTTTCTACATAAAATAAAAAAAAAGATTTGATCAAAAAGCACATAATGAAACACGTCCCTTTACGGTGGTGCCATTTTTTAATGAAGATTTATCGAAAGTTTAAACCTAGATTTAAAGTCGCAAACATATTTTTTCGGAATAGTATATTTTTTATATGAAAAAGGAAAAATTTAGTTATGAACAGTTATACGACATCTATGGTTAGTTTCTTCAAGCAAAAGTAAATTTAAAACATCAACATAAATTCTTATCTTCAAAGAGTTTTTTTTCCCCAAAAAATCAAGGAAAATAATATAAAAACAAATAACAGGATAAGAATCTTATATACAAAGTCACAATGTTACAAAAATTAGAAATTAAGTAAGGTAACCGAGTAAAAACTAGCTACAAGATTACAACGAGTTACAACAATTAGAAACTAAAGAGGCTAACTTGGCCAAAAGCCATGTTCACGAATCAATCATTAGCCCGAGAACATTATGACTCAATAAGGGACACCAAATTCTAACTTTACTCAACTGTAGGGAAGGAGGTTGAAGAATGAAACTTACACTCGACCAGCTCAAGACATGATATGTCGATATCCGATGTTCCATTTAGGAACGGCAAGGAATGGATGAGAAACACTTTTAAAACTAATTTGTTTCTTAAGATAGCGAATTGGTCCATAACCAAAAGTATTCTTTCGGTCGCTTGTAGACTCAATAAGATGCTTGACATCAATCTTACCCACCTCGGAGCACTACCCATAAAAACACCGGCATTAATAAGAGTTGAAGTAGAAGTATGAAATGGGTGGGAAATGCATGGAACGCTAAGGGAAGGGAGAGGTACATCCACCTTTACCTCAATGGGAGAGGTAAACACGGTAATTAAAGAGTTAATATCCTCAATGATAGAAGGTACAATAGGGGCTGCCAAAAGGGGGAGGCATTACGGGGACATAGGAAGGAGAGTATTGAACAATGGCCAAAGACAGTGATTCATCCTGAACAATAAGAGATTAACTTAATTGATCATGAAGACTCAGATTCTAACTCTAAGCCATTTTGAGTACTACATGAAGATTCAGGTATAAACCTTATTTTTCCTAAGTTTTGATTTTAAGTTATTCGAGTGTTATAAAAACACCTGTATAAGTTTTCATTCGTTTCCAACTTACTCGAAAGCACATTGTTGTATATCTTCTACATTGATGTTTCGACTCACTCGGACATTATTCAGAACTATCACATGCTCAAATAATTTCTCTAACACTTTTATTTTGAGTATTGATCTGCATATTTCAACGCAAAGAGAATTACAATGTTAATACCTTTTTTTAAGTCGGTTTAGTTGTTTAAGAGTTATTTGTCCAAATCAAGTTGTTATACTCGATGATTCTATTCTTTTTGCTTAGGATTGACTCCGATGGGATTTGAGTATATTGAATGTTAGACTCGGAAAATTCCACTCATCTAGGCCAGAGATAATTAAGCATTTAATTATCTTAATTTAATTATTATCTATGCCTAATCTTGGACCAAAGTATTTTATACTTTGAGAACCAAAGTGGTTTACTTTTGTAGGTTATTCAAACGAGACTAACTCATTTTTGAAATACAAAAGTAGCCGGTTTCTAATCGTTAATCGACAACAGACAAGCTTTATCTACTTCGAACAGCGCTCGGACACCGTGTCGGGGTTGTCTATTTCCAAAACTAGAAAACTCCAATGCTAGGCTCAACGAGTGGTTTCCACCTTCCTTTTCGGACATCACCAGTTGATCGGAACACCTTTTGGAGCCAAGAGCGGTTGCACAACATTCATATCGCAATGGATCTTTTCCGAGTGACTCGGAAGAGCCGTTACAACGACCAATGAAGACTTCTGTTCAAAACCAAGACACAATGGTCACTCCGATTGGTTATCTATAAATAGAACCACTTCACAAGACTTGAAGATTGCTTGGAATAATTGATCAACATAGTGCCTAATACTCTTAGTGCATTACTCACTTAATCTTCTACTTTTGTATTTAGTATTTTTTGAGTTGTAAAGTCTTGTAATCAGTTACATACTTCTCTTACTTTCTGAGTAAGGTCTCTTGACCGAGCTGTAAGGGTTAACTCAACTCGGTTGTCCCCGATTGTAAAGGTTACCTCGATCAGGAAACACTAGATCGGATAAGGAAAATTCCGAGTCTTGGAAAATGTTTGTAAGGAATTGTTTAGGGGAGAAATTTTGGTAGAGTCAGTCTTTTGTATTTTGAGGATTCAAAATAGTGGATTTGACTTTGTGCTTAGATTAGCACTGACCGTGGTTTTCCGCCCTAGGAGGGTTTCCACGTATTTACGAGTGTTTGCATTTACGAGTCCAATCTAGACCTCGGAATAAGTTGTTTGTCACTTTCTAAGCAAAAAGTGTCTTAGCTCTTCTAAATTTCTTCATCACCCTATTCACCCCTCCTCTAGGGTAACTTAGACTATCTAAGAGCAAACCTTCTATTGGTATTAGAGCCTTGCCTTTTAAGAAGGATCTAACAATCCAAAGGTCTAAAGATTAGATGGCTCGGAACATTGGAGAGTTCGATGAAGGAAGGTCTTCCATTAGACCACCAAAGTTCAAAGGATCAAACTTCGTGCACTCGGAAGAAACCGATGTAGTGCTTTCTGGTTTCATTCAAGAGGAAATCTATGTTGAGCAACCCCTTGGATTTGAAACTCGGAATTTCCAAATCATGTTTTCAAATTGCAAAAGACTCGTATATAGTGTTAAACAAGCTCCTAGAGCTTGGTATGAAAGACTAAGTAGTTTCTTGGTTGAAAATGATTTCAAAAGAGGTTAGATTGACAAAACTCTTTTCACAAAAACCAAGGGGAAAGATTTCCTTACTTGCTCGATTTATGTTGACGATATTATTTTTGGAGCTACTAATGAAACTATGTGTCAAGAGTTTTATGAGTTGATGAGACAGGAGTTCCAAATGTACATGATGGGAGAACTCAATTTCTTTCTTGGTCTATAAATCAAACAAGACAAAGATGGAATCTACGTCCACCAATCTAAGTATACCAAGGAGTTGTTGAAAAAGTATAAGGTTCAAGATGTGAAACATGCAGCCATAGCTATGAGTAGCAATATGAAACTGGCCTCGGATGAAAAAGGTAAAGCTGTGGATCGAAACTCTATAGAGGTATGATTGGATCTCTGCTCTATCTCACATCTAGTAGGCTAGCCATTATGTTTAGTGTCTATATGTGTGCAAGATTTCAATCTAATCCAAAAGAATCACATCTTACTGCGGTGAAGAGGATTTTCGGATATCTTGCAGGAACTCGGAATCTTGGTCTATGGTTTTCAAGAGACTCGGAACCGACCCTCACTAGATACTCGGATGCTGACTATGCTGGTTACAAAGTTGACAAAAAGAGCACATCAGGAGCATGATAATTTCGGGTCAATCACTCATATCTTGGCACTCAAAGAAGTAGAACTCGGTTGCTCTATCAACTGCTGAAGTTGAGTACATTGCAGTTGGAGCTTGTTGTGCTCATATTCTATGGATCAAGCAACACTTGAAGGATCTTGGACTCTTATTCAAATCCATCCCAATCAAGTGTGACAATCAAAGTGCAATCAACATCACTAAGAATCCAGTTCAACACTCAAAGACAAAGCATATTGAGGTCGGGTATCATTTTCTGAGAGACCATTCTTAGAAACGTGATATTGAACTTGAATTCATTCCTACAAAATTTCAGTTAGTTGATATTTTCACTAAGCCACTTAGTGAGGATCAGTTTTGTTTTATTAGGAATGAGCTTGGCATGATTAATACATGATTATGTGCGTTTCTAAGTGAAATCTTCTTGCATGATTATGTGCGTTTCTAAGTGAAATCTTCTTGCATGGTTATGCGTTATATTTTTTAATAATAAATGGATCGGTTAACCGAGTGAAACTGAGCTATGAGTTATTAGGTCACCGAGTGTTCCGAGTCACTCGAAACCATACTAAGTCGGACTAAGTTTTTGAGCAAAATAGACATCAAACTTACGAATCATCTCTAGATAAATGAAGAATTTCAGAAATATTTTTGAAAAGTTTTTCTTTTCTCTCTCTCTCTTTGCCGCACGTTGGAAGAAAGCTGCTAGAATTCTAACCGTTGGAGAGCGGAAATGTCACACCTGTCCGAGACGACCGTTAGAGCTTCGAGTCGGACCGAAGGCTGAAGGTCATTTCTTTTCGCTATAAATAGCATCCCTTTACCTTCATTTCGTTACTTTACTCACTACCTTCTTACTTATTAAGCACTTTCGCACACTCGAATTCTCTCTCTCTCTCGAATTCTAAACGCTATCATTCTCTTTACTCTCTCTCTCTCTCTCTCTCTCTCTCTCTCTCGTCCACTCGATTTACGTAAATAAAAATTGTCACCATGCCTAAAAGGGGTTCTCGCACAAGATTTTCTCGAGTCCGCTACTAAGAAACCCGCACCAAAACTCCTCAAGAGGGTACCTCTAACCCCTCTAAAATCTTCGTCACTTAACATCTAACTTTGGATGACAAATTCTTTCCAAACACTTCATTTTCTTGGTTGTAGCGAGATAAAGAGCACTTGGAGTATACAATTTCTTGTGTTTCACTGATTTTATCTATCCTGAAATCGTTCTCGAGTTCTACTCCAATATGTCTTACTCTAAGGGAGTCATTACCTCATGAGTTCAAGATAAGGTTGTTCATATCAACCTCTCTCTTCTTCACAGAATCTTTGAAGTCTCTTCTCTTTTTCTTAACTGCAATCCCATCCCTTTCACGGAGATTGCGGATGAATTCTTTGAAAAATATGCCAAGGAGATCCCCGAGTCACGCAAAAACTTCTCGGTGACTCGGATGAAGACCGAGGCTAGATTACTCTGTTTTCTCATGATGAGAACTTTCTTTTCTCATCACTCTAACAAAGAGAATCCAAATTCCAAGATTCTCAAGGCTTTATTTGACATTCTAGAGGGCTACGATGTAGACCTCTTCCATGTTATTCTTGAGCGAGATGGCCTCCGTGCCGGCTCAATCCAAAAATCTGCTCCTTTTCCCTTTGGAGCCCTTCGACTGTTGTATTCAAACAGTTCAAGGTTCCCCTCCCTCGGATCTTAATGTAGTTTTTAAGGCTACCATAGTGGTGGGTAGGAAGGAGCTTATGGGCTACGGATATCGGGAAATCAAGCTTGGTGTCCGGGTCTATGGGTGTGAGTTGAAACCCCCTTCACCACCTCCCACTCGGACTTAGATTCCTCTATCACTTCCTCCTCCATCTGTTGGTCCATCCACTTCTCAACCACCTCCTACCGCATCTCGCTGCTCCGCTTGCCATTTTGGTAGACAAACTCTCTTACGTGTTCGAAGAACTTCGGGTACCCTCCGCTCTCTGAAGACTGTCCTTCAAAGCCCGGTGATAAACTAGAAGACAGCTCGGTCTCGGATCCTGCAGCACCGAGGATCCGCTGATTGAGTTCGGGGCATCATTAAGGAGCAGCATGAGCAACTCCAACTCCTCCAAGAATGCCGATCCAAGGCTGCCCAAGACCTAGAAAGTTCGAGATACTTTTGAGGAGTCCTCCAGACACAGCCAAGTCTCCCTCAGCTGAGGTTGAAGAAGAAGAAGCTACGAGTTAAAGCGGCTCAGCTGAGGAGGAGAAGGAAGAGGAGAAAGTAGAGGAGGAGGAAGAGGAGAAAGAGAAAGAGGAGGTCTGCTCAACTCGAGGGACAAGGTGCAGCTACCCTTGAACCGGGACCGATCTCCTCGGATGAAGATCCGAGTGGGTCGAAGACGCCTGGGGACATGGGTCAGTCCACAGCTGTCAAGTTAGAAGCACCTCCCTTTCTTGTCTTCCAGGAGGATGAGCCCGAGGATGCTATCCCCCGAGTCGAGATGACTAGGACGGAGCCACTTCCGGACATCCCTATGCTTCGCGCCAGCACGATCATCCACTTCATCTTAAGCATACCGGCGCCAGCACGCTTGCTCGTCCCTCCACCTCCCGACAGCAAGCCCCTCCTTCTTAGTCTATTTTCTTTTCTTCTTTTATTTTTTGTCCAACATCAAGTGTACTCCTTGATATTTTCTTCCCTCTCCCTCTTTTTTTTTTTTAAATGAAATGCAAGGGGAGAAATATAGCAATTTGATGTTGTTGTGTTTAGAGGCGAGCTTACCCTCTCTTTCTTTGAGCAAATGAATGAATGATGTTTATATTTTCCTGAATAGACTCATTTCGAGTTACTTCTTTTTGAGTTAGATATTTCTTATTATTTTTTTCGAGTCCGATAGAATCCGTTAATTTCTTTGCTCTAATGTGTTATCCACACAACTATTATGAGTAATGATACTATCTGCAAGGCATCTTATAAGTATGGAATACTTCTCACTCATCACTTCTCGCTCCGATCCGTTCTGCATAGTGAAAATGAAAACTCATGTTTTGCACTAACAAGTTTCTATTTAAGTGTGGAATGCCTTTCATTAAAGAGGGGAGATTGAAGACTCGATTCTAACTATAAGCCATTCCGAGTACTACATGAAGATTCAGGTATAAACCTTATCTCTCCTAAGTTTTGATTTCAAGTCATTCCGAGTGTTATAGAAACACCTATATAAGTTTTCATTCGTTTCTAATTGACTCAGAAAGCATATTGTCGTATATCTTCTACAATGATGTTTCGACTCACTCGGACATCACTCAAAACTATCGCATGCTCAAATAATTTCTCTAACACTTTTATTCCGAGTACTAACTACATATTTTAATGCAAAGAGAATTATAATGTTAATTCCTTTTTCTAAGTTAGTTTATTTGTTTGAGAATTATTTGTCCGAGATCAAGCTGTTATACCCTAATGATTCTATTATTTTTGCTTAGGATTGACTCGGATGGAATTTGAGTATATTGAATATTAGACTCGGAAAATTCCACTCTTCTAGGCCAAAGATAATTAAGCATTTAATTATCTTAATTTAATTATTATCTATGCCTAATCTTGGACCAATGTATTTTATACTTTGAGAACCAAAGTGGTTTACTTTTGTAGGTTAGTCAAACAAGGCTAACTCATTTTTGAAATACAAAGTAGGCTGGCTTCTAGTCTGTCAATCAGCGAGTAGACAAGCTTGATCTACTTCGAACACGGTTCGGACATCGTGTCGGGGTTGTCTGTTTATAAAACTAGAAAACTCCAATGCTATGCTCAACGGTGGTTTCCACCTTACTTTTTAGACATCACTAGTTGATTGGAACACCTTTTGGAGCCAAGAGCTGTTGCACAACGTTCACATCCCAACGGATCTTTTCGAGTTACACGGAAGAGCCATTACAACGGCCAGTGAAGACTTTTGTTCGAACCAAGACACAACGGTCACTTTGCTTGGTCATCTATAAATAGAAGCCACTTCACTAAAGTTGAAGATTGTTGGAATCATTGATCAACAAACCGCCTAATACTCTTAGTGCATTACTCACTTAATCTTCTACTTATAACTCCAATTTTGTATTTAGTATTCTTTGTGTTGTAAAGTCTTGTAATCAGTTACATACTTCTCTTACTTTCGAGTAAGGTCCCTTGACTGAGCTGTAAGGGTTAACTCAACTCGGTTGTCCCCGATTGTAAAGGTTACCTCGGTCAGTAAATACTAGATCGGAGAAGGGAAATTCGAGTCTAGGAAATCATTGTAAGGAATTGTTTAATGGAGCAATTCTGGTAGAGTCGATCCTTTGTATTTTGAGGATTCAAAATAGTGGATTTGACTTGGTGCTTGGATTAGCACCGACCGCGGTTTTCCGGCCCGGGAGGGTTTCCACGTATTTTTAAGTGTTTGCATTTCGAGTCCAATCTAGACATAGAATAAGTTGTTTGTCACTTTCCAAGCAAAAAGTGTCTAAGTTCTTTTAAATTTCTTCATCACCCTATTCAACCCCCTTTAGGCTGACTTAGACTCTCCAAGAGCAGACCTTCAGATTACACAAAATAACATCTTGGCCACCATTCTCACCAGTATGAGTGTTAGAAGTAGGTTTCTATAATTTTTTACGATTGTGGTGTTGATGGTGCACCACCTTTGAAGAGGAACCATCCGGAGTGTCCCGACTATGGAAAGGAGGAGCTTCTTGACTAGGTGTTGGAGTGGTTTCTATTAGATTTGTTGAATCACTATTAACTTGGGATAAAGTATGCGACTTCAAATAGGAACATGCAGCTTGAAGGCGGCATAAGTGTCCACAATTAAGACAAATGCGAGGAGGATTTTCATACATCACTTCTTGATTAAAAGAGTTTATCCATATTGATTGAGGCAAAGGCTTGTCAAACTCAACTGAAACAAAAATTCCAGCATAACGGCCCTTAGCAACGTTAGTAGTAATATTATCGATTTTGAGACGAGTGCCAATTTTTTGGGCCATGAAAGTCAAGGTTGAACTATCAAAGTATTCAATGGTAAATCATATAGGAAAACCTATATTGTAATATGATTATTTTGAGCTTGAGAAGGCTTAAAATTTGGAACCCATCGTTGAACATGGAGAATGTTTTCCCCACCAAACCAAGGCCCTTGGGATAAAGCTTTAGAATAGTTCTCATAAATGTAGCATTGAAGAAGGAAGAAACCATGGCCTAACTGAATTAATTTCAGTTGGTTGTGGATTTTGTAGATTCCTTATAGCCTCTTGTGAAGCATATGCAAAGGAATGCTCTTACCCACAACTTTCACTAATAAGAAATTTTTCCAAGGTTCCTTGATTCGAGCTTAAATTTCCGATGAAAGTTGGACATAGGGTATCGGGGTTAGGTGGTAAGGTAGCTTCATAGGGCTCGACCTCGGGAATAACAGTTTCAAACTGTGGATTTAAAAGAGGCTGAGAATTATGAAAAAGATAATTTTTGAAAGAGAAAGATGAAGATACCTATTGTGGAGTTCCCGAAGATGAAGGATTAGCAAAATTAAAGGGAATAGGCATGTTAGATTGAAAATTGGCCTTGGAATGAGGAGGAAGACGCTCTTGTGGAGTACTTGACAAGCTAGGAAATGACATTGGGTTTGTTAGACCAAGAGTAGGACTAAAGGCTCACTAGAAGTAGCTGTTGTCGAGGCCCCAAGTATAGTTAGAAGATTCAGTAAAAGTGATTATGAGGTGGTCAAGGCATCGATGAATGAAAACTTGGTGTTAGCATGACCGGGGATCTTGGATATGGTGGTTGTGGAGGTTTCCGAGTATGTGGGTACATGGACTTGGAGAAGCAAACCATGAGGTGGTAGGTAAGAACATGTAGTAGGTGAGACCTTTTCTCTCTTGATATTGCTATTCTTTTACTCTCGGTAATCTTGGAGACTTGCAGGAAACATCTCCAAAGAGTTAATGGTAAGTTTACTATCAACCATCTCGTAAACTTTTAACATTCTTCTTATAACAACCACATTCTTCAATGTCAACATGTTTTTTTCCGAATATTTGCTAGATATAGTATAACTTGATGGAGCATGCCTCTATTTGACATGATAGATTACATTTGAAAGGAAAATCAACATAGTAGAACCACATAAAATTCTACTATCGACTCGTTCAGTAAATAAAAAAAAATCTAATACCATAACAAAATTGTAAGTCACAAAAAAATCACTTCCAAATCTCCAAATTTACAATAAATTGCATGAAGATGATCACTTTAATTCAAAGTAAATGTGAGAACTGCCTAACTCATACTGAAGGTGAAAACCTAACTCACACTAATGGTGAAAAAATAAATAACCAAATTTTCACAAAATAGAGAAAAATTATTTCAAAGAGATATAAGAAAACAAAACATACTTTAAAATTAAGTAATCTACAACAAGCACGGAAATTAATGCTTATCATTAAACATTATGGTTGGTGGCATCCCCTTATTGGAGTAAAAGGACGCTAGAGTTATTTGTTGATAGGTTACGATTTTTCAGAGGAGGGGTTTCTTTTGTGTGTGTTGGAAATAATATATAAAACAACAACAATTTTGATAATCTCTTTTTCTATAATTTTCGAGAATTAAGAGAATAAGATCTCTAAATTTAGAAACATTTTTGAAAGTAATGTACTTGGCTACCTAAATGAAGAATATTTTTATTTAGGGGATGTGAACAACAAGAATGAGTGGGAGGATGACATAATTTGATGATGAAAAAAATATCATTACAAGTTCACAATTGTCCACTTAAATGGTCTCTTTGAAGATTATTTTGAAAATTAATTTAAATTGACTAACTTTCAAGTATAACACACATTCATGTAATTTTACGTATTTTAACACGGGTTACACATAGAACAATTAGAAATTGTTTATTGTTTGCCAACTTTTATTAATACATAGCCTTAAAAAATTTAAATACAAGACGCAAACAATGTAGAGAAAAAAAAAAACAATTTGAAGAATAAATGAAGAAATCTTTTATCCTAAGTATAATTCAATATGCTTGAATTTTAAACTCAAGGCATGAATAATAAGTTTGTTCTTGATATATATGTTTATGTTGGCATTGACTATAACTATGTTAAAATATACTTATTATCTTATTGAACATTGAGTTAGAACTCAATGTATGCTAGACATCAACCATGTTTAAGGGTACCACTATTACATATATGATTTTTTATTACAGGCGTTTTACGACTATTAAAAATAAAAACCGTCTTAAAAAATGAGGCGGTGACATTTTTGTAAATAAGCGGTCTTTTATAATACCTATTACTACAGTTCTTTCAGTAACCGTAGTAATAGGTCACCTCCTCCATCTTTTACTACTGGTTCTTTCTATTATTACCATTATTTTAATTGAACTGTAGTAAAAAGTCTATCGAAGAAAACCTAAAAACAAGAACACTATTGCCCACCAATTCACTATCTCGCTATACCCTCACTCTTACTCTTCTTCTCTAGTTGCTCTTGTCTCACTTACTTTCTACTCAATCATATTGTCGTCATCACTCTCCTCGCCGTCGTCATTGGTGTCGCTCTCCTCGCCATCATCGCTCTGTCGTTATCATTGCTCTCATTCTCGCCTCTCTCGTCACTCGTGGTTGCTACTCCCTCTTTCCTCCTGCTCACTCTTGTCGTTGGTATCGTTGCTTCCGGTATGCTTCTTTCTCCCTATCTTATTTTTGCTTTAATTTATTTGCAAAATAGGTTAGTTGAGTGTTGAACATATTTGCGAGTACTTAGTTGAATGTTGAGAATGTGGGTAATGCTTGAGATTGTTGAAATGTTGAATGTTTAATGTTGAGAATGTGGGTGAATGTTTAATGTATTTATTTATTTTGTGAAGTTGAAAATTCTTACAATGTTTGAGATTTTGACAAATGGGTTTAGGGATTTAGGATTTAGTAATTTAGGGAAATGCAATGATGTATAGTTTAGGGTTTAGGGTTTAGGGTTTATGATTTAGGTAAATCGAAAGAGTTATGGCATAGGGTTTAGGGTTCAGGTAAATCAAAAGAGATATGGCATAGGATTTAGCGATTAGAAAAATGGAAAAATTTATGGTTAAGATTTTGGGAAAATGGAAAGATTTGTTGTTTAGGGTTTAGAAAAATGGAAATATTTATGGTTTAGGGTTTAGGGATTAAACAAAAGAAATTTAACGAAATTGTACGTAATTAGAAAGATTTTTAGATATAGAACTATCCCCAAAAACTTGTCATAAAGATAAATTTGTTAGAAAATTATTTTATTTTGATGAGGTAATGTTGGGGTATTTGTCCAATTATCGAAATTTTCGGTTTCCTTTATGGTTGCAAATTTGTTGTATTATACATGATCGTAAACTAGAGTACATGATTTTTTAAAATTTACGTAAAGCGAGAGGACAATGATTATGAAGAAAACATCGAGGCCACCCTTGAAGTTTCTTTAACGATTGAAGACATAACAGGAACTAGAGTTCCCATGAACTTGTTGTCATTAACAATGAGGTTGGGTTCGCAAGGCAAAACATGAAGTCTATCTGAAACGTGGCTAGCTACAAAAAAGTTAAAATAGAGATAGGAATTCCAACTGAATTTGCCAAATTTCAACAGAAATTCCCATCGAATTCCCCTCGACAAACGGAATTCGACGGGACCATCAAAATTCCCATCGAAATCAGTTGGAAAGAAAATATAGAGGCCACCCCGGAAGTTTCTTTAAGGATCGAAGACATAACAGGAATTAGAATTCCCATGACCTTGTTGTCTTTAACAACGAGGTCAGGTTCGCAAGGCAAAATATGAAGTCTATCCGAAACGTTGATGGCTACAAAAAAACAAAAAGTTAAAGAGAGACGGAAATTCCATCTAAATTTGATAAAATTTCGACGGAAATTCCCATCGAATTCCCCTCCGACGAACGGAATTCTAACAGGACTAACGGAATTCCGTCGGAAATCCCGTCGCAATTTTCCGACAGGAAATTTTCGTCGGAAAATTTTCGTCGGTATTTTAATGTTTTTTGTAGTATCGGGTCCACGTAGAAAGGGAAGAAGGGTAAAGGGTTCATTGAAGAAAAAGTTGATAGACAATAGGGGATTATTACTAGTTTATACATTATTTATCACCTTTTTCTCTAATAAACCCTTTACCCCTCTTGCCTTTCTTTATGCACCGACCTACGCTATAGATAAAATCCATGTTTTTCCTTGTGAACTCGAGCTCATTTTTAAAGACAACAGGGGTAATGGGAACTCTAGTTTCCTCTTATGTCTTGGGTGGTTAATGCAAATTCAAAGGTGGCCTAGAGATTTTCTTCATATTCGTTGTCCTCTACCTTCTGTAAACATAACAAAAATATGTTTAGTTTATGATAATGTATAATACGTCAAAATTGTAAACAAAAAGGAAACCCTTATATATATATATACACCTAAACACCCCTCTTAAACACCAAATGGAGGGAAAAAAATGTTATATATGCACTTAAAAAAGAATAATTTAACCACTATAGAAATTAACTTATAACCATTTAAGAAAAAAGACAAATTTAAAAACCACAAAAAGGGAACTTGTAACTAATTAATAAAAAGAGGAATTTACTAAATAACCTCTGGTTGTTTTCATGTCATTTGATAATGGCATGCTTAATTGCATATAATTGTGCTTATTTTTCTTACCAATCTATGCTTTCATAATTATCGTATGCATTTCATAAGGTTAGAGAACTCTTTCAAAAATCTGTACATAACAAGTTATCCTATGTGGCGGTATATGCATAAATGTGCATATAGTGCTCGGGATGTTTGCTTGGTATGTATATGTTTTGAATTATCCATGTTGGACAGTTTGAGAATAATATGATAATAGGTTGTGTGGCTATTATAATCTTAACATACATTTGACAAGATATCACGGTGCACATTTACCCTCTCATTTTTGGGGTGCAATTATGATGACGATAGATTCGATGTGTATGTCCTTACTTATGTTATGATACAATTAAGTAAGGATATACACATTAGTTATTTTGTCTATGATGTACTTGAAGGACTAAAGGGAATGCTTGCCAGAATTTTGTCAAATGTATGATAAGATTTTGCTATACGATCTAGGGTTATATTATTCTTGAATGGGGTTTAGGACCATCTATCCTTGTAGAAGGACCTTAGACTCATGTAATATTATTTGGCATAATATTAATGATGAAAGCACGTACTTTTGGAATTATATGAGGTGAATTGCTTCTCGTGTTTAGTGGTGTGGTATGGATCAAGCGTGGGTTTATAGTGATAAGCGGAGTGTAGAATATACTGATAATGTTAACAACTTTCCGGAGATTTCCATCGGACATGCAATCAAAGTGGGAGAGCATTCCATATTATGTTAATGTTTAAGGTGTGTTAACTCCTCAAAATTGATCCCCGAGGTTGTAAAAGATCACCTATTTTAGCATGGATTTAACACATCTCATAAGGTGTGGGTATGACATGGGAAAAAGGAGTTTGTATATAATAACGTAGGAGAAGAGGAAGCCTATGACGAAAATGAAGCTAGTATGGAATTAGAAGATCAAGTTGAAGATCCGGTTCGTGAAGTAGAAGGTGAATTAATTGATCAACCTCATGTATTAGAGTGATTGTTAGCTAATTCGGATAAACCTCTATACCCGTGGTGTGATAATTATACTGTTTATCAGCTGTGTTGAGGTTGATGAACTTCAAAACAACTAATGGCTGGAGTGAGAAAAGTTTCACGAACTTGCTCAATGTGCTCAAAGATATACTCCTAGAAGGCAATGTACTTCCCAACCATACATGTGAGGCGATGAGAATATTGTGTCCTATGGGCATGGGGTATAAGAAGATACATGCTTGCCTCAACGATTGCCTATTGTACTGAAAAGAACATGCACATATACACGAATGTCCTAAATGTGGAGTACCTCAATACAAAATGAAAAACATCGATGGAGAGAGTATTGAGAGACCTCTCACAAAGGTGTTATGGTACTTATCGATAATACTGAGGTTTAAGCACTTTTTTCAAGTGGAAATGAAGCCAAGAACTTGATATGGTATGCCAATGGAATAATCTCCGATGATAAGCTACGTCACCCTATGGATTCTCCTTAGTGGAAGAAGATAGATTCATTGTTCTCGGAATCGGTAGGGAGGCACGGAATCTACATCTCGGTCTTTGTATGTACAGAATAAACCCCTATAGTGTCCTCGTAGCAAGCACAACACTTGGCCCATTCTTTCGGTTATCTACAACCTACCATCTTCAGTCGTGTATGAAGTGCAAGTACATTATGTTTTCGATGCTTATTTCGGGGCTAAATAGCCAGGAAATGATATAGATGTGTACTTAGCGTGTTTTGTTGAAGATTTAAAAAGCTCTTATGGGATGAAGGTGCATTGATCTTTGATGTACATTGTCAAGAGAAATTTACATTGTGAGCTATGATTATCACCACAATCAATGACTTCTCGCATACGGAAACCTTTCCAAGTACCACCATCAAAGGCCACAGGGAATGCCCCATTTAGGCGAGAGGGTACTTGCTCCTATCAACTTGAGCACGGAAAGATGACGACCTATCTCGGACATCGAAAGTTTCTTCCTTATTCCCATAAATATCGTAACAAAAAGAATGCTTTTAATGGTTAAACTAAGATGGATTTTGCTCCAAATCCATTAACATGACATCAAATTTATGAACAAGTGAAGGATCTTGATGTGGAGTTCAACAAGCCACAACGACGTCAATCCAAAAAAGGTGTGTGGAAAAAGAGTTCAATGTTTTCTAATTTTCCATATTGGAAAGTGTTGTATGTGAGACATAGTTTTGATGTGATGTATATAGAGAAAAACATCCGTGAAAGTCTCATTGGCACTCTTTTGAACATACCGGGAAGACCAAGGTCCGAGAGAAAGCAAGACTCGATTTGCATGAAATGGGAATACGTAAGGAATTAGCACCACAATCGAAGGGGAAGAGAATGTTTTTGCCTCTGACTTCTTACACATTAAATAGAAGGAAAAAACTTATGTGAGACCTTAAAGAAACTCAAAGTGCTACGGGGATATCCTTCAAACATCAGTAGACTTATTTTGATGTCCGATTATAGACTAGTCGGTCTCAAATCTCATGATGTCATACTTTAATGTAACAAATTCTACTTGGTTGGTATCCGAGCCGTGATGCCAAAACAAGTCAGACTGTCGCTTGTAAGACTTTGCTTCTTCTTCAATGCCATATATAGAAAAGTCGTTGATTTGGCAAAATTGAATGATCTTGAGTGTGGTTTCATCGTTACATTGTGCCAACGTGACATGTACTTTCTACCTTGTTTTTTGATATCATGGTGCACCTAGTGGTCCATTTGGTGAGAGAAGTGTGATTTTGTGGCCTAGTATTTTTATCGATGGATGTACCTATTTGAACAGTTTATGAAAATTCTTAAAGGGTATGTTAGAAATCGTTACCGACTAGAAGGGAGCATTATTAAGGCATACACAGTTGAGAAGTGTGTTAAGTTCTCATTGTGAATATTACCCCCAAATGGAAGTTATTGGTATTCCTAAATATCGACTTATGAGGAAGATCGCCGGGTAAAGGAAACTGGGGCCGACGATTCAAACAATTAGTTGGGATATAAGGGATCAAGTACATCTTTATATTCTTTAAAATAGTGAAGAAGTGCAGCCGTTCATCAACGAGCACAAGTCTTTCATAAGGAGACAATGCGAGGAAGAAATGAGACGTGGGTACTAGCCCTACATAATTGCACATTTGTCAATTGCTTCGAGAGATAGAATCATCACTAGCCAATGGGGAGAATCATGAGAAGATATCTCGCAAACATTAGTAAGCTTAGCTAGAGGGCCCTAGTTGGAAGCCGTTTCTTACAGTAGCTATGACATCAATGGATTCTCTTTCTATAAAAAATCCAGGATAATAGTAACACTCTGTGCAAAATAGTGGGGTCATATTAGAGGCTCATGCTCTTCATGTTTCAAGCTCCAAGGACAAACATCCCATTGTAGCTAAAATGTCGTATTACTGAGTCATTGACAATATATGGGAGTTAGACTATGTTGACTTCCACAAGTCCGTTTTTCGGTGCAAATGGGTTGACAATAACAACGAGTGTCCGAGTTGATGAGATGGGATTCACGATGGTTGATGTCACAAGAGAAGGGCATAAATGATATCAATTCATTATGGAATCCCAAGCAAGATAAGTGTTCTACATTAAGGATCGACCAATAATAAGTGGTCTATTGTTTTTTAGGGGAAGAGGTAGATTATTGGTGGGGATGGTGAAGATGTGTGTGAATTTGTTGAGGAGATCCCACCTTCTCCTTCGAAATTCCTATCGAAAATGAGGATGCTAATTTTGAAGAATTGTATTTAAGGGTTGACCATCGGGACGGCATATATATTGAAGATCGAGTCAAAATGAGGGGAAATAAGGGCATGAAACCATGAACTTATTTCAACTCAGTAAGAACATGATATAATAGTTTATTGATGGATATCCATATTATTGCTTGTTTCCGATGAATCGCAACTTGCTATTTCAGTATTTCGACCTTACCCCTTTCCTATAATAGAGCATTATTCGATGCAGATTAGAAGGACTAAGCTGCCCAATAGAAGAGGAGAAAGCTTTTCAGTATTTATGCTAAACAAGTGATTTATATCAAAAAATTCCAAGTTGGTACTTTTTAGTATTTCTACTGAATTTAACGCTTCTCAACTTGGAACTTTTTGGTATAAATCATTTATTTAGCATAAATATGGGACCATGACATAGGAATGTGTCTGGTGAGATTTCCTACTGGTGCACATACTCCTCCATTACTACGAGAACCACTTTTAATTATGGTTAAAAACGACATTTAATGACGGTTAACGAGTGTCGTGTATGTGGTCTGTCTTTGTATGTAGCATTTTTAACCATGGTTCAACAACCATAGTAAAATATCACCTATGACAATAGTTTCATGTAAAAATCGTCGTCATAGGTATCTATATGATGACAGATCTTTCAGAGCGAACCGTCATCATATATTTATATATGACGACGGTTCTATTTGACGAACCGTCGTCATAGGTCCTGCCTAGAAATGCCAAACTGTTTCAGAGCTTATGATGACGGTTCTAATGTAAGAACCGTCGTATTAGGTCCGTATTTTTCTAATAGTTACGTTTTGTTTTTTCTATCTCCTGTACAAAATACACTTGCAAAATACATCACAACTTACACAACAACAAACCAACAACCTCAATTTTCCAACATAAATACAAGAATTTCTAACTTACTACAACCCCAACAATGTTCCATCTAAATAAGTTCGCAACACAGTTCCATATTTCACATTTAAGTTCAAGCAAAGAATATATTACAATTGATGTGACATAATAATACAAAGAGTACTTGTTCTTTATGTACTTAATGTGAAAAAGTTTATCTCTCTTCTTCAAACTTTCTGGTATAAACCGATTTCAATATTTTTGCCCCAAGGAAAATCTCTATTTTCCTAATAAAGGGATGCTTTTGCAGTAGATTTAGTTATGTGATTGTCTTTATGACGATATTGCTTGTTTGGAGTTGTTGCAGAGGTAGCCTGGACAACATAATACATCATATTTGCAGTCCATGCTGCCTCTCTATGAACTCCAAACAAAGTAATATAGTCATAAAAACATAATACATCATCTCTCTTGTTGAAAAAGGAATACACAAATAGGACATCTCACCGAGCAATCTCTACATCCTTTGTCATTGTCCCAAAGTGATGCTCCTCATTTCTTGCTTGGAGTTTGTGCAGGAGGTAGACTGGACAATAAGCAACTTAATAAGCTGTGGAAAACATTAAGCGGGAGCAGAGATTAGCAACCAAAACCGAGAAAAGTGTTAAGCAACAATTATCCACAAGAAATATGCACAATAAACTTTACCCGAAAGGCTTAGTCCTTTTGATCGCTTCATCGAATGAGGATCTTCTACCCTTCCATTTGACAGCTTAGTCCTGATTTTTCTTCTTGGAGTTCGCGCAGAGGTAGAAGTTCTACAACATATAAAAGCTGTGGAAAACATTAAGCGCGAGCTAACATTAGCTACCAAAGCCGAGAAAAGTATTAAACAACAATTATTCACAAGAAACATTACTCGAATGATGGCCCTCATCGAATGATGAGCTTTTACCCTTCAAATTGGAGAGCTTAGTCCTTATTGTGATCATTATCGAACAAAATCATTTGTTTACATGAATACTACAAGTCAAAAATAATGAAACAAGCTGCAGTTTCTAAAACAAGGAACAATATTGGATATCATCCGGATGAAAATTAATGTTCTTATCGAGTTGATATAATTATATGGTTTATGCCTTTTTTCCCCCTCCTTTAGACTTATCTTCAATATATATACCTTCTTGATGGTCAACCCTTAAATATAATTCTTCAAAATTAGGATCCGCATTTTCAACAGGCATTCCCATGGAGAAGTATGGGGTGTCCTCAACAAACTCACACATATCTTCACCATCCGCATCAGCAACGTGCCTTTTCCCTTGAAGAACAATAGACCACTTATCATTGGTTGGGTCCTCAATGTACAACACTTGTCAAGACTCGGACACCACACAACATTTTCTAAGTTGTATGAATGGAATCAAGTATAACAATTTCTTACTTATAGAGTTTTGATTCCAAGGCATTCTCTCGAATCTTAGAAACTTTTCTAAGTGATATGGTATCTTATCTAAGTGATACAACATTTACTTCACGTATTTCTTGCTTATTCTTGAATGACTCGGAAAACGGATTTGAGTGTCTCACTCGGTTCCGAGTCCCTCATTGCTTGAGATTTATCGCATACCGGATTAGACTAATTTTTCGCTCGAGATCCGACTTCATGTTATTTGTTCTATCTTGCTGAAGTCGGTTCTTCTAGTCCGAATCATGTTTAGTCTACATCAACTTATTTCACTCGATATTCTTTACATTACTTGATACTTCGTTTAGACTAACTCGGATGGAATTTTGAGTTATATGGATATTAGACTCGGAAAATCCCATTCTCTTTCGAGTCGAGTAATTACCAACTTAATTATCTTAATTATTTTATTATCTGTGTCTAATCTTGGACCAAAGTATTTTATACTTTGAGAACCAAAATTGATTTACTTTTGTAGGTTATTCAAACAAGGATACACTTTTCAAACTACAAAAGTAACCTAGGCTTTAAAACGTCAAATCACCAGCGAGACATGGCTTTTCATCTTCTCTATGTCGGTTCCGGAAGATTGTGTCGTGGCTGTCTGTTTCCATATCTGGAAAAGCTGGACTTAACGGTGGTTTCCACCTTATCCTTCAAGACACCGCCAATGGTTTTGGGACTTCAAGAGAGTTAAACCGTTGTCCAACCTTCATATCGCAATGGATACTTTCTAAGCGACTCGGAAAGCTTTTGTAAACGGTCACAAAGGACTCTCGAGACAGCTATTGAAGATAACGACTACTCTGCATGGTTATCTATAAATAGAAGCCAACTAACAAGACTTGAAGATTGCCGAAATTAATGTTAATACACGTACTTGAGCTAAGTCATTGTATTTACTCTCAATCTTCTACTTACAATTCCCACTCGTATTTCATTACTTTATGAGTTGTAAGGTCTTGTACTTAGTTACAAACACTTTCTTACTTTCTCTGTAAGGTCCCTTGACTAAGTCTGTAAGGTTAACTCAGCTTAGTTGTCCCTAGCTCGTAAGGGTTATCTCAGCTAGGAAGTACTAGATCGGATAAGGGAATTTCGAGTTTAGGAAAACTTGTAAAGAGTTGTCTAAGGGAGCAACTCGGGTTCGATCGGTTCACGGTATTTTGTGGACTCAAAATAGTGGATTTGACTTTGTGCTTGGATTACCACGGTCCGTGGTTTTCTGCCCAGGAGGGTTTCCACGTAATCTTTAAGTGTTTACTTTACGAGTTCATTCTAGACTCGGACTCGTGTCAACGCCTTTGTTTACTTTGCCATTTTACTCTAAGTAGCTTTTACGAGTCTATACTTTTCGACTCGATTTTGACTCGAGAATCCATTTACGTATCTTATTTGGCAAAAGAGGTTGAACTTCTACGAAAATCCTCCATCACCCTATTCACCCCTCCTCTAGGGTGACTCGGACTTTCCCCAAGTAAACCTTCAATTCGTATCAAAGCCTAGCCTTTCGGAAAGGATCTAACCATCCAAAGGTCTAAAGATCAAATGGCTCGGAACACCGGAGAGTTCGATGAAGGAAGATCTTCCAGTAGACCACCAAAATTCGAAGGATCAAACTTCGGGCATTGGAAGAAACTCATGGAATGTTTCCTCATGGATCATGATGAAGATGTATGGGAAATCATACAACAAGGAAACTATATTCCAATAAAGACGGAAGAATTCAAAATCATTCCCAAGACAAAGGCTGAATTTACTCCTGGCGAAGCGAGAAGTTCGGGATGAACTTCAAGGCTATGAACATTCGATGTGCGCCATTAGCTCGGAAGAATACAATCGGGTGTCCGCTGCGACTCAGCAAGAGAAGTGTGGGACACACTTGTCAACACTTATGAAGGCACTAGCCAAGTCGGATAAGCGAAGATCAGCCGAGTATCTTCATAAATACGAGCTATTTAAGATGGAGCCGAAGAAAACATCACTCGGATGTTCATTCGATTTACTTGAGATTACCAACAATCTCAAATCACTGGGTAAGAAGATTTCCCACGAGGAAATGTGCAGAAAGATACTCATAAGCCTACCCAAGAGAAGATGGGGTCCCAAGGTGACTGCCATAGAGGAAGCTCGGAACCTCTCACTCTTAAAGCCGAGCGAGCTCATCGGAAAGCTTCTCACACACGAAATCCACCTAGAAGAGGAGGATGCTGAGGGCGTACCAAAAGGAACATAGCACCGAAAGCCTCGGAATTCAAAGAAGTAAATCCGAGCTCCTCTAACTCGGAAGAGGATCCCATGGCACTCATCGTAAGAGGCTTCAAGAGAATAATGAAGCACAAACGATGGGATAAAAGACCAAAAGAAGATTTCTACAAGAAAGATAAGAAGGACATAAAAGGTAAATATTCTTCCCCTTCAAAGTTATCTTTGTCTAAGAATTCTGGATGTTTTGAGTGTGGCGGCAAAGACCACATAGTCAAAGACTGTCCGATAAGAAAAAGGGACAGAAAGAAAAAGAAGGCTATGATGGCAACATGGAGCAATGAGGACTCATCGAAGACGACTCGAAATGTCCGATGACAATTTCGACTCGGAAGGTGAAAGGGAGTCGGACTCGGACTCGGACAATGAGGAAACTAATCCTCAAGAGGTAATTGATTACTTTCTAAAATTTTCCAAAGTTGATTTAGCTAAATACATTTTTACTTTGGAAGAAAAGTCCAATTCTGATTCTTCTCAATTCAAAGAACAACTTGAGTCAATTTCTTCGAGAGCACCTCTTTGAAAAATGAATTGGAAAAGCCGAGACTCACACTCGAGAGAACTCAAGACTAGTGCTCAATCTAATGAGACCGAGTCCGAGTTACTCGAGAAAGAAAATGAGCAGACTAAAGCATTCAAAGAACAAAAATGAAAGGATGACTAAGCCCGGAATCTGTTTACAAAAAGAAACCATTTTCTTCCGTTTCAAAAGGAAAGGTTTTCAAAAAGAAAGAGACCCGGACTCAATTCTCTGCAAGGAAGACTCGGAATCAGATAAAACCCAAAGTCATTCAAATATGGGTTCCGAAAAACCTTCTTCCTCGAAAAGAACCACGAGTAAAGGTTGTTACTTGGGTTCGTTAGAGGAAGTGAGAAGGGTTAGATTCTCCCCGTTTTGCAGGTCACTCAAAAGAGATCAAAAGGACATCGGTACCTTGACAAGTGGATGTTCACGCCACATGTCGGGAGATGCGGGACTCTTTTCCGAGTTGGAAAAACATAAAGGAAGAAAGGTCACATTTGGAGATGATAGCAAAGGCAAGATAGTTGGGATAGGCAAGATTGGAAAAGGAAGCAATCTGGTCAATCCAGTCTACCTTGTCAAAGGATTAAAGTACAATCCGCTCAGCATCTCTCAACCGTGCGAAAAGGTCGGGAGGTAAGATTCACTCGGACCAACTGCTACATTTCGATGTTACCACCAAGGAGATCAAGCTTTCGGGTAAAAGATCAGGTAACACCTACATCATTCCTCTTTCGACCCGAGTCATAATTTATCGTGTTTAAAAGCATCTCTTCACGATGACTCATGGACATGGCATCGTAGATTAGGCCATATTAGCATGCATACTATCAAAAAATTGGCATCTCATGGTCCGGTTAGGGGTTTACCTAACTGTATTTTTGAGAAGGATAAAGTTTGTGAAGCATGCACCGAGGGAAACAAGTCGGATCTTCATTCAAATCTCTCGAAGACAGTTTCCACATCCAAAGTGCTTAAGCTATTGTATATGGATTTATGTGGTGAAATTCTCGTTAAGAGCCTCGGAGGTAAATCATATATATTTGTTATTATTGATGATTATTCTCAATTTACCTGGGTGTGTTTTCTTAAGCACAAAAATGAAGCGTTCAAGGAGTTCAGCAAGCTCGTAGAAAAATCCAAGTTGAGTCTCGGACTCGGATCCAGAGAATTCGAACCGACCACTGGAAGGGAGTTTGACTACTCAGAATTCTCCCGAGTTTTGTGACAAAAATGGCATCTCTCACAACTTCTCAGCACCAAGAACTCCTCAACAAAATGGAGTAGTAGAGAGAAAGAACAGATCCCTTGAAGAAATAGCAAGGACGATGATGATTGAGCACAACTTACCTTACTATTTATGGGCTGAGGCGATCAACACAGACCAACTATACTTTGAATAGATGCCTCATCGGACCCATATTGAAGAAAACACCTTATGAGCTCTACAAGGGGAAGAAACCAAATATTTCCTACTTTCGACCATTTGGATGTAAGTGCTTCGTTCACAATAATGGTAAGGATCACTCGACCAAGTTTGATGCTCGGTCGGATGAAGGTATTTTTCCGGGTTATTCATTTCACAAAGCAAGGCTTATCGCATTTTCAATAAGAGAACTAGCAAAGTGGAAGAAAGCATCCACGTTGTATTTGATGAGCTTGAATAGGAAAAACCAAGCGAGTCTTCATATTCTAAATTGAAACTCAGCAGAGATGATGATGAAACCGAGATCACAAAGACTCAAACTCAAGCGGCTCGGAATGAAGTCACTCGGATCGAAGTAACTCGGAATGAGACAACTCAAGAGCCTCGCTCGTAACGAACAAGCTAACGAAGAAGATCACTCGGAACAAGCTTCGAAGATCAGGTAGCTTAGCCCACAAATCTCGTGAATCGGAGAACTGGTAAAGCGTTCAAGTTTACT
Source organism: Talinum fruticosum (assembly GCA_021018815.1). NCBI lineage: Eukaryota > Viridiplantae > Streptophyta > Magnoliopsida > Caryophyllales > Talinaceae > Talinum > Talinum fruticosum. The sequence goes on from JAITYX010000018.1 coordinate 3,374,905, forward strand.
TCTAGTCATCCACTAGAAAACATAATTTCGATATCAACAATGGGGTAAGAACTCGTTCCTCTCTTCAAAATCTATGTGCATTCACTGCATTCATTTCATTAACTCGAACCCGAAATGCACTAGAGGCCCTTAATGAACCTGAATGGGTAGAGGCCATGCAAGAGGAACTCAATCAATTCAAAAGAAACCAAGTCCGGACTCGACCAACCGACCTTCGACCACCCAGTTATAGGAACCGAATGGGTTTTCAAAAATAAACTGGATGAGGGTGGAGTGGTAGTCGAAACAAGGCTAGACTTGTGGCTCAGGGTTACAATCAAGAAGAAGGAATTGATTGTGGGGAAACATTTGCACTGTTGCGCGAATCGAAGCTATTAGAATCCTGTTAGCATTTGCATCCAGACATGCATATTAAATTATATCAAATGGATGTGAAGTGTACCTTTCTCAATGGTTTTATTGAAGAGGAAGTCTATGTCGAGCAGCCTCCTGGTTTTGAAAACTCAGAATTTCCAAATCATGTTTTCAAACTTCAAACGGCACTCTATGGTCTTAAACAAGCCCCTCGAGCTTGGTATGAAAGACCGAGTAGCTTCTTGGTTCAAAATGATTTTAAAAGAGGTCAGATCAACAAGACGCTCTTTATAAAAACCAAGGGGAAAGATTTCCTTATTGTTCAAATTTATGTCGATGATATTATCTTCGATGCTCCTAATGAATATCTCGTGCCGAGAATTTTCTCGAGTTGATGAGTAAGGAATTCCAAATGAGTATGATGGGAGAACTCAATTTCTTCCTTGGTTTACAAATCAAACAAGATAAAGATGGGATCTATGTCCATCAATCCAAGTACACCAAGGAACCGTCGAAGAAATACAAACTTTAAGATGCAAAGCACGCATCTACACCCATGAGCAGACAGTATAAAACTTGACTCGGACGGAAAAGGTAAAGAAATATATCGAAACTTTATCGAGGTATGATTGGATCTTTGTTATATCTTACTTCCAGTCGGCTCGATATAATGTTCGGTGTTTGTTTATGCGCAAGATTTCAAGCTAATCCAAAAGAATCACATCTCACTCGCGGTGAAGAGAATATTTAGATATCTTGCAGGTACTCGGAACTTAGGTCTATGGTATTCCAGAGACTCGAACCGACTCTCACTGGATACTCGAGATGCGGACTACGCTAGATACAAAGTTGATCGAAAGAGCACTTCGGAGCTTGCCAATTTCGTGTCAATCCCTAATATCTTGGCACTCAAAGAAGCGTAACTCAGTAGCTCTATCAACTCGCCGAAGCTGAGTATATTGCAGCTGGAGCATGTTGCGCTCGATTCTATGGATAAAGCAACACTTGAGGGATCTCGGACTTTCTTTCAAATCGGTTCCAATCAAGTGTGACAATCGGAGTGCAATCAGCATCACTAAGAATCCAGTCCAACACTCCAAGACAAAGCATATCGAGGTCGGATATCACTTCTTACGAGACCATTCTCGAAAAAGTGATATTGAACTTGAGTTCATTCCTACTAATCTTCAATTAGCCGATATCTTTACTAAGCCTTTTGGTGAAGATCAATTTTGTTTTATTCGGAATGAGCTTGGTATGTTAAATGCATAACCGTGTGATATTTCTTGTGATAATCTCATTGCATGATTATATGTTATGTGTTTTCAAATTATTAATAACCATTAGCTCAGTTGATTCGGTGATACTCGGGTTAGTAGTTATTTCTTATTTCGAGTCACTCGGAACCCATTCTCGAGTCACACTCGGACGTAGAGAAACTTTTGGACTTCAAATTTTCTGAAATTATCTCTAGAATAGTGGAGAGTTTCGGACTATTTTTTAAAAATCTTTTTCTCTCTCTCTCTTTCACTCGAGCGCTGTGATCGGACGATGGCCGTGGATCTCTAACCGCTAGAATCTTAACCGTTGAGAAGAGAACCGTCACACCGGTCTACGATGACTGATGGACAAGCCGAGTCGAACGGTGTTATACTTAACGGATAGTTGACGGGCGTGTATGTCTTCTATAAATAGCGCCTATTCATCTTCGTCTCGATACTCTACATTTCTCTCTCTTTAAAATGAAACTTGTCGCGGAAGATTTCTACGAACACAGTGATCTTTGAACTTCTTCAAGCGACGTAAAGGCCATCTCAAGTAAGTTCGATCGCTCTTATCTCTTTCTTCTACTCCTTTTTCCTTTGGCTCTCATCGTCTTACTCTTTCTTCTTCCTTTCTTCAAAAGTCTCATCTTTCCTTCCTCTTCTCAAAATTCCTAAAAGAGGTAACCACCCCGACTTTCAAGTCTCCTCCTCCTCCAAAAGCCTCGCACCAAAAATCCGAAAGCTCTACCCCTCCAAACCCATAGTCACCCAAGCATCTCGCGACTGGACGACAAGTTCTTTCCTACAACCAAATTTTCTTGGTTGTCTCACATTCAAACCACTCGGGGCATACAACTTTCTGTGCTTCAGCGAGTTCATCTATCCCGAACTCGTTTCGAGTTCTACACTCACCTTACTTCCTCCGAAAATGTTCTAACCTCTAGGGTTTAGAACATTACTGTTCGAATAAACTCTTCTCTCCTCCACCGCTTGTTCAAGGTGTCCTGTCTCTTCTTGAATAGCAACCCCATTCCTTTCACTAAAGTCGCCGATGACTTCTTTGAAAAATATGCTAAAGATTTTCCTGAGTCACGGAAAAACTTTTCGATGACTCGGTTGAAGTCAAAAGCACGCCTTCGTGCTTTCTGCCGATGAGAACCTTTTTCTCTCAGCGTTCCAGCAAGGACAACCCCAACTCCAAGCATTTAAAAGCTCTTTTGACATTCTTGAGGGCTATGAAATAGACCTCTTCCCCTCCATAATTGAGCGGATGGCAGTCGTGCCAGCTCAACTCCAAACCAAGAAGAACACCTCTCATCCCTTCGGTGCTCTTCTCATCCTTATCTTCAAACAATTCCAAGTTCCTCTCCCCTCGGACCCCAATGCCGTATGCCGAGGTTGCCGTTGTTGTCGGCAAAAAGGAACTCCAGGGGTACGGATACCAGGAAACTCAACTTGGTGTCTAGGTGCACAACTTAGAGCCGAGGCCTCCCTCTCCGCCTCGGACTTAGAAAGCCCCTCCTCTCTCTCTCCCTGCTCCACCTGTTGGTGCCTCCAAATCTCTCTCTGCTATTTTGTCCCCCGTTTTTATGGACAAAATCAACTCCGTGTCCTCCGATTTTAGGGACATGCTCCGATCTTTTAAATCTATTCTTCAAAATTTGACCATCAACCAAAAGACCGGCCAATCCCAAATCCGAGAGCAGCAGAATCTGGTTCTTGAGATGAGGGAACCGGTGAAGGAGCAAAAGGAGCTGGTCGAGCTCCTCGGAGAGAGAAGGTCTAAGGCGGCTCAGGACCGTGGTGACTCGGACGCGTCGCAAGCGTCTTCGAGCCCGAGTCTAACCTCCTCGGACAGCGGGAGAAGAAGAAGAAGCTGCAGATGCGGAAGCGGCGGACACCGAGGAGCCTGCGGCCGAGGCAGTCCATCCGGGCAAGAGGAGGAACACAAGGAAGAAGCAGTGGGAACCGCCGAGGGTCAGCCTACTCCACAAGCTCAAATAGCAGTACTCAGCTCGAGACAGCGATCCGGGTGGGTCGAAGATCTAGCTGCACCAGCAGGTCGCCGGAGCAGCCCCTCCCACTTCGAGGTCCACAGGGAGGAACCCCTAAATCCACTCGTTCGGGTCGACCATTCACAGTGAGCCCATGACGGCAATCCCGGTTCTCCCTTCGCCGCGCTCAAGCACATCGTCAAGATCCTACTAGCGCCGGCGTACCTCCGACCCCTCCGCTTCCACTCGAAATCCCCTCTCCCTCGTAAGCGCCATGCATTGAGTCACAATTCCTTAGTCCGCGATTCTTCTTCTTTCGAGAGATTTCTATATTTTTGTCCCGACATCAAATCCGTACTACTTTTTTCTCTTCCCTTTTTGTTGTTTTTGCTTAAAAGCAAGGGGGAGAAGAAACTTAGAAACATTTGTTGTCTTGTTTAGGGGAGCCTTCCCTCTCTATTTGTGTAGTTTTTCGAATTTCAATGAATTAATGCTTTCTCTTCAATTCTATCCGTGTTTACAGCACCAATTCCGAGTTAACATTATTTCATTATTAAAGCATACTTCATTTCACGCTCGATACATTAAGCTTGCTGTACTCATCCGACTTCTCGTGTAATTATCCAAAAGAAAAGTTTCGTCTAAGTATGGAATGCCTTTCATCAAAAAGGGGAGATTGAAGACTCGGACACCGGACAACACTTTCTAAGTTGTATGAATGGAATCGAGTATAACAATTTCTTACTTATAGACTTTTGACTCTAAGGCATTCTTTGAATCTTAGAAACTTTTCTAAGTGATATGGTATCTTATCTAAGTGATACGGAATTTACTTCATGTATTTCTTGCTTATTCTTGAATGACTCGGAAAACGGATTTGAGTGTCTCACTCGGTTCGACTCCTTCATTGCTTAGATTTATCACATACCGATTAGACTAATTTTCCGCTTAGATCCGACTTCATGTTATTTATTTTATCTTGCTTGAAGTCGAGTGCTTCTAGTCTGAATCATGTTTAGTCTATATCAAGTTATTTCACTCGATATTCTTTACGTTACTTGATACTTCGCTTAGACTAACTCGGATGGAATTTTGAGTTATATGGATATTAGACTCGGAAAATCCCATTCTCTTTCCGACTCGGATAATTACCAACTTAATTATCTTAATTATTTTATTATCTCGTGTCTAATCTTGGACCAAAGTATTTTATACTTTGAGAACCAAAATTGATTTACTTTTATAGGTTATTCAAATGAGGATACACTTTTCAAACTACAAAAGTAACCTAGCTTCAAAACGTCAAATCACTAGCAGGCATGGCTTTTCATCTTCTCTATGTCGGTTCCGGAAGATTGTGTCGGGCTGCTCTGTTTCCATATCTGGAAAACTGGACTTAACGGTGGTTTCCACTTTATCCTTCAAGACACCGCCAATGGTTTTGGGACTTCCAAGAGAGTTAAACCGTTGTCCAACCTTCATATCACAACGGATACTTTCTAAGCGACTCGTAAAGCTTTTGTAAACGGTCACAAAGGACTCTCGGACAGCTATTGAAGATAACGGCTACTCTGCATGGTTATCTATAAATAGAAGCCAACTAACAAGACTTGAAGATTGCCGAAATTATTGTTAATACACGTACTTGAGCTAAGTCATTGTATTTACTCTCAATCTTCTACTTACAATTCCCACTTTGTATTTCATTACTTTATGAGTTGTAAGGTCTTGTACTTAGTTACAAACACTTTCTTACTTTCTCTGTAAGGTCCCTTGACTAAGTTGTAAAGGTTAATTCAGCTTAGTTGTCCCTAGCTGTAAGGGTTATCCCAGCTAGGAAGTACTTGAGCGAGATAAGGGAATTTATGAGTCTAGGAAAACTTGTAAAGAGTTGTCTAAGGGAGCAACTCAGGTTCGATCGGTTCACGGTATTTTGTGGACTTAAAATAGTGGATTTGACTTTGTGCTTGGATTACCACGGTCCGTGGTTTTCACGCCCAGGAGGGTTTCCACGTAATCTGTAAGTGTTTACTTTCCGAGTTCATTCTAGACTCATACTGTCTCAACACCTTAGTTTACTTTGCCATTTTACTCTAAGCGACTTTTCCGAGTCTATACTTTTCCGACTCGATTTTGACTCGGAATCCATTTACGTATCTTATTTGGCAAAAGAGGTTGAACTTCTACGAAAATCCTCCATCACCCTATTCACCCCCTCTAGGGTGACTTAGACTCTCCTCGAGCAAACCTTTAACTTGTCTTGCTTGGGTTGCCATAACAAATTGATGCCCTTTAGGCCCTTCTTGTCAGATTGACCATCGTGAATCCCATCTCATCAACTCGGACACCGTTGTTATTGTCAGCCTATTTGCACCGGAAAACAGTCTCGGGGAAGTTAACATTGTCTAGTTCCCATATCTCCTCAATGGCATCGTAAAATGACATTTTAGCTACAATGGGATTTTTTTCCTTGGAGTTGGACGCATGAAGTGCATGAGCCTCAAATATAACCCCACTATTTTGTGAGGTGCTCCTATTGTCCTGGCTCTTTGTGTAGAAAGAGTATCCATTGATGTCATACCCACGTTAAGATATGACTTCCAACTATGTCCCTTTAGCCAAGCTGACTAATGTTTCCAAGATATGTTCTCGTGATTCTTCACATTGGGTAGTTGAAGGTTTGCTCATGGAGAGTCTAAGTCACCCTAGAGGGGGTGAATAGGGTGATGAGGAAATTTTATCTAACTTTGACAGCTTTTTCTAGGAAAGAGATAAACAACGAGTCCGAGTCTAGATTGCACTCGAAATATAAACACTCGAGAATACATGGAAACCCTCCCGAGGCGGAAAACCACGGACAATGCCAATCCAAGCACCAAGTCAAATGTACTATTTTGAATCCTCAAAATATAATGGATCGACTCTACCGAAGCTGCTCACTTAGACAATTCCTTACAATGTTTTCCTAGACTCGAAGTTCCCTTATCTCGATCGAGTACTTCGTTACTAAGATAACCTTTACGAGTTAGGGACAACCGAGCTGAGTTAACCCTTACAGCTCGGTCAAGGGACCTTACTCGGAAGGTAAGAAAAGTATGTAACCGATTACAAGACTTTTACAACTCGGAAAATATTAAGTACAAACTTGGAGTTGTAAGTAGAAGATTGAGTGAGTAATGTACTAAGAGAATTAGGTAGTGTATTAATCAATAGTTTTAACAATCTTCTAGTCTTGTAAAGTAGCTTCTATTTATAGATGTCCAAGAAGATTAGCCATTGAGTCTAATTTCGGACTGAAGTCTTTACTAACCATTGTAAGGGCTTTTACGAGTCACTCATAAAAGATCCGTTGGAGTGTGAACGTTGGGTAATGGCTATTTGCTCCAAAAGGTGTTCCAATCAATTGGTGTTGTCCGAAAAGTAAGGTGGAAACCACCGTTGAGCCTAGTGTTGGAGTTTTCCAGTTTTGGAAACAATCAGCTACGATAAGGTGTTTGAGTCCCATCCAGAATTGGCTAAAACTGTCTGCTGGTGTTTAACAACTAGAAGCCGGTTGTTTTTGAAATTCAAAAAGATAGATTAGCTTTGTTTGAATAACCTACAAAAGCAAACCACATTGGTTCTCAAAGTATAAAATACTTTGGTCCAAGGGTAGGCAAAGATATTAATTAAACTTGAGTAATTAAGAACGTAATTATCTTGGGCCTAGAGAAGTGGAATATTCCGAGTCTAATATCAAGTAGGTTCAAACTCAGCTCAGAATAACTCCTAGAAAGATCAAGTTAAAGGATAAATATAAGAGTTAGTGGACATGATCTATCAAATAATTATCTAAGAAGTATATTAACTTAGAAGACTCGAATTAACACCGTAATTCGGTTTATCTTAGCAAGCACAATAAGTACTCGGAAAAAGTGTGTTAAAAGAATTATTTGATCATGCGAAGGTTCCAAGTAGATTCTGAGTAGGTCAAAATACCTCAGTAGAGAAGATATAAAACAAAGTGATATCCGAGTCACTCGAACAGTGGTGAAAACTTAGATATGAGTTTTTATGTAGCTCAAAATGACTGGTAATCAAAACTTAAGAGAGATAGAACTTTATACCTGAGTCTTTCATAAAATATTTAGAGTTAAGATCTGATTCTTCACTAGTGATTACTCTACCTCCGAACGAGTTGGAAAATGTGCGATTATGATGGGTCGGTACCCACGTCTCATTTTTTCCTCGATCTTGTCTTCTTATGAGGAATTTGTGCTCATCAATGAACGGCTGCACTTCATTATTGTTTTGTAGTATATAAAGATGTGCTTGATCCCTCATATGCTCGACTGATTGTTAGAACCATTGGCCCCAGTTTCCCTACCCACCGATCTTGCTCATAAATCGATGTTTGGGAATACGAACTTCTTCCATTTGGGGGTAGTATTCACAGCGAGAACTCTACACACTCCTCAACTGTGTATGACTCAACAATGCATGCTTTCGGTCATTACCGATTTCTAACATACCCTTTGAGAAATTTCATGAAACGTTCAAAACGATACATCCATCGGGCCACGAATTGCACTTCTCTCACAAATGCACAACAAGGTGCACCATGATATCAAAACAAGAAGGTGGGAAGTACATCTCAATTCAAGTCACTCTTCCAAAACTTAGACATTCATCTCTTAATTTACATACATTCTCTATGAGCTTCTAACTAAATATATTTCTTAGTCTTAGAAATTAGTTATAACTAGTGTTTAACCCACTCGGAAAAATTTAAGCTAATTGAGTGAGCACTCAATTTCGGGTGTCTAACCAACTAAAATAGACTGAGATAGAAAGTTTTCCTAAAGAATTTCACACACTAACTTATCTTTTACACTAGTGAAGACTCAGGTATAACTTTATCGCTCTACGGTTTTGAATTCAAGTCATTCTCACATCCTAAGAAGCTCATCTCGCAAGTTTAAATATGTGTCCGACCTACTCGAAACCATCACTTGAGTAAAACATTTATTTGTAGGTCTCTAGCCCACTCGGATGCAACTTCGACATTTGTCTTGGCTAAATAGTTTCACATGCATAACTTTTTCTAAGCTATGATTTATTGCAAATACTTGAAAAGGAATTACTTGCATTAATTCATTTGTTCTAAGTTAGATTTGTTAAGTGAAATCATTTATTTGGCAAACTTGATGCATTGTGTCTATACAATTTTAACTCTTGATTCATCTAAATATTACACACAACATGGAATTAGAATTTATCGAATATTGGACTCGGAAAATTTCATTTATTCGAGGTTAAGGATAATTACGTGCTTAATTATTGGAATTAATTTTTATCCTTGCCTAATCTTGGACCAAAGTATTTTTGTACTTTGAGTGCCATTTTGATTTTCTTTTTAGGTTGATTAAAGTGATTTAATCTTATTTTGAAAAGAAAAAGCAACCGACTTCTAATCATTAAACACCAGCGAGATAGAAAAGTCACTGTTTCGGGATGGGCTCGGACAACGTGTTAGGGTTGTTTGTTTTCATTTCCGAGTAAGCTTCAACTTTGGGTCTAGCGGCTGTTTCCACCCCAAATTTCAGTCACAACTAGTGGGTTGGACCACCTTTTGAGCCAAGGATTGAAGCACAACGTTCATATCTACAACGAGTTCTTTTACGAAGGACTCACACTATCCATTACAACAGGTAGTGAAGCTTTCCAGTCCAAAATCAAACACAACGGTTATCCGCCTTGCTAATTATAAATAAAAGCGAGTCCTACAAGACTAAAGAGATTTCTAAACTAAATTCTAATCTTACTCTCTCAATCTTTTCTAGCTTTCAACTCTGTTGTAAAGTTTTTCTCAACTTCCGAGTTGAACGGAAGAAGTCTTGTAATCAATCTTATTCTTACTTACTTTGTTTCTATGTAATATCGCTTAAATGAGTCGTAAGGGTTAACTTAGCTGAGTTGTCCCCAGCTGTAAAGGGTAACTTAGTTAGGAAGTACTAGGGCGAGATAAGAAAACTTCTACGCTTAGGAAAATTTGTATTGAATTGTCTAAGGGAGCAATCATGTAAAAGTCGAGTCCTTGTATTTTGTGGATTCAAAATAATGGATTTGACATGGTATCTTTATTCTCACTTGTCCAGTGGTTTTCCGGCCCGGGAGGGTTTCCACGTATTTTTCTATATTATGTCTTATTAAGTTCATTAACCGCTTTTATGTGCTCAAACTTTGCAGAAAATCTTTTATTCAGTAAAATTTCCTTTTCACCATATTCATCCCCCTCTAGATTGACTTAAACTCTTAAGAACAACCCTTTAATTGGTATCGAGTCTAGCCTTCTTGAAGGATCTAACAATCAAAGGTTTAAAGATCATATGGCTCCTAATTATGGAGAGTTCGGTGAAGGAAGATCTTTCACTAGGCCACCTAAGTTGAAGGGATCAAACTTCGCACACTCATGGATTGCTTCATCTAGGACTATGATGAAGATGTCCGGAGCATCATCTGCAATGGCAATTATATTCCCACCAAAATAGATGGCACTCGTACAATAGCCAAAGTGAAGTCGAATTAACTGCTGAAGAGAACAAGAAGTATAGAAAGAACTTCAAGGCAATGAACACACTAATGTGTGCAATTGACTCGAGGAGAATACAACAGACTATCTTTTTGTGATACTCCGAAGGAAGTTTGGGACACACTCGGTTACTACTTCGAAGGTACCAGTCAAGTGAAACAAGAAAAGATAAATCAAAATCTCCACAAGTATGAGATGTTCAAGATGGAGGCTAATGAGAACATAACTCGTACATACATTCGTTTCACTGAGATTGTCTACAATCTTAAGTCCCTTGGAAGGAAGATATCTTATGAAGAGATTATCGGAAAGATTATGAGGAGTCTACCAAAGAGAAGATGGGGTCTCAAGGTGACTCGCTATTTAAAAAGCTTAGGACCTTACTCAATTGAAGCCAAATAAACTCATTGGGAAACTACTCATCCATGAGTTGCATCTAGAGGAAGAAAAACATGAGGTCAGCACCAAAAGAAACATTGCTCTCAAAGCCTCGGAAGGACCTGGTCCTGGTATGAGCTCCTTAGATTCTGAAGAAGACATCATGGCACTTCTAGCACGAGGATTCAAGAAAATGATGAAATATAAAAAGTGGCAGAAGAAGCCTAAGAAAGAGTTCTATAAGAAGGATAGAAAGGTAAATTCTCATCCCTTTCAAATTTATCTTTAACTAAGAACTTTGGTTACTTTGAGTATGGCAGCAAAGAGCACATAGTTAAGGATTGTCCAAAGAGGAGAAAGGACAGAAAAAAGAAAAAGGTTATGGTAGCTACCTGGAGCGATGATGAATTATAATAAGATGATGACATTGATGATGAGTCAAAGTGTTTCATGGCTCTATCGGACATAGAGTCCGGATCTAAGTAAAAAGTAAAGCATAAGATACTAAGGAAATAGATCCTTGGGAGGTAATCAACTACTTTCTCAAATTCTCCAAGCATGATCAAGCTAGATACATTTTTACTTTGGTGGAGAACTCCAATTCTGATTCTTTTGAATTAAAAAGAAATTGAAGTCTTTGAGTGCTGAGAACAATTATTTAAAAAATGATTTAGAAAAACTAAGACAAAATCTGAAGGTACTTGAGACTAGTACTCAAGATAATGAGACCGAGTCCGAGTGCCTTCGAATAGAGAATGAGCAATTGAAACAAAAGCTCACTGAGTATCAAGAGTTGGCTTTAAAACTTACTCAAAGTCAGAAAAACCTTGATTTACTACTCGGTTCTCGGTGTGTCTCTTTTTGAAAAGAAAGACTTGGTTACAATGTTGAACAAGAAGATAATTCCTACAAAAGTCTTTTCAAAACTGATTTCGAACGATTAAGTTCGGGAAGGTTGAGCATGGTCCCATTCATTCAAAGAAGAAAGGGACTTAGCCGAAACCAGCTTTTACGAAAAAGTCTTCTCAACCAATTTACAAAAAGAGAGGATTTCAAAAGAAAGAGATAGAGAGTCAATTCTCAAGAAGGAAGACACAGAATCGGACTCAAGAGATAAAGCTCTCTGGTGTGAGGTCGAGTAACACCTATACTATTCCTCTTTCTAACTCAAATGAAGATTTATCATGTTTAAAAGCTTCAGTGAATGATGATTCATGGACATGGCATCGTAGATTAGGTCATATCGGTATGTATATAGTTAAGAAACTTGTATCTCATGGGTTAGTCGGAGGACTACCTAACTTCTCATTTAAGAAAGATAAATTTGTGATGCATGCACAAAAGGAACGCAAGTTAGATTATCATTTAAGCGACTCAAAACAATTTCTACATCCAAAGTGCTTGAATTGATACATATGACTTTGTGTGATGAAATTCTGTTAAAAGCTTAGGAGGTAAATCATATGTACTAGTTATTGTTAATGATTACTCACGATTTATCCGGGTTTGTTTTCTAAAGAACAAGAATGAAGCCTTGAAAGAGTTCACTAAGATCTGCTGAATGAAGCCAACTTAGAATGAGCCAATTTAAAAATAAGGTCGGACCACTCGAAACACGAGGTTGAAGAAGAGATTTAACAAACTGAACTAGCTAAAGAATAAAGTATTCAACCATCAAATCTAGTAAACCGAGAGGACAAGTAAAACTTTCAAATATTCGTCTAATCACCCACCTGAGAACATTATTTCGGATATCAATACTGGGGTAAGAACTCGTTCTTCTTTGTAAAATTTGTGTGCATTTTCTACATTTATACCATTAATTGAACCTAAAAATGTACTAGGAGCTTACTTAAACCGGAATGGGTAGAGACCATGCAAGAAGCACTATCTCAATTTGGAAGAAACCAAGTCCGGACTTTGACCAAACGAATTTCTGACCACCTACCAAATGGGTATTCAAAAACAAAGCTGGATGAGGGAGGCTTAGTAGTCGAAACAAAGCTGGACTAGTTGCTTAGGGATATAATCAAGAAGAGGGAATTGATTGTGGAAAAACCTTTGCATCTGTTGCGAGGATTGAGGTAATGAAAATTCTCTTAGCTTTTACATCTAGCGTGAACATTAAATTATATCAAATGGATGTTAAGTGTGCTTTTCTCAATGGTTATATTCAAGAAGAACTTTATGTTGCGCAACCCCTTAGATTTAAAAGCTGTGAATTTCCCAATCATGTTTTCAAATTACAAAAAGCTTTGTATGGTTTGAAACAAGCTCCAGGAGCTCAGTATGAAAGGTTAAGTAGCTTCGTGGTTCAAAAATGATTTCAAAAGACGTCTTATTGGCAAAACTCTTTTCACAACAACCAAGGGAACAAGCTCCAGGAACTCGAGTATGTTGATGACTCTTTTCACAATAACTCTGCTATGCTTAAATTTTATAGATCAAAGAACACTTGAAGGATCTAGGACTGTCTTTCACATCCATCCCCATCTAGTGTGATAATGAAAGTGCCATCAGCATTACAAAAATCCAATTCAACATTCAAAAACAAAGCACATTGAGGTCGGATATCATTTTCCGAGAGACCACTATGAAAAAGGTGATATTGAACTTGAATTTATTCCTACTAAATTTCAATTGGCTAATATCTTCATAAAACCTCCGAGTGAGGATCAATTCCGCTTTATTAGGAATGAACTTGGTATGTTGAATGCATGATTGATTTAGTGATTGAATGAGAACTTATATGTTTGATGGCTTATTATTTTTCCGATAGACTAACTAGTGGTTCGAGTTGAGAAACCATGAAAATGAGTTGTAGTTATTAAGTTTTTAAGTGAGTTTTGAGCACCTCGGACAGTCTACTAAGTTAGACTTAATCATGAGAAAAATGACATTAAAATTCCGAGATCATCTCCAATTCAAGGGAGAATCTTAAAAATATTTTCGAAAATTTCTTTTTCACTCTCTAAAAAGCTAACGGTCAAGAAACTAATCGTTGGAAGGTAGTAGTTTTAAGAGGTAACCGTTAGACACTAGAAGGCCAAACGGTCGACTAGCCGTTACTCTACAAACCGACTCGCTTAAGGCTTTTGTTCCTTGAGAGCCCTTGATCTATTTTTAGCATTTGATCATCCTCGTTATTTAACTTTACTATTTTTGCTCTCTCACTCTCACCTCTCAAACTCGGAATTCTCACTCGAGAGAATTTTTCGGACTCAAAATTCCTATTCTCATTTCTTTACTCTCTAAGTCTTCATTCTCACTATTCAATCGTTCTCTCTCGCGTTAAATTCTCTACTTCTCTCAACATGGCGAAGAAAGGAAGTGTTGCTCAAGGAGGGTTAGCCACGAAGAAGGCTAGAACCTGAGTTTTCTAGCTTGAGGATCCATAAAAGGACCCCTCAAAAGGCAAGGCTCTTGTCTTCGATGAGTCAAAATATTCCATAGTCGCCTAACACTATTTCCTGGATGAAATATTCTTCCTTTCCACCAAAATCTCGTGGATTAAACCACTCATCAACACATGACCTTTCAAATACCTGTGTTTCTTTGACTACATCTATCCCGAGCTAGTCTCATAATTCTATTCGAACATGTCTTCGGAGGACAATGTTATCTTCCTCTTCCTCACAAACTCTTTGAGGTTGAAACTCTCTTTCGAACTTAAGTCCTATCCCCTTAAGTGAAATAGCATAAGATAATTCTTTAATAAGTATGCCCGAGTCATCCCAAAATCCGGAAAGAATTTCAGTATTACTTAGATGAAGTCTGTTGCCGGACTTCTTTGCTTTTTCTTGATGAGAACCGTATTCTAATTCTATCCATCTAAGGAGAACCCCAAAGTAAGGTTCTCAAGGTCCTTATGATATACTCAAGGGATATGAGGTTGACTTCTTCCCTTTCATTCTCGACCAAATCACTTATGTTCCCGTAGATCGAAGAAACCCCATCTACCTTTTGGAGCTCTCCTCTCCATAATTTTTACAAATTTCGAAGTGGAGCTTCCAAATTATCCACACAAATTTCTAGAGCCAACCATCTACATTGACAGTGGCTGAGCTACTCAATTTAGGATATATGGAAATTGAGCCCGGTGTCCGGATCCACAGTTCTAAGCTCCCTTGTCCTCCTTCTCAAACTCGGAAGAGTATCGAAACTCCTCTCCTAACAGCTGGTCCTTCATATTTTCAGCCTACACCATCTACCGATTTATTTCAGTTGGTGGCATCATAATTCGTTGCTCTCACCTAAGAGTTGCAATCAACTCTTGGTGCTTTCTAGGCCTTCATGCCTATCCTGAATCAGCTTTAGAGAACCACTCGAAGCAGATTGATCATAGTCAAACTCTTGTCACCGAACTCAAGGACATCATCAAGAAGTAGCAAGATTAGATCAGCCATCTCCAAGAGCGTAGATTGAAGGTTGCTGAGGACTCAAAATCAACATCAGTCTAAGACTCATCCTTAGAGTCTTCCACCTCTTCTAACTCAGAGTTAGAAGAAGAAGGAGAAGAAGAAGAAGAAGAAGAAGAAGTTGGAGAAGGCTAAGGAAAAAAGGAACCAAAGGTTATCTCCTTAGAGCACACCGAGTCGGCTTTTGAGGAAGTTGGGGACGTTGGTCAATCCCAAGCCCAGCCATTTACATAGTCCACTCAAGCTGAGGAAGCTAAGGGCTCGGAAGAGGAAGTAGAGGAAGTAGAATCCTTAGTTCGAAGGACTCTTAACAAGAACAATTACCTCAATCCCTACTGCCGCTTATTGCACAACCTGCAGCCTTCATCATAGCGCTACAGGCGTAGATGCAGGGGACCTTGTTCCTCCTCCTCCACTCGCACTGCTCTACCTCCCTCTTAGTTTTCTTTATTTTCTATTTTTTCCCACATTTCTGTTTCTCCCCTCTACCCTACTTGAGATTTTTTTGATGAAATGCATAAGGAGAGAGATAATTAGGAGAAATAGTTATTTGGTTTAGGGGAGTTTAGTTTAATTTTTTGTTTATTGTGTACATTTCCGAGCAAATGTTCAATGCGATAAAAGTTAAGCATTTTCTGAACATCATTGATTATCTTTATTTTTCTTTTCTACTATGATAAATAGCTTATAACCATGTTTGTGTTGCTATGATAAGTTGCTTGTTCGCTCCGATATTTAGTTTTACATCAATCAGCTCTAATAATGAATTACAACTCTAAATTCTTGTGTCTAACTCGGACCATTCTAATAGTTATTCGTATTTGAGCAATGAAAACTTAACTATCTGAATTTCTAACTCGACTTCTAAGTGTTGAATGCCTTTCATAAAAAAGGGCGGATTGAAGACTCGGATATAACTCTGTCTCTGTCTCTATCTCTCTCTCTCTCTCTCGCTTTTGAATTCAACTCATTCTCACATCCTAATAAGCCCATCCGTAAGTTTTTCATATATGCCTGACCTAGTTAGAAACCATCTCTTGAGTAAAATATTTATATCCGGGTTTTTGATCCACTCGGATGCAACTCAAACAGTTGTCTTGCCTAAATAAATTTACATGCATAATTTTTTTGAACTCGACTTATTGCAAATACTCGAAAAGAATTACTGTGTTAATTTATTTTTCTAAGTCAGATCTATTAACTAAAATTATTTATTTAGAAAACTTGATGCATTGTTTCTATACAGACTTTAACTCTTCATTTATTTAAAAGATAAACAGAAAATGGAATTACAACTTATTGAATATTGGACTTAGAGAATTCCATTTATTTAGGTTAAGGAAAATTAAGTGCATAATTATTTGAAGTAATTTTTATCCTTACCTAATCTTGGACCAAAGTACTTTTATTCTTTGAGTACAATTTTGATTTGCTTTTGCGGGTTGATTAAAGTGATTTAATCTTATTTTGAAAAGAAAAACCAACCAGCTTCTAACCATTAAACACCAGCGAGATAGATAAGTCACTTGTTTCAGGATAGGCTCGGACACCGTGTCATGGTTGTTTGTTTTCATTTCCGATAATCTTCAACTTTGGGTCTAACGGCTGTTTCGGACCCAAATTTCAGTCACAACTAGTGGGTTAGACCACCTTTTGAGCTAAGGACCGAAGCACAACCTTTATATCTATAATGATTCTTTGTCCGAGGGACTCGGACTATCCGTTATAACGACTAGCGAAGCTTTCCAGTCAAGAATAAGTCACAATGGCTATATGCCATGCCGATTATAAATAGAAGCCATCCTACAAGATCGAAGAGATTATTAGAACTAAATTCTAATCTTAATCTCAATATTTTCTAGCTTTCAACTCCGTACTTATGTTTTTCTCAACTTCGAGTTGAGCGGAAGAAGTCTTGTAATCAGTCTTACTCTTTAATTCTATGTAGCATCCCTTGACTAAATTGTAAGGGTTTACTCAACTTAGTTGTCCCTAATCGTTAAGGGTAACTTAGTTAGGAAGTGTTCGGGTAGATAGGGACATTCTGTGCCTAGAAAAATTTGTATTGAATTGTCTAAGGGAGAAATTCATCAGAATCGAGTCATTGTATATTGTGAATTCTAAATAGTGGATTTAACTTGGTATCTGGATTGATACTATCCATAGTTTTCTACACCAGAAGGTTTTCCATGTATTTTTATTTGTTCTCGTCTTTCCGAGTTTATCCTAGACTCGGGATCGCTTTCCGAGATCAAACTTTGCAGAAAATCTTTTCTTCAACAAAACATCCTTCTCACCCTATTCACCCCCACTAGGGTGACTCGGACTCGCAAGAACAAACCTACAACTGGCTTGTTTCATATTTCAAAATAGATCTACATGGGTTAATTCTAAAATTGCCAGATTTATTTAGTTGAAATTAATTAAATTGGCAAACATTGCAATATGTCTATAGACTTTTGAACTCAATTCTATCTTATTTATTATTTGCATTTAGACATAAATGGAATTGGAATATATTGAATATTGGACTTGAAAATTTCATTTTATTATATTAAGGATTTTCAATTGTTAATTAATTAATTTAACTTGAATCCTTATCTAATCTTGAACCAAAGTATTTTTACAGTTTGAGTACTATTTATATTTTTTTTTTGCAGGTTTATTAAAGTTGATTAATCTCATTTAAAAAGTAAAATAAAAATCGGCTTCTTACCGTTTTCACACAACAAACGTAAAAGCACTATTTTCTCGGCTGACTTAGACATTTTGTCAAGGCTGTTTGTTTCCATTTCCGGTAAACTTCAGTCTTTGAGTCTAACGTTTATTTTTGCCCTAATTTTTAGATATAATAAGTGGGTAGGACTACCTTTTGAGGTCTGAACCGATTCTCAACGGATACAATTTAAATGGTTCATTTTTTAAGGGCTTAGACTATCTGTTGTAACAACTAGCCGATCTTGTAGCTATAGGACACACAGAGGACCTCCGTTCGTTGCTTATAAATAGAAACCTCTGTACAAGACTAACAAGATTTTTCTTGAACAATATTGTTAAGTCTCATACTCATACTTCTAGCATTCAACCCTTGTACTTAGAACTTGAACTTTCCGAGTTGAACAAAAAGTATGGTAATCACTTTTACTCACTTTCGGACATTTTTCTAGTTTGGTCCCTTGCTTGTGCTGTAAGGGTTAACTCAGCTCAATTGTCTCAGTAATCGTAAGGATTATCTCATTTAGGATGTACAGGGATAGATAAGGTAACTAATAGACCTAGGAAAAACTTGTATTTAAATTGTCTAAGGGAACAATTATGAGAGTCGATCTTTGTGTTTTGTGGATTCAAAATAGTGGATTTGACTTGGTGTTTGGATTGACACTTGCTGTGGTTTTATGCCCCAAGAGGGTTTCCACGTAAAATTTCTTATGTGTCTCTTTCCGAGTCCAGTTTAGACTCAAACTGTTTTTTTACTTTTGTCTTTTACAAAGATTTTAAAATTTTGCATTCATTTTCTCATCACCCTATTCAGCCGTCTATAGGGTGTCTTAGACTCTATGTTCTAAACCTTAAATTGGTATAAGAGCCTAGCCTTTCATAAGAGTTTCTAGAAATCGAAGGCCTAAAGATCAAATTGCTCTTAACTATGAAGAGTTTGATGAAGGAAGGTCATTCACTAGGAAACCTAAGTAGAAAGGGTCCAACTTTGCTCCCAAGAAGAAGCTTATAGAGTACTTTATTCAATACTACGATGAAGAAGTCTACGAAGTAATCTCCAACGGAAGCTTTATGCCCACCAAGATAGATGGCAATCGAACCGTGTCCAAGGTGAAGTCAGAATTCACATTGGAAAAGAATGAAAAGCATAGAAACAATTTCAAAGCCATGGACATATTGATATGTGTTGCCGATGGCTCGGAATATAACGAGTATCAGCTTGTGATACTACTAAAGAGGTGTGGCACACTCTTGTCAGCACCTATGAAGGCACGACTCATGTGTGACAAGCCAAGATAAGTTAATATCTTCACAAGTATGAAATGTTCAAGATAGAGGTTGACGAGAACATAACTCGGATGTACATTTGTTTCACTGAGATTGTCAACAATCTCAAATGACTTAGAATGAAGATGACTTAAGAAGAAGTGGTAAGAAAGCTCATAAGGAGTCTTTAGAAGAAAAGATGAGGCCTAAAGGTGACAATAATCAAGGATACTCAATACCTCACCAAGCTAAAAGCAGATGAAATTATTGGTAAGGTTCTTACCCATGAGTTACACCTTGAGTATGAAGAATCCGAGGTCGGCACCAAGAAGAACGTTGCTCTTAAGGCCTCGGAAGAAGTCAATCCCAATCTAAGCTCTTTAGACTCGAAAGAAGATCCCACAACACTTATGGCCAGAGGCTTCAAATGAATGATAAAGCATAAGAAGTGGCAAAAGAAGCCCAAACATAAGATCTTGAAGAAGGAAAAGAAAGATAAATTCTCATACCCCTTAAATTGTTCTTTAACTAAGAACTCCGGTTACTTTGAATGTGGTAGTAAGGAACACATTGTAAAAGATTGCACAAAGAAAAAGAAGGATCGAAAGAAAAATAAGGCAATGATGGAAACCTGGAGTGATAAGAGTCGGATGATGATGATGACAATGAAGATGAATCAATGTATCTCATGGCCTTAATGGACTCAAAAGCTGAATTTGAGCTAGAAGTCGAAGCATCCGACACCGAGGAAACCGAGCCTTAGGAGGTAGTCAACTATTTCCTCAAATTTTGTAAGTATGATTTAGCTAGATATATTTTTACCTTGTAGGAAAAGTCCAATTTTAATTCTTATTTGTTTAAAGAAAAGCTGGAGTCTCTAAAATATAAGGACAAGGTTTTAAAAACTAATTTTGAAAAACCGAGGCTCAACATTAAGGTACTTGAGACTAGTTCTAAAGATAGTGAGATTAAGTCAAAGTGCCTTAAAATTGAGAATGAGCAACTAAAGAAAAAAACTCACAGAGTCTCAAGATCTTATTTTAAAACTCACTCAAGGTCGAAAAACCCCGATATACTTCTTCGTTCGCAATGTGTTTCTTTTGGAAAAAAGTGACTTGGTTTGAACTATGAAAATGAAGATAACTCCTATAAGAGTCTTTTAAAAAATGGTTCTCAAAAAATTGATTTTAGAAAAGTTGAGCATGGTCCCATTCATTCGAGGAAGAACGGGACTGAGCATATAAAAAGAAGTCCCTCAGTCTATTTATAAAAAGAAAGTTTTTCACAAAAAGAGACTTAGTTCACTAAAAAGAAGAGTCAAAATCAAACCAAGCCTAAAATAATTCAAATTTGGGTTCCAAAAGTTCTCTTCCTCAAAAACTAATCTCAGTAAGGACATTTACTGGGTTTGTAAGAGGAAGTGAGAAGAGTTAGTGTGTTTATGTTTTGCGAGGCACCTAAGACAAAGAAGAATGATTGTAGGTATCTCGATAGTGGTTGTTCTAGGCACATTTCTAGAGATTCAAGACTCATTGCTAAGTTAAAAAAGATGAAAGGAGCAAAGGTCACCTTTGGAGACAAGGGAAAGATTATAGGTATTGGAAGAGTTGGTCACGGTGAAGAAAGGAGGAAAGGTCAGCCCCGCCTACCTTGTTAAGGGGTTTTAGTACAATCTTCCGAATATCTCTTAGTTGTGTGGAAAAAGAGAAAAGGTAAGGTTCATTTAGACTAATTGCTTCATAACTGATGCTACTTCAAATGAGACAAAGCTCTCTATTATGAGGTTATGGAACACTTATGTCATCCCTCTTACTGATTCTACTCGTAACATATAATGTTTAAAGCCTTTATTAATGATGAATCATGGACATGGCATCATAGATTAGGACATATTAGCATACATACTATTAAGGAATTAGCTTCACAAGGGTTAGTCCGAGGACTCCCTAAGTGCAATTTTAAGAAGAATAAAATTTGTGATGTATGTACAAAAGGGAAATAAGTTAGATCTTCATTTAAACCACTCAAAACTGTTTCCACCTTAAAAGTGCTTGAATTGATTCATATGGATATATATGGTGAAATTTCTCTTAAAAGCTTAGGAGGTAAACCATATGTACTTGTTATTGCTAGGTTTGTTTTTGAAAAACAAGAATGAAGCCTTCAAAGATTTCATCAAGGTCTACATGAAAATTCAAGTGGAGTTTGAGATTCGGATCAAAAGGCTAAGAACTAACCATGGAAGGGAGTTTTATTACTTAGAATTTGCTGATTTCTGCGACAAAAATGGTGTCTCCCACAACTTCTTTGCACCCATAACGACTAAAAAAAAAAACGAGTGGTGGAGAGCAAGGAAAAACTCTTGAAAAATAGGAAGGATAATGATGCTTGAAAATGATCTTCCTTACTATTTATGGGCTGTGGCCATGAACACAACAAATTATACACTCAACTAATGCCTCATTCAACCGATTATGAAGAAAACACCCTATGAGTTGATACAAGGGAAAGAAGCCCAACATCTCATATTTTAAACCTTTCGGGTGTAAGTGCTGTATTCATAACAATGGTAAGGATCATTTAACTAAGTTTGATATTCGGTCAAATGAAGGTATATTTCAAGGCTATTATTTACATAACAAAACTTACCACATTTTTAACAAAAGGTCGAACAAAGTGAAAGAAAGTACCCATAGTATTTTTAATGAAAGTGACAATGGGAGGTTAAGTGAATCTACCTTCTCGGATTTCAAGTTGAATAGGAAAGATGATGACATAGTTGAAATTGAGCTTAGAATGATGGAGAATAAGAAAATTGAGCCAACTCCTACTGACCCAGTTGAAGCACTAGCTCGGACAATTGAAGCATAAGAAGAAGCTAAGACATAACCCACTCAGACAGCTAAAGAAGCAAGTGTTGAACCTTCGGACCTAGTATACCAAAGGTTAGGTAAAGCTTCAAGTATGCTTCAGGTTAAAGCAATCAAACTTCTTATATTATTTGCATCTAGCATGAATATCAAGTTATATCAAATGGATATTAAATGTGAATTTTTCAATGATTATATTCAAGAGGAAGTTTTTGTGGAGCAACCCCCTAGATTTGAAAACTCTCTCTTTTGAAATCATGTTTTCAAATTGCAAAAGGCTTTGTATTGTTTTAAACAAGCTCCAAGAGCTTGGTATGATAAATTAAGTAGCTTCTTGGATGAAAATGGATTTAAAATAGGTTTGATTGAAAAGATCTTATTTACAAAAACCAAGGGGAAAGATTTTCTTATTAATGCTGATTTATGTTGGTGATCTAATCTTTAATGCTACTAATGAAATTATATGCCAAGAATTTTCCAAGCTTATGAGATAGGAATTCCAAACGAGCATGATGGAAGAATTGAATTTCTTCCTTAGACTACAAATCAAGAAGTACATAGTTGAAATCTATGTCCACCAATCCAAATTTGTGAAGGAGTTATTCAAGAAGCACAAACTTCAAGATGCTAAGCCAGCAACATCTCCTATGGACAACGAGTACCAAACCGGACTTAGACGAGACGCGTAAGTTAGTAGATCAAATGCTTTACAGAGGTATGATTGGATATCTACTTTACATTCCTTCTAGTAGGCTAGATCTAATGTTTACTATTTGTCTATGTGCAAGATTTCAAGCTAATCCAAAAGAATCATATCTCACTCGTGGTGAAGAGAATCTTTAGATATCTTACTCGGGACGTAAACACTTGGTCTCCGGTACTCAAAGGACTCAAGTCCGACTCTCAGTGGCTACTTAGACGCTGGTTATACTAGGTACAAGGTTAATAGGAAGAGTGCTTGAGGATTATGCCAATTTCTTGGTCAATCACTCATCTCGTGGCACTCAAAGAAGCGTAACTCAATCACTTAGCAATAGCCGAGGCTCGTAACATAGCAGCCGAAGCATGTTGTGCTGAGTTGTTGTGGATCGAGCAATATCCGAAGGGTTTGGAACTAAACTTTTTAGCCATTCCTATCAAGTGTGACAATCAAAGTGCTATCAACATCACCAAGAACTTAGTTCGACATTCATTGCTTGTCGGATATCACTTTCTAAGAGATCATTCTAAAAAGATGATATAGAACTTAAATTTATTCCTTCTACATTCAAGTGGATGATATTTTCATAAACCATTAGGTGAAGATGAATTTTTCTTTTTAGAAATGAGCTTGGTACGTTAAATGCATGATTATATATTGGACTCGCATGAATTATTATGTGGTTATTGTATTCAAGTTGAGAATTCATGAAACTAAGCTCTATTTATTTATGAATTGTGTAGCTTTTGAGCACTCGGATAAGTATATAGTTAGACTCGGTTAAGAGAAAATGGACATTAGAATTTCTGAGGTCATCTCTAATCAATAGAGAATATTAGATAAATTTTTATAAAATTTCTCTCTCTCGTACCACGTGATCTCATTGAAGCTGTTTCAAGAAATTTGTTGGAATTATATCCATTTGAACTAGTAGTTACACTCGTTCTCGGGGTCGATTACGGTTTTCTACTGTTTGAAAGTCTTTGTTTACAAATACCCCTCACTTACTCACATTTCGATACTTTGCTATTTTACTCTCACTCATTTGATACTTAGTACTAAGAATTGTCTGCTTTTTTACTCAAATTCATTAATCTTGCTCAACTCGGACTTAGGTTTTTACTCTCGCTCTCAACTTTTTCAGTTCATTACTACTTCTACCTCTACTTCTTTCAATTTCTCTCTCTATCTCTCTCTTTTAAAATTCCTAATAGAGGATCCATTGTTGAGGGAGGTTCAGCCACAAGAAGGCTAGAACTTCATCGAGACTTGTTACCTCAACTTCCCTAGATCCGGGTCACAAAGAAGACTCAAAAGACAAAGCCGTTTATTCCCTAAACATAGAAGAATCAAAATCTCCTATTGTCACCCAACACTACTGTGTGGAAGATAAATTATTTTTATCCACCAAATCTCTTGGGTTAAAAAACTCAAGAAAATAGGGTTTTTTAATCTTTTTTGTTACTATGACTACATCTCCCCGGATCAGGTCATAAAATTCTACAAAAATGTGTCTCGCCTTAGCCAAAATTCTTCTTTCTTCTATTTAAGGCAAGACAAACGTTGTCAATCTTGCCCTCCTTCATAGTCATTTTAACGTTGAAAGTCTATTCCTTGAAACTAACACTCTATCTTTCAATTAAGTCACCGATGACTTCTTCTCTAAATATGCTCGAATCAAGCCTAAGGCTCAAAAGAACTTTTCTATAACTTAGCTAAAGTCTAAAGCCAGACTTTTTGTTTCTTTCTGATAAGAACTGTGTTGTCATTGTATTCATAGAACTGCCAACAACAAGGTTCTCGAGGTTCTCTACGATATTCTTGAAGAGTATGAGGTTAATCTCTTCCCTTTCATTCTTGAACAAATAACTTTTGTCCCTTAGGATCAAAAGAACCCCTTTTCCCATTGGAGCTATTCTCTCCAAAGTTTTTGCTCACTTCAAGCTAGAGGTCCCTAACAAAATAGACAAATTTCTAACTCCTGTTATTTCTATAGGTAGAGAAGAGTTTCGAATCTTGGATAGCAGGAAATTGAGCCTAGAGTCCGGACTCAAAATTCTAAGATTGTTGAACCTCTATCTCTTCGCAAAACTCTTCTTCTTTTTGTTGGTCGTCCCACTTTTTATCCAGATCTTCCTGCTTACCTCGTCAAGCAACTAGCTTCATAATTTGCTGGTTTGGTGAAATAGTTCAAATGAACTCGTCCGCCTTCCAACAGCTTCATTCCGTTTCGACCTAGATGCATTTAGCTACTCGGAGGCAAATAGATTAGAGTAAGGCTATGATAAATGAACTTAGAGATGCCATCAAGAGGCAAGAGGCTCAAATCAAGCAACTTCACCAACCTCAAGCAGCCTAACAACTATCAATTCAAGAAGTATCCGAGGAAGCGACCTCCTTAAAATCGGAAGAAGAAGACGATCGAGAAAATGCAGAATAAGAAGACTTTTTGTCTTAGGAGAGGAAAAAAATGAAGACATATGAACTTCAGTAGGACCTCCCCTCCACAGCCTACTCAGCTAGTTTAGGGAGAACGCTCGGTTGTGGAAGAAGAAGACGAACATCCGCTCATTTAATGCAAGCAAGCTCAGCCTGCTCGGTTAGCACCTTCTTCATCAATTCCTCCACCCCCACTACCACTAGTAATGCAAGCCGCCAGCTCGGCTCATCTGTTTCATCACAAACATCCCGGACGGACACCCTCTACTCAGCGAGCTCCGTCTCCCTCTTAATCTGTTTAATTTTTTTCCAATATTCTATTTCTCATTTTTGAAAATATTTTTTTATTAAATGCATGTGGGGAGAAATAGGTGACTTGTCCATGGGGAGTATATTTTGTATAAGTGCCTCGGATCGGCACAAGGGATTAGCTCACACTCTAACATTTTTTGATACACTCTTACTCGGACTATGTATCTTATGCTCTAATATTTAGTTTTTGCTCTAATATTATTTTATGAGCTCACACTCTAATATTTTTTATGCTCCGATACATTGTTTCACAATATTGTTTGAGATCCGATAAAATTATGCCTAAGTCTTATTGTTTTGAGATTCTAACTCATGTTTCGAAGTTTTCAATGCCTTTCATCAAACAGGGGAGATTGAAGACCGAAGTGTGAACTAACATCTCTTTACGATTTTTAATTGAAGTTATCCTTCCAATAGTTATACATTCTTGTCTTAGTTGAGACACATCCTGTATGAGTTTCTAACATAATATATTTCTTAGGCTTAGAAATTCGTTATTACCGGTGTCCGGCCCATGCGAAACATTTATGAGAATTGAATAAGCACTCGGTTTTAGGTGTCCGACTCGTTAAGAGAGACTCGAGACAAAAAGTTTGCCTAAATAATTTCACACAATTAACTTATCTTTTACGCTAGCTTGTTTCATATTTCAAAACAAAATCACTTGGGTCAATTCCAAAATAGCCAGATTTATTAGTTGAAATTAATTAAATTGGCGAACACTGGAATATGTCTATAAATTCGTGAACTTGAAAAATTTCATTTTATTAGATTAAGGATTTTCAGTTGTTAATTGATTTATTTAACTTGAATCCTTATTTAATCTTAGAACAAAGTATTTTTATACTTTGAGTACCATTTATATATATTTTTTAGGTTTATTAAATCTGATTAGTCTTAGTTTAAAAGCAAAAAGAACTTGCTTTATACCGTTTTCACACAGCAGATAGAAAAGCACTATTTTCGGCTATCTTAGACACTATGTCGGGTCTGTTCGTTTACATTTTCGGTAAAATTCAATTTTTTAGTCTTATGTTTGTTTCTACCTTGGTTTTCATATACAACAACTGGGTAGGATTACTTTTTGGGGCTAGAGCCGATACTCAATGGATATAACTACAACGTTTCACTTTACGAGGACTCAACATTCCATTGTAATGACGAGCTGATCCTGAAGCTCAATTTGAGGTACAACGACTCTCTACTCTTATGCTTATAAATAGAAGCCTCTCTATAAGACTTGCAAGATTTTTTCTGGAACAACATTGTTAACTTATAAGATTTTTTCTAGAATAACATTATTAACTCTCATATTTGAATTATCCAAGGGAACAATTTTGAGAGTAAGTCCTTTGTATATTGTGGATTCAAAATAGTGGATTTGACTTGGTGTCCGGATTGACACCGACCATGGTTTTTTACCTAGGAGGGTTTCCACATAAAATTACCTATGTATCTGTTTCTTAGTCCGATCTAGACTCGGATGCTTTTTTCTAAGTTTAGACTTTTACAAAGTTCTTCAAATTCCACATTTATTTCCTTATCACCCTATTCACACCCGTCTAGGGTGAGTTAGACTCTTTGTTTTAGACCTTCGGAAGGGTGATGTGATAACTGTCACCAAACAGACCTTTTCTTTCTTTGTCAATATGAAATTTTAAGGATGAAGTACAGTGTGATGTTTTACCTACGGATGCTTATCACTTGTTTCTTGGTAAACCATGATTAACATGATAAAGGTGCCATTCCTTATGGCAAGACAATGCTTACACTACTATAGAAATGACTTTTTATTACGACTCTTTTACAACGGCTAAAAAAAGCTGTATTAAAAAATGAGGCTGGTGACATTTTTATAAAAAGCGGTCTTTAATTTAACCTATTACTACATTTCTTTCATTGAACCATAGTAATAGATCAATACGTCCACTTTTCACTAGCTTTCTAGGAAAGAATTGTAGTAATAGGTGTTCTATCACTACACTTCGTCGCTAAACCACGAGTAAAAACTCTGTCAAAAGAACCTAAAATGAGAACTACTGCTGCCCAACCAGTTCACTATTTGCTCTCCACTCTCGCCGATCTCGCTCTCTGTTAAACCCAAAATTATGATATTTTTAATGCCTTTTTACGCTGGTGTCGCTATCCTCGCCGTCGTCCCTACTGTCGTTGTCCTCGCTGTCTGTTAGACACTTTATTTGACCAGTCAAACGTGCATGCTTATCTATTTGATCTAGCTCCTCTTTTAGTATTATGAATTTTGATCTCAAGGAAAATATTTAGTAATGGAAAAAAGCTAAAATTGTTAATGATTTTATTTTCCTCAAATTAAATTTATCCGACTTTATTTTAAGATATTGTTTTCTTATCCGGTGAAACCTAAATTCATATTTTTAAGGAAAGATCTTGACAAATACTAATGGTGATATTTATGGACATACTCAAATATTTTATTCTGTAAAATCGTAGTCTTTCCACATATTATATTGTGTTTATTTTTAGAAAGAAATCGGTCGGATCATGCTATTTAGGGTTGCAAGAAGTAGGAGTGGCAACCACTGTTATTAAGCATTGATTGAAGGATGTTAAGGTTGGTCATGGATTAGTGAATGTGGAGCATTTCATAAAGAAACTAAGAAAGGAAAGAATCAATGTTTCTCAAGCAAGTCGGACAGAGAAGATCTCATTACCCAGATCGGACATAGAAGATTAAATCTCAATGGTAACTTTTTCAAGTCTCGGTCCCCTCTCTCTCTTCTTTTCCTAATTACACATAATGGGCTTTGCTGCCTATTTTCCATTGGACCCCTTTAATTCTATGCTGCTTTCTTTGCCGACAAAATGCCACGAATCTCCAATGCCACTAATCCTAATTAAATATAATTAGCTATACCATGCTCGAGTTCAGTTCTCGGGTTTTAATTTCGACTCAGAAAAATTTTAATTCACTAGCAAGCAAACACCTAAAATTTCGGGGTCTTACAGACCGGGACCTTGGTATTTGTAGCATTGCCTATTTACATTTGATTCGGTAAATATTGGGTTGAATTGAGAGGTCTAAGCTTTTGGCGATGGAGGGGTGGGTAGGGTTGTAGGTTTCATAGCAGGTGGTTAAAGGTTCCCCTGTTAAAGGGAGTGGTCGATATTTGTTATGTATTTACACTTTTTAAACTAAGACACAAACCTTATCAAAGATTAAGTATTGTTGGAGTTCCACAACTAGAACTTCATTTTTTGGATGTCATACTTGATGAGGAGTCTCTAGACTCCCTAATGTATTCCTCAACACTCAAACTAGCTTGTTAAAGAGTGTGGGTGTTAGAGTAATTGTCTTGAATGTAAGTAGGAGGTAGAAAACAGGCTTTCGGTTTAGACCGCATCTTCTCCCAACTCCTAATATTTAGTTTGTTTTGCTTACCTCTCTTATTCACCATGTTTGCCGAATAAGTGGAAGAAAACCCTCCATTTTTCATTGCCACAAACTTGACCTTCTTGTTATGCGGGACATCTTTATTTTTGAAGGTTCTTTCAACGGTTTGAAGCCAATCCAAAACATCATCTGGACTGAAATGGCCTTCAAAATCGGGTATCTCGAACTTAAAAACTTTTTGGAAGGGGTGGTTTTCTATGTCATCTTTTACATATCCTCTTTTCACGCTCACTAGTGGAGGCAAAAGGATTGCTCTCTTCATTGTCACCTTAAGAGCTAGTAGAATAGGGAAGTCTTAGGCTTGTTGGTGTTTTTCCTTCATAATGTCTCCAATGTCCTATCTTAACGAAGAGTTTAGGGACCTTATTAGATCTTCATAATTCTTCATCAACATAAAAAATATCTCCTTTAAACTCATGCTTCTACTCCTTTTTTTTGAAGGTTTGTTTAGGGTTTTTTTGGACTAGCTTGTTTTTATGCTTAATGTTTGTATTTAGGGGTAAGGGATATCGGCCTAAGAAGGTTGCAAAGAGCATCGATACCAAATATGATGTACCCTTGAGCTAGCTAAAGAGAGCGGACAAAAACTAGGCTAAAAATATCACAACTAAAAAGATAAAGCTACTCCGGTTGAGCAGTATTGGGACAAATAAAGAGGGGGAAACTTGGGAGAAACAGGGGTGCTAAAAATGGGTAGGATGGTAGCTGGGAGGATGTAGTTGGTGAAAGGAAAAGTTAGAGAGTATCAAAGATATAAGGTGAGTCCTAGAGTGACCCCGATCGGAAGACACTTCTCGGTTGCATAAGGTTGGAAGATTGAAGGAGGAGAAAACAAATGGTGGAGTTTAGGAGTAAAAACATGGAGGAGGATAATTGGTAGGTGAAGGATGAAGAGGGGAAAAGATAGCGATTTATGGTTCAATGTAGCAAAAGAGGGGAATGGATAATCATAAGGGATCGGTAAGCAACTAAACTAAATAATCTAGGATAAGTTACACCAAGCAAGATAGATTAGGGCTTTTAATCTTGCTAGAGATATGACGTTACATTCTTAACAAGATCAAGACTCATTTGATCACCACCTAGCTGGCTAAGCTAAGATAAGCAAATGACATTTGGATGCAAGGAGCTTATCTTAAATCTTTCGTAAAATTAAACAATTAGCCTATACAAAAGTATGACTTAACATACATATAGTGCCCTGAATTTAACTCTTTCATAAAATTAAACAATTAGCCTCAAAGATATGTCGTAAAGGTCTTAGATGTTTTCCTACGGCTGCTAAACATTTAGTCAAAACAAAGAAAGAAAATCAAATAACAAAAAATGCAAAAAATTACTTCGGTGAAAAGAACAGTGGATAAGGTACCTTTAAGTCGTTTTCAGTGTAACTAGTCAAACTTCGAAGCTAGTAACTTGTGATTCCTATCCAAAAATCTATTGTTTTCAGGTATGGTTTGAAATTGTAAGAATTCAGCTTTTCAACCATATATCATTGGTTCACTTTGGAGTTGTGTAGATAAAGTTATTGCCCTAGGAATGTGAAAAAGTCAAACCGATTGGGCGAAATTGGTCGACTTTACTAGTTGGACTTCTTCACATATTTTCTTCATTTCATATTCTAAGGCTCCTTCGTGCTTGATTAATTACCATATTGGGGCTTTTGAAAAAGTGAATTTGGGGCACCAAAACCCTACTATGGATGAGTAATTAAGGTCATAAAATGGCACTTCCTCGGCTCGGCTTGCTACAACTCAAGCGCTAACACTTCCCGGACTTGAAACGCCAACTCGTGTGATTTAGGGGCTAAGTACATTTCTTTTCTGCTTTCTTTTATAGTGGTAGTTTGGATTGATGGGTGGTATCCATAATTCCTTGATGTGTTCCAACAACAAAGCGACCAATTGAACTTGAACCCCGTAGGAGGGTCGCTCACAACGAAATAACTCAAAACTCCTAACATTTTTGGCTATCATGCTTGGGAAAAAATGAAGTTGTTGACTATACTAGGAGGTAATGGAGGATGAGGTCACGAATAAAACTGGCTTTGGCCTTTTGGGTATTAGAAGAATTGGTGCACCCACCACTCGAATGCTTATATTGGTATTGCCTTACAGCTAATGGACTCCTAAAAGGTCTTGAAGTGGTAATCCTTGTACACATACGCAACTAAACCACAATGAGTAAGGCTTAGGCTTTGCTAAAATAACACAAGAACATGTCAAAGGTTTGGCTACCAAAACGGAAATGTGCAGAAACATGGCCTTCCTTATCCGTCGAGTTGGCGTCGAGCCAAAACGATTTATAGAACTCCCACACAAACTTCCCACAAACACCAAATGTAGAGATTACTTATTCAAGCAAATAAAAATTATCTAACAAATGGAATACATTATCCTATAAACCTAATGCCATCATCCAATCAATATCAACATACTTAGGCTTACTAGCATTATGAGAAATAATCTCGTCATATTTAATTGGTTGAGGAACATTGATAAATTCATTGCCATGGACATTAGAAATATTGGGAGATTGAGAAGTTCGGGGCCGGATAGAAGATAAACCCGCTATGGTTCGTGGCTTCTTCTTTGGTGGCATGATTTGGAGTAACAATGGAGGTCCTTTGGCAGCCCTTGGAAGCATACGGTCACACCCTTGCTTGAGTAACAAACTCCAAACAGCCCATACACGCGGCGAATTTGATTTAATGAGATAAAAATCACTCAAAGTCCTATGTTAGGGACAGAAAAATGCAGTTCTTTCACTACTCAAGCTTGTGAGGGTGGCATGGTGTGACGAAGGAGATGAATTTAGGGAAGGACTACAAGAATGTGAGACAAAGGGAGATGACTTGGGTGTGGGGATGATAGCGAGGGGTTAGGTATTTTGGGACGAAGGTTTGGGGAGCAAGAAGAAAGAGAGTGAGAAGAAAAAGTGAAAATGGAAATTTAGGGCGCTGAAAACTAATCTTCACACAACCATGTGACGTCACAAGGCTACCTTTGTGAAATTCTAAAAGTTCATATTCAATGTATTCAATTGTGCAATGTTGCACTACTAGCTATGCAACTGCCATGCTTTCCCTGCTATGTTAAGGGTTGTGCAAAAATGGCACAACTAGTTGTACGGAGATATATTCAATCTTTCCCTCTCTATTTTTCGAAACTCCCATATTTTTTTCCTTATGATGTCGCTCTTACTCTTGTCTAAATTTTTTTATGTTTCCAAATTTTCGTTTTTTATTATTTTTTGTTCAAAAGCAAATAAAGGCTTGGGTTGCCTCACAAGAAGCACTTGTTTTATGTCTCGAGGTTGACCCTTATATATCTTTAAGAAAATGGTGCATTGGGGAGGTTGTCAAAGACCTTTCCCTTAATAGGCTCTCAAAAAGGTAATGCCCGAGCCTTGTTCTATTCACCTCAAAGATGTCGGTAGCCTCGACACCGATCTCAACGAGCCCATATGGAATCCAACATCTTGAATAGTGTTTTCCAGGAAATAATTTCAGCCTTGAGCTAAATAAAAGAATTAAATCACTTCCAAAAATGCTCTTTACTCGATGCACATGTCATATGACTTCTCCATTTTATCCTTTAAAATTTTTAAGCTCTCGTAGGCATCCATTCTATTCTTATGAACTTGATTCAATTGAAACAATTTCCTCTTTCTAGCAGCCTTGAGGTCAAAGATAAGAGGTTTTATAACCTAAAATGCCTTATGCTATAACACTACTCGGGAGGTGACATGGCTTCCCGAAGACCAACCAAGGAATTTGAGTTCAATTATAATCGGGGACAAAGTGCATCTCATAAAGCCGATGCCGTACATCCGTCCGATGTATTCTTCGGGATTGACGCGTATTTAAAGGTGTCGGGCTACAATTACTTGCTTGATAGGTGGGTTCCTATTATTAGTAGGCCACAAGGATATGGCGCTTGCTATGCTATTGGACTTCACCGAGCGGTTGGAATATTAGTGCTCCCTTACACCTCCGATCATTATAGAGACTATCCTAAGGGTGGACCGAGTTAAAGCAAATCGAAATGAGGACACAAGAATATGGCACTCGCTGCGGTATTGGACTTCACCGAGCAGTTGGAATATCACTCGCTCCCTTACACCTCCGATCATTGCAGAGACTATCCTAAGGTTGGACCGAGTTGAAGCAAATCCAAATGAGGACTTTGTAGGCAGCCCACGTAATTGCGGATAGATAATAAAATATATGCGAAAATCATCCCGTGAGGCTAGAAGGGCGGCACTGGTCAAGAGATGCCAGCCTAACACCGAGGAGCCTAAAAAGCCCTCAACTTTCCCGAGTCTTGCTTTTTTTATTTATTTTGATTTTACTCCTATTGGGATGTAAATCAAGACGAATTTGACCATGCAAGACCTTTATAATTTTACTATCCGTGATATGCGAGATCTGGTTAGTGGAGCATTTTAAACTAGTGTAAGGACCTACAAAAGTGAACGAGCACCTGGCTATGCAGTTTTGTCAACAGACAATGACAATATGTATTGGCTGATTAGGCGACTTCTTGTTGGGACATCTGGTTTAGAGTCGGGCATCCCATTGAATGGTATATCAAGCATTAGAAAGTGTCCCAATTTAGGAAACACACCGAGAGGCATCAATGTGTATGTTTGTTGGGTCTTGAAACCAGTACGTACTATTTCCCCGACTGTGTGATGCGAAAAATAAGGCGAGTCCAAGAGATCTCTTAGTTAAATTGTATCGGGCCTGCGTCTTTTGAGATTTTTGAAGGCTTTGATAGCGCAAGGCGGGTACCTACATGTGTTGATTACTTGGATGAACCTGCGGAGGTGCCTTAAACTCGTAGACAAACGATCTATCATGATC
This sequence comes from Talinum fruticosum, assembly GCA_021018815.1. Taxonomy (NCBI): domain Eukaryota; kingdom Viridiplantae; phylum Streptophyta; class Magnoliopsida; order Caryophyllales; family Talinaceae; genus Talinum; species Talinum fruticosum. Next base: position 3,408,487 of record JAITYX010000018.1, read on the forward strand.
AATGGATTTTATTTGGAATGGGTTAAATAGATTGACCCCAAACAACGCAAGGCACCGAGGACTCGAGAACGTAATCCAAGAGGAGTTATTCCCGCTGCAGACACCTCGTCGGATTCATGAAGTGGTCCCTCGGGTTAATGATCGGACTCGCAGGAGAGAAGTTGAGGCTCAAGAAGCAGAAGGTAGAAGCGCTCGTAGGATTGAGGAACCGAAAAAGGGAGCAAGTAAAAATCGATTAGAGCTGAGATTAGGAGAGAATAAGAATTTAGGAAATTTTTAGTTTTGCCTCTTTAGAACAATTTATTTTCAAGAAGTATGCTTGTTATTTCCCTTATAATTTAGCTATGTATTTTGGTAAGTTGTAGGCTCACCTTTTATTAATAGTAATAAAGTAAAAAGTAAATTTTATGCTCACTTTTATGCTTCATTTATTTTATCACTCACGTAGTGAAAACTAATTTATAATTGCATTGTCCAATTTGACCGTCCAAAGATAACAATTAAACATATAAATATAAGTCATCGACCTAAAGGATTTCTTGGCCAGGCCATCCCACCTTTGTCATGATGGTGACCGGCGCCAGCTAGGACTCGGGACCTGGTTGGCTTAGCTCGGCAAATTGTGCGAACTCTTTATTATTATGCTAAACATTGTATTTCTTTAACTAATCCAAGTTAGTATATTGAAAAATCTCTTCTCCAGTCCAATCGGTCAGTTTAACTACTCCTCCTCGGAGTATCTAACTAAGTCCGAATGGGCTCTTCTAATTAGGCATGAATTTCCCTCTAGGATCTTGAATTGGTGCTCTAATCTCCTTCAGGACCAAATCTCAAACCTATAAATTATGAGGCTTGGCCTGTTTGTTAAATACCCTTAGTACATTTGGACATTATGCGGAACATGCAATCGCTTTTCGCCTAGTGAGACTAACTTCTTTGTAGTGCGGCTTAGCCCATTTTACTTCAGGAATTTGACTTTCAGCAATGATTCACAATGAAGGGATCGCAATTTCTATTGGAAGGATTGCTTTCATGCCACGCACGTTGTTTCCATTGAAGTTCTAATGGAGGTTTGGTAGCCTATAAAGTGAAGGGTAATTTATTGTGCCATTCTTTATAACCGATAGCCATTTTCTCTCCTATCTTTCGGATATTCTTGTTAGCGACCTCGATCGCTCCATTAGTTTAAGGGAGATAGGGAGAGGACTTATGGTGTTTGATTTTATATATGTCCGAGTAGATTTGCTACTTTCTTCTTAAAATAATTACCATGGAAACTAATGAGTTCATGTGGTATGCCATATCGACATATAATGTTATGAGTTATGAATTTCACCACATGTTTGGATGTTATGGTTGCATAAAAGACTGCTTCCACCTACATTCTAAAGTAGTCAATTTCTACTTACACGAACTCGTGACCACCCATTCCTCTAGGGGTCCTTTACTTATGATGTCAATGCCCCAATTGAAAATGGCCAGCGTGATGCAAGTGTCATTAAAAAGGGAGGTGGTTGATGCTGCATGTTTGCATACACTCGTACACTTGTGACATCGTTTGACAAACTCATGACAATCCGCTCCCATGGTCGACCAACAGTACCTCGACCTACATTCTTCCATTCATATGGGGTTCACATTCCCCACCATGAATATTGGTCATTATGCGCTCCGCTTCATGTTGATTGACACAAAGTGAGTTGATTCCTTGGTTTTCTTATACGGTTTCCCTTAATTTATGAAGAAATGTGCTGATAACATAGTCTCTAGAGGTGGAGTCCAGTTGGTATTCTTGGTTTCCTTAGTACCGGTAGATGTCATGGAATCAACTGGTTTGGTCAATACTAGACACGTCTAGTGCGTATAGATGCGTAGGTTGACTTCGTCGTTCTATATGAATTGGCATTAAATGAATGCCACTAAGGATATTGATTATAGATGCTAACTTGGCAAGGGCATCTGCAAAGTTGTCATCCCTAGAAAGGTATAAATATTATATACTATCAAAATATTTTTCTAATTCAATTTAATGCCCTTGGTTGGGTGCCAAGGCTTCACTACGTACCATCCACTTTTGCAAAATCTGATTGCTTGATTAAACTGGAGTCACCGATGACCCCGACATTCTCGTGCTCCTATTTCTATGGTGGCTTGAAGTCCTATAATACATGCCTTGTATTCCGCGAGTGTTGTTGGTGACTTCAAAATCTAATTAGACTAAAATGTGAGTATGGTCTCCTTCCGGCGAGACTTAAAGGATCTTTACTTCGTAACCCTTTTGATTGGAAGCGCCATTAAAATACATGGACCACATGTCGACTTCTACTTATAGAATGTTTTCATGTAGAAACCCGAGATGTTGAGGTTGTGCTTCAGTTACTCGGTAGATTAGCTAGGGATCATGATACTACACTTCCCTTGATTGCCTTTTGAGGGACATACTTGAGTTCAAATTCGATAGTATGATTGTCCATCTAACTATCTTGCTGCTGATGGTTGGTTGCTCAAGAATGTATTTAATAGGATCTATTGGAGCTACTACGTGCACCTTATGGGCCAGCATCCGGTGTCTCACCTTCTTGGTGGTCCACACTAAGGCCAATGATGTTTTCTCTAAGGTTGTATATCGAGTCTCTTAATCTAAGAATTTCTTACTAAGATAATACATCGCATGCTCTTCCTTTCTATCCCCTTGAGCTAACGTGGCTCCCATTGCGGTTTATGTTGTAGTGAGGTATAAGAGCAATGACTTCCCTTGTTGGTGGTGGAATTAGCACTGGTGGGTTAGCTAAATACTTCTTAACCTTGTTGAATGCTTTTCGGCATTCTTCATCCCAAATAGGCTTAATTTGTTTTTTACGCTTCTTAAAAATGGGTTCATAAAGCATAGTAAGTTTTATATGAAACGACTAATGTACTTTGAATATCCCAAAAAAACCTGAATCTCCTTCTATGTCTTTGGCGGTGGAATCTCCCGGATAAATTTGATCTTGGATGGATCAACTTCTATTCCTTTAGGACTAGCCATATAGCCTAATAGTTTGCCCGAGGCTACCCCAAAGGCACACTTTCATGTGTTAAGGCATGTTATATTTTTGTAGTCTTTTAGATAATTTTCTAAGGCTAGGTAAGTCCTCTCGCCTTATCCTTGGACTTGATGATCATGTCGTCCACGTAAACTTCAACTTCGTATGTATCATGTCACGTAGAAACATTGTGGTGGTCCTCCGATACATAACTCCAACATTCTTGAGTCGAGAAGCGTAGGAACCACGGCCGGCGGGGGCCTGCCGTGTTTCCTCACTTGTGTCGGGTCCTTTTTTAAAGATTGATTTTAAAGATGGTTTTAGAAAGTGGATTTTGGAATGTGGGGATGAACCTTTTATTAAGATTCTTGAATTTTATTAAATCGACTTAAAGCAAATTAAGTTGAATGGCGGTTTTATTAACCTTTTTAGTTTACTAATTATTTTAAGAAGTCCCGGGATATCATTTCTTAACTGAAAAATAGCAATTACAGTTTCTATTTTTTGCCGTAAGACTCTAGGACCAAACTACGGTGAAAACATCGCTTTGGACCCGAGCCCGCCTACCGACCACTCGGTGTAGGCGGAAGCTTATAGCTAGTGGTGGTCGGCGCTGGCCGGAGGCCATGGCTGAGGAGATCAGCCTTCGCCTCTACCTTGGCTAGGCAAATCCAGAATCCTATTTTCACGGTTCAGTAAAAAAATAGTGCGGCAGCATATTTGAATAGAAATAAAGCAAATGAGGAGTCACCAGTCGGTTTTAAGAGAGAAAAACTAACAAAAAACAAAAATAAAGAATTAAGGAAGGCTTTTTGTGAGTATATTGTTGAGGTAGGTAAGTAGATAGATGTACGATGAGGCTTTTTGGGTTCGAGATGTGGTGAGATTAGAGAGAAGAATGGGAATAGGCTGGATAGGGTACAAGAGATTAGAATACAAAAGATAGTATTTAGTAGCTCTTAAGAATATTTTAGCAAGCGTGAGCTTAAGGCGAGAAAACCATATGGGAATGAGAGCCAATGCTCTCTATTTATAGGCGAGAGGTTAGGTCAAGAAAGTGACCTAGGGTTAGCTTGGCTAGCCAACATGAATAAGGTACAAAACCAAGTAGGATATGGTAAAGATTGAACCGGATAGAAGAGATAACATCGGATGGAACCGGAATGGCCAGCGCTAACCATCAAAGGATGCCTAGGGTTTCGTGCCATAGCATGTCTCCAAGCCAAAACGCAGTGTTCCACTTAATGCTTCTAGAAGGCGGGCTCCAACCACGACGTCGTTTTGAGGGGGAAGTTCCTAGTCTCGTGTGGATGGTCTTATGGAAGTTAAACACATCACTTTGATGCTCCCGATAAGGAAATGCAACACTTTAACATCGTCTTTAGTTCTTTAGCTCCTTGTCCGATTGGACAAAAGTAAAATGCGATATTCCGAGCTTGGAATTTCCCAACACACGAGTTCTGGACTCTGTTGTCTATGAAGGCTTGGCTCGGTTCTTGAATTGCCCGAAAGAAAAGGGAATTTGTGGACTGAACCAAGGCAAAAGGTCATTTATTTGGTGGTGAGGGTTATTTGTGGTTCACTGGTTTATGTTGCGAGCATTCGATCACAATCCGAGATCCAAATCCTCAAATAGGACTCGGGATTTCATCATTGGGCAAATAAATATAAAACAGAGAAAGGAGGACCCTTTTTAGGTGTATACGATTAGCCCCCACTTTGACCGAGCCTCGAGGGATGTTGGTTAAAGTAGACATAAAGGGTACTTCCTTGGTGTTGGAGTTACTTCAGAATCCGATTGAATTGATATGGATGAAATTATGTACCTTGTTTGTTGAACTCTTAATAGAGGGCCTCGACTTGACTTATGGAGCCCGAAGTCGGGGTTGTTGATTCCTTAACTTGGCTTCTTAGAGACCTAAAGCGCGGATTGGTGTGCCTAAACTTGATCATGTTGTTAGTCCGAAGCTTGGTGAGGGAGCTTGAACTTGACTCGGGTAGTAAAGTCCGAAGTCCAGCTAGGGTGTCCGAACTTGACCGCTTCTAGGATCCGAAGTTCGACTGGGTGTGCCTAAACTTGACCTTTCTTAGTCTAAAGCTTGGCTGAAATTTTTTCTACACTAACAGTTTTATTAGCTAATAATCAAATAGAAATAGTTCTAAGTATTACTCGTAGATAATTTATAATCGGATCATGTTTCAAGTGTGGTTCCTTGACTTGGCCATGGAGTAGTCTTGAAGTCAAGAGGTGGTGTGTAAACCTTGACCGTTGTTGGGCCTCAAGCTCGACGGAGCGATGTTTATACCTAGACCACAGCTGGGCTCGAAGCATGAGTAGGGATGTGTCTAAACCTTAACCACTGCTGGGCTTGAAGCCGAACTCGGTTCCGTCCGAACCTTGACCGCTGTTTGACCTAAAGCTCAACGGGGGTCCGAACCTTGACCGCTGTTAGGCCCGAAGCTCAACTTCTATCCACTTTCGTCGAAATAGGAATGAATGCTTATCTTTATATAGAAATTCTTGTCTAGACTTGGTCGTTGGATGACCTGAACTCTAAGAAATGCTTACTTGAAATATGATGTTCCTTGAGGTTATGTGCCTCATTCTAAATTTGAGCTTTTAGTTTATGTGATAATAGCTTCTTTGTAAGGTAGACGCTTTGTGTCTTCCTTTGAGTACTCTTTCGGTTGTATGATCCTTTCAATCATGAGCCCCCACGTTCTTCTTGGGTGCTTGTGTCTAGCTTTTCTTGAATTTTTCGAGTGTTGACTAGCTTTGATTAGTTGATGGCATGGAAGATCCTCTTTGAACAAGACCATGCTTGGTGACCTCCTTGATGCTAACTTTATGTTTGATGCTGCTTGTTTCAATATTCCTTGTAGGGTGCTTTGTTATTTAATTTTTATGTTTTTAGGAGTTTAACTCATGCAAAGGAGATGAATGCAAGACTCTATTCCAAAAACAAATGCATTCTTTTATTAAGATGATGCAAAAAGTTTAAAAAACAAAGACAAAATTGAACTCTAGCCCCCACTCCCCAAAGAAAAGGCTAAAGAAGGAGGTCGCTCGAACTGTGATGTACTGCGCCGACGATGAACCGTGGATAGTGAACCTAATGATTTGGTGTTGAATCGGACTTGCATGCTTCTTGACGATTCAATACATTTTCTAATTAGTTTTTGCTCCTTTTGATAGGGCAAAGTGGATTTTGGATTTGGGAAATTGGAAATTGAAATTGGAAAGTTTTAGGATTTGGATTTAATTTTGGCCTTCGGCGGCGCACCGGTGTCACAAGTAAAGATGGGGGATGTACTTGGTGTGGTACGTGCTAATATGGCACGTCTAGGTGTTGAAGTAGATTTCTTACTTCCAAGACGCTTCGTGCCGGGATTCCCAACAGACGCAGGATTTTCCATCTTGTATCCCAAAAGGGTACGCTCGGGATTGGCTCGTGGAAGAAGTTTTAGGGGAGATGGGGCTTAAGTGCTTAACCCGAGGAAGACTAATCCTAGGATAAAAGAAAATGATATGTTATGGGGTGCACGCAAAAGGATACCAACCTGAATTCTATGTGCCTCTCGGTAAACCAAAGGTTTAGCCTAAGAGTCCGTGCGACAAGGATGAGGTACCGTTTCCTCGGGCAAAGTAGCCTAGTTGGGCCTGCCTAGAGGAACCAAGTAGGAGCCTCTTTCTATAAAGGGTAAACAAGGGGTATAATAGAGTTTTCCTAGTGGTCTAAAACAATATTTAAACTAATTCAAAGGGTGTTAAATGCGGGACGCCTAATTCAAGCACATCGGTAAAACTCACTACTCAAATTTTCTAGTTTCGCCTCTTAATAAAAAGTTTATCCCTAGTGGACTCACCACTCGTAGGAACCACGGCCGACCGGCGCCCGTCGAGTTTCCCCACTTGTGTCGGGTCTCTTTTTAAAGATTGATTTTGAAGATGGTTTTAGAAAGTGGATTTTGGAATGTGGGGATGAAACTTTTATTAAGATTTCCGAATTTTATTAAAAATCTGATTTAAAGTGAATTAAGAAAATTTGAATGACGGTTTTATTAACCTTTTTATTTTAGTAATTATTTTGAGAAGTCCTGGGATATCATTTCTTAACGAAAAAAGGAATTAGCGTTTCTTTTTTTTTTTTGTCGTGAGAATCTAGGGCCAAACCGGTGTGAAAACACCGCTTTGGACCCACCCCGCCCATTGACGACCGGTGTAGGCGGCAGCCTACACCTAGTGGTCGCCGGCACCGGCCGAGGCCATGGCCGAGGAGATCAATCTCAGCCTCTGCCTAGCTTGGCAGATCCAAAATCCTATTTCACTGTTTAGTAAAAAATAGCGGGAAGCGATTTGAATAAAAAGAAAGCAAAAGAGGAGTCGTCGGTCGGTTTTAAGAGAGAAAAACTAACAAAAAATAAAAATAAAGATTTCATCTCGCGATCTTAGTATGCAAAAACTAAGATCGAAAAATGGCTGAAAATGACTCCATCGATCTTTGAACCGAGAATTGGATTCGGGTCGAGGGTACGAAACGGAGGGATAAACCCTTCCATTTCGCTCGTCCAAAGATGACCGTTACTAGTTCGTGAAGGTTTGCTCTTGGAGAGACGTAGTCACCCTAGAGGGGGTGAATAGGGTGATGAGGAAATCTGAATAACAAATGGAAGATTAAAGTTTAAAACAAACTTTAAGACTGTCCGAGTCTATATTGGACTTAGAAAAGTATGAACTCGGATTTTACGTGGAAACCCTTCGGGACGAGAAAACCACGGCGAGTGCTAATCGAAGCACCAAGTCAAATCCACTATTTTGAATCCACAAAATACAATAGAAAGACTTCACCTGAATTGCTGTCTTGTACAATTCCTTACAAGATTTACCTAGACTCGAAGTTCCCTTATCTAATCTAGTACTTCCCACCGATGTAACCTTTATAGCTAGGGACAACTAAGCTGAGATAACCCTTATAGCTGAGCCAAAGGACATTACTCAGAAAGTAAGAATGAAAGTTTGTGATCGATTACAAGACCTTACAGACTCGGAAAGATGTTAAGTACAGAGTTGGAGTTGTAAGTAGAAGATTGAGTATGAATACAAAGACTTTTGCTTAGGTATGTGTATTGACAATGGTTACAACAATCTTCTAGTCCTCGAGTTGGCTTCCATTTATAGATGACCAAGCAGATTAGCCGTTGTGAGTAGCTTCGATTAGAAGTCCTTTGTGACCATTGTAACAGTTCTTTTAAGTGGCTCGAAAAGATCCATTGAGATGTGAACGTTGTGCAACGGCCCTTGACTCCTTAGGATGTCCCCATCCACTGTGGTGTCCGAAAAGTAGTGTGGAAACCACCGTTGATCTTAGCGTTGAAGATTTTTAGTTTTGGAAACAGACAACCCCGACACGAGTGTGTAGGCCTTGGTCGAAGTAGAAAAGCCTTGTCCGCTCGTGATTGACGACTTGAAGTCGGTTACTTTTGTAATTCAAAAACAGGATAACCTCGTTTAGATAACCTAAAAACTAAATCAATTTTGGTTCGCAAAGTATAAAATACTTTGGTTCAAGATTAGACAAAGATAATAATTTAATTAAGATAATTAAGTACATAATTATCTAAGTCCTGGAAAAATGGAATTTTTCGAGTCTAGTATTCATTGTACTCAAATTCCATCCGAGTCAGGTATAGAGAAAGATCAAGTTTGATAAAGAATATCAGAGTAAGAATACTAAATCTAGACAAATATAGTTCAAACAAACAAGTCGACTTAAAGAGATGAATTAACACCATAATTCACTTAAACTTAGAATATGAAGTCGGACCCGAGTTTAAACATGTTAGAGTGAATGTTTGAACATGTGATAAATCTGAGTGTTGTCCGAGTGACTCGGAACTACATATGTGAAATGATGAGCAAGAATATGCTTTCTTAGATAGTAAGAATCAAATGAAAACATATGTAATAGTTTCGTAACACTCGTAAAAGGTCCTATGCCACTCGGAAAAGTTTCTATAGCACTTAGAATGACTTGCAATCAAAACTTACAAGAGATAAAGTTTGTATCTGATTCCTTAATAGTACTCAAAATGTTAGACATGCAAAGACTGAGTCTTCAATCTCCTCTTTTTGATGAAAGGCATTCCTTACTCAAATAGAAACTTTATTAGTGTTATAGCCCTGTGTTTTCATTCTTTCTCAAAGAATATTTCAGAGTATAGAGATAGAATCGTATAAAATATCTAGAGTTTTTCAAACTTATATTTTATTAGAGCATTTAAGCTTAGATTGCATTAGAGCTAAAAACTGATGTATCGCATAGAAATGAAGTGAATCGAGCTTAGAGTATTGCTTATATCGAGACAAAAAAAAATTAACCGAGTTGATAGATCGAGCAAGAAAAAAATAATATGTAACTGAGTTGATATATTAGGGCAAGATGAACTTAGAAAAGAAATTGAAACTCAGAAAACAATTACACTGAGAGATAAATAAGCTCGAAATAGAAACTTCATTTATATTCACATAGAAAGAATATGTACACAAAAGGGTGAGAGAAAAACTCCCCTAAACAAGACAACAAATTTTTCTAACTATTCTCCCCTTTGCTTTTCAGCAAAAACAAAAAAGGAATAATGTATCAAGAAGATACAATTTGTTTGTTTGGACAAAAAAATAAAATGAAAGAAAAAAAATTTTAAGAAGGTGGAGAGGGAACAATCTAAGTCGAGGTGGATGGATGAGTAGTGTGCCTTCGCTGGTAAGAGTGGGATGATGTTAAAGATCCAGGCGGGGACAGCACTCGGGATCTCCGGGATGGGCTCAGCTTTGAGTGGCTGACCCAGAACCAAGTCATCAATAGGTTCATCCTCTTGGAACGCGGCCGAGGGAGGTGCTTTCTCGGTTTGGACAACTGCCGACCGACCTTTGTCGGCAGGGGCTTCGACCCACTCGGACTACTATATGAGCCGATCGGTTCAGGCTGGAGGGCTGGAGCACCTTGTCCCTCTCCTACTTCTACTCCTTCTTCCTTCTCTTATTCTTCCGTCTCCCTTCCTCTTTCTCCTCGGAGGAGCTGCCTCATCCAGAGTCTCCTCTTCTTCATCTTCTTTATCCCTAGAGGGGATTTGGCCGGGCTTGAGGAGTCCTCGGATACATCCGAGTTGCTCGGGTCCTGAGCAGCCTTTGAGCACCTTTCTTAAAGGAGCTCAATCATCTCCTTCTGCTCCTTGACGAGTGCCTTCATCTCAAGAAGCACATCTTGTTGCTCTCTAATTTGGGACTAAGCGAGTCTTTTGATTGATGGTCATTGATCTGCAGGACAATCTTGAATGATCGAAGGGTGTCCTTGATTTCAGTGGACACTAAGGAGATCTTGTCCATTATTACGGTGGACAAGGCTGAAGAAAGGACCCGAGAAACATCTCGAAGTGGAGGCACCACCATGTGGAGGAGGTAGAAAGAGAGGAGCTTGAGTTTGAGTTTGAGGCGGAGATGGTGGCCTCGGCTTCGAGCTGTGGACCCGGACACCCCGTTGGGTTTCCCGGTATCCATACCCAAGGAGTTCTTTTCTCGCCAACAACAACGTCGACCTCGAAATCGCGTTAGGATATGAGGGAGGGGAACTTTGAATTGTTTGAAAATAAAAGTGAGAAGAGCCCCAAAAGGAAGAGGGGTGGATTTCTTAGTCCGAGCTGGCACAGTGGCCATCTACTCGATAATAGCGGGAAAGAGGTCTACTTCGTAGCCCTCAAGAATGTTAAAAAAGCTTTGAGATGCTTGGAGTTAGGATTTTCTTTGCTCGAATGCTCGAGAGAAGAAGGCTCTCATCGAGTAGGAAACATAGAAGACGGGCTTCGACTTTAGTTGAGTCACCGAGAAGTTTCTGCGTGACTTAGGAAATTCATTTGCGTACTTCTCAAAGAATTTATCAAGCAACCTCGTTAAAAGGTATAGGTTTGTTGTTAAGGAAAAGAGAAGATACTTTGAAAAGACGGTGCGAGAGAGAGATGTTGACGCAAACAACAACATCTTGAACTCTGCAGTGAGGATGCCCTCAAAGCTGGACATGTTTGAGTAGAACTCGAAACGAGTTTTGGGTAGATGGACCCGCTGAAACCGAGGAAATTGTAAACCCCTGTTGTTTTGATTTTATTCAACCACGAAAACTTGGTGGTTCGGAAGAATTTGTCATCTAACGTAAGGTGTTGGGTGACAATGACTTTAGAGGGGTTGGAAGGACCCTCTTTGCTTTTCGTGTGAGGTTTCTTATTTGCGAGAACCAAGAAAGTCTGAGTACGAACCTCTTTTCGGTATGTTTGAGTTCGAAAAGAGAGAAAAGATGAAGTTTGAGAGAGAGAGAGAGTATAGAAGATAGCGCGAAGAGAGAGCGAGTAGAAAGTGAAAAGAGATATAAAAGAGTAGAGAGAGAGAGCTGAGAGCAATCGGTGCTTACTTGAGATTTCTTTCACTTAGCTTAAGAGAAACGGTTCGTTCTTTCAAAATAGTGAACTTGCTCGAGATGTAGTAAGAGAGAGAGAGATTATGTAGAGAGTAAAGTAGCGAAATGAAGGAAAAAGGATGCTATTTATAAAGAAAGCATTGTTCTTCGATATTCATCCCGACTCAATTCTCCAACGGTCGCCTCGCACCGGTGTGACTGCTTCCGCTCTCCAACGGTTAGAATTCCAACGATTGTCTACCAACGGCTAGTTCTCTCGATCATGCCAATCTCATTCCTAATAGAGCAAAACTGATCCTCACTAAGTGGTTTAGTAAAGATATCAGCCAATTGAAGTTTGGTAGGAATGAAATCAAGTTCAATATCACCTTTCCGAGAATGATCTCTTAAAAAATGATATTTGACCTAAATATGCTTTCTCTTTGAGTGCTGAACTGGATTCTTAGTGATGCTGATTGCACTTTGATTGTCACACTTGATTGGAATTGATTTGAATGTAAGTCCAAGATCTCTGAACTGTCTCCCATCATGCTCATTTGAAATTCCCGTCTCGTTAACTCGGAAAAATCTCGACATAGAATTTCATTAGTAGCTCCAAATATTATATTATCAACATAGATCCGAGTAATAAGAAAGTCTTTCCCCTTGTTTTTTATAAAAATAGTCTTGACCTGTTCTAAAATCATTTTCAACCAAGAAATTGCTCAGCCTTTCATACCAAGCTCCGGGAGCTTGTTTAAGACCACAAAGAGCTTTTTGCAACTTGAAAACATGATTTGGAAATTCTGAGTTTTCAAATCTATGGGGTTACTCAACATAGACTTCCTCTGCAATGAAACCATTAAAGAAAGCATATTTAACATCCATTTGCTACAGTTTGATATTCATGCTTGATGCGAATGCCAATAAGATTCTAATAGTTTCAATTCTAGCAACATGTGTAAAGGTTTCCCCACAATCAATCCCTTCTTCTTGATTGTAACCTTGAGCCACAAGTCTAGCCTTATTTCTAACTACTAACCCACCTTCATCCAGTTTGTTCTTGGAAACCCATTTGGTTCCTATAACTGGGTGGTCAAAAGGTCATTTGGTTAGTGTCCGGACTTGGTTTCTTTCAAATTGATTGAGTTCCTCTTGCATGGCCTCTACCTATTCAAGTTCATTTAGGGCCTCTAGTGCATTTCTGGGTTCGAGTTAATGAAATGAATGCAGTGAATGCACATAGATTTTATAGAGAGGAACGAGTTCTTACCCCACTCGTTGATATCAAAGAAGATGTTTCCGAGTGGGTGGCTCGAAGCGTATTTGAAAGCTTTACTTGTTCTCTGGTTCACCATATTTGTAGGTTGAATTAGTTGATCTTCAGATGTCTATTTTGAGTGAGCTTGCTCATCTATTTAGCCTCCATCATTCTGAGTTGGCTCTTAAGTTGTCTTATTCCGAGTTAGGTTGTTCCGAGTTACCTCATTATGAGTGACTTTTCCTTGACTCTTTCGAGCTCATCTTCACTCGGATCATCATCTTGGCTGAGCTATAGATCCGAGAATGTTGACTCACTTGGTTTTCCCTATTCAATCTCATCAAAAGCAACGTGGATGCTTTCTTCCACTTTGTTAGTTCTTTTATTGAAAATGCGATATGCTTTACTCCGAGATGAATAACCAAGAAAGATACCTTCATCTCGACCGAGCACCAAACTTGGTCGGGGATCCTTACCATTGTTATGAACATAACACTTACATCCAAAGGGTTTGAAGTATGAAATGTTGGGCTTCTTCCATTTGTAGAGCTCATATGGAGTTTTCTTCAAGATGGGTCCGATGAGGCATCTATTGAATGTGTAGTTTGTCTGTGTTGATCGCCTCAGCCCATAAATACTAAGGTAGATCATATTCAATCATCATTGTCCTTCCTATTTCTTCAAGAGTTCGGTTCTTTCTCTCCACTACTGCATTTTGTTGAGGAGTTCTTGGTGCTGAGAAGTTGTGGGAGATACCATTCTTATCGAGAGAACTCTGCAAATTCCGAGTAGTCGAACTCCCTTCCATGGTCGGTTCGAATTCTTTTCATCTCGAGTCCGAGACTCAACTTGAATTTTCCTGCAGAGCTTGCTAAACTCTTTGAAAGCTTCATTTTTGTGCTTAAGAAAACAAACCTAGGTAAATCGTGAGTAGTCATTAACAATCACAAGTACGTATGATTTACCTCTAAGGCTCTTGACAGGATTTCACAACATAAATCCATATGCAACATTTCAAGCACTTCGGATGTAGAAATAGTTTTGAGAGATTTGAAAGATGATCCGATTTGTTTCCCGTTTATATATGTTTCACAAATTTTATCTTTCTTAAAGGCACAATTAGGAATCCTCTAACTAAACCATGAGATGCAAGCTTTTTAATGGTGTGCATGCTAACTTGACCTAGTGTACGATGCCATGTCCATGAATCATCATGTAGAGATGCTTTTAATCAAGATAAATTCTGAGTCGGGTCGAGAGAGGAATAGTGTAGGTATTACCTCATCTCTTACCCGAGAGCTTAGTCTCCTTGGTAGTTTCATCAGAAATATAGCAGTTGGTCCGAATGAATCTCTCCTCCGACCTTTGTCACACAATTGAGAGATGCTAAGTAGATTGTACTTCAATCCTTTGACAAGGTAGACAAGGTTGACAAGATTATCTCCTTTTCCAATCTTGAATATCCCAATTATTTTTCCCTTGCTATCATCTACAAATGTGACTTTGCCTCCCTTGTAATCTTCTAACTCGAAAAGAGTCTTGATTTCCGACATGTGGCGTAAGCATCCACCGTCCAGTACCAATGCCCTTTTGTTCTTTTCCGAGCTACCTGCAAGTCGAAACAAACTAACCTTTCTCACTTCCTCTAATGAACCCAATAACTCCCTTTACTATGGTCCTTTTCTGAGGAGAAGACTCTTGGGAACCCATATTTGAATAACTTTAGGTTTGGTCCGATTCTCAGTCTTTCTTTTAGAAAAGTAAGTCTGTCTCTCTTTCTTTTGAAAATCTTTTCTTTTATAAACTGGTGGAGAAGGTTTTCTCCTGTAAGCTGGTCTAGGCTTAGTGCTCTTTTCATTCTTATGAATGGGACCATGCTCAGCCTTTCCGAACCTTACAATTCCGGAATCATTTTTGAAAAGCTTTGAGTAGGAATTAGATTCCTCCTCCTTATTAAAACCAAGTCTTTCTTTTCCGAGGGAGACACATTAGGACCCTAAGAGCATGTCAAGGTTTTTCTGACGTTGAGTGAACTTCAAAACAAGTTCTTGAGACTAATTGAGCTTTTGCTTCAGTTGCTCGGTTTCTTTTCTGAATGACTCGGACTCAGTCTCATTAGATTGAGCACTACTCTTGAGTTCTCTTAGAATAAGTCTCGGTTTCTCTAATTCATTTTTTAAAGAAATGCTCTTAGAAGTGCTAGACTCAAGTTGTTCTTTAAACTGAGAAGAATCAGAATTGGACTTCTCTTCCAAAGTATAAATATATTTAGCCAAATCAACTTTGGAGAACTTGAGGAAATATTCAATTACCTCCTCAGGATTAGTTTCCTCATTGTCTCGAGTGATCCGAGTCCGACTCGGATTTAGCTTCTTAGTCCGATAGTGGCATCGGACACTTTGTGTTATCTCGAGTCTTCATCTTCTTCGATGAATCTCCATCACTCCATGTGGCCATCATAGCCTTCTTCTTCTTTCTCGTCCCTCTTTCACCTTGGACAGTCTTTGACTCTGTCTTCTTTATTGCCACATTCAAAATAGCCAGAGTTTTTAGTTAAAGATAATTTTGAAGGGGAAGAGTGTTTACCTTTTCTATCCTTCTTGTCTTTCTTGTAGAACTCTTCTCTTGGTTGTTTATCCCATATTTTGTGCTTCATCATTCTTTTGAAGCCTCCGGCAAGAAGTGCCATGAGATCTTCCTCTTAATCTAATGAACTCAGATTTTCTTCTCTGCTTTCGAGGCCTTCAATGCAATATTCTTTTTAGCGCCGACCTCGGCGTCCTCTTCTTGTAGATGGATCACATGGGTGAGTAGCTTCTTAATGAGTTCGTGTGGCTTTAATAGAGAGAGGTTCCGAGCTTCCTTGATGTCTATCACCTTGGGACCCCATCTTCTCTTGGGTAGACTTCTGAGTATCTTTCGCACATTTCCTCGTGGGAAATCTTCTTACCCAGAGATTTGAGATTGTTAGTAATCTCGGTGAAGCGGATGAACATCCGAGTGATGTTCTTCCGGCTCCATCTTGAACAGCTCCTACTTGTGAAGATATTGGCTTATCTTCGCTTGTCCGACTTGGCTTGT
Source organism: Talinum fruticosum (assembly GCA_021018815.1). NCBI lineage: Eukaryota > Viridiplantae > Streptophyta > Magnoliopsida > Caryophyllales > Talinaceae > Talinum > Talinum fruticosum. Next base: position 3,424,296 of record JAITYX010000018.1, read on the forward strand.
GCCTTCATATGTGTTGACAAGAGTGTCCCACACTTCTTTGGCTATATCACAAGCCGACACTCTGTTGTATTCTTCCGAGCTGATGGCGCACATCGGAATGTTCATCGCCTTGAAGTTCTTTCGAACTTTTCCGCCTCTTCGATGCTTGTACTCGATCTTTGCTTTAGGAATGAGTCTTGTTTTCTCCGTCTTCATTGGAATGTAGTTGCCTTCTCGTATGATGTTCTATACATCTTCATTGTGATCCAAGTAGAAATCATTCCATGAGCTTCTTCTAGTAGACGAAATTTGATCCTTTAAACTTTGGTGGTTTCGTTGGAAGATCTTCCTTCGTCAAACTCTCCATTGTTCCGAGCCATTTGATCTTTAGACCTTTGGACCGTTATATCTTTTCCGAAAGGCTAGGCTCGATACCAATTGAAGGTTTGCTCTTTAGACATTATGTTAAGCCGTATTTTATACGTATTTTTAGTAGTTATTTAGTTTATATTATATAGTTTATTTTATCTAATTTATTCTATTTTGTCTATTTATAGGTAATTATCGAATAAAGTGGGGAAGAGAAGAAAAGTCGTTAAAAGTGGATTTTTAGCTACCGACAAGCATCCAAGAAAATATATGAAGTCGGTCCATAAATATAATATGTAATAAAATATTAATTTTAGGTTATTATATTTTAGGAAATCCTAATTGGAATAGAAAAGGAAACTTAGAAGAGAAGAAAGAGAAATAAACCCTAACTCTTTCACCCTATATATACTACTTATTATCATCATGGAGGGGACTTTGGGAAAGACCCACACATCATCACCACCTCTTACCGCTTGCTGCCGCCTACACCTGTCGCCCGACCACCAGCCAGCCGCTGCACTCGCCGCCTGAACCCTTGCTGCCGCTGCTGCCCGCTTGCTGCTGCTGCTGTCCGCTTGCTGCTGCTGCTGTCCGCTGCCCAGCCAGCCACCATCCATCATCATCTTCTTCATCTTCCCGGGTCAAAGAAACTAATATCGGTAGTATAATTTAATTTTGTAATTTTTATTAGAAAAGATTGAGTTTTTATTGATAGATTAATACTAAAGATGCTAGTTTTATTTAGTTTACATGTTTTAAATTACATGATGTGTGAGTAGTTTTTCTTATACTTAGTATAATCTCATTGAAGCCATGTTAAATTATTTATTTTGAAACAAAGTTTCGATTTTTATTGTCTTATTGATTCAATCCATGATTCTATGATAATTTGTGTTTAATGTTTATGAATTTATGTCTAATTAATTAGAGTGCACGCTATTTAGTTTTATATAAATTCATGTGATAGTTTAGAGGGTTTAAGTACGTAATTGCTTGATCTTTTAGACATAAGTATCACCCTAGTTAATCATGGATGGCTCATACCCATCTCTTTTAATTAGGAAATTATCATAGATCCTTCTTAAATCAATTTGCTAGTAGATTGGTTATTAGGTGCTAGATGATGTTTTTCTAATACTTAATGCTCTAATTTGATTAAATTCTAGTGCTAGGGCTAGGGTTATCAATATTAGTAGGGTTTATATTAGGGCTAGGCCTAAGTAAACTAATAACTAAGGAAAAACGGGGAAGATCCGCTAGTGGTTGTCTTCTACGGTTTAGCTCATGGGTAGATCAATTTGTGTGTTAATGATAAATAATAATTTGAATGGTGGATATAGATTATACTAAGTGTTTTTATAAATTTGCTATCTTTGATAATTATTTGTTTGCTTTTTAGTTATTTTCTTTAGTTTGTCAATTTTTATTTATAAATATATAGTCTTTTATTATTAATTTCGTTACCCCCCTAAAGATCAGTATTTTAGGTTAGTTTTAGTAATTTTATTTTAATTTAATTTTGAGTCATTATATATTTTAATTTTCAGATTTAATTTTCTGTTAGTTTTTATTATTTTTGAGTCAGTTTGTTAGAAATCAGTTTAAAAATAGTTTCTTTTGTTATTTTTCGTGTTTTATTTTCTTTTAGGGTTTAGATAGAGTCCTAGTTTGCTGTGATTAAATTTTAGAATTTTTGGAATTAATTTGATATTTTTTCATATTTAATTCTTGAATTTAATTACTGCAGGTTTTTAATAAAATAAATTCGTAAATTAGATTTTAAATTTTGTTTTTATATTTTTAGGGTCTGGTTAGGTTTAGAAAATTAGTATTATTATTCTGGGTAATTTTAGTATTTATTTTCGTAATTATTTTAGTGCAGAATTTTACTTATTTAATTTTCTGTTTTAGAATTTGTTTATTTTCTACTTTAGTTTTCTGTTTTAATTATTCTAAAAAAATATACAAAAATATTTCTGGGTTATTGTAGTTTTATTATTCTGTATAAATTATTTATTTAGTTGTTAGATAATTTTCTATGAATTTTAGTTATTGATTTTAATTTATATTTTCTGTTTTGTTTTTAAGAGTAGTAAATTTAATTAGATTAAAACTTGCATGTTATTATATCTTTCCTCGTGGATTCGATCCCTACTTGCCCTTGCTATATTGTTTATTATAAGTTTAAGTAGTGGTTTAATTTGTTGTCTGTACGACAAGCTTAACACATTACACAGTTGGAGTTATAAGTAGAAGATTGAGTATGAATCTAATGACTTTTGCTTATGTATGTGTATTGACAATGGTTCCAGCAATCTTCAAGTCTTGAGAGTTGGCTTCTATTTATAGATGACCAAGCGGATTAGCCGTTGTGACTAATTTCTTATTAGAAGTCCTCTCGTGACCGTTGTAACGGTTCTTCTAAGTGGCTCGAGAAAGATCCGTTGAGATGTGAACGTTGTGCAATAACTCTTGACTCCTTAGGATGTCCTAATCCACTGGTGGTGTCCGAAAAGTAGGGTGGAAACCACCGTTGAGCTTAGCATTGAAGATTTTCAGCTTTGGAAACGAGATAACCCCGACATAGTGTCCGGGCCTTGGTCGAAGTAGAAAAGCCTTGTCTGCTTGGTGATTGATAGCTTGAAGCCGCTTACTTTTGTAATTCAAACCTAGCATAACCTCATTTAGATAACCTACAAAAGTAAATCAATTTTTGTTCTCAAAGTATAAAATACTTTGGTCCAAGATTAGACACGAGATAATAATTTAATTAAGATAATTAAGTGCATAATTATCTAAGTCCTGGAAAAATGGAATTTTTCGAGTCTAGTATTCATTGTACTCAAATTCCATCCGAGTCGGTCTAGAGAAAGATCAAGTTTGATAAAGAATATCGGAGTAAGAATACTAAATCCGGACAAATATAGTTCAAACAAACAAGTCGACTTAAAGAGATGAATTAACACCATAATTCACTTGAACTTAGAATATGAAGTCGGACTCGAGTTTAAACGTGTTAGAGTGAATGTTTGAACATGCGATAAATCCGAGTGTTGACTGAGTGACTCGGAACTACACATGTGAAATGATGAGCAAGAATATGCTTTCTTAGACAGATCGGAATCAAATGAAAACATATGTAATAGTTTCGTGACACTTAGAAAAGGTCCTATACCACTCGAAAAAGTTTTTGTAGCACTTAGAATGACTTGCAATCAAAACTTACAAGAGATAAAGTTTGTACCGATTCCTTGAGAGTACTCGGAATGTTATACATGCAAAGTCCGAGGCTTTAGTTCGTGTACTCGAATTAAAATAATGTAAAACAAACAAGCAAGAAACAACATGCGATAAAAAATTAAATCAACCAAAACATAATTAAGAAATGCGATAAAAGTAAAAGGAAAAGAAAGCGGTAAAGGCGAAAATAAAAGGCGAAAGCGAAATAAAAGTGAAAAAGAGAAAAAGCAAGAAATTGAAAAGATTACATCGATCCGGGAGGAATTAAAAGCGATACATCTCGAATCCATAATATCGAAAGTGATAAAGAACGCATAAAAATAAATACTAAACCATTGAAGATGGAATATGTGCCCTCGAGGTTGTTCCACCTGCTCGTCCGGATCTCTTGATGCGACGATGGTGAATCAAGCAAGGCTTTTTGTGAGTATTTTGTGGAGATAGGTAAGTAGATAGATGTATGATGAGGCTTTTGGGTTCGGATGTGGTGAGATTAGAGACTAGAACGGGAATAGGTTGAAAAGAGTCCAAGAGATCGGAATCCCAAGGAGAGCATTCGGTAGCTCTTAGGCATATTTCAGCAGCGTATAGTTAAGGCAGGAAGTCGTGTGGGAAGGAGAGTGAAGGCTCTATATTTATAGGGATAGGTTAGGTCAAGGAAGTGACCTAGGGTTAGCTCGACCAGTCATCCAGAATAGGGTACAAAACTGGGCTGAATATCGTGAAAATTAAATCGGATAGAAGAGATAAGACTGGATAGAACCGAGATGGCCGACGCCGGCCATCAAGGGATGCCTAAGGTTTCATATTCGAGCGTGTCTCCAAGGGATTCTCCAAGCCAAAACGCAGTGTTACACTTAATGCTTCTAAAAACCAGGCGCCGACCACGACGTCGTTTTGAGGGGGAAGTTCTATCTTTGGAACTTAAACATAACATTTTAATGCTCGTGATCATGAAATGCATCGCTTTAACACCATCTTCAAGTCTTCAGCTCCTTGTCTCATTGGACAAAGGTAAAATGTAGTATTCCGAGCTTGCAATTTCCCAAGCACATAGCTTTGGACTCTGTTGTCTCTGAAGGCTTGGCCTGGTTCTTGGATCACCCGAACAAAAGGGGGATTTGTGGACCTACCCAAGGCAAAAGGTCTGTTTAGTTGGTGCTTGAGGGCTCTTTTTGGTTTACTAGTTTATGTTGTACAACTCGATTATAGTCCGAGATTGAAATCCTCAAATAGGACTCGGGATGTCATCATTGGGCCAACAAGTAAAAATCAAAGAAAGGATAACACTTTTTAGGTGTCTATAGAAGGCATCACAACATAACAAGTATGTGCCTCGTAAAGTGATGAAGGTCGGTTTTGCATGTCTTCTTCAGCTATCTTTATTTGATTGTAGCCCACATGACCATCCGTAAATGAAAGTAAGGCATGACCAGCTGTCCTATAGACTATAATGTCAATTTGAGGCAACGGGAAGTTAAGCTTGGGGCTAGCCTTATTCAAATCCCTAAAATCGACATATATCTAAACCCTCCCATCCTTCTTTGGAATTGGCACTATATTTGCTATCCATTCAGGGTAGTGGACCACTTTAATGAACCAAGCTTCTAGTTGATTCTGAACTTCTTTCTTCATCTTCGGCGCCCACTCAAGTTTTATTCTCTTAACACTACAATAAAACAAGTAAATTAGCTTCGGACCAAATCGGACGCCAAATAAGGAAAATTCGACGCTAAACGTCTTTAGCGTCGGAATAGAGTCGGATAAAATTCGACGCAGAAGACCTCGACGTTAAAAAATTTTGGGTTGGATTTAGAATCCGACGCTAATTAGCGTCGTATTTAGCGCCGGATTATAGTCGGATCATAGGTATTAGCGTCGGACACAAATCCGACGCTAATTTCGTTTTCTTTTTTAGCCCCTGCTTCATTTTAGCGTCGGATTTTTGTGTTTAGCGTCATCTTTTTTGACTCAAATAGCATCTAATTTTGTGTACGACGCTAAAATCCAACGCTAAATGTTCCCTTCTTTTACCGGAGCTTGTTTTACATTTGCTATTCCCTTTTTACATATATTTCCTGCAAAACATTTACATAAAATTCTGACTTCTTCTCTACAATGTAATCCACGAATACACAAATATATTGTGATTCATTCTTTGCACAATCTCGCACAAACCACCAAGTATTCATGAAACAACGAACATTCGCAACATTTTATCCAACAAATCGGTTCAAAGTTCAACAAATCGGTTAGAACCACCGGACATCCTGTCGCCTTGTGATTGGAGGTTTTGAATGAGTTTCATTACTTCTTCCATGGCCTTTTGCTGACTCTCGACCAGTTTTCTTTGCGCTTCCATGGCCTTTTGATGACTCTCGGTTAGTTTTCTTTGCTCTTCCATGGCTTTTTGACGACTCTCGGTTAATTTTCTTTGCTCGATCAAGTTGTTCTTGGGTTGATTGAAGTTGTGATTGTAAGCGAGAATAAGTTGAGGAATTGTAGGTAGCACCTGTAGAGGATGTCGAGGCAGCAGGCTTCTCGTAGAACATTGTTGCGGAATTACCCAATCCATAGATGGCTGATTTTTTACTTCACCCACCCGACACCTCATAGTAGAGGGTCTCCGCCTCTTTTTACCCCTCCCGAATACCACGCTTCGGTCTAACTCGCTTCATATTTTTCCTGCAAAAGGAAAGCATCCATTGTACATTCAATATGAATATCCCCTACAATTGTCCATTTCACTCTATTTGCTTGTAAAGGTTTATGAAGATAATATTCTTACCCACGAGATTCGGACCGGTTATCGACGAAAACCTTTCCAGATTGAGCATCTTCCCGACTACAACTCCTCAAAAACAATGCAGATGGAGTAGGATTCTTCCCTTCCTTGATCTAGGTATACAAAATATGCAATAAAGTTACACAAACTAAATTATGTGTATAAAATGAAAGAAAACAAAAATACTAGAGTTTATACCATTTGAACTGTGAGATCTGCGGGTGAGACTCGACCCTTGGCTATGTAAGGTTCCTCGCTTTTGGGCCTTCTGTCCTATTCTTGAAGCATTGGGCAGATTTTTTTGAAATTCGAGATGTACTTCTTAGCCCCTTCAACCTCTCTCACCCCTCGTCCGACAACCAAGTTATTGGTTTATCATCGAGCCTTTTTCCAACCTTGCTCACTAAGTTCCTCAAATTTTTACCAACTTTCTTCTTCCACTCTGCATATACTTCTTGAGAATGTTCTGGAGCCCAAGTATACTTGCCCTATTTTACACAAATATTATAAAACATAAATTGAAAATATTAAAAACTACTCATATATATCCAATTGTTTTTAAGCTTTTTATCTCAAAAGTCCTCCACAAAAGTTGTAACTCTTCTTTAGAGAGATTTGATAAACATGTGCACTCGACCATTGTAGAAACTCTTGATATCATCCGATATAGCTCGTGACAACTTCGACTTAGTGAAATTACAATAAAATTATTAAGTTAAAAGTACCCAAAGAATACGAAAAATAAACCAAATTACCGATACATACCACCAGTTATCATCATCCTTTGCCAAAACTCTTTTCCTGCAAGCTGCCCCTTGTTGTGAGCTATCTCCCTATGATGATGATGAATGAGCCTGTATTGTAGGTTGATCGGCCCCAACATTGGAATCGGAACCGAAGTAGGCGCACCATGATTTAGCACAAAACCTTTTGTTCAAGGCATACTTGTATATACAACGAATAATGTCATGAAAAGAAGATTTAAGTATATATATTCAAAAATAAATTAATATACAAAAAAAATCAAAACATAAATAAAAATCATAACATAGACCGTTTGGTTATAAATGTCACGAGATTACAATATTACTTCAAAAATCATCATCATCATTAGCTACAATGTCATCATCAATGTCATTATACAATAAAAGACTGTCATCATCTGCCTCCCCTTCAAAATTATCATCCTCATTTTCAGCATTGAAATTGTCTTCATTAGCTTCCTCTTCACTTATGTCCTCAAGTTCATTTTCAACTCCTTCTTGAACTCCTTCGAACTCACACAAAGTAGGAGGATTATCATTAGTATCCTCTTGGAATGTCTGTATCATTGAGTGGTGCTTCAATGGTTGATCTTGGTTTTATCTTAATCACCGCCCACCATTGGTTTTTATCGTTCCTTATACTTGGATAAGGGGTAAAACACACTTGTATAACTTGGGATGCCAATACAAATGGATCATACTTTGGGTACTTCTTTGTATGGTTGACATCCACTAATTTATATTGTTCATGTATATTAATACCCCTTATAGAATCAAACCATTCGCATTTAAACAAAACCGTCTTGTAAGAACGAGAATCCCCAACATACTCTAACTCAATCACCTCTTGAAGAATGCCATAATAATGAATGTCATCTACCCCTTTCACGGATACCCCATAATTCATATTGGCCTTGTTTTGATCTGTATTTATGGGTGTAAAAGTTGTAATTATATATGTACTAATGGTTAAAACTAAGCACATCCTTCTTTGGACCAAGTGCCAAACATTTAATAACTCCATTGTTCTTGTTTAAATGAAAAACCTACGTCATTAAAATATAAGTTAATGAAAATGAAATATATATTTAAACCACTCGTAACACAACATCAATATACTAACCTTCTCTCGAAACCATTTTGGGAATTCTTTATCAAACTTACTTCATACTTCATCTTTCTTAACACATGGATGCAGTGTAATCATTTCATCTTCAAATTGCCTTAGTTGGGGAAAATGCTTATTATTAGTTCGTTATCATTGAAAGATAATATATGACAAAATTATTCAAGTTGATAGTCGTACTGTTCATAATCCTCTAATATTTCACAATTCGAAGAATGTATGCATGAGCTGCATCATACTCGCGTTGATCAAGGTATCTCATACGTCCTTCATCGGGGCATACCCGACATTAAAGGAGAAGACACACGAAATGTATTCACCTTGATTCTCCTCTATATGAGGATATACATTTCACCCAAGATCTCTTGTTTTTGTGTCAACATTTTGCTTAAAGTAAGCGGCACAAAAATTTGAAATCTCATATGTTAGATATGCATTGCAAATGGACGGTTCAACACGAGCTTTATTACCGACTTTCTTCTTCAAATGATGCAGAAATCTGCATCATAAGTACAAATATTTGCTATCATCACTACAAAATATTAATTGACAACTTGATAAGAATCACTCGATACCTTTTAAAGGGATACATCCATCTATACTTGAACGGGTCCACCTACTTTAGCCTCATATAGTAAGTGCACGGGAAGATGCTCCATCACATTGAAGAAAGATGGAGGGAAGATCATCTCCATCTTACATAGTATTTCGGGGATATTTGCCTCTAATCGAGTACATCCTCCGTTCGCAAATGAGCGGCGCATAAATTCTCGAAGAATTGGCTAAGTTCTGTAAGGACTTTCCAAACATTTGGAGGCAGTAATTCCTCGAATGCTATGGGTGATAATCACTCCATAAGGATGTGACAATCATGGCTTTTCAAATTATGCAACTTTGCATTTTTTCCATCAACACATCGATTTAAATTATTAGCATATCCGTCGGGTAACTTAAGTTTTTTAGCCACTCATATAAAGCTTTTCTTGCCTCTCGTATTCATTACATATGGAGCGTGCTGGAACAGTTTCAGTTCGTCCTCCATCAGCATGTTCGATGAGTCCGAATGTTTAGCTTTCGACGCTTACAATGAGTGGCTAAATCCCTTCTTGCGTTGATGTCATCCTTAGTTTTTCCCTTTACATGCATGATTGTGTTGATTACTTGATCAAACACATTCTTTTCGACATGCATGACATCTAAATTGTGATGTATGAGAAGGTCTTTCCAATATGGCAATTCCTGAATATGTTTCGCTTTGTCCAATTGTGAGACTCGAGGTAACCACCAATTGAGCTATGATAATCAACAGAGTTAGGCATCGTACATATGCGATCCCATATTTGATCACCTTTAAGACGAGGAGGAGGAGGTGAATGGTCGACCTTATTTTTCAAAAAGCACTCTTGTTAGACCTAAAACGATGACCTTTGGGAAGAAATTGTCTATGACAATCAAACCATGTGGTCTTCTTCCCATGTTTTAGTCTGAATGCCTTCGTGTTTTCCATACAATAAGGACAAGCTAATTTCCCGATGTCATCCAACCCAAAAGCATACCACATGCTGGAAAGTCACTTATTGTCCACATAATTGCTACCTTCAACGTAAAGTTATTCTTTTTCGAAACATCATACGTTTGAAGGCCAACATCCCACAAGTGCTTCAATTCCTCAATGAGGGGTTGTAAATAAACGTCAAGTTTCCCCTTAGGACTTTTTAGGCCAGGAATCAACAAAGTAAGTAACATGAATTGTTTCTTCGTGCACAACCAAGGTGGTAAATTGTATGGAGTCGCAATTATGGGCCAATAGGAATACGTCCGCCCAAAATTGCCAAATGGGGCGAAGCCATCGGTACATAAACCTCCTCGAACATTGCGAGGTTTGGCAGCAAATTCCTTGAAAGTGACATCGAAATGCTTCCAGGCTTCACTATCACATGGATGTGCCATTGAGCCACTTTCATGTGGATTTTTATAATGCCACCTCATTTGGGCAGCTGTGCCATTCGTCGCATACAATCTTTGTAATCTCGGCCCAATTGGAAAGTATATTAGTACTTTCTTTGCAATACCTTTACCCCTCAATGTCTTTTTCTCATATTTATCGACCCCACAATGCTCACATCTATCCAAATTCATTTTATCTTTCCAATATAACATACATCCATTTGGACAAACATCAATTCTCTCTCGTGGAAGTTCCAAAGCAGCAAGCACCTTCTTTGCGAGAATAATAAGTGTCGGTCAACTCGAGTATTAGGTGGACACATTTCCTTCATCAATGCCAACAAATTTTCAACAGCTCTATTTGGGAGATTAAACCACATTTGATGTTAATGAGCCGTGAGATTACCGACAATAAAGACAAACCACACCCCTTGTAGAAAGGTCTCTTAGCCGCTTCCAACATTTCAAAGAATTTTTTGCATCTTCATTGGTTCTTCATCCACACTTTCATCATCAATCCATGTTAAGGACATAGGCCCAAATGCATCCATCAACATTTCATGCATTGATTCAACTTGTGGATTTGACGACCTTTGATTGTTCACTTCTAAATCGGGGTAAGTCTCTCCATGGTTAACCCAATGAAAATAATTAGCGTGGAACCCATGTTTATACAAATGTAATTTCACGGTATCCTCATCTAAGAAAGGCACGTTGCCACATTTACTACAAAGGCACCTCATCTTCTTTGACCTCTTAAAGCTTTCTTCTTGTTTAGAAAATGGAATAAATTCCTCTTCTATCCTACGAATGAACTCCTTATTCCAAGTATTTTCCATCAAACCTTTTATACATCCACTCTCTATTTGTCTCCATTACTGAGAATATATACGATTTTAAAATAATTAAGTATGTTTATCTTTTAAAATTACCAATCAATCGAACTTGCGTAATGTTTTACATTGTATTTTTTATAATGACAATTGCATGCCCTACATCTTTCTACAGGGATAAGTGGTCCTATACCCATTCAAGAATAATATAATATTAGATCGTGCAGCTACATCCTTGCATAATTTGACAAAATTTCGGCAGCATTTCCCCTTAGTTCTCCAAGTACAATTTATAAAGATGAGATGAATAATGCCTATGGTAAAATAATTCACCCGCAGACAGTACGTTTCACATCTTTATAATAGTACCTAGAGAACATATGAAAATTGTCGCCATAAATATGTCAAAGTGTATGCAAGGATTTAGTAACTACACAACCTAATACCATATGATTCTTAAAGCTGTCCAACACGGACAATTCAAAAACTTGTACATAACAAAGTATTATATCAACACCATACACATGAGAATGTGTATAACTTGCCGATATACCTTGTTATGTACAAATTTTTGAACGGGTTTTCTAAGCTTTATGAAATGCATATATATATATATATATATATATAACAAACGAGATAAATAGACATGAAGTTTGATAGTTCTAATTGCAACAAAAACACATAGACAATTCAGTTCCTTCATAGTATAGCTAGATTGAGAGATAGAGTGAGAGAGAGAGAGTACCGATGACTAACCAACTCAGCAGAGCAACTCGATTCTTGGCCCAAATTCTCAAATCAAAATTATCGTTCGAATTTAAAAAAATAACAAACAAATACATCACTAATTATTATCCGAAATATGTGTTTAAATTTTAATTAGATCAACGTCTATAAATATATATATATATTTAAAAACAAAAAGAATTAATTTTACATTTCTTTTCGAACATATACACCGTATACTAACCAACTATTATTATTTTATATTTAAGGTGGTTAATTATATTCGAGATAGAAAGTGCTGATCACGGACAATAAGCTACATAGAGCTTAAATAAAAATTCTTGCAGTTTTTTTTAATGGTATGACTGAATGATTTGATCAAAATAAGTTAAGTCTAATTAATTTTTTTAGGCATGTTATTACTCGAGTTGAGCATAAATAATGGTTTTTAGGCATCATCACAAATTTTTTTAGGCTTCAATTGAATAACTACATCATCACAAATTTCTAACTTGTACTTAAATTGATTTTGACTCTTATTTCCAATCATGTAAGCACACTTTAGAAAAAAACGATTGTAACTTTATCCGTATGTAAAATACTCGTGTTTTAATAATTTTATTCGAGTGACGGTATGTATATACAATTCATTAATAAGTTTTAAATGTTAAAATTCTAGATTAAATGTTGCTTTTTGAAAGCGACAACTATGTAAAAGAATATATTACAAATTCAAATATATTAACAATCAAAATTACAAGTCATAAGAAAAATATAACTTGGGAAGCCGAGGCTGGTCCATAAGGCCCAACAGAAACTACTCCAAACCCAACCTCGTTTGGCTCCTAACATCGACTTCATGCACTTTTCATAAATGGATGTTTAGACCCAGTAAAACTAATCAAAATTACAAGTCATAAGAAATTTCATACAAGAAGGAATGGCACTTGAAATAGGCATATTTGGACAAACAAATCTTAGCATACAATAAATCCGTAGGTATCAAAGGCAATGGTAATAACCACAGCTATAGATGCACTCGCAATGCAATATCCCGAGTCCTCTACGCAATTGACAAGTGACACCATACAGCAGAAATCAAACAACATTCTAACCCTTTCCTTGCTCTGTACAATCCAATCGAGTCCTTTTATCTCTCTTATCGGGCTTGAACTTGCAGCTCATGCTTCATATCGATTCCAATCAAAGTTTAAACCCTTAAACGTCATGAAAATCACAAATTGCACGAATTTCTCATTTAATTATGCAATTTATCAACAACCAACGCCAAAATTATCCAAATTAACAACGTCAATATCAAAATGCACAAATTTTATCCTTCACAATGCCTTGACACCACATCACAAGCACATAAAAACAGAATCAGTCCTCACCAACAAAAACACAGGGAAAAAAGCAAAGAAATACGAAAAGAAAAGGGGAGAGATTGAGATGAAGATGTAACAATTTCCATACCTCAGCAGAAATGAAGTCTGGGCAGTAAGTACCCCAATGGAACAACTCAGTAGAAATCAAACGAAGTCACGAGAGGATACCAACAAATCCAACCAATCCCTAAATAGAACAAAATCAATTCGCAAAAGAGAAAGATAGGAGAAGAAAATCAACGAAAGAAGGCGAAATTCCGAGCCATACCTCTAAGCAAACCAAAAGTAATCTCGGTTCTTCATGCTCAAGAGGGCTAGGGCATCCACCTCTCTCTCGTTCTCGTTCTCCCTCTCTCTCCATCTCTCCGTGTGTTTGGAAATTTGGAGTCTACAATTGCGTTTGAGAAAACAAAGGTCAGCAGCTAGCGCCAGTAGAGTCAAAACCAAGCAATCCGAGTACGGGGTTTCAAGACCTACACTAACAACTACTCACGAGTACACTAGCGCCGGAGGGGAGTGAGGACGCCGACACCTGGAGAGGAGCGAAGACGTCGGCGGTGGAGGCGATAGCAGTGGGCTTCATGTTTAGGGGAGGGGTTGGAGGGAGAGTTAGGGATTTGAGAAGTGAGTCCCGTGAATGCGCCACTGAAGCCTATGATTTTAGAGTTAGCGTCCAAATTTAGCGTCGGATGGAATTATCGGACGCCAATTAGCGTCCGATTTTAGATCCGACTCTAAAATCGGACGCTAATACAGATCCGATTTTTTTCCCGACTCAAATAGTGTCTTCTTTAAAATCCGACGCTAATTTCTCAATTTTTTAGAGTCAAATTTTGCTGTGGTTTCTAAATTCAGACGATAATCGCGAGTTTTTTTGTACTGTAAATTTCCACTTAACCGGCTTAGCATCTTCATAAAGTAGAATTTTATGTTCCGCTATGCTTGGATCTATCCTCACCATCTCTTTGTAGGACCATGCAAAGACATTTATGAAGTCTTTAAGGAGCGAAGTAAATTGCTTCTCCTTTTCTCGGATTTTGTGTATTCTTAATTTTGACTTCTTGGGGTTAATCTGCTGATCCTAAATTAATTTTTATTGTTTCCTCTATTATTGGTTAGTGATTTTCATGATCTTCCATAGCTTTTACTAATTTTTAAAGGATTTCTTATTCATCATTAGAGGGCAAACAATGGGAGGAGGCAAGGAGTAAGCGGAGAGATTTTTCTTATTGAATGAAGAAATGAGTACATTAGACTCGAAACGAAAATTACGGAAGATGAATTAACGGAATTAGAAACAGAAACAACAACCCTAGTACTAGACTTTTAACTAGACTCGCTCTCATAAAGTGATAGCAAATTCTTAGCCTTCATCGGCTTCAATTCAAGTGATATGCTTGGATCATTCGATGTTGACGTCAATGATGAACTTGGATAGATCAAACTACGATCTGCGACATAGCTTAGGATAGTACCCAAACCAAATTCCCTTCTAGGCTTTTCTCCCTTGCGAATAGCAAACAAAAATGCTGCCCTCAACCAGATTGGTCTAGTCTTCTATGGATTGTTTCTTCTCCACGAAGTAGGGTGCCTCCTTTTGTAGCACATCACAGTCACGAAAGACTTCTAAACCAGGCACTAGGATACCTTTTTACTTTTTATAATAAGGCTCGAAGCAAACCATAATAGGGAAGTCATCCCCTTCTTTTAGGAATTGCCCATTTAGAGTGTGAGGATAGGGTTTGATAGAATTGACTATAAGTGGTACGAGTCCTCCTGGTTTGTATTTCCCATTTAGCTTTCGCTATTTTATTAGTAGTTGGATGATACCCTAGTCCGAGCGTATAGTTATTGATGGGCTCAAGGGGTTAAATGATTGGGTGGTATGCCCTTACGCCTACAGACTAAGCCATGAAAATACCCCCTTTTCCTTAACATCAAATGGACACTAGGGTTGACATAAGGATTGAAGTTAAAAGGAGCTTAATCCTTTTGTACAGACAACGATGGTCTCGAATCCATATAGCTCCTCATCTTCAACCTCATGCTCGATTTCAACAACAAATTCTTTAGAGGTGATAGTGCCACAGAGGTTATCTTCTTTGATGGTTACTACTTGACCTTTATAATAATCATTTTTGCTATCCGATGTTATGTAGCGAGCACTCGCTTGATGGTCATGTAACCAAGGGTATCCTAGAGGGAGGTTGAAAATAACTAGAATATCTAGGACTTTAAAGTTAATATTTTCACCACTAGTAAGACATTAATCGAAAGAGTCTTTGTTCCCCAAACTGCTTCGTTGGAATTCTTATAGGCTCAAAGATGAATAGTTTGCTTCGAGAGTTTTTCTCTCTAACGCCTAACCTTCCGGCGGTTCTCCATGGGCGGACGTTTACAACATATCCATTGTCCACTATAGTTAGAGGGATAAACTTGTTGATGCAAGTTATAGTTATGTAAGGGGCTTTATTGTGTGCAGTGCCTTCTTCGGTAGGTCCTTCTTATCAAATGTGATTGTTCCATCCCTATTGTTGACCAATCCTATAACCTTCTCATTCGTAGTTTCAGGAGACCTCAATCTTACTATGTGCATCAATTAAGGCCTACCTATGCTTTTGGAAGGCATATATTAGTTGTCGAGATGGAAATGTCGACTTTGAGTTTTTAAAGTTGTTTTAGGATTAAATCTTATTCTTGAACAAGTTATTTTTCTTTTGGGGCTTCGTAAGTCTGCTGTGGACCCATTGGTGTAATGTGTCATCTAGAACTCGTAAGGAACTACATTTCTTAACTCTTTGGTTCTCCCTAAAAGTCATCTTCTTCTAAAGGTGATTGCCCCGAAGTTTTCATCATTGTCGTTCTTAGTCTTGTAGACATCTTCTTTGTCACTTGCCCACAATTTATGGACTTTTGGGTCTAGGGATGGTAAGCCAACAAGTTGCTTAGACTCACTAATATCTTGAATGAAGACAGATGGATCCCACCGATCTAGAATAGGTTCAAAAAAGATATAGCTAAGTTACCGCTGAATGGGTTCTTGTCATTGTTGGCTTTCCGAGTGGCCTTATGGAGAGGGAGTTAACATGAAGACTCGGACTCGAAAACTAGACCATTCCGAGTTCTACCAAAGACAGGGACAAACCTCTTCCCTCCTATGTTTTGATTACAAGTCATTATGAGTATTATAGAAACTATTGCATATGTTTTCATTCGATTCCGAGTGACTCGGAAAACATATTTTCATCTATCATCTAATATTGATGTTTTTAAGTCACTCGAGACACTACTCAAATTTATCACGAGTTCAAATAATCTCTCTAACACTTCATATCCGAGTTCGATTGGATATCTTAAAGTAAAGTGAAATACAACGTTAATTCTTTTTTTAAGTCAGCATGTTTGTTTGAGAATTGTTTGTCCGGATCAAGTACATATACTCTGATGTTTTCACTCTTATAACTTGATCTTTCTTAAGACTAACTCTGAAGGAATTTGAGTATAATGTATATTAGACAAAGAAAATTCCACTCTTCTAGGCTTAAGATAATTACACACTTAATTGTCTTAATTAAATTATTATCTCGTGCCTAATCATGGACTAAAGTATTTTATACTTTGAGAACCAAAATGATTTACTTTTGTAGGTTATCTAAACGAGGTTAAATTATTTTGAATTAAAAAAGTAACCGGCTTCAAGCTATCAATCACCAACGAGACAAGGGTTTTCTACTTCTAAACAAGGTCGAGACGCTATGTCGGGATTGTCTATTTCCAAAACTGGAAAACTTCAACGCTAATGTCAATGGTGGTTTCCACCTTACTTTTCGAGACACCACCAGCTAATTGGAGCATCTTTAGGAGCTAAGAGTCGTTGCATAACATTCACATCTAAACGGATCTTTTGTGAGGGACTTAGAAGAACTGTTACAACGGTCGAAAGGACTTCGTCCGTAAATTAGTCACAACGGCTAATCCGCTTGGTCATCTATAAATAGAAGCCAACTCTTAAGACTTGAAGCTTGCTGGACATATTGTCAATACACATTACTTAAGCAAAAGTCATTGTATTCATACTCAATCTTCTATTTACAACTCCCGACTTGTAATTCATAATTTCCGAGTTGTTAAGTCTTGTAATTAGTTACATACTCTTTCTTACTTTCCGAGTAAGGTCCCTTGATTAAGCTGTAAAGCTTAACTTAACTCAGCTTGTCCCGAGCTATAAAGGTTACCTTAGTTAGGAAGTACTAGATCGGATAAGGTAATTTACGAGTCTAGAAAAATTCTTCAAGGAATTGTTTAAGGGAGCAATTCTGGTTTATTTAGGCTGCTTGTGTATTTTGTGGATTCAAAATAGTAGATTTGACTTGGTGCTTAAACTAGCACTCGTTTTTGGTTTTCTCGCCCCATGAGGGTTTCTACGTATATATGAGTTCACACTTTCGAGTCCAATCTAGACTCCGACTGTCTTGATTATTCTTTTCAAGCATAAATCTTCCAAGTTTGTTAAAATTTCCTCATCACCCTATTCACCCCCTAAAGGGTGACTAAGACTCTCCAAGAGCAAACCTTCAATTGGTATCGAGCTTAGCCTTTTAGAAAGGGTCTAATAACCTAAAGGTCTAAGGATCGGATGGCTCGGAACAATAGAGAGTTCGATGAAGCAAGATCTCCCAGGAGACTACATAAGTTCAAAGGATCAAATTTCGTGCACCAAAGCAAGCTAATGGAATGCTTTCTTTTTGACCAATATGAAGATGTATGAAACATCATACAAGAAGGCAATTACATTCCAATGATGATGGAAGATACAACACCGTGCGTAAAGCAAAGTTCGAGTACACCATCGAAGAGGAAGAAAAGTTCGTAAAGTACTTTAAAGCAACGAACATTCTGATGTGCGCCATCAGCTCATAAGAATACAACAGAGTGTCGCCTATGACACGGCTAAAGATGTGTGGGACACTCTTGTCAACACATGTGAAGGAACAAGCCAAGTACGACAAGCGCGAGATAAGTTAATATCTTCGAAATAAGAACTGTTTAAGATGGAGCCGAAGAAAACATCACTCGGATGTTTATACGCTTCAATGAGATTACTAACAATCTCAAATCGCTAGGTAGAAAGATTTCCCATGAAGAAATGTGCAGAAAAATTCTAAGAAGTCTACCCAAGAGAAGATGGGGTCCCAAGGTGACAGCCATCGAGGAAGCTCGGAACCTTTCTCTACTAAAGCTAGAAGAACTTATTGGGAAGCTACTTACCTATGAAATCCCTCTGGAAGAAGAGGATGAAGACTCAAACTTTATAGGTGTATCATTCTAAGTACCATCAACGAATTAGGTATAGACTTTATCTCTTATAAGTTTTGATTACAAGTCATTCTGAGTGGCTTATAAACTTTTCCGAGTGATCTAGAATCTTTTCTAAGTATTACGTAAACCATTGCATATGTTCTCACTCGACTCGACCGACTCGGAAAGCATACTCTTACTTATCGGTTAACACACGATTCCGAGTCACTCAGATGACACTCGGACTTATTGCATGTTCAAACATTTGCTTTAACGTATATAAACTCAGTTCTAACTTCATGTTCCAAGCCCGATTGAATTACAATGTTAATTCCTCTCCTTAAGTCGGTTTGCTTTGTTTGAACCATGCCTGTCTAAGTTCAAGTATTACTACTCGATATTCCTCATTTAACTTGACTGACTTCTAGACCGACTCGGATGAAATTTGAGCATAATGGATATTAGACTCAGAAAACTCCACTCCTTCAGGACTCGGATAATTAGGGACTTAATCATCTTAATTACAATTATTATATGTGTCTAATCTTGGACCAAAGTATTTTATACTTTGAGAACCAAAATTGATTTACTTTTGTAGGTTATCTAAATGAGGTTATCCTACTTTTGAAATATAAAAGTAACCGACTTCAAGATGTCAAATCACCTGCAGACAAGGCTTTTTCTACTTTTGACCAAGGCCCAAACACTCGTGTCGGGGTTGTCTATTTCCAAAACTGGAAATCTGCATCGCCTAGCTCAACGATGGTTTCCACCCTACTTTTTAGACACCATCGGTGGATTGGGACATCCAAAGGAGTCAAGAGTCATTTCCCAACGTTCACACCTCAACGAATATTTTCGAGTCACTCGGAAGGGCCATTACAACGATCACAAAGGACTTCTAATCAAATCATAGACACAACGGCTAATCCGCTCGGTTATCTATAAATAGAAGTCACTTCAAAAGACAAGGAGATTATCGAACCTATTGTTGAAATTATCTCTCTCGTATAATTCTCATTCAATCTTCTACTTACAACTTGAACTCTGTATTTAACATCTTTTTGAGTTGTAAGGTCTTGTAATCGATCCACAAACACTTATTCTTACTTTCGAGTAAGGTTCCTTGAGTGAGCTGTAAGGGTTAACTCAGCTCGCTTGTCCCTAACCATAAAGGTTATCTCGGTTAGCAAGTACTAGATCGGATAAGGGAACAATTCTAGTTGAGTCTTTCTATTGTATTTTGTGGATTCGAAAGAGTGGATTTAACTTGCTGCTTAGATTAGCATTGATCGTGGTTTTCTACCTAAGGAGGGTTTCCACGTAATTTATAAGTTAACACTTTTCCGAGTCCAATCTAGACTCGGACTTTCTCAAAGTCAGTTTTAGTTTTAATCTTCCATTCTTTATTCAAATTCCCTCATCATCATATTCACCCCCTCTAGGGTGACTAAGTCTCTCGAAGAGCAAACCTTCAATTGGTATTAGAGCCTAACATTTCAAAAAGGATCTAACCATCCAAAGGTTTAAAGATCAAATGGCTCGGAACAATGGAGAGTTCCATGAAGGAAGATCTTCCAGCAGACAACCAAAGTTCAAAGGATCTAACTTCGTGCAGTGGAAGAAGCTCATGGAATGTTTCCTGTTGAATCACGATGAAGATGCCTGGAACATCATACAAATAGGGAACTACACTGCAATAAAGATGGAAGAAACAAGACTCGTGCCCAAAACAAAGTCCGAATACACCACTCAAGAAGTAGAGACATTCGAAAGAACTTTAAAGCGATGAACATTCCGATGTGCGCCTCAGCTCGGAAGAATACAACCGAGTGTCAGCGTGTGACACAGACCAAAGAAGTGTGGGACACGCTTGTCAACACTTATGAAGGCACAAGCCAAGTCGGACAAGCGAAGATAAGCTAATATCTTCAGAAGTACGAGCTGTTCAAGATGGAGCTAGAAGAAAACATCACTCAAATGTTCATCCACTTCACTGAGATTACTAACAATCTCAAATCTCTCGGGTATAAAGATTTCCCACGAGGAAATGTGGAGAAAGATACTCGAAGTCTATCCAAGAGAAGATGGGTCCTAAGGTGATAGCCATCGAGGAAGCTCGGAACCTCTCTCTATTAAAGCTAGACGAACTCATTGGGAAGCCGAGATCCATCTCGGAAGAAGAGGACGCCAAGGTCAGCACTAAAAAGAATATTGTGCTCGAAGGCCTCATAAAGCAGAGAAGAAAATCCGAGTTCATCGGACTCGAGAGGAAGATCCTATGACACCTATCGCCGGAAGCTTCAAAAGAATGATGAAGCACAAAAGATGGGATAAGAAGCCAAGAGAAGAGTTCTATAAGAAAGACAAGAAGGATAGAAAAGGTAAATACTCTTCCCCTTCAAAGTTATCTTTAACTAAGAACTCCGGCTCTTTTGCATGTGGTAGCAAGGAACATATCGTCAAAGACTGTCCCAGGAGAAAGAGGGATAGAAAGAAGAAAAAGGCTATGCTGGCCACATGGAGTGATGAAGATACATCGGAAGATGATGAGGACTTAGATGATTCAAAGTGTTTGATGACACTCTCAGATTTAGAAGCCGAATCGAGTCGGACTCAAATCACTCGGATAGTGAGGAAACAAATCCTCGGAAGGTAATTGACTACTTCCTCAAGTTCTCCAAAGTTGATTTAGATAAATACAATTATACTTTGGAAGAAAGGTCCAATTCTAACTCTTCTCGGTTTCAAGAACAACTTGAGTCTATTACTTCTAAGAGTATCTCTTTGAAAAATGAATTGGAAAAACTAAGACTTAATTTGAGAGTACGCAAGATTAGTGCTCAATCCAATAAGACTGAGTCCGAGTCACTCAGAAGAGAAAATGAGCATCTGAAGCAAGAGCTCAATGAGTCTCAAAAGCTTGTTTTAAAATTCACTCAAGGCCAGAAAAACCTTGACATGCTCTTAGGATCATAATGTGTCTCCTTCGGAAAACAAGGACTTGGTTTTAACAAAGAGGAGAAATCCAATTCCTACTCGAACTTTTCAAAAGGATTCCAGAACCGTGAAGTTCGGGAAGGCTGAGCACGGTCCCATTCATGAGAATGAAAGGAGGACTGAGCCTGCACCAGCTTACTGAGAGAAAACCTTCTCCACCAGTTTATAAAAGAAAAGCTTTTCAAAAGAAAAAGACACATACTCGGTTCTCTGAAAGAAAGACTTAGACTCGGACCAAACCCAAAGTTATTCAAATCTGGGTTCCCAAGAGTCTACTTCCTTAGAAAAGGACCACAGTAAAGGGAGTTATTGGGTTCGTTAGAGGAAGTGAGAAAGGTTAGTTTGTTTCTAACTTACAGGTAGCTCGAGAAAGAACAAACGGGCATTGGTACCTAGACAGTGGATGCTCACGTCACATGTCGGAAATCCAAGACCCTTTTTGAGTTGGAAGAATACAAGGGAGGCTAAGTCACATTTGGAGATGACCGCAAGGGCAAGATAATTGGGATATGCAAGATTGGAAAATGAAACGATCTGGTCAGCCCAGTATACCTTGTCAAGGAATTAAAGTACAATCTACTCAGAATCACTCAACTGTATGACAAAGGTGAAGAGGTAAGATTCACTCGGACCAACTGTTATATCTCCGATGATACTACCAAGGAGACCAAGCTCTCGGGTAAGAGATCAGGTAACACCTACACTATTCCTCTTTCGACCTAAGTAAGAATTTATCTTGCTTAAAAGCATCTCTACATGATGATTCATGGACATGGCATGGTAAATTAGGTCATATTAGCATGCATACCATTAAGAAGCTTGCTTCTCATGGTTTAGTTAGAGGATTGCCTAACTGTGCATTTAAGAAAGATAAAATCTGTGAAGCATGCACAAAAGGGAAACAAGTTAAATCATCTTTTAAATCTCTAAAAACTTTTTCCACATCCAAGGTGCTTGAAATGTTGCATATGGATTTATGTGGTGAAATCCTCGTCAAGAGTCTCGGAGGTAAATCATATGTGATGACTACTCATGATTGACCTGGGTATGTTTCCTTAAGAAAAAAATGAAGCCTTCAAAGAGTTCAGCAAGCTCTGCAGGAAAATCCAAGTTCGAGTCTCGGACACGGATCCAGAGAATTCGAACCGACCATGGAAGGGAGTTTGACTACTCGGAATTTGCAGAGTTTTGTGATAAGAATGGCATCTCCCACAACTTCTCATCACCAAGAACTTCTCAACAAAATGGAGTAGTGGAGAGAAAGAACCGGACTATTGAAGAAATAGCAAGGACAATGATGATTAAGCATGATCTACCCTACTATTTCTAGGCTGAGGCAGTCAACACGACAAACTACACATTCAACACAGACAAACTACACATTCAACATATGCCTCATCGGACCCATCGTGAAGAAAACTCCATACGAGCTCTACAAAGGGAAGAAACTCAACATTTTATATTTCCAACCCTTTGGATGTAAGTGCTTCGTTCACAACAATGGTAACGATCACTCGACAAAATTTGAAGCTAGGTCGGATTAAGGTATTTTTCTTAGTTATTCATCTCATAGCAAACCATATCGTATTTTCATTAAAAGAACTAACAAAGGGGAGAAAGCTTCCATGTTGTGTTTGATGAGATTGAACAGGATAAACCAAGTGACTCAACATTCTCGAACTGAAGCTCAGCTGAAATTATGATCTTGATGAAAATGAGCTTATTAAGAATCAAATCAAACTCACTTAGAACGAAGTGACACAGAATAATATGACTCAGAATGAGACAACTCAAGAGCCAGCTCAGAATGATAAGGTCAATCGGATAAACAAGGTCACTCGAACAGACTTCGAAGATCAACCAATAGAACCTACGGATCAGGTGAACCAGAGAACAAGTAGAGCATTCAAGTATGCTTCAAGCCACCCACTAGAAAACATCTTGTCCGATATCAACAGTAGGGTAAGAACTCATTCCTCTCTACAAAATCTATGTGCATTCACTTCATTCATTTCATTAACTAAACCAAGAAATTCACTAGAAGCCCTTAATGAACCTGAATAGGTAGAGGCCATGTAAGAGGAACTCAATCAATTAGAAAGAAACTAAGTCTGGACTCGACGAAACGACCTTCCGACCACCCAGTCATAGTAACCAAATGGGTTTTCAAGAACAAACTGGATGAAGGTGGGTTGGTAGTCGAAATAAGGCTAGACTTGTGGCTCAAGGTTACAATCAAGAAGAAGGGATTGATTGTCGGGAAACCTTTGCACCTGTTGCCGAATTGAAGCTATTAGAATCTTATTGGCATTTGCATCTAGCATGAATATCAAATTATATTAAATGGATGTTAAATGTGCTTTTCTCAATGGTTTCATTGAAGAAGAAGTCTATGTTAAGCAACCCCTTGGATTTGAAAACTCAGAATTTCCAAATCATGTTTTCATATTGCAAAAAGCTCTCTATGGTCTTAAACAAGCTCCCGGAGCTTGGTATGAAAGACTCGAGCAATTTCTTGGTTGAAAATGCTTTTAGAAGAGGTCAGATTGACAAGAATCTTTTTATAAAACCCAAGGGGAAAGACTTTCTTATTGCTCGAGATCTATATTGATGACATAATTTTTGGAGCTACTAATGAAATTCACGTGTCGAGAGTTTTCCGAGTTAATGAGACAGGAATTTCAAGTGAGTATGATGGGAGAACTCAATTTCTTCCTTGGTCTACAAATCAAGCAAGATAAAGATGGCATCTATTTCTATCAATCAAAGTCTACCAAGGAGCTGCTGAAGACGTAAAAACTTCAAGATGCATAACGTGCAGCAACACCTATGAGCAAGCAACATAAAACCGGACTCACATGAGAAAGGTAAAATAGTAGATTAGAAACTCTATCGAGGTATGATTGGATCTTTGCTATATCTTACTTCAAGTAGGCCGGACATAATGTTTAGTGTATGTCCGTGTGCAAGATTCCAAGCTAATCTAAAAGAATCACATGTCATTGCGATAAAGAGACTTAGAATCTAGGTCTATGATACTCAAGAGACTCGGAACTAACTCTCACTGGATACTCGGATGCCGACTACGCTAGGTACAAAGTTGATAGAAAAAGCACTTCAGGAGCCTGCTAGTTTCTAGGTCAATCCTTGATATCTTGACACTCAAAGAAACAGAAATCAGTAGCTCTATCAACTCGCTGAAGCTGAGTATATTGCAGCGAGGAGCATGCTCGTGCTCGGATTTTACGGATCAAGTGAAGGTTTGCTCTTGGAGAGTATAAGTCACCCTAGAGGGGGTGAATAGGGTGATGAGGAAACTTGCTTGAATTTAAAATAGATATGAATTTGAGGTAAGCATGAAGCAAGGTTAAACTCGGAAGAGCATAAACTCACATTTTAGTAAGTAGTGAAGAAACAGATTACATGGAATTTCGAAGTCAGTCCGAGTCTAGAATGTACTCGGAAAAGTGATAACTTAGAAAATACGTGGAAACCCTCCAGGGCAGAAAACCACGGACCGTGCTAATCCAAGCACGAAGTCGAATCCACTATTTTGAGTCCACAAAATACAAGAGACCGACTTGACCTGAGTTGCTCCCTTAGAAAACTCCTTACAAGTTTTTCCTAGACTCGAAATTTCCTTATCCGATCTAGTACTTCCTAACCGAGATCACCCTTACAGTTAGGGGCAACCGAGCTGAGTTAGCCCTTACAACTCAGTCAAGGGACCTTACTTAGAGAGTAAGAAAGAAAGTTTTTGTAATCGAGTACAAGACCTTACAACTTAGAAAGTTATGAAATACGGAATTGGAGTTGTAAGTAGAAGATTGAGAATGAATACAATGACTTTTTGCACAAGTAAGTGTATTAATAATAGATTCGGCAAATCTTCAAGTCTTGGAAGTTGGCTTCTATATATAGATGACCAAGCTGCTTGAGAGAGAGTAGAAAAGAAGAAGACTCGAAGAGAATGAAGATAAAAGGAAAAAGTAGAAGAAGAATGAGATTGAGAGCAACAAAGCTTACTTGAGAACACCGAGTGTCGCTGAGATCGTGGTCACGAGGATTTGATTTCGAGACGAGTAAGCGTAGAGTAAAGTAAAGAAATGAAGGAAAATAAGCGCCATTTATAGGAAAAATAAACGTCCTTCGATGATCCGTTTTGACTCATCTCATTCAGCAGTCACCTCGGACCAGTGTGACTATTCTCTTCTTCAACGGTTAGAATTCCAACGGTTTGTTTCCTAACGGTTAGTTGTTTGATCATGGCGCGCGAGAGAGAGAGAAAAAGAAAGATTCGAAAATAAATTCTGCAATTCTCCACTTGTCTAGAGAAGATTTCGAAGTCCGAGTCTGACTCAGCTAGGTTTCGAGTGACTTAGAAACTGGAAATAAATAATAACTATCGGCTCAGTATCACCGAATCAACTAAGCTAATGGTTATTTAAGAAATGAAATCACATAACACATAATCATGAAATAAAAAAATTTTCACATAGAAAGCAAATAATTATGCATTTAACATACCAAGCTCATTCCTAATAAAACAAAACTGATCTTCACTAAGAGGCTTAGTCAAGATATCAGCTAATTGAAGACTTGTAGGAATGAATTCGAGTTCAATATCTCCTTTCTCAGAATGATCTCTTAAGAAATGATACCCGACCTCAATGTGTTTTGTTTTTGAGTGCTGAACCGGATTTTTGGTGATGCTAATTGCACTCGATTATCACACATGATTGGCACTAATTTGAAAGAAAGTCCAAGATCTCTCATGTGTTGCTTTATCCACAAAATCTAAGTACAGACATGCTCCAACTGCAATATACTCAGCTTCGGCGAGTTGATAGAGCGACCGAGTTTTGCTTCTTCGAGTGCCAAGATATTAAGGATTGACCTAGAAATTGGCACGCCCCGAAGTTCTCTTTCTATCAACTTTGTGTCCAGCGTAAGCAGCATCTCGAGTATCCAGTGAGAGTCGGTTCCGAGTCTTTAGAGTACCGTAGACCTAAATTCCGAGTCCCCGCAAGATATCTCGAATATTCTCTTCACCGCAGATGAGATGTGATTCTTTTGGATTAGCTTGGAATCTCACGCATAGACAAACACTAAACATTATCTCTGGTCTACTAGATGTAAGATATAGAAAAGATCCAATCATACCTCGATAGAGTTTCGATCTATTGCTTTACCTTTTTGTCTAAGTCCAGTTTTATGCTACTCGCTCATGGGTGTTGTTGCATGTTTTGCATCATGAAGTCTATACTTTTTCAGCAGCTCCTTAGTGTACTTTGATTGATGGACATAGATTCCATTTTTGTCTTGCTTGATTTGTACACCAAGGAAGAAATTGAGTTCTCACATCATGCTTATTTGAAATTTCTGTTTCATTAACTCAGAAAAATCTCGACATAGAATTTCAATAGTAGCTCCAAAATTATATCATCAACGTATATCTTAGTGATAACGAAACCTTTCCCTTGGTTTTTATAAAGAGAGTCTTGTCAATTTGACCTCTTCTAAAATCATTTTGAACCAAGAAATTGCTCAGTCTTTCATACCAAACTCCGGGTGCTTGTTTAAGACCATAAAGAGCTTTTTGAAGTTTGAAAACATGATTTGGAAATTCTGAGTTTTCAAATCCAGGGGCTGCTGAACATAAACTTCCTCTTCGATAAAACCATTGAGAAAAGCACACTGAACATCCATTTGATATAACTTTATATTCATGCTAGATGCAAATGCTAATAGAATTCTAATGGCTTTAATTCCGCAATAGGTGCAAAGGTTTCCCCACAATCAATCCCTTCTTCCCGATTGTAACCTTGAGCCACAAGTCTAGCCTTGTTTCCGACTACCAACCAACCTTCATCCAATTTGTTCTTGAAAACCCACTTGGTTCTTATGACTGGGTGATCGGAAGGTCGTTTGGTCGAGTCCGGACTTGGTTTCTTTCAAATTGATTGAGTTCCTCTTGCATGGCCTCTACCCATTCCGGTTCATTTAGGGCCTTTAGTGCATTTTGGGGTTCCGTTAATGAAATGAATGCAGTGAATGCACATAGATTCTCAAGAGAGGAACGAGTTCTTACCCCACTGTTAATATCGGATAATATGTTTTTCAGTGGATGACTAGAAGCATACTTGAATGCTCTACCTGTTCTCCGATTCACGAGATCTATAGGTTGAATTGGTCGATCTTCGAAGTTTGTTCCGAGTGAACTTGTTCATCGGTTTGTCCTTCATCATTCCGAGCGGGTTCTTGAGTTGTCTCATTCCGAGTTACTACGTTCGAGTGACTTCATTCCGAGTTGGTTGGGTTTGATTCCTAATAGGCTCATTTTCATCATGATCATCATTCCTACCGAGCTTTAGGTCCGAGAATAATGATTCACTTGGCTTTTCCTGTTCAATCTCATCAAACACAACGTGGATGCTTTCTTCCACTTTGTTAGTTCTTTTATTGAAAATGCGATAAGCTTTGCTATGAGATGAATAACCCAGAAAAATACCTTCATCTCGACCGAGCATCAAACTTGGTCAGGTGATCCTTACCATTGTTGTGAACAAAACATTTACATCCAAAGGGTTTGAAATATGAGATATTGGGTTTCTTCCCTTTATAGAGCTCCTAAGGTATGTTCTTCGGAATGGGTCTAATGAGGCATCTGTTCAAGGTGTAATTTGCGGTGTTAATCGCCTCAGCCTGTAAATAGTAGGGTAGATTGTGTTCAATGATCATTGTCCTAGCTATTTCTTCAAGAGTTATCTTCTTTCTCTCTACTACTCCATTCTGTTGAGGAGTTCTTGGTGCGGAGAAGTTGTGGGAGATGCCATTTTTGTCCCAAAACTCTGTAAATTCCGAGTAGTCGAACTCCCTTCCGTGGTCGGTTCGAATTCTTTGAATATGAGTCTTAGACTCAACATTAATTTTCCTGCAGAGCTTGTTGAACTCTTTGAATGCTTCATTTTTGTGCTTAAGAAAACACACCCAGGTAAATCGTTAGTAATCATCAACAATAACAAGTACACATGATTTACCTCCAAGACTCTTAACAGGGATTTCACCACATAAGTCCATATGTAGCATTTCAAGCACCTTGGATGTGGAAACTGTCTTCGAGGATTTGAATGATGATCTCACTTGTTTCCCTTTTGTGCAAGCTTCACAAACTTTGTCTTTCTTGAAAGCACAATTAGGCAATCCTCTAACTAAACCATGAGATGCCAGTTTCTTGATTGTATGCATGCTAAAATGACCTAATCTATGATGCCATGCCCATGAATCATCAAAAAGCGATGCTTTTAAACAAGATAAATTATGACTCGGGTCGAAAGAGGAATAATGTAAGTGTTACCTGATCTCTGACCCGCAAGCTTGATGTCCTTGATGGTATCATCGAAATGCAACAGTTAGTCCGAGTGAATCTTTCCTCTTGACCTTTATCACACAATTGAGAGATGCTAAGCAGGTTGTATTTTAATCCTTTGACAAGGTATACTGGGCTGACCAGATTGCCTTCCTTTCTAACCTTGCCTATCCTAATTATCTTGCCTTTGCTGTCATCTCCAAATGTGACTTTTCTCCTTTGTACTCTTCTAACTCGAGAAAGAGTCTTGAGTCTCCCGACATGTGGCGTGAACATCCATTGTCTAGGTACCAATGCTCTTTTGTTCTTTTCGAGTCACCTACAAAAAGAAAACAAACTAACCCTTCTCACTTCCTCTAATGAACCCAGTAACACCCTTTACTCGTGGTCCTTTTCGTGGAAGAAGGTTTTTCGGAACCCGATTTGAATGACTTTGGGTTTGGTCCGATTCCGAGTCTTCCGTTTAGAGAACCGAGTCCGTGTCTTTTTTCTTGAAAAACTTTTCTTTTATAAACCAGAGGAAATGGTTTTCTCTTGTAAGTTGGTCTCGAGCTCAGTCCTCCTTTCATTTTTATGAATGGAACCGTGCTCAGCCTTCCCGAACTTGCAGTTCGGAATCCTTTTGAAAAGTTCGAGTAGGAATTTGATTCCTCCTCTATGTTAAAACCAAGACCTTCTTTTCGAAGAAGATGCATTGAGATCCTAAGAGCATATCAAGGTTTTTCTGACCCTGAGTAAACTTTACAACAAGATTTTGAGACTCATTGAGCTTTTATTTTAGTCTGCTCATTTTCTTTTTCGAGTAACTCGGACTCAGCCTCATTGGATTGAGGACTAGTCTTGAGTTCTCTCGAGTGTAAGTCTCGGTTTTTCCAACTCATTTTTTAAAGAAATGCTCTCGGAAGACATTGACTTAAGTTGTTCTCTAAAATGAGAAGAATCGAATTGGACTTCTCTTCCAAAGTGAAAATATACTTAGCTAAATCAACTTTGGAGAATTTGAGGAAGTATTCAATTACCTCTCTAGGATTTGCTTCCTCATTGTCCGATTGATCTAAGTTTGACTCTGTTTCGATTTTGAGTCGAAAGTGCCATCGGACACTTTGAGTCATCCGAGTCCTCGTCATCTTTTGATGAGTCCTCGTCACTCCATGTGGCATCATAGCCTTTTTCTTCTTTCTATCCCTTTTTCTCTTTGGACGAGTCTTTGACTATATGTTCCTTGCTGCCACATTGAAAACATCCAAAGTTCTTAGTCAAAGATAACTTTGAAGGGGAAGAGTATTTACCTTTTCTATCCTTTTTATCTTTCTTGTAAAACTCTTCTTTTGGCTTCTTATCCCATCTCTTGTGGTTCATCATTCTCTAAGCCTCTAGCAATAAGTGTCATGGGATCCTCTTCCGAGTCGAAGAAATCGGATCCGCTTCTCTTGTTTCGAGGCTTTCAACGCAATGTTCTTTTTGGTGTTGACCTCTACGTCCTCCTGTTCCAGGTGGATCTCATGGGTGAGAAGCTTCCCAATGAGTTCGTCTGGCTTCAATAGAGACAAGTTCTCAGCCTCTTCGATAACTCGTCACTTTGGGACCCCATCTTTTTTGGTAGGCTTCGAGTATCTTTCCGCACGTTTCCTCGTAGGAAATCTTCTGACCTAGAGATTTGAGATTGTTGGTAATCTCTGTAAATGGAATGAACATCCGGGTGATGTTTTCTTCTAGCTCCATCTTGAACAGCTCGTATTTATGAAGATATTGGCTTATCTTTGCTTATATAACCTGGCTTGTGCCTTTGATAAGAGTTGACAAGAGTGTCCCACACTTCTTTAGTTGTATCACAGTCGACACTTGATTGTATTCTTCCGAGCTGATGGCGCACATTAGAATGTTAATTACCTTAAAGTTCTTTCGAACTTCTCTGCTTCCTCAGTGGTGTACATTGCCTTGGTCTTGTGCACGAGTCTTTTTCTACTTGTCTTCATGGGAAGGTAGTTTCCGTCTTGTATGATGTTCCGGACATCTTCATCGTGATCTAGCAGGAAACATTCCATGAGTTTCTTCTAGTACACGAAGTTGGATCCTTTGGACTTTGGTGGTCTGTTGGAAGATCTTCCTTCATCGAACTCTCCATTGTTCCGAGCCATTTGATCTTTATACCTTTGGATGGTCGGATCCTTAATGAAAGGCTAGGCTCTAATGCCAATTGAAGGTTTGCTCAAGGATAAGATAAGTCACCCTAGAGGGGTGAATAGGGTGATGAAAGATTTTTCTGAAAAATTAAACTCTTTTGATCAAAGAACAAACGAAGCGGATTCCGAGTCTACAATAGGGTCGAAAAGTATGAACTCGAGAATGAAGGTGCGAGATAGAACCGAAGCTTTAAGACAGTCCGAGTCTAGAATGAACTCGGAAAGTAAATATACGAAATTACGTGGAAACCCTCCTGGGGCGAGAAAACCACGGACCGTACTAATCCAAGCATGAAGTCAAATCCACTATTTTGAGTCCACAAAATACCGTGGACGAGACTTAACCTCGAGTTGCTTACTTAAACAACTCCTTACAAGTTTTTCCTGGACTCGAAATTCCCTTATCTCGATCTAGTATTTCCTAGCTGAGATAACCCTTACAACTAGGGACAACCGAGCTGAGTTAACCCTTACAGCTCAGTCAAGGGACCTTACTTAGAGAGTAAGAAAGAGAGTGTTTGTAACTAAATACAAGACCTTACAACTCGGAATATAATGAATTACAAAATGGGAGTTGTAAGTAGAAGATTGAGAATGAATACAATGACTTTGCTCAAGTATGTGTATTAAAAATAGGTTCGGCCATCTTCAAGTCTTGAGAGCTGGCTTCTATTTATAGATGACCAGGCAAGCATAGCCGTTATCTCCATCTTCCGACCGAAAGTCCTTTGTGACCGTTGTTAAGGACTTTCCGAGTCACTCGAAAGAATCCATTGAGATATGAACGTTGGACAACAGTTCTTGACTCCTTTAGAAGTCCTAAAATCACCGGCGATGTCTTGAAAGATAAGGTGGAGACCACCGTTTAGCTTAGCGTTACAGATTTCCAGTTTTGGAAACGAGACGACCACGAGGCAATCTTCCGGAGCTAGGTCGGAGGTGGAAAAAGCCTTGTCTCGCTGGTGATTTGAGGTTTTGAAGCCGGTTACTTTTGTATTTCAAAAAGTGTATCCTCGTTTGAATAACCTACAAAAGTAAATCAAATTGGTTCTCAAAGTATAAAATACTTTGGTCCAAGATTAGACACAAATAATGATATAATTAAGATAATTAAATGACTAATTATCTCGAGTCACAAAAGGAATGGAATTTTCTGAGTCTAATATCCATGATACTCAAATTTCCATCTGAGTCAGTCTAAAAGAGAATCAAGTTAGATTAAGAATATTAGAGTGAACAAACTTGATTCGGACTAAACAAAGTTCAAACAACATAAGCCGACTTGGAATACAAAATTAACATTGTAATTCCTTGAACATGAAGTCGACACTGAGTTTATGTGTGTGAATACGAGTGTTTGAACATGCAATAATTCCGAGTGTTGAGTAACTCGGAACTAAGTTAGTGCAAGTATGCTTTCGAGTCAGTCGAGTCACACAAAGACATATGAAATAGTTTCTAGAACACTTAGAATAAATAGTGATATTACAAATTTTGAACATTTAGAAAACTTTCCAAGGTACATAGAATGACTTGAAATCAAAACCCTATGAGAGAAGAGATCTTATACCCGATTCTTGGATGGAACTCAGAAAAGTGTAAGTATAAAGTCTAAGTCTTCAATCTCCCCTTTTTGATGAAAGGCATTCCATACTTAGACAAAATTTTGTTAGTGATATTACAAATTTGCTCGTGAAAATAACTTAAGATTTCATAGCAAGAGCTATCATATCGTAGTAAGAAACAAAGCAAAAGCAGATAGATGCATTGCAGTAAATAACATATCGGAGCAAGAAACTTGAGATTATTAATGAAATGAAGTACTTCATTAATTTAACGGAAAGAAATATTTACACAAGGTGAGAGAGACTCCCCTAAACAAGACAATAAATCTTTTCTATCTATTCTCCTCCTTGCTTTTCAGAAAAATAAATAAATAAATAAAATGGGAAGAATACAACAAGAAGTACATATTTGATGTCCGGACAAAAAAAAATGAAACACTTTAAATAAAAGACTAAGAAATTAAGGAGAGGATGGGTTAGTCTAAGTTGAGGAGGAAGGACGAGTGCTGCACCGACGCCGATAAGATCTTGACGATGTGCTTGAGCGCGGCGGAGGGAGTACAGGTATCTCCGGCATTGGCTTAGTTCCGAGTGGCTGACCCAAAACTAGATCGTCCGGAGGCTCGTCCTCTTGGAACTTAATGACTGGAGGGGTGTGCTCAGGTTGACTCGTCGTCGACCGTCCTTGATCGGCAAGTTCTTCGACCCACTCGGACTGCCGTCCGAGCCGATCACTTCGGTTGCGCTTTAGGAGCACCCGGACCCTCGCTTGTTGCTCCTTGTCCTTCTTGGTCTCCTTGGCCTTCTCGGCTCACCATGCTCGAAAAGAGCTGCATCGGCCGCGAGCTCTTCGCTTCTTCTTGATATTCTTCTTCACCCTCTCCTCTGTCGGAGAAGGACTTGGCAAGGCTCGAGGATTCCTCGAAGTGTCCGAGTCTCCTTCATCCTGAGCTGCCTTGGATCGTCTCTCCTGAAGAAGCTTGATTAGCTCCCTCTCGCTCCTTTACTGCAGCCTTCATCTCGAGGAGCACTTCCTGTTGCTCTCGGAGTTGAGATTGGGCCGGTTTTCGGTTGATGATCATAGACTCGGAAAACGAGTCTTGAATGACCGGAGGAGGTCCTTGAGTTCTAAGGCCACAGAGGAGATTTTGTCCATGAAAGCAGATGGACAAAATGGAAGAGAGAGTTTTAGAAGCACTCGAGGTGGAGGCACCACCAGGTGGAGCAGGAAGAGAAAGAGGGGCATCTTTCTAAGTCTCGAGGTAGAGAAGGTGGCCTCAGCTCCGAGCCGTGAACCCGGACACCAGGTTGGGTTTCCTGGTATCCATACCCCGAAGTTCCTTTTTCCAACTACAATGGCCGCCTCGAAACGGCTTTCGGATATGAGGGAAGAGGAACTTTGAATTGTTTACAAATGAGAGTGAGAAGAGCACCGAAAGGGAGAGGGGTGTTCTTCTTGTTTTGAGTTTGAGCTGGTACAACCGCCATTTGCTCAATAATAGTAGGAAAGAGGTCTACTTCGTAGCCCTCTAGAATATCAAAGAGTGCTTTGACGTGCTTGGAATTGGGGTTCTCCTTGCTAGAGTGCTTTGTGAGAAGAAAGTTATCATCAGCAAGAAACATAGAAGACGGGGATTCTGACTTTAGCTGAGTCACGAAAAATTTTTGCGTGACCTGGGAACTCTTTTGTGTACTTTTCAAAGAAGTCGTCAGCGACTTCATTGAAAGGAATTGAATTGCTATTTAAGAAGAGAGAGGATACTTTGAACAGACGATGGAGGAGGGAAGTATTGATTCGAACAAGTTATGTTCTAAACTCGGAGGTGAGAATACCTTCGGAGCTGGAAAGATGTGTGTAGAACTCGAAACGATTTCAGGATATATGAACTTGGTGAAGCAAAGAAAATTGTAGACCCTGGTCGATCAGTATGTGAGCCAACCACAAAAATTTTGTGGTTGGGAAGAATTTATCATCCAGCGCAAGATGTCTGGGTGACGAGAGGTTTTGAATTTGAGGGACCTTCTTGGCTTTTGGTGCGGGGTTTCTTGGTGGCAGAACCAAGAAAATCAGGATGATAACCTATTTTCGGCATTTTGATGTGAAAAAGAGAGTAGGTAAGTTTAAGAGAGAGTAGAAGAGAAGAAGACTCGAAGAGAGTGAAAGATAAAAGGAAAAAGTAGAAGAAGAATGAGATTGAGAGCAACAGAGCTTACTTGAGATGTTCTTCATGAAGCTTGAGACTCCGTGTGTCGCTTTTAGTCACTGAGATTGTGGTAACGAGGATTTGATTTCGAGAGAGAGAGTAAGCATAAAGTAAAGAAAGGAAGGAGAATAAGCGCTATTTATAAGAAAAATAAACGTCCTTCGATGATCCGTTCGACTCATCTCATTCAACAGTCACCTCGGATCGGTGTGACTGTTCTCTTCTTCAACGGTTAGAATTCTAGCGGTTTGTTTCCCAACGACTAGTTGTCCGATCATGGCGCGCGAGAGGAGAGAGAAAAAGAAAGATTTTGAAAACAAATTCCGAAATTCTCCACTTGTCTAGAGATGATTTCGAAGTTTGATGTCCATTTTTCTTAAGGTCCGAGTCCGACTTAGAAAGGTTTCGAGTGACTCATAAATTGGAAATAAATAATAACTATTAGCTCAGTATCACTCGAATCAACTAAGCTGATGGTTATAGAAGAAATGAAATCACATAACACATAATTATGCAATAAAAATTTTCACATAGAAAGCAAATAATTATGCATTTAACATACCAAGCTCATTCCTAATAAAACAAAACCGATCTTCACTAAGAGGCTTAGTAAAGATATCAGCTAATTGAAGATTCGTAGGAATGAATTCGAGTTCAATATCACTTTTCTCATAATGGTCTCTTAAGAAATGATACCCGACCTCAATGTGTTTCCCTTTTGAGTGCTGAACCGGATTTTTGGTGATGCTAATTGCACTCGATTATCACACTTGATTAGCACCGATTTGAAAGAAAGTCCAAGATGTCTCAAGTGTTGCTTTATCCACAAACTCCGAGCACAACATGCTCCAGCTGCAATATACTCATCTTAGGCAGTTGATAAACCTACTGAGTTTTGCTTCTTTGAGTGCCAAGATATTAAAGATTGACCCATAAATTGGCACGCCCCGAAGTGCTCTTTCTATCAACTTTGTATCCAGCGTAATCAGCATCCGAGTATCCAATGAGAGTCAATTCCGAGTCTCTCGAGTACCATAGACCTAAATTCGAGTCCCTGCAAGATATCTTAATATTATCTTTACCGCACTGATATGTGATTCTTTGAGATTAGCTTGGAATCTTGCGCATAGACAGGACACTAAACATTATATCCGGTCTACTTGGATGTAAGATATAGCAAAGATCCAATCATACCTCGATAGAGTTTCGATCTATTGCTTTACCTTTTTCGTCCGAGTCTAGTTTTATCCTACTCGCTCATGGGTGTTCTCTGTATGTTTCGCATCATGAAGTTTATACTTTTTCAACGAGCTCCTTGGTGTACTTTGATTGATGGACATAGATTTCAGTTTTGTCTTGCTTGATTTGTAGACCAAGGAAGAAATTAAGTTCTCCCATCGTGCTCATTTGAAATTCCTGTCTCATTAACTCGGAAAAATCTTAACATAGAATTTCATTAGTAGCTCCAAAAATTATGTCATCAACGTATATTTGAGTGATAAGGAAATCTTTCCCCTTGGTTTTTATAAAGAGAGTCTTGTCAATCTGACCTCTTCTAAAATCATTTTGAACCAAGAAATTGTCTTTCATACCAAGCTCCGGGAGCTTGTTTAACACCATAAAGAGCTTTTTGAAGTTTGAAAACATGATTTGGAAATTCTGAGTTTTCAATCCAGGGGCTGCTCAACATAGACTTCCTCTTCAATAAAACCATTGAGCAAAGCACACTTAACATCCATTTGATATAACTTTATATTCATGCTAGATGAAAATACTAACAGAATTCTAATGGCTTTAATTCGGCAACAGTGCAAAGGTTTCCCCACAATCAATCCCTTCTTCCCGATTGTAACCTTGAGCCACAAGTCTAGCCTTGTTTCTAACTACCAATCTACCTTCATCCAGTTTGTTCTTGAAAACCCACTTGGTTGCTATGACTGGGTGGTCGGAAGGTCATTTGGTTAGAGTCCGGACTTGGTTTCTTTCGAATTGATTTAGTTCCTCTTGCATGGCCTCTACCCATTCAGGTTCATTTAGGGCCTCTAATGCATTTTTAGGTTCGAGTTAATGAAATGAATGCAATGAATGCACATAGATTCCGAAGAGAGGAACGATTTCTTACCTCACTATTGATATCGAGATAATATGTTTTCTAGTGGATGGTTAGAAGCATATTTGAATGCTCTACCTGTTCTCTAATTCACTAGATCTGTTGGATAAATTACTTGATCCTCTGAAGCTTGTTCCGAGTGAAGTTGTCCATCAGATTGTCCTTCATCATTCCGAGCGAATTCTTGAATTGTCTCATTCCGAGTCACTTCGGTCCGAGTAACTTCATTCCGAGCTGGTTGGGTT
Source organism: Talinum fruticosum (assembly GCA_021018815.1). Classification (NCBI taxonomy): domain Eukaryota; kingdom Viridiplantae; phylum Streptophyta; class Magnoliopsida; order Caryophyllales; family Talinaceae; genus Talinum; species Talinum fruticosum. Next base: position 3,461,430 of record JAITYX010000018.1, read on the forward strand.
TGATTCCTGATAGGCTTGTTTTCATCATGATCATTACTTCTACTGAGCTTTAGGCCCGAGAATGTTGACTCACTTGGTTTTTCCTGTTCAAGCTCATCAAACACAACGTGGATGCTTTCTTCCACTTTGTTAGTTCTTTTATTGAAAATGCGATAAGCTTTACTATGAGAAGAATAATCCGAGAAAGATACCTTCATCCGACCGAGCATCAAACTTGGTCAGGTGATCCTTACCATTGTTGTGAACAAAACATTTACATCCAAAGGGTTTGAAATATTAGATATTGGGTTTCTTCCCTTTATAGAGCTCGTGAAGTGTTTTCTTCAGAATGGGTCCGATGAGGCATCTGTTCAAGGTGTAATTTGCGGTGTTAACCGCCTCAGCCCGAAATAGTAGGGTAGATTGTGTTCAATCATCATTATGTTACTATGCTTTCGCCGATTTCATTATTATGAGTAATATGTGTAAAGAATTTCCATTGTAAGAGTGTGAGACTTCAGGTGAGGTTGTGGTTTGTTGCTCACCCCCACAAATTTCTCCCTTTTCCCCTCCCAATTACAGGTACCCTATGAGATGGTTGGCTGGAACGCTTGTCTTTGGTGGTAGCCATGGTTGAAGTCGAGTTTATGTGTTTCATGATTAGCATATCGTATATATTCGATTACTTATGTATATATGCAATAACGTATAGTAAATTGGATGTATACACGGAGACCCGAACTAGTAGCTCGACAAGCCAGGAATTTCCTTTCACTGGAAATTTTGCTCTTAAGCGGTTGTAATTTAGTTTTTAACTTAGTTTGTATCTTGGGTTATAAACTAGTTTGGAAATCTGGTTTTACGGTTGTGAATATACTTCGGCGTGTGGCCGTTGAGCTATGTACTACGAGGGTATGGCTCATTGAGTTTTATTATGAGTTTTATGCGGATCTTTAAGGCTTTGAGCCTAAGGGTTAGACCAGTATTTCAAACGAGAACTATGCCGAAATTTCTATAAAGCTTCTAACCCTTGTGGAAAATTTCCTTCCTTACCTTTATGTCAGATTTAGACAGCCAAGTTAACACTTGAGTAAGCCTTGGGAGTTCCTATGAGGAACTCTTGCGATGTAATACTCCTAAGTTGGGTTTTGGGGTGTTACATGTTATGGTATTAGAGCATTAGGATGACCCAAATTAGTTCCAATTAGGTTATGTGTCCTAAAGCATAGGATATGTATGCTATATGTGATTATATGTACATTGTTTATTGGCTTACTTATCTTCTTAATCATTTTTGTATTCATGCATTTGAGATAGGCATCCCTCTCGTTAGCTTTTTATAGCAACCACACACTTAGTTGACATGTCGCTTTGTTTTGATCACTTTAGATACCTCCGCGAAGAGAGCAAGTTCCACCGCCACCCCCACCACCTCCAGGGCCTACAGCAATGGAAATGGTCCGCCAATTTTAGAAATTGAAACCCCTAAATTTGCCGGAGGGACAGACCCTTTAGTATACAAGGAATGGTTATTAACTATGGAGGGTCTTTTTGAGGTAATGGAATGCCCATAACGATTCAAGGTGCAACTAGCCACCCATCGGTTTCAATGCAAAGCCAGATTTTGGTGGAAAATGGTTAAGCCTAGTGAGGGAGAATTTACACGGACCTTGCAAGAACTTAAGGAATTACTAGAGGCGAAATATTATCCTAAAGACGTCAAATGGGCCAAGGAGCAAGAATTTCTCCACCTCAAGCGAGGAGAGAACATGAGCATGGTGGAATATGCTGCCAATTTGAACGAGTTAAGTCAATTTGCACCGTCCCGGTGACGACCGAGGAGATGCGGATGGATAGGTTTGAACATGGATTAAGGCCCTAGGTGAAGAATAAATTGGTCGAGCATGTCTTCACTAATTTTCGGAAATGTACCAGAGGCCTTTTAAGATTGAAAGGGTGTTGAACGAGAGTGCAGCGCTAAAGACAGCTCAACTCCAAACCAAAAGGAGGTCACTATACTGGCTCTCAATCCGAACAAGCTGCAAAAAGATTTGATATGCGAGGTAATTCCTCCCAAGGCCAACAAGCTGTTCAAGGTGGAAGACCGAAGACTTTGTAGGAAGTGTGGCCGCCGTCACATAGGAGCATGTACGGGAGAAAAGGGACCATGATTTGGGTGCAGGGGATGCGGACATTTCATAGTCCATTGTCCCCAAGAACTTGAAACTAATCAAAATATTGTGCGGAAGCAACAACATAAGCGCCAATCCTTTTGCAGCAAAGTCAACCCTCCGTCGATAGGAAGCCCCGGGCACATAGAAGAATCCATAGCATCCTTAACGAAGGAAGGGATGACCAGAACAACCTTAGCACCCCGATGAGGAAATGAAGAACCCTAATGACGTAGCGGCAGGTATGATACTCCTCGACAACCTCTATACCTATGTTTTACTTGGTTAAGGAACCACATTTTTCGTTGTGAATTCAGAATTTGCTATGAAATCACCTTGTAAACCGTGACGACGAAGGTTGAACTTCGCATATCAACTCCCATAAGGTTAATGGCTCGAACTTTGTAGGAATCGCCAACTATGTATAAGTGGAAGAACTCTTCCGATAGACTCGATGGAGTTAGCAAACGGAATTTGACGTTACCCTTGGGATAGGTTGACTTTCAAGAAATGAAGCAATCATAGGTCGATGCTGCGCGTTAGTATCTAGGTCGACCCTTGAAGAAGAAAGAATACCTTCTAAGGTTGGAATGATAGAGTAAGCCATAGATGCGACAAAGGTACTATAGGAGAGGTTGCGAGTTGCTAAGATAGACAAAAGAGTACGCAGATCGAAGCGAGGACGCGTGGAATTCTAAGTTGGGGATCACGCGTTTTGAAGAGTCTTCAATAAAGAGGTGGCTTCATATTTGGGAAGAAGGGTAAACTTAGCCCTAGATTCCTAGGACCATTCCCAATTTTGCAAAGAAATAGTCCTATAGCTTGCAGATTAACCTTACCACCCTCTCTCGAAGAATTCATGAAGTCTTCCACGTACCTAACCTTCGCAAATATGTGTCGGATCCGGAGCACGTCATCAAACATGAGCCTTTGAAGGTTAAGCGGAACCCTACGTTTGAGGAAGAACCGATCCGCATCCTATAAAGACAAGAGAGTAAGCTTATGACTAAAACTATTATGTATATCAAAGTACTCGGAAACACCATAAGTTAGCTGAAGGAAAATAAGAGCGAGAACATGAGACACGGGAGAAATACCCCGCATTGGATACATCAGGTATCTAAATTTCGAGGACGAAATTTATTGAAGTAGGGGAGAAATGTGATTCACATGTCCTTATGTGCTTATATAGTTTAATTAATAAATGTAATTGCTCTTTCGTTGCCAAATAAACAAACCCGGGATAAACATATAATTAATTAGTCCTATATTGCTCAAGATAATCACAAAAAAAGGAGAGGATTAGTGTTATGTAGCACGTGCTGGTTGCACCTGATGAGGCCACCAAAAAAAGGAAAGAAAGAAGCAAGGGAAAAAGTAAAGAAGAAAGGGTGACCAAACGGAAGCGGGGAAACGGAAAAGAGATCACGCGAAGGATTTATAGCGAGAGTGAGATAGCGAGCGAAGGCAAGAGCAAGAAAAGGTGGCCGGAGGCCGGCGTGCTGAATGGCGAACGAAGGAGAGGCGGCCGGCAAACGCAGGACGATAGCCGAGCCCAAAGGAGGACGAAATCGAGACCAGGAAAGGGGAAGCGAACGTGAGGGCCGAGAGAGACAGCCGGCGACGGCGTCGAGCACGGAGGAAGGCGGAGAAACCGAGGCTAGATAGGGGCTGGCAGCGGAGGAAGAGAAAGGAAAGGAGGAAACTAACCTAGGCCAATATGAAATTTAGCAATCCTTCGATCTCTAAATCGAGGTGTGTAGTCTTATACTCTAAACTTATATTAATTTTGAAACCCAAATGAGTTTTGTTGTGAATATTACATGTTTATGTTATAGAATGAAGTTAGGAAGTGGTTAGGGCTAAATTAGGTTATGAGAAAATCGAATCGAACTGTTGATCATTGACTTACAAAATTGAAGGAGTTTAGTAGTTGTTTAGGGCTGAGTTTGGTGCTTGGAAGTTAGAAGGAGTTAGGTTGCGTAGGTACAAAGAGTAATGTGAAGATCTCAAATAGCACTTAAGGACGAAGAAGTGATGATTTGGGTATGAATTGTGAATTGATGCTTCACTTAAACCCGTAGAGATTTCCAATGTTCTTTGCGCTAGAAGGTAACGATGCGTATTAGCAAACAACGATATGAGTATAAAAGAGGGACGTGAGCCCGTCTTTATTAATACACAATTGAAGTAGGGAAATGGAGAGCTGGGAATTGTAAGGTTAAATTGAGTTAGAATATGTCTAAGCCTTGAGATTAAATCAAGTTTGAAGGTAAGCATAGCGAGATGAACTTAAGTGATGAAGTCGGATCAAGAGTTATATAATTGAATATGGGCGAAGAAGTTACTTTATAAGGAAGAGATATAAAACGAGGAATTAAGGTAAAGACAATGAATTATGAGAAGTTGAGATGTTTGAATTAGGTGGTATCCACTTGTTGTTATTGTGATTAAAACGAAGGAATTAATCGTACTAAATTGGTGGATTGAGAAAGGCATAGTCGGAAAAGAGCTCGGAATCACTATTTGTGTAGAATTGTGGTGATTCGTGCAAGTGATTGTGCTAAATGATGGTCAAAAGTAGTTTTGAAAGGAGTCGTGTATTTTACGCGAAATGATTCATGAATACAAGTTCTTGATAACCGCCTTTCAAACATGAATATTGTTTAAAGAAGCGAAACTTATTTGAGAAAGTGAATTTACAAGGGTGACTCGTGGTGTCATGCCTTCCATTGTGTCAAATTGATTTGAGAAAGCTATTTAAGTTAACATGATGAATGATTATATGTAAATGATTTTGAAGCAACTGGCTAAGATCGTTTACCATACTTGAAGGGTTCGAACCGGGAACCTTATTCGTGAGGATGCCCAGCTAGAAACTTTTGAGGGAAGGGTTCTAACGAGGGTCCTGCGATGGCAGGATGCCCGATCTGAGACCTCCTAAAAGATAGGTCCCGGGGCCTTTGTTCGGGGTCGCCTCCCCGGAAGAACTTAAGAAGTGCTAGTTCGAATCCCATGAAGGCCCGAAAGTTGATTCAGATTGAAAAAGAATTATGATGAGTATGAAATTGCATTTTAAATGATTAAAGTGTTGTGATTCATGTGTGACAATTGATTTCAAAGGATTTCATTGAAAAAGTATATATATTTGTATTATGTTACTATGCTTTCGCCGATTTTATTATTATGAGTAATATGTGTAAGGAATTTCCATTTTAAGAGTGTGAGACTTCCGGTGAGCCCATGGTTTATTGCTCACCCCCACAAATTTCCCACTTTCCCCCTCCCAGTTGCAGGTGCCCTTTGAGATGGTTGATTGGAATGCTTGTCTTTAGTGGCGGTCTTGGTCGAAGTCGAGTTTATGTGTTTCACGTTTAAGTTTCTTATGTATATATACAATAACTTATAGTAAGTTGGATGTATACCAGGAGACCCGAACTAGTAGCTCGACAAGCCAGGAATTTCCTTTCACTGGAAATTTTGCTCTTAAGCGGTTGCAATTTAGTTTTTAACTTTGTTTATAACTTTGGTTCTAAACTAGTTTGGAATTCTGGTTTTGTCGTTATGAATATACCCCGGCGTGTGGTCGTTGAGCTGTGTACTCCGAGCGTGTGGCTCGTTGAGTTTTATTAGGAGTTTTACGCAGGTCTTTAAGGCTTTGCGACTAAGGGTTAGGACCGTATTTTAAATGGAACTCGCTGAAATTTCTAAAAGCTTCTAACCCTTATGGAAAATTTCTTTCCTTAAGTTTAAGTCGGATCTAGATAGCCAAGTCGACACCTGAGTAAGCCTTGCGAGTTGCTATGAGGAACTCGGCGATGAATTACTCCTAAGGTGGGTTTTGGGGTGTTATATTAATAAAATGCACAAAACATAAGAAAAATTACAAAGAAAAATTTAAAAAATTGCACTAGCCCAATTCCCCTTAAAAGAAAATAATAAAAAGAAAAATGGAAAATTTAAAGTGCATGGTCCAAAAGAATAACACGGTGTACGCCATGGGCTCGAGCGAGTACATAAGATAGTCCGAGGATCTCACGGGCCGATGAAAACCACAAAGCCGATTGGGCCAAGGACGTAGCTGGCGTTGGCCACTTGTAAATCCGAAAGGATTTGTGATTACTCAGTGATTGAGTTGCAATATGACTTTAAGAACTCCGGGAAAAACCCCTATAAATAGGACCGATGCATGGTGTAAAAGAGATACGAACATCCAAGCCTTCACCGCACCAAACTAAAGCCATGGAATCCTTAATCTCACACTCAAAAATAGAATCATGAATTTCATGATCAGGTTAACCTGGTGGGTGCACAAGATGAGTAATATGGATAGATCCGGTTTAACGAACTACGGGCGGAATGTCCTATTCGAGTATTCGTGAGGTGAAGGTCTATTGGACCTTCTTAAGAGTTGTTGTGGCCTCTCGGGATCCGCACTACCATGTCTTTAGGTTTAGGGATAAAGAACTGTGCCCCCTACTTGAAGAATTTTATACCATACTAGGCGGTTTTAAACGAACAAAACCAACTATACCCAAATCGGAAATACAAATATATGTTGAAACTAAGCAATAAGAATCTAGGGTGGATTCTTATTAGGGACTCGAGTGAGTTTGACCAATCGAATGAATTATTATCGAAACATGTTCATCTATGCCGAATCCATTATCATCCCGAGATGGCGAGCCATTATTACCTGTATGATAGGAGGATTCCTACTGGTAGGAGGCCACGAGGATTTGGCATGAATGGCGTTGCTTGAGTCTAGTGGAATAGTTAGAGGACTATTGTTCTTTAACTCCTCTAATTGTACTCGAAACAATTGTCGGTTTAAACCGGGTTGAAGCCAATGCTGAGCATAATTTCTTCGGGAGCCCTCTATTATTACGAGTAAGCACAAAACAACGAACCAAACCAAACGAACATGGACCGGTCGGCGCCGCCGCTGCCTAAGGCGGTTATTCGGCACCGCCGAGGCTTAAATGCCTCCGATTCGCTCCTAAAGACTCTAACTTTCCTTTATGTCATTCAGTCGCTATTATATTTATTTTCGATTTTGCTCCTGTTGGGCCTTAAAGACTAAACTTTGACCGTGCGGGACACTAATATTTGATTTTGTAGTTATGATATGCAGATCCGGCTAATGGAGCATTTAAAACTTATTTAGGCTTCTCCGAAATTGGATACATACCTAGCGACTCGGTTCCGCTAGAGAAAACGAAACCGGTGGTAGCTGATCACTCGGCTTCTTGGTGGGAAGAACACCTTAAAAATCACAATAACGATCTCCTTTGGTATGTAAAACACTCGGAAGGTGTCCCAACTCAAAACCCATACCTCGCAACTCTCGTTCATATGTCTACTGGGCGTAGAAAACGCACATATTACTTCCCTAGCCTTGTGTTGCGGCAAATGGGTAACAAGAAAGTAATACCTCCATTTGATTGTATCTAGCCTGGACTTATTCAAAGGTCATGGTACTTCCAATCGGACCGGGTCATGACTCGAATACTAGAGATGTCTGCCGAAACTATTGACACCTGTAGACTTGCTTGGGACCTGAAAGCAAACCTAACATTGTCTGTTTCCCCTATTATGTAGAGTATATAATAGAAGTAAATCCCCAACGGCGAAAGGCAGTGAGACTTAGAGAGATGAATCCTAAAAAGTTGTCCCTGCTGATGCCTCACCCCAAATTCACGAAATAAACCCTCGGATGGCTAAATGTGCTCGTCGAAGAGAAATTGATGCCAAAGAATATGAGGAAGTGAGGGCCCTCCGAATTCAAGAACTGAAGGAACGCACCCAGGACGAAGAATCCGAGTCTAGCGATCCTAAGGGAAAGAAAGTAAATATAGAATAGGGCTCAGACTCTTAGGATAGAATAAAAGAAAAGGAGGTTTAGTTTTGCCTTTTTAGAACAGTGTTATTAGTATTTTACAAGTAGTGTGCTTGCAATTATTTCCTTTTATTAGCTATGTAATTAGGTAAGTAGTAGGCTTACCTTTTATTAAATAAAAGTACGTATTATGGTATACTTTTATATTTTTATTGCTCAATTAGAGGTGAAGAACAAAAAGACAAATTGGACAGTCCTTAAAATAATAAAAACACTAACGGACCACCTAATTGGGCTATCCAATAATTAAAATAACAACATAATTAAGCATTTGACGAGGAATACCAGAATCAAAGGGAAAACCGTGGTCCGGCTAGCCAACCGTTGTCCGGTGGTGGCCGACACTCGCCTTAGCCTAGCCTGGTTGGGCTGGGCCGACCTCACTGCCTTGGTGTATTCTAGACGTAGCACTTTTTCAACTGATCTAAGTTGGTATACTGGAAAATTTCTCCTCCTTCCAAATTAGTTAATTTGACCACTCCGCCGGGTAAAATCTAAGTATAAACGGGTCTTGCCAATTGGGCTTAAACTTTCCATACGGGTCCTGAATTGGTGCTCTTACCACCTTAAGGACCACATCTCCAATTTGTAAATTTCGAGGCTTAACCTTCTTATTCAATGCCCTAGATATGCGAGCCTGATATATTTGGGCATTATGCAAAGCGTTGAGGCGCCTCTCATCCAATAATACTAACTCTTCATAACGTGCTTTGGGCTATTCTACATCCGGAATTTGACTCTCAGCAATTATCCTTAAAGAAGGAATAACAGTCTCAATTGAAAAGAGTGCTTCCATGCCATAAACTAGAGAATAAGGCATTTCTCCCGTAAAGGTTCTAATAGAAGTTTTATAACCCCACAAGGCGAAAGGTAATTTGTCGGGCCAATCTTCATAGGTAACTATCATTTTCTCTATTATCTTCCGAATATTTTTATTAGCAGCCTGAACTACTCCATTGGTCTCAAGATGATATGGGGAAGATTTGTGATGCTTGGATTTTGTACTAATCTAACAAATCTGCTACTTTATTCTTAAAATGGCTGCCATGATCACTTATTAACTCGTGAGGTAACTCCACCCATTTGGTGAAGTAGTCGATTGCTACTAACACAAATTCGTGACCACCTGCTCCAATAGGAATCACCTTGCCAATAATGTCTATTCCCCAAACCGAAAATGGCCGGGGTCAAGCGAACGTTGTGAGAAATAACGGTGGTTGGTGTTGTAAGTTTGCATACACCTCACATTTATGGCACCTTCCGGACCAACATCCTACCATTCATATGAGGTCCACACTCCCCACCATGAATTTCTTCTATGATGCACTTTGCTTCATGTTGATTTTCACAAAGTAAGTTAACCCCGGAATTGGTTTTCTTGAACAATTGCCCCTAATTGATAAAGAATTGGGCGGCCAACATCCTGATGCCATGTTGGGCTCTATGTGTGGATTCCAAGGGATACTGTTGCTTGTCCAAATACTAATAGATATCATGATAGCAACTAGAATGGTTAGTATGAGACACTTCTAATATACAAATGTTTGCGGGATGATTCCGTCGCTCTATGTGAACGGGGCATTGAATGAAGGTTAGTAAGGATATTTATCATGGATGCTAATTTATCTAATGCATCTACAAATTGATTATCATCCCTAGAATGGTAAGTAAAAGAGATGCTCTTAAAGTGTTTAGCCAATTCTATTAAATATGCTTGGTAATGTCCCAAGGCTTCACTACGTACCTTCCACCTTTGCAAAATCTAGTTGATGATAAAGCTGGAATTGCCAAAAACCATGATATTCTTAACCCCAATCTCTATAGCAGCTTCAAGTCCTGTGATGCTAGCTTCATACTTTGCAGCGTTATTGGTGACATCGAAGTCTAGTTTAATTGAAATGGAAGTATGCGCTCCCTCCGGTGAGACTAAAATAATTCTTACCCAAAAGCCCTTTTAATTGGAAGCGCCATCAAAGTATATTGTGCAAACATCCAACTCTACTTACAAAATGTCTTCATTTGGAAAGTCAAGGTGTTCGGGTTGCGATTCAAGCACATGTAGATCGAGTTAAGAATTCTAACATTATCCTTCCTTTGATCGCTTTTGAGGGACTAACTTGAGTTTGAATTCCGATAGCATGATAGTCCATCGTGTTATCTAACTACCGATAGTCGGTTGCTCAAGTATGTACTTAATAGGATTCATAAGTGCCACTACATGTACCGTGTGGGCTACCAAGTAGTGCTCGAGCTTCTTGGTAGCCCGGACTAATGTCAATGATGTCTTCGCTAATAGCGTGTATCTAGTCTCTTAATCAAGGAACTTCTTACTTAGATAGCAGATCACACGTTCCTCTTTCCCGTCTCGTTGAGCTAGCATGGCTCCCATATTTGTTTCCCTTGTGGTAAGATATAGAAGTAAATGTTTCCCTGATTGGGGTGGAACTAACACTTGGAGGATTAGCCAGGTATTCCTTAACCTTCTCGAATGTTTGTTGGCACTCGACATCTTAAATGGGCTCATATCCTTTCTTTCATTTCTTGAAAATAGGTTCACGAGTATAGTCAGCTTTGATATGAAATGACTAATATACTGTAAACGTCCTAGGAAAACCCTTATTTCCTTTTCCGTACTTGGTGGAGGATTGTCCTGAATGGCTTTGATCTTGGATGGATCAACTTCAATTCCTCTAAGACTGAGAACATAGCCTAGTAGTTTACCCGAGGTTACTCTAAAGGCACACTTTTGAGGATTAAGGTGCATGTTGTACTTCCCGAGTCTATGGAAGAATTTTCTTAGGCTAGGTAGGTGCCCTACCTTATCTTTGGATTTTATAATCATATAATCTATGTATACTTTGGCTTCTTTATGGATCATATCATGCAGTAGAGTTGTTGTTGTCTACTTATACGTTGCGCTAGCATTCTTGAGCCCAAATCGCATCACCACATAACAATAAGTCGCCCATTAAGTGATGAAGGTTGCCTTTTCCATATCTTCTTTAGCCATCTTTACTTGATTATACCGACCATAACCGTCCATGAACGAGAGCAGAGCATGATCCACTGTATTATCTACTAGAAGATCTATATAAGGTAGCGGGAAATCGTCTTTAGGACTAGCCTTATTTAAATCCACGAAGTCGATCCACATACAAACCCTACCATCTTTTTCGGGACCGGAACTATATTTGCTACCCATTGAAGATAATGAACTACCTTAATGAACCCAGACTTCCAACTGCTTCTAAACCTTTTCCTTAGTCTTCAAAGCCCATTCTAGTTTCATCCTTCTCAACTTCTGTTTGACTGGCTTAGCATCTTCGTAAGCGAGATTTTGTGTTCTGCTATACTAGGATCTATACCCGACATATCTTTATAAGACCATGCAAAGACATCGATAAATTCCGTAAGGAGTGAAGTGAATTGCTTCTGCTCTTTCGGATCCAAAGTTTTCCCAATCTTAACTTCTTGGAGTTAATCAACTAACCCTAGGTTAATTGTTATTGTTTGCTCTATTATTGGTGAGCGATGTTCCCGATCTTCCATAACTTTTATTAATTCTTTAGGAATTTCTTGTTCATCATTAGAGGCAAAACAATTAAGAGCAAGAAGAGGAAAGGAGTAAGCGGAAAGATTCACTTTATTGAATGAAGTACATCGGACTTAGAAACAGAATTAGAAACGACGGAACTAGGAAAAGAATTAGAAACAAAAAAGGAGAAGTACAAGCCCTAGCACTAGACTCATAAAGAGGATGCACTCCTAGGCTAACAATGAATTCGTAGCCCTCCTCGGCGTCAATCCAAGTAACATGCTTAGACACTTCAATATCAACGTCGGTGATGAACCTCGATGGATCAAGCTGTCGGTGCGACATAGCTCGTGACACTACCGAGACCGAGTTCCCTTCTAGATAACCCTCTTGTCCGAACGGAAGACCGAAAAGGTTGTTTCCAGCAAGATTGGTCCAGTTTGATGTGGACCGTTCCTCTTTAAGGTGGTAAAGTCCCTTTTCTTTCAGAATATAGCAATCCTTAAAAATCTCAAGATCAGGTACTAGGATACCATTTTCCTTGATGTAGTAGGGTTCAAAAACCATAATAAGGGTAATTGTCTCCTTCTCTTAGAAACTACCCATTCGGAGTATAGGGAATGGCCTTAATAGAGCGGACTGTGTGTGGTGCGGTTCTCTTTGTTTGAATTTCCCACTTGGCTTTAGCTATTTCCTTAGCAGTAGGTTGATAGCCTAGTCTAAAGTTGTAATCATTAATGGGTTCAAGGGGTGGAAAAATAGGATGGTGTGCCCTTCGACCTACAGCAAGACCTGGAAAATACCCCTTCTTCCGACGCATGGAATGGAGACTAGGGCTGCCATAAAGGTTAAAGGTAAAAGGTGCTTCATCCTTTTCTAAGGTAGCGACGGTTTCAATCCGTATAGTTCGTCATCATTAGCATCGTGCTCAATCTTAACTATGAATTCTTTAGAAGGTAGTTGGGATGTCTACGACTTGGAATTCGATGTTCCTCTCCACTAGCCCTATATTGATTGGCAAGGTCACTGTTCCCAAGACTGTTCTTTTAGAGTTATCATAAGCTCGAAGATGGACGAGTCTCTTTAGAGAGTGTTGGTCCCTATTTCCTAACCCTCTAGTTGTTCTCCACGGACACACGTTTACTATTGATCCATTATCTACCAAGGTTAAGGGAACAAACTTGTTGATACAAGTTACAATCAAGTAAAGGGCATTGTTGTATGGTATACCTTCTTACGGGAGATCTTTTCGATCAAAGGTGATGGTTCCATCCCCACTTGTTAACTAATCCTACTACTTCCTCTGGTGTGGTTTTAGCAGAGACTTTGATCTTACTCGAATGCATCGATTAAAGCATGTCTATGTTTCTAGGAAGCATATATGAATTTCCAAATTGAGATATCGACTTTTAATTTCTAAAGTCGCTTAAGGATTGGGTCTTCTTCCTTTGTAGCTTCGAGGCTCTTTTAGGGCTTCTTGAGTTTGTTGTGGACCCAAGAGTGCATTGTGTTGCCCGGATCTCATAAGGAACTAAATTGAAGAACTTTTAGTGTCTCCCCAAAAGTCTTCTTCCTCCGAGGGTGGAGTGCCCCAAAAGTCGTCACTCGTTGTTGTCAATATTGCTTCTTCTCTCTTAGACATCTTCTTCATCACTTAGCCATAGCAACTAGACATCTCGAACTAACGAGAGGTAAGCTAAGAAATGGTTTCGACTTGGTAACATCTTGGATAAAAACAGACGGAATCCACTCGACCTAGAGTGGGTTCACCGAAAATAGCCCAAGGTGACACTAAAAGGGTTTTGTTGTTGCTTAGTTTCGGGCAGCCTTAAGCAAGGGTAGTTGGGCATTTCCAAACATGTTTTCTAGTTTGTTTTTGAATGTCCAACACTGTTCAGTATCATGTCCTCATACACGGTTGTATTTGCAAAATTTTCCTGCGTCCCAATTTTTGGATTGTTTCGCAGTTTTGATTCTGCTCTAATAGGTGGCAATTCTATCTTTCCCTTTTACAAGAGACGTTCAAGGGCTTTGGCATTGACATCCGCACCCTGCTAGCATTACCAGTATTAGAGGTTTTCTTATCTTTGGAATGATAGTTACCTTATCCGAGTCGCGACTTTTGTGGTCGCGGTAGACAGCTCCTCTTTTATCGGTAAACCAACATATCTAAGGGTTGAAAAGTTCATCATGCGTAGAAATTTGAGGTGCGGATTCTAATTGGGCTGAAGGTGTTTTACAATGATTTGAACTTTGTCCTTCTTAAAGGGTCGATCAACCATATGGGCTTCCTTTGCTCTCTATCCGGTAAGGAAATGCAGTGAAGCTCTCCTTCTCACCTGGTTTGATTAATGCCAAGTCTCTAAGGTTAAAGGGTAGATCGGTGTTCTAGGAGTATTGCTGGAGGAACTCCTTGCACAAATTAGTCCAATTGGCAAACTTGCGTGGATCAACCGCATTATACCACTTCATTACATCGGTATCAAATGTCCAGGGAAGATGATGTGGTAAATGTCTTCGAGGAATGTTCTAAAGAGTCATTGCTCCTAAGAAGTTGCCTACATGATTCGGGTTGGGGAGATTTATGTTTGGGACTATTTGGAGGAGACAAGATAGGTGGAGTTGGCAGAAATAAGGCTTATTCCCTCTTCAAACGCTCAACTTCTTCAACCTCTTCCCTTTTCAAACGTTCGACTTCCTCATCTCTTTTACTAGCCTCAATAGCCCTTATGATAGTCTTCGGATCCCTCAATATAGATGATATCTGTTCCTGTTGATCATTCAACCTGGTTTCCACCCTAACTATATTCTCATTGAGAAAACCGAGGTTAGGATCCTTTGAGCTTGTTAGTTTATTACTTCTTTAGGAACTCATTAGAGTTGATCAACTAACCAGAAGCGAATAGTGATTTTTATGGTTTTAGAAAGTCAATTTTGGAATGTGGGGATGAACCTTTTTATTAAGATTTCCGAATTTTATTAAACCCGATTTAAAATGAATTAAGCCAAATTTAAATGGAAATTTTATTAACCATTTTATTTTCGTAATTATTTTAAGAAGTCCCGGGATATTATTTCGTAACCAAAAGATAAAACAATTAGGGTTTCTATTTCATCCGTAAGGTTTTAGGGCCGGACCGAGTATAAAAACACTAATCTAAACGGAAGCCTCACCCACTGGCTGTCCGGCGCCGACTGAACCAACATCGTACGATGAGCGGCGCCGGCCGGTGGCCTTGGTTGAAGTAATTCAGCCTTGGCATTTATCATGGCTGGCAGATCCGAATACATTTTTCTTTTATCATAGAGCGAGGAAAATCAAGATGCAATGCAATAGAGATAAAGCAAAAGAGGAGTTGCCGGTTAGTTTTTAGGAAAGAAAAACTAACAAAAACAAAAGCTTGCTTTTCCAATCTTATTAAAGGAAAAACTAAGGCTAAAAGAGGCTAAAAATGACTCCATCGGCCTTTGAACCAAGAATCGGATTTGGGGCGAGGGTACGAAACGTAGGGACTAACCCTTTCGTTCCGCCCGTCCAAAGATGGCCATTACTAGTTCGAGTAGTTAATTAAAATAATGTAAAACAAACAAGCAAGCAACACGCAATCAAAATTATAAGCAACAGACCATAATGAAAGAAAGCGATAAAAGCAAAATAAAGAAAGTGGTAAAGAAAGTAAAAGCAATAAAAGAAAGCATAAAAGTAAATAATAAACCGTTGAAGATCGAATCTATACCCTCGGGTTGTCCTTCCCGCCGATCCGGATCTTGGATATAGATCTCTTGATCCAGTTGTGGTGAATTGAAGAGACTTTTTTTATTATTTGTGAAAATAGGTAGGCGAGATGTATGACTGATAGAGTTCTCGGATTTAGATGTGGTTTTAATAGAGAGAAGAGTAGGAAGAGGCTGAAAAGGGACCAAGAGATCGGAATACAGAATAGAGTATTCAGTAACTCTTAGGAAAATTTCAGCAGAGTAACATTGAAGGTTGAGCCATTGGGAGAATGAGAGCCAAGGCTCTCAATTTATAGGGAGTTGTTAAGTCAAGGAATGACCTAGGGTTTGCATGCAACTAGTCGTCCAAAATAGCTGAAAATAAATCGGGCCAAGATATCACAAGAATGAACCGCATAAGAAGAGATAAAATCGGATAGAATCGGGAAGGCGAGCCCCGGCCACAAGAGGCTACCTAGGGTTTCATGCCCTAGCGTGCTTCCGGGGAGTCTCCAGCATGAAACACAGCGTTCCACTTACTATTTTGGGTGGCGGCGCCGGCCATAGTACCTTTCCAAAAATGAAAAGTTTCCTTTTTGGCGATTCCAAAAATAAAGCAAAAGAAGAGTCGCTAGTTAATTTTTAGGAAAGAAAAACTAACAAAAACAAAAGCTTGCTCTTCCAATCTTAGTATGGTAAAAACTAAGATTGAAAGAGGCTAAAAATGACTCCATTGGTTTTTGAAATGAGAATCGCATTTGGGGGCGAGGGTGAGGGTACGGAACTTAGGGACAAAGCCTTTCGTTCCGCCCGTCCGAAGGCGGCCATTACTAGTTCGAGTAGTGAATTAAAATAATATAAAACAAACAAGCAAGCAACATGAAATGAGAATTAAAAGCAACCGAACATAATGAAAGAAAGCGATAAAAGCAAAAGTAGAGAAAGTAAAAGCGGGAAAAAAAACAGCGAAAATAAAAGATTACATCGGGCGGGGAGGAAGTAAAAGTGATACAATTTTTCTATAATACGAAAAGCAATAAAAGAAAGCTTAAAAGTAAATAATAAACTGTTGAAGATTAAATCTATGCCCTTAGGTTGTCCTACCTGCTGATCCGGATCTCTTGATGTGATGATGGTGAATTCAAGAGGCTTTTTCGAGTATTTGTGAAGATAGGTAGGCAGATGTGTGACTGATGGAATTCTCGGGTTTAGATGTGGTTTTAATGGAGTGAAGAGTGGATAGAGGCTAAAAAGGGACCAAGGGATCAGAATATAGAATGGACTATTAAGTAGATCTTAAGCGAATTTCAGTAGAGTAACATTGAGGGTTGATCCATTGCGAGAATGGGAGCCAAGGCTCTCTATTTATAGGGAGATGTTAAGTCAAGGAATGACCTAGGGTTTGCATGCAACTAGTCGTCCAAAACAGCTGAAAATAAAGCTGGGCCAAGATATCACAAGATTGAACCGGATAAGAAGAGACAAAATCGGATAGAATCGAGAAGGCGGGCATCGGTCACAAGAGGCTATATAGGGTTTCGTGCCCTAGCGTGCTTCCAAGGGAGTCTCCGAGCACAAAACACAACGTTCCACTTACTATTTTGGGGTGGCAGGCGCCGGCCATAGCACCTTTCCAAAAATGAAAAGTTTCCATTTTGGCGGGTTTCAAATTTTTGCGGGTTTCTATTTTTGGAAACTTTATTTTTATGTGGAATGCGTGCTCCTACTCTCGGGCCGACTACGTTAGAGCCAAAACGCAGCTATTTGATGCTTATGATCATGAAATGTAGCGTCTAACGTCCTCTTGAGGTCTTCGGCTCCTTGTCCGGTTAGGACTGATGTAAAATGCGGTATTATGAGCCTGGAATTTCCCGGTATGTAGCACTTGGACTCTATTGTCTCTAGAGGCTCGGCCAAGTTTTGGATCGTCCAAATGAAAAGGGGATTTTTGGATTGACCTAAAGCAAAAGGCTATTTATGTGGTGCTTGGGGGTTACGTGTGGTTTAATGGCTTCGTTGCAACAAGCGAACACGGTCAGAGATCTAAATCCTCAAACAGGACTCGGGATTATCATCATCGGGCAACCAGACTAAAAACTAGAGAAAAGGATGACACTTTTTTGGTGTCTATAATACGGAAGTGCAAACAATGGACCAACCTTAATAGGAGATGGAGTTTTCACTTTTGGCTAAATGCACATAATAGACTGACTCTAGGAAATTTATTAAAGTGTTTTTATTTCAACACATGCAAGGGCCTAATCGGCGCTCTTCACCTATCCCTAAAGGCTCGTAGACAAAGGATTAAATCTAAAACACACACACTCATTCAAGCATGCAAATGAAGTCTGGTGGCACCTAAAAGTCCAAAAGGTTTTATGGTCAAAGAGTTCAAGAGTTCGGATATATGGTGAAACGGAGTTCGAGAATTTGGTCCCCTATGGGTTGCACGGATGAGGATACCAACCAGAATTCTCGGTGCCCCTCAGTCAACCAAAAGGTTTAGCCTGAGATTGTGTGGTACGAGGGAGGAAGTACTTGTTTCCTCACGCAATGAAGCCTAGTTGAGCCCGCCGAAAAGAACTAGAGGGAGCCTTTCTCCGAAAGGGTAAACAGGAGGTATAATAAAGTTTTCCTAATGTCCAAAACAGTATTTAAACTAGTTCAACAAGCTGCTAAATGCGGGATGCCTCATGATTTATCCTGAGCGAGTCGCCACTATAGGAACTGCAACCGGGGGCCCGCTGAGCTTCCCCACTTGTGTCGGGTTTCTCTCTTTTTTTTTTAAAAGGGTTGATTTTGAATGTGGGGATGAACCTTTTATTAATATTTTGAAATTTTAGTAAATCTAATTTAAATCAAATTAATCAAAGCTGAATGGCGGTTTATCAACCATTTTATTTTAGAATTATTTTAAGAAGTCTCGGAGTATTATTTACTAATTAAAGGATAAATACAAATTAAGATTTAGGTTTTTTCGTGAGGCTTTAGGGCCGGATTGATGTGAAAATACCAATTTGGACCAAAGCCTCACCTATTGATCACTCGGTGCGGCGGCGGCCTGCACACAGTGGTAGCCGATGCCGACCAAAGGTCGCGGTTGATGGAGTCGGCCTCGATCTCTGCACAATTGGCGGATCCAAAATCCTAATTAATTTTATCCTACAAATTAGTAAACAACCGGGATGCAGATTCAACAAGAATAAAGCATAAAATAAGGGAGCCGCCGATCTGTTTTAGTAAAGAAAAGCTGAAGACTCGGTATAAATCTTTATCTCTCTTAGGTTTTGATTGTAAGTCATTCAGCATATTATAGAAACTCTTATCTAAGATTTCATTATTTTTTACTAACTTAGAAAGCGCTTTATTTCATATCTCCTACACTTGGTGTTTCGACACACTCATACATCACTCGGAACCATCACATGCTCAAATAATTTCTCTAACACTTTTATTCCGAGCATCGACTTTTTATTTCAACGTAAAGTAAATTACAACGTTAATTCTCTATTCTAAGTCGGTTTATTTGGTCGAGAATTATTTGACCGGATCAAGTTCTTATACTATGTTGTTTTATTCTTTCTAACTTGATTATTTTAGGATTGATCGAAGATCGAATTTTAATATATTCAAACTTAAACTCGGAAAATTCAATTCTTTTAGGCCAAAGATAATTAAGCATTTAATTACTCTATTTTAATTATTACATGTGCCTAATCTTAGGCCAAAGTATTTTATACTTTGAGAACCAATGTGATTTGCTTTTGTAGGTTATTCAAACAAGGCTAATCTATTTTTGAATTTGAAAAGCAACCCGCTTCTAGCCCGTTAAACACCAATAGACAAGTTTTAGGTACTTCTTGACATGGCTTAGACACCGTGTAAGGGTTGTTTGTTTTCAAAGCTGGAAAACTCACACTCTAGGCCTAACGGTTGTTTCCACCTCGGTTTTCAGTCACTACCAAGTGATTGGACCATTGTTTGGAGCCAAGAGCCATTGCACAACGTTCACATCCCAACGGATCTTTTACGAGTGACTCGGAATAGCCGTTACAATGGCTAGTGAAGATTTTAGTCCAGAACCAAGACTCAAAGATTGCTCTGTGTAACACCCCGAAACTTAATCGTAATTAATTTTGCATTTTGTCGTCTTAATATTGTTTAAGAGCTTTGAGCCGCGCAACATACGAAATTGAAATAAAAGATGTGGACAAATCGATAATCGCAAATAATAAGGGGTAATTCGTACAAATTTACGTTTGTACTTGCGAAATGCATATATGTTCGAATAATTTTATTATGAATTTGAATAAATTAAATTAATGAGTAAAAAATAAAAAATAAAAAATAAAAAAATAAATAAAAAACAGTATACATATATAGACAAATTATTATAGCGAGAAATAAATATATAAAAAAAAAGGAGAGGAAGATGGTGGAAGGATCGGGAATATATCGGTGAGGGGGTGTTTCAAAGGCAAGCTAACACATTCATCCTCTCTCTCACCTCTCCTTCCTCTCTTCTCCCTCGCCTCGCTCGTCGCTTTGTCGCCGGCCACCAGCCGAGTCATCGGCCGGGCTCGCAGCCGCCACCCGGCCACCTCCGTCGCTTCTCTTTCCTCTCCGCTCCGTTCGCTCGAGCAGGGACCGGGCCGTTCCGCCCTTGCGGCTGCCACCGCCACCAAACCGGGCTGGTGCCGCGGTTCCCGGCCGCTGCCGGTGCCAGCAAACCGCCGCCGGCGTACCGGGCCGCTGCCTCGCTCCCGCACCAAGTCTCTCTTCTCCCTCCTCCCCTGTCTCGCGCCAGCAGCGCAAAACCGCCCCGCTGCTGCTGCACGGTCGTGCCACCCTAGCCGCCGTCCACGGTCGCCGACCAGCATGTCGTCTGCTGCCGGAGCTACAGGATATCCACCACCGAGCCACCACTATCTGTTTTCACATTTAACTCAATTTGAGGTATATCTCCGCATCTCCAATTCTTAATTTCAAAGCAAATTTTATCACAAATTCATGTTATTATTGAACAATTAGGCAAGTATATGTGAATTGTGAATTGATTACGGTGGAAGTGAAGGAATTGTGAGGGAAAATTGAAATTGGAGTTAGGGTTTGATATGTGTAGATATGGAATTGGAAATTGATTTGGGATTATTTATAATTGTGGATGTGCTTGTTTAAGTTTTATATGAATATGAATAAATTGTTTGGCGGTGGAAGAATTGGAAGAAAAATATCGAGGATGATTGAAATATGAGCATATACATAATTTTGGGAGTTAGTTTCAAGAATGCGTAAAGGGGACATTGAAGATTGATGGAGGATTGAATTTATTGTTGCATGTGTGCTAAACTTGAGTAAATTAACGTAATTGAGTTTTGGCCTAATTGTGCAAGTGCGAAATTATTTGAAATGTAGAAAGTGGGTGAGGTTATAGATATATGATCATGGGAAAGTGATTAAAAGTTAGGTTATGTTAAGCTTGATTAAAAAAATGAAATTGGATTATACTTGGGAACTTTATTGAAATTGATAGAGACTTTGGTGAAGTTAGTAATTTGGTGATAATAAGTGATATGGTGGTGAAAGGACAAGAATAATTCAATGTGCAATGATCTTTGCGAGGATTCGACAAACTACTTAGAGTGAGACTTGGCTTGAAAGGAAAATTCGAATGTTGGATTGAGTAGGAGGAGGAGGGGAAAAGAAATTTACAGAAATTAAAGGAGGTTAGAAATTCAAATGAATTTGGGTAATAAGTGGGGAATTAGAGGAAGTCAAATGTGAAAAGTTTGCATAAATAGAGAGTAGCTATCGAGTTTATTAATGCATAAATCAAATTACTTCCTGAAAACAGAAAATCGATGGAAATGGACATGATCGAAGGAAATAACGAAAAACAATACTCGAAGGAAAACGATCAACTACCTCAGGTATGTTACGTCATGCACTTTTCAAAGTATTTAAATGTTAAAATTTTAAAATATTGATGAGTTTCACTATTCTGTCTACGACCTATTAAATCATTAACCAATTATTGGTACTATTCATAAAAGAATTAATCGTATGGAGTCATCTCCCGATAATCGGGATTTTTATGATTAAATTGCTTAATCGAAACCTCAGCTATAAATATACATGTATGACAGTTCTTGTCTTAATAAAAAATCGGAAAGTTCATGAGCCCAAGAAAATGAGAACACTAACGAGATTGTAACTTGGTTTATATACTTGGTTTGAACCTTGGTTTTGTGGTTGTAAATATACTCCAGCGTGTGGCCGCTGAGTTGTATACTCCGAGGGCTCGTTGAGTTTTATTGTGAATTTTATGCAGGTTTTAAGGCTTTTAGCCTAATGGTTAGGTCATATTTCAAACGAAACTCTGCCAAAATTTTAGGAAATTAGGAAACCAAACCCACACCTTAAGTAGGAAGTATAACTAGTTTACGAGATAAGAGGACATCTAAGCATATTAGATGAAATGAGTGGTACAACTAAGTTTAGCCTACATTAAGCACAAACTAGAAGTCATAGAAGCAAAAGATCAAACTTGAGCTATATTACAAGAATGGGGAATTAAACTCATCAATCGTTATATAGAAATTCCAAACCATATCATCAATAGCTGATTTACGGGAAACGTATGAATATCGGGCTCAAAAGGAAACATTGTGGATAGGCGCGCAAAAGTAAAAGTTTGGTAATCGTAAATGCATATAAATGTTGTTAAAGGACTAGTAATCTACAAAGTAGATTAGTTTTGGAAACGTAAATCAAATTGATATTGTGTTGCGAAACAATCGAGTCATTGGAGTGTTGGCACGCTGAGGTACGTTATTGCTTGTACCTTTTCCAAAGTGCTTATCTTTATTATTGAGTTGCTGTTTTAATAATACAAATAATTTGGACCCACTTCACAGCCACGGTTCACGGTTTACAACAGATTTATTACGGTTCGCAGTTCACGAGATGAAGTTTATAGTTCAAAGTTACAGCTTACGATTCACGATTCACGATTATAGTTTACGGTTCACGATACAGTTTACGGTTCACGAACACGATTACAATTCATTGCGCTTATACATAAGTTTTGCACAATTTAATTGATTTGGCCATGCAAAGGACTCGTTAACCGTTATGACGATCCATGAATGAATGTGATCGTAATCGTAATCGTAATCGTAATCGTATGACGATCCATGAATGAATGTGATCGTAATCGTAATCGTAATTGTAATCGTAAATGGTTGATCCGAGGACGCCTGGACAACCCTTGCTCGCTAGCGAGCATTTAACCGTTAATTGTTCAATTGTTCACAAAATCGTTAATCGTTTAACCGTTTAATCGTTTAATCGTTTAATTGTTCATAGCCGACTGCCTTAGGGTTAAATGAACCTAGGAGTCGGATTCTATGATTGATTGTTCCACGATACGGGTCCTAAGTTTCGCCAAATTGGAAAAGCAAATCGGCAATTGAGAAGTTTGCAAGCCGAGTATTCACGAAAGATGATTTAAGATATGCATGATTTAATAGCATCTAAATTGCAATTTTATTTTATAACGGTAACGTCATTGAGCTTCTACCTCACATGTCTATTGTTTTATATTTTAAAATTTTTAGGAAGTCGAGCGCATGGCGGACTACTCTCAATCACACCCAAAGTTTAAAGATGAAGAAAAGATAAAGGCTGGTCGGGAGAAGTAATGTTCGGACTGTTCGTCTTGACCCCATACATGTTAGTCCCTTCCCCGGTCTCATGGCTCATGATTCCTCTCCAGCTGATCCTCGGTATTTTGAAATTTCATTTTACGTAAAGAAAAAAAATTAATTTTGGTTGGATTGTTACATAAATTGTTTTTCGAATTAATTTGCTCAAATGAACTTGCCTCATTTTCATTCCAAAACGGCGGTAACGTCTCCAATTTACAAGTCTTCCGCTGTTAATTACTTATTTATGTATTTACGTATTGGGGCGTTACACTCTGCCTAGTTGGCTATCAATAGAAGCCACTTCACAAGACTAGAAGATTGCTTGAACACATTGCTTGCACCTATTATTGAACATATTATCCAACACTTAGTGCATACTCGATCAATCTTCTTCTTACAACTCCAAATCTGTATTTAATATTCTCTTGGTTGTAAAGAAAGTCTTATAATCAATTACATACTTCTCTTACTTTCTTAGTAAGTCCCTTGATTGAGCTGTGAGGGTTAACTCAACTAACTTGTCCTTGATTGTAAAGGTTACCTCGGTCAGGAAGTACTATATCGGATAAGGGAACTTCTAAGTTTAGGAAAACATTGTGAGAAATTGTTTAAGGGAGCAATTCTTGTTGAGTCGAGTCCTTTGTATTTTGTGTATTCAAAATAGTGGATTTGATTTGGTTCTTGGATTAGCATGGTCCGTGGTTTTCTACCCCACGAGGGTTTCCACGTATATCCGTGTTATTGTCTCTCCGAGTCCAATCTAGACTTAGAATCTACTTTTGCTTTGTTTTGGAACAAAAATTGTTTAATTTTCTTCATCACCCTATTCTCTACCCCTCTAGGGTGACTTAGACTCTCCAAGAGCAAACCTTCAATTGGTATCGAGCCTAGTCTTTCAAGAGGATCTCACCATCCAAAGGTATAAAGATCGGATGGATCGGAACAATGGATAGTTCGATAAAGGAAGATCATCCACCGGACCACCAAAGTTCAAAAGGTCAAACTTTGCACATTGGAAGAAGATGAGGAGTGCTTCCTAATGGATAACGATAAATATGTTTGGAACGTCATCCAAGTAGGCAACTACATTCTAATGAAGACGGAGAATGGAACTACCGTGCCTAAAGCCAAATCCGAGTACACCATTAAAGAGATTGAGAAGTTCGAAAGAACTTAAAAGCTTTGAACACACCGATGTGTGCCATTAGCATAGAAGAATACATCGGGGTCTCAGCCTATACCGCAACCAAAAAGGTGTGGGACGCTCTTATCAACACCTATGAAGGAACAAGCCATGTGAAGCAGGTAAAGATAAGTCAATATCTTCATAAATACGAGCTGTTCAAGATGGAGCCGAAGAAAACATCACTCGGATGTATGTTCGGTTCATAGAGATTACTAATAATCTCAAATCACTCGGGTCAAAAGATCTCTCACAATGAAATGTCCATAAAGATTATGAGAAGTCTACTAAAGAAGACGTAAGGTCCCAAGGTGACAGCCATTGAAGAAGCTTAGAACCTCTCTCAACTAAGACCAAACTAGCTTATTTTGAAGTTAGTAACCCACGAGATTCATCTAGAAGAAGAGGATAATGAGGTCAGCACCGAGAAAGAAACATTGCGCTAAAGGCCTTAGAAAACAGACGTGAAAGTTTAAGCTCCTTATAATCAAAAGAGGATCCTATGGCACTCATAACCCACGGCTTTAACGGAATAATGAAATACATGAAGTGGAATAAAAGGACAAGGGATGAGTTCTACAAGAAAGATAAGAAGGACAGAAAAGGTAAATATTCATCCCCTTCAAAGTTATCTTTAACTAAGAACTCGGTTGCTTTGAATATGGCAGCGAGGAGCACATAGTCAAAGATTGCCCCAAAAGGAAGAAGGACAAAATGAAGAAGGCTATGATGGCTACCTGGAGTGATGACGACACATCTAAAGAAGATGATTCTAATCACTTAAAGTGTCTTATCGCACATACAGAGTCGAAGCTAAATCCGAGTCGGACAATGAGAACTCGGATATTCGGGAGGTAACTCAAAAGAAGAAAGGTCATCGGTACTTAGATAGTGGTATCTCACGTCACATGTCAGGAGATTCAAGAGTCTTTTCTGAGTTAGAAAAACTAAAAGGAGGAAAAGTCACGTTTGGAGATAATAGCAAAGGAAAGATAGTAGGGATTGGCAAAATTAGTGAAGGAAACAACTCGGTTAGTCCAAGTATATCTTGTCAAAGGGCTGAAATACAATCTCCTCAACATTTCTCATCTGTGTGACAAAGGCCAAGAGGTAAGCTTCACTCGGACCAGCTACTACATTTCTAATGCAGTCACCAAGGAGACTAAGCTCCCAGGTGTGAGGTTAGGTAACACCTATAATATCCCTCTCTCAAATTCAAGCCAGAATTTGTGTTGTTTAAAAGCATCTTTGAATGATGATTCATAGACTTGGCATCGTAGACTAGGTCATATTAGTATGCCTACCCTTAAGAAACTTGCATCTCATGGATTGGTTAGGGAATACCTAACTACGCATTTAAAAAGATCAAATTTGTAAAGCATGCACAAAAGGAAAGCAAGCCGGATCATCTTTCAAACCACTCAAAACCGTGTCTACATCCAAAGTCCTTGAACTGGTTTATATGGATTTATGTTGTGAAATTCCTATAAAAAGCCTTGGAGGTAAATCATATGTACTTGTCATTGTTGATGATTTCTCATGATTTACCTATGCATGTTTTCTCAAGAACAAAAATGAAGCCTTGAAAGAGTTCACTAAGATCTGCAGAAAAATTCAAGTGGAGTCTTAGACTCGGATCGGGAGGATTCGAACCGACCATGGAAGGGAGTTCGACTACTCGGAATTTGTAGACTTTTGTGACAAGAATGGCATCTCCCAAAACTTCTCTACACCAAGAACTACTCAACAAAATGGAGTACTAGAGAGGAAGAATAGAACTCTTGAAGAAATAGGAAGGAATATGATGATTGAAAATTATCAACCTTATTATTTCAGGCTGAGGCAATCAACACGAGAAAATGACACACTCGAACAGATGCCTCATTAGACTTATCATGAAGAAGACTCCCTACGAGCTATACATGGGAAAGAAACCCAATATCTCCTACTTCAGACCATTTGGGTGTAAATGCTATGTTGATAATAATGGTATGGAGCATGTGACTAAGTTTGATGCTAGGTCAAATGAAGGTATATTTCGGGTTACTCATCTCATAGCAAAGCTTATCGTGTTTTTAACAAGAGAACTAACAAAGCGGAAGAAAATATCCACGTTGTCTTTGATGAGATTGATCTTGGTAGGATAAGTGAGTCCACATACTTAGATCTCAGGCTTAATGGAGATAAAGACGACCTTGCTTGAAGCCGAGCTCAAAAAGAGTTAAACACCAACGAAACGTAAAATAGCTACTTCTAGACATGGCTTAGAAACCGTGTCGGGGTTGTTTGTTTCCAAAACTGAAAAACTCCAACTCTGGGTCTAACGGTTGTTTCCACCTCGGTTTTCAATCACCACCAGATGATTGGACCATCATTTGGAGCAAAAAGTCGTTGGACAACGTTCACATCCCCACGGATCTTTTTAATTGACTAAGAATAACCGTTATAATGGCTAGTGAAGATCACAAGTCCGGAACCAGTCTCAACTGTCATTCTTCTTGGATGTTTATAAATAGAAGCCACTTTGCAAAACTTGAAGGCTACAAAAATTATTGTTGAACCTATTATTGGATTCATTCTTACTCAATCTTCAACTTATAACTCCAACTCGTAATTCTTACTCTACGAGTTGTAAAGAAAGTTTTGTAATCACTTATATTCTTTTCTTACTTTCTTTGTAAGTCCCTTGACTGAGCTGTAAGAGGTAACTCAGCTTAGTTGTCCCCGACTGTAAGGGTTAACTCGATCATGAAGTACTAGCTCGAGATAAAGGAACTTCTAAGTCTAGGAAAACATTGTAAAGTAATTATCTAAGGGATCAATTCTAGTTAGAGTCAATCCTTTGTATTTGAGGATTCAATTAGTGTATTTGACTTGGTGCTTGGATTAGCACTCGTCCATGGTTTTCGACCCCATGAGGGTTTCGACATATTTCTGTTTGTTAACCTTTCTAAGTCCAATCTAGACTCGGAATTTGCTTCGCTCAATTTTGTGCAAAAAGAGTTTGATTTTTATTTAAAATCTTTCATCACCCTATTCACCCTCCCCCGGTTAAGGTGACTTAGTCTCTCTAAGAACAAACCTTCAGTGGCTATTATAATTCTTATCATAAATTTGAGAAGATATCACGGTGCTCATTTCCTGTCTCGTTCTTCGAGTGCAATTGTGGTGATGATGGGTTTGATGTGTGTATGTTTGCTTATGCTACTATACAATTAAGTAAGGATATAAACATTAGCCACTTCGTTTTCGTATGTTGTACTTGAAGGATCGAGGGAAATGCTACCGAAATTTTGTCAAATGTATGATAAGATTTTACTACACTGGTCAAGGGTCATATTATTCTTGAATGGGTTTAGGACCATCTATCCCTGTATAAGGATCTTAGGCTCATGTCATATTATTTGTGCGTAAGTATGTATTTCTCAAACTATATGTGGTCAATTGCTTCTTGTGTTTATGGGTAAGGTGCGTGGGTTTATAACGATAGGAGGAGTGTAGAATATTGTGATGGTGTTAACAACTTTCTAGAGATTGCCGTCGAACATGCCACCAAATTCGAAGAATAGTCCATATTCTGTCCATATTTAAGGTGTTTCAACTCCTTAAGATTTCCCCTAAGGTTGTAAAAGGTCACCTATATTGGTATGGGTTTGACACAACTTATAAGGTGTGGGTATGGCATGGGGAAGAGGAGTAGTCTGTGAATATACCCGAGAGGAAGATGAAGGGTATGATGAAAATGAAGCCAGCGAGTAGTATGGAATTAGAAGATCGACCCGAAGATCTAGTTCGTGGAGTATAACGTGATTTAGTCAATCAACCACATGTATTGGAACAATTGTTAGCCTATTCGGAGTAGCCTCTTTACCCTGGGTGTGATAAATATACCCGTTTATCAGCTATGTTAAGTTGATGAACTTCAAAATGGCTAATGGTCGGAGTCACAAAAGTTTCATGGACTTCCTAGGTGTGGTCAATGATATACTCCTAAAAGTCAATGTCCTTCCCAACCGTACATATGAGGCGAGGAGGATGTTGTGTCCTATGGGCATAGGGTATAAGAAGATACATGTCTACCCCAACTATTGCATATTGTACCGAAAAGAACATACACATAGACATGCATGTCCTAAGTGTGGTGTACCTCAATATTAAATGAAAAACATCAATGGAGAGAGTGTTGAGGGACCTCCCCAAAGGTGTTATGGTACTTGTCGATAATACCGAGGTCTAAGTGCTTGTTTTCAAGTGCAACCGATGCCAAGAACATGACATGGCATGCCGATGGAAGAGTCCGTGATGACTAGCTACATCACCCTGCCAATTCTCATCAATAGGAGAAGGTCGATTCATTATTCCCGGAATTTGGTAGGGAAGCATGGAATCTATATCCGGGTCATTGTACGGACGGAATAAAGCCCCACGGTGACCTCGGTAGCAAGCACGATAGTTGACTCGTTCTTTTGGTTATCTATAACCTACCGTCGTCGTTGTGTATGAAGCGCAAGTACATTATGTTGTCAATGCTCATTTTACGATGCATACCGTCAAGAGCAATTTATATTATGAGCTATGACCTTCACCATAATCAATGACTTCCTCGCATACGAAACTTGTCCGGATACACCGTCAAAGGCCATAAGGCATGCACCATTTGTGCAGAGGGTACTTACTCCTATCAACTTATGCACGGAAAAAAGACGGCCTATCTCGAACACCAAAAGTTTCTTCCCTTTTCCCATCAATATTGTAAGAAAAAGAAGGCTTTCAATGGTAAAACCAAGATGGATTCTGCTCAAACTCCATTAACAGGACATCAAATATATGAGCAATCGAAGGATCTTGATGTGGAGTTCACCAAGCCATACCGATGTCAATCCGAAAACGATGTGTAGAAAAAAAGATCAATATTTTTTGATCTTCCATATTGTGTATGTGACACATAGTCTTCAAGTAATGCATATAGTGGAAAAACATCTCGTGAAAGTCTCATTGGCACTCTTCCGAACATATCGGAGAAGACCAAGGATGGAGAGAAAGCACGACTCAATATGTGTCAAATGGGAATACAAGAGGAATTAGCACCACAACTAAAAGAGAAGAAAACATATTTGCCTCCCGTCTTACACACTAAGTAGAAGGGAAAAACAACGTTTGTGTTAGACCTTGAAGAAACTTAAAGTGCCACGAGGATATTCTTCAAACATCGGTAGACTCGTTTCGATGTCCGATTATAAACTAATTGGTCTTAAATCTCATAATTGTCATGCTTTGATGCAAGAAATACTGTTGGTTGCTATCCGAGCCGTGCTGCCGAAACATGTTAGATAGACGATCACAAGACTTTGCTTCTTCTTCAATGTCGTATGCAAGCAAAGTCGTTGATTTGGAGAAATTGGAAGATCTTCGATGCGGCGTGATCATTACATTGTGCCAACTTGAGATGTGCTTCCTACCTTCTTTTTTGATATCATGGTGCACCTAGCTGTCCATTTGGTGAGAGAACTGTGATTCCGTGGCTTGGTTTTTTATCGAAGGATGTACCCTTTTGAACGTTTTATAAAAATTCTCAAAGGGTATGTTAGAAATCGATACCGACCGAAAACATGCATTGTTGAGGCATACACAGCCGAGGAGTGTGTCGAGTTCTACTGTGAATACTACCCTCAAATGGAAGAAGTTGGTATTCCAAAACATCGATTTATGGGGCGGATCGGTGGGTAAGGGAAACTGGGGCCAACAAGTACTTACAATCGATCGGTGTATGAGGGATCAAGTACATCTTTATATTCTACAAAACAGCGATGAAGTGTAGTCGTTCATTGATGAGCACAAATCCCTCATAAGGAGACAAGTACCAAGGAAAAAATGAGATGTGGGTACCGACCCTTCATAATCGCACATTTGTCAACTGGTTCGTAGATAGAGTGATCACTATCCAATTGGAAAAATCACGAGAACATATCTCGCAGACATTAGTAAGCTTTGCTAGAGGGCCACGATTGGAAGTCATATTTTACCGTGGGTATGACATAAATGGATACTTGTTTCTACACAAAGAGCCGGGACAATAGGAGCACCTTGCAAAATAGTGGGATCACATTGGAGACTCATGCACTTCATGTTTCAAGCTCCAAGGACAAAAATTTCGTTGTAGCTAAAATGTCATATTACAAAGTCATTGAGGAGATATAGGAGCTAGACAATGTTGACTTCCATAAGCCCGTTTTCCAGTTCAAATGGGTTGATAATAACAACCGTGTCCGAGTTGATAAGATGGGATTCATGATAGTCGATCTCACAAGAGAAGGGCCTAAAGGGGATCAATTTATTATGGCATCCCAAGCAAGATAAGTGTTCTATGTTGAGGACCCGGCCAATGATAAGTGGTCTATTGTTCTTCAAGGGAAGAGGCACATTGCTAGTGGGGATTGTGAAGGTGTGTGTGAGTTCGTTGAGGAGACCCCACCCGTCTCCTTGGGAATGCCTGTCGAAAATGAGGATCCCAATTTTGACTGATTTGTATTTAAGGGTTAACCATCAAGAGGGCATATACATTGCAGCTAAGTTCAGCAGAGAGGAAAAAAGGCATAAACCATATAATTATATCAACTCGATAAGAACATTAATTTTATTCCGGATGATATCCAATACTATTGCTTGTTTTAGAAATTGCAGCTTGCTTTTCATTATTTTTGACTTGTAGTATTCATATAACATATCATTGTTCGATGAGGATCAAAATAAGGACTAAGTTGTCCAATGGAAGGGTGGAAGATCATCATTCAATGAGGGCCATCATTCAAGCAATGTTGCTTGTGGATAATTATTGCTTAACACTTTTATGAGTTTTGGTTGCTAATCTCGGCTCCCGCTTAATGTTTTCCTCGGTTTTCATGTTCTCCACCTCTAACCCTACAAGAATTCCAAGCAATCAAACAATAGACTAAGCTCTCCAATGGCAGGTTAGAAGATCATCATTCGATGAAGGTCAAAAGGACTAAGCTCCTAAATGTTACCTTCATTCCTGATTTTCTCATTGCATTTTCCAACAAGCTGAGACAACTTGCCTTAGAGGAGCATCACTTTGGGACAATGACAAAAGAAGTAGAGATTGCTGGTGAAATGACCTCTTTGTGAATTCCTTTTAGAACTTATGTCAAAAGTTCATCTCTTTCTCTTGAAATTTTGTGGTTTAAATGATTTCAATATTAATGTCAAATGGTTCATCTCTGCTATTTACCTAAAGTGATGCTTTTTGGTAGATTGAGTTATGTGCTTATCTTTGTGATTATATTGCTTGCTTGGAGTTCGTGTAGAGGTAGTGTGGACTGCAAATATGATGTATATATGTTGTCCAGCTACCTCTACAACAATTCCAAACAAGTAATATAGTCATAAAGACAAGCATACAACTAAATCTACTGCAAAAGCATCTCTTTAGGAAAATAATAGAGATTTTCCTTGAGGCAAAAACATTGAAATCAGTTTATACCACAAAGTTTCAAGAGGAAAGATTAACTTTTTCACATTAAATACTGAAAGAAGAGTACTCTTTGTATTATATTTCACATCATTGTAAATATTCTTTGTTGGAACTTATTGTGAAATATGGAATTATGTTGCGAACTTGTTCAAGATAGAACTTTTGTTGTGGTTGTAGTAAGTTGGAAATTTTTATATATGTTGGAAAATTGAGGCTATTGGTTGTTGTTGTGTAAGTTGTGATGAATTTTGGAGTGTATTTTGTACAGGGGGAACGAAAAAACAAAAAAATTATAAAAAATATAGACCTATGAAGATGGTTCTTACATTAGAACTGTTGTCATATGCCCCGCCCAAACATTATGGACATTTTTTAGGGCGTATAACGATGGTTCTAATGTAAGAACCATCGTCATAGGCCATCTTTTACGACGGTTGTTGAACCGTAGTAAAAGATGCTATATACAACGATGGTCACATACACGATGTCGATTGACCGTAGTTAAAGGACATTTTAACCGTAGTTAAAAGTGGTTCCTATAACAGTGATTACTTATTGTGTAGCTACTAATGTATGCATTGGGATCTATATATTTCAATTATTTATTAATGTCATAAGCAATCTAGGAACGTGGAGCCTGGCTTCTACATTCTACAATATGTGAAGGAAATTATGACGTTGTTAGATATTAATGATTACAAATCCACTCCAAAACAGGTACTTCTAAGCACCCTTATTTACTATTATTATTTTACCAAAAATTGAATTGATCGGGAAATCTTTTTTAGTACTCGCATTTGACATAAACATTAATTTTACAGCATTGGTCGTATTACTTTCCTAAAAGATGCCCGCCACCACTTATACAAAAACCATAATAGATGAGCTCCTAGGGGATGGCCGCAGTTCGTGTATGAACTTGTAAACAAATCTTAGAATGTATAATAGTTAGTTATACTTGTATAATTTATATTTATATTTATTTAGTTACTTGTTATATATGTTTTTGCGTTTTAGTTTGTAAATTTGTGATTGTAAATAACTTTGTTGAAAAATGGATGATATTAGATGGTACTTTGAGTTGTGTTGCAAATACTCATTTGTTGTTGCTTTGTAATGCCCTCGATCCTCGGGTAAGAATGTCACATCGCCAGGACCCTTCTCAAGGATCTTTAAGGCTAATCTAAGGAACAATTTGGCAAACGTAACATGTTTTTTAAACTATTGGAAGTCGAGCTAGCAACATTTTTTTCCTCTTCCTTTTATAGAGAAGATATGATGAGTCTTGAGCCCACATGACTTCAAAAGTTAGACTGTTAGATTCACACAACCCTAGACCATAAAATAGAGTACAATGATAATGGAGTCTTGGCAGCGGCCACCGAGGCTAAATCGGAGCGTTTGTGAATACCAATGTACTTCTAGCTACAAACCTGCTCAAACACTCGAATAAGATTTACATATCAAGTTCAAAGCTACACATAATTAACCCATACATATTAAGTCCCTTCTAGCTAAAATAACATCTAAACAGACCTCCAAGATGATAAAACTTGCCAAAATCCTTACTCTTGCTCTTGATTTGAAAAGATGCAAAAATAGGGGAATGAGTAACCACAGCTCAATGGGAGTCCTTCACCTGCCAAAAACCAAAATAACTTTGCACATATATAATAGTAATCATAATTAAGTTAATAATAATGATATTAGCAATTGAGTATCATCGGAACGTAATCTTACCATACCTCAATCTTAATCGAATGAGAAAAACATAATGCATTAAAGCTCAAGTGATCCACATTTTCTTCACCAATGTGACCAACTCACTTCTCAACTTGCAACTTAGATTAACTTTATGATCTTGAACTTCTTTGGGAAAGAACTAGTACCCCGGTACTAAATTGACGCCTGTGAGCCGACCCAACATACCACGGTAATGGGCTTCGAACCACTCATGTGTGTGCACATTTTCCTATCTCGAGAGGACACATAATCTAGGAGTGAAAGTCACCGCCCTCGAGCCGGAATCAGTCACTTTCCTAGATTTTTGTATTTTGACGTCCGTGAGGCAACCCAACATACCATAGTACACGGATTCCGAACCACTCACGCGTATGCACAAGCTTCCTATCCGGAAGGACTCATGATCTAGGAGTAAAAGTCGCTGCCTATAGGTCGAATATAATGTCATAACACATTCGTAAATTTTGTACCGATAAGGTGCTCGAACACAAGAAATCAACTTCTAATTTTTAAATTATGTTTGTTATTTCTCTCATTACTTTACATATATGTTTATTAAATTGCTTGATGAGGCCCGAGACCACATTTTAAAGTCTTAAACTCGCTTCCCGACACAAAATATAAGGCTCACAAACATCTTGGGAAAAGGTCGCGGATTGTAATCCAAGATTGCTTTTGAGGCCACCACGGACCTCCCCACAGCCAGTGGAGGTTAATGGTTGGCTCTAGAGGTCATCACGGGTCTCCCCATGGCCGAGTGGGGACTTTTGGTGGACACCACGGGTTGCCCCACGGCCTGTGGGAGCACCTGTGGTAGGTGTTTCTGGCCATTTAAATTGATGCTAGCCATCATGGCCTACCCCACAGGCTTTGGGGCCACCCATGGTGGGTGGCATTGACTCCCAAACTCCATTTTTTTCTTTTACGTATATTTTGTTGTGGGATATTTATGAACGGTTTGTTTTATAAATTCTTAAATTTTCTAAGTATCATATTTAGCTCAATAAAACCCATTAAACATACATGCAAGACAAATAATTTTTAACCCAAGATTTGGACAAACTTGAAATAACATTTCTGATCACCCATCCCTAAAAGCACTACACCAAGTATATTCACCGGCATATTTTAAACCTCAACCAAAATCATGATTTTACAAAGATCTAAAAATGGTTGGTACACTTTCATGTTCATTCATGAAATGATATTAACAAAAAGAGAAGCTCAACCAAGTAGATGATGATGATCATGTTTCTACTCCTTTTCGTTTCTAAGATCCTCATAGCATGTTTATATCAATAAGACACTCTAAAAACACTTGCATGCATCAATTTCATGAAGGTTTGAGTAATCAAAGTCAATCCACAAGCACATTTATGAAATTTACTTTAGTTAGAAAGTAATATACAGTGGGAAGAGAAGGAAACTCACCTTAATGAGTATGATTAGAGCTAAGTTCTTGTTGGTTGTATTCTTGAACCTTCCTTCTACTTTTCTACCTTTGTTCTTGACTCTATCCTCAGTAAAGGTGCTTAACAATGGAGGTTGAAGTTTGGAATGGATATGATGAAGAAGATTGAGTCCCCTTAATCTTCTCCCTCCCTCCCTCCCTCCCTCTCTCTCTCTCTCTTCTTTAGAGTTGTTGGGTTTTGTATGAAAACAATGAGCAAGTATTTCTGATTCAATCATCCACTTGATTTATGCAGCAGATTTGAAAGGGTTGCAATAGTTATTTGGATTATGGAGTGGAGAGATTGAGTGTATCGGATTAGAAGGAGAGAGTGGTGTTGTAATAATGGTTGGGGCATGGTGTGGAGAGGTGAATTGTAGCAGATTTGAAGGAGTGTAATGATTGTGAGGCATGGAGACTTAGAGCAAGGAGGATAGAGATGTAGGTTGCAATACTAGGTAAAGAAAAATGTAACAAGCAATCAAACTTTTGGCCTAAATGTTGAAGTTTTGGGAAGGAAGGAGTAAGTTTGGATGTTTATACCTTAGGAGAATAATCATGCTTTTAGATTATTTGATCCAAGCAACTAGCAAACCAAATGAATATTTTCTAAGCTTACTCCTAATATTACTTCCACTTAAATTAACCCTCAACCAACAAACTTGTAAATATACATATATGTAAGATAACTATCACATTATAAATTTTATGACCAATTATTAAACTAAGTTATTTAGTGAGTAAGTCACATATATAAATCAAATTCTTTTTTTAATCTTCCTTTTAGTTCGGGCATCATATGCTTCAAAACAAAAACAAAAAAAGGTACATATATGCAAAGGGATGATAAAAATATATAAATTTAAACAAAACAACATTTTACTACCCCCAATGAAACGTAGTGAAAGGCTTGACCAAACCAAATTTATTACCACAGTTCTACAGCACAATCATAGTAATATGTGAGGCCTATTACTATGATTTGCGTGGAGAACCGCAGATACAAGGTGAAGCCTATTGCTACGGTTATCGGTTAGAATTGTAGTAATAGGCCTTGCATACTACTATGGTTCTAAACATGATCTATCACTATGGTTCTCTGTGGGAACAATAGTAATAGATTTTCTTTTATTACGGTTATCGAGGAGAACCCTTGTAATGGTCATCACCTATTACTACGTTTATACAGGGGAACTATAATAATAGGTTATTTTTTACTATTATTGCACAACCGTAGTCATACGCTAACTTAGGCAACGGTTTGCAACCATAGTAAAAAGTCATTTGTAACTCGTAGTAAAATATTGTTCTTGTAGCAGTGAAGATAGTACTTAATGGCGAGTTAATTTCATCGGGAGAGATTAGGAGCAATATTATCCCAATTTCGATAGCAAAAAGTTCAACATCGGTTTAACTAGCGCCGTGTAGAGCAACACAATCGACCGTTACGGCTATGAGAAGGAAAACATAACAAAACCAAGAGGAACATGATCCATGTCCACCAACACTACCCATGTTGATCAACGCAGTTTAGTCGTGTTGACACTCTTACTCATAACACTACTAGAAAGCTGCAAATTTGCGACGGAAATAGCGACGGAATGGCGGCAAATAGCGACGGAACTTCGGAATTAGCGACGGAATTAGCGACGGAACTCTTCCGTTGCTGAAAAGCGAGTCGCTAAATATCGGCGACGAAAATTTTCGATTCCGTCGCTAATTAGCGACGGATTAGCAACGGCTACCATTTCCGTAGCTGATGGAAATCGGCGACGAAACGACATTCCGTCGGCTGATTTAGCGACGGAAGTGAGGATTTCCGTCGCTGATTTCCGTCGCTGAATCAGCGACGGACAATCCCCTAATTTCGTCGTTGAAATCCGTCACTAATTAGCGACGGAATATGGGGTTTTTCCGTCGCTACTTTCCGTCGCTGATTGGTACTTGTTCCGTCGCCGATCCGTCGCTTTCCAGTCAAAAATTCTGAATATTATTTTCTAATTATTCATTACCCTAGTACAGAAAATTGTGAATGGATATACAAATCCATCATTTACATATGTGACACTTACATTTGGCATTTACATATGCCGGCCACAAATAATTCATCAAAGTTGGATATACAAATCCAACTTACATGTTCAACATCATCAACAACCATAACATACTTAAAACAAATTCACAAGTTCAACACAACAAACAAACAATAACTCACAAGAAACCTCAAACACATTTAAATAGTTCGCAAAGTGGTGATCACCAATATATACAAAAGTTCACATTTGAATTCACTCATCCTCATCCTCATCCTCATCCTCATCCTCTTCCTCATCCTCTTCCTCTTGTGGTTGTGGTGGTCGACGGTGAGATCCGGATGCTTGTTGAGGCTGCAGAAATTCGTTCATACGTGCTATTGGCTCGGTGAGCCTGTCGACCTGTGCCTTAAGATGCCTATTTTGCAACTCAAGCGTCCGACAATGCTCAATCCATTGTTGTACCTCAAAATTTAAAGTATGCACTTTTTCTCTCCATTCTAAGTCATATGCGATAGACGATTTCGGTGATTTGAAGGGCGTTGTTGGTTTCAAGTTTCTAGCCTCGGATCCAAGTCCATAAATGCGACCTTTCTTGTTCGCATTGGCTTTGACCCACAACTCTTGTTGTGAAGGGGTGGAGACATGATCCTCGGAAGAGTTGGGGTCATCATCTGGAAGTTTGAGTGGGTTGAGTGTTTTGCAACTCTTCCCACTCTTTTTGAAACTTCTCTCGAATATAATATAAATATTTAACGCATGTAAATATCACGAGGCTATTAACGAAAACAATATATAGAAAAATATGCGGAATTCATATATATGGTTACTCACGTAAATGGCCTTGGATTTTTGTCCACCCATTCGTCCTTTTTTGTTTTGTGCGTTCGTGAAAATAGTTGGGTCGGTAGAGGCTGAACTCCTTTAAGCTCCTTCATTTAAAATTAAAAACAAGTTAGTAGAGAATCAATTTACCAATATGAACATGTTAACGAGTTGCATGCGTAATCAATAAGAAAAGGGTATGTACAAATCGCCGCTTATGCTCTATCATAGGGATTGAGCCACAAGTATGGAGCGATGAACCAAGTCCCCCGATCAGCATGACGGTTTTTCGAGCTTGCTTGCAGAACTTCTTGTATTCAGCGGTTTCCCAATATTCAAGCAACTCGCGCCGATGAGTTGTCACCCAACCATTTCGGCTTCTTCTTAGTTTTCCTCGCCTTGAGCATGAAGTCCTTCAAGCGATCACTGCCTTTCTTTTCAAAATTTCTTCGATTTGGACTTCATCGGTTGGAGACCAAGTGAAAAATTTCTATATAAATAAAAACGTAGTTTATAAGTTATGAAATTATAATATAATGTTCGAACATGCACAATAAGTGATTATGTTATCCGAACTTGAGAAAACTAATGATTTGTCATTACCTTAAACTCAGAAAACCACCGATCACGTTGTGATCGAGGGACTTTACCCCATGTAGGTCAAGCTCCATCGTACTTGCTTTGGAAGATGTGGGAAATCGTACCCACAACTTTGTCAATGGGGTAGAACCTAATCAATAAACATATAAAATAGTTAGTTCAAGTAATAACTAATATGCTTAATTTATTTTATTATTTATTATCACACTTACCCTTCACCATCCGGCTCAATTCGGATCTTTTCTCAGCTGCTAGCGCTACTTGATTGAAGACAAGGATCCTCGTTCCCTGTATCAGTTGGTCCTTCATTTGTAGGCATTTGTGGTGGCCGTTGTTCGGAACCAACGTGGATGCGTGGTACATTATTTGTACCATATTGGTGATATACATATGTACTCGACGGGTTTGAGTACATATGGGGTTGCTTGAGAATATGGAGGGTTTAAAAGAAAGACCCACCCGAGTGGGTTTTGCATGTGTGGGAAGTTTGGGAGTTGGAAAAAGGGAGGGTTGGGAATAAATGACCCCCCAATGGAGTTTGGTTG
Organism: Talinum fruticosum; assembly: GCA_021018815.1. Classification (NCBI taxonomy): domain Eukaryota; kingdom Viridiplantae; phylum Streptophyta; class Magnoliopsida; order Caryophyllales; family Talinaceae; genus Talinum; species Talinum fruticosum. The sequence goes on from JAITYX010000018.1 coordinate 3,500,308, forward strand.
TGAGGGGAATGTGGAGATAGTGCTCCACCGCCGGGAGTTTGAAGGTTACGAGGGTTTTGAGAGGGGGTAGAAGTGCTGACATCATTACCTTCCCAATCGGTAGTGGTGTTTCTAGCCCTTCCCGAGTAGCCGATCTTTTGGTTCCGCCTCTACCTCTCTCTATTTTTCCGTACATAAACAAGTAATTCACACTATTAGTAAACATCCAACGGTTCAAGTGATTTCATGTAAAACAACATATAAACAATAGTAAAGCAATCATACCTATAAATAAATGCATATACATATAATTAAACTTATCATATAGTAAAGCAATCATACCTATAAGCATACCTAATTAGCGTGAACAACCTCACACAAATAAACAACAAACAATTAGACATATATAAATCACAAAAACCATTTTTCCCTCAACTTCAACAATAATGTCCAACAAATCCAACACAATTGCACATTTTTCTATTCAAATTCATCCACAATCAACATTAATTTCCACCAAATTACATATATTCGTCAATTTCAACTTACATTTTTTAAAACCCTAAATTTAACTTCAATATCATTTATTCCATAAACAACACAATTGCACACTTTTCTATTCAAATTCATCCACAAACAACATTAATTTCCACTAAATTACATATATTCGTCAATTTCAAGTTACAATGTTCAAAACCCTAAATTTAACTTCCATAACATTTACTCCATAACCAACACAATTGCACATTTTTCTTCTCAAATTCATTCACAAACAACATTAATTCTCACCAAAGTACATATATTCGTCAATTTCAAGTTACATTTTTTAAAACCCTAAATTTAACTTCAATAACATTTACTCCATAAACAACACGAGTTTCACATTTTTCTTCTCAAATTCATTCACAAACAACATTAATTTCCAACAAATTACATATATTCATCAATTTCAACTTCAATTTTGTAAAACTATAAATCTACAAAAATCAACACAAGCATACCTCAAAATTATAGGCGGCACCGGCGCGGCACAGGCGGCGACGGCGAAGGTCGAGCGTGTGGCGGCAGCGGCGGCGGTGCGTCGGCGGCGTCCTCCACCCGAGCGGCGAAGCGGCAGTGCAGGGGTCGGGCGAAACCAAGCTTAACGGTGGTTATTCGGCCTTGGTGGTCCTCAACCGGCGGCCGAAGGGCGGCGGGCGTAGTCGCCGGCGATAGTGGCTGTTGGCGGTGGTGAATCGGAGGAGGAACGGTCGCACTCGCTCTCGCTCTCTCGTTTGCGCGGCGATATGCGAACCGGCCGAGCCGATTCTGGATTTATGCGTAATTAGCGACGGAACCGTCCGTCGCTAATTACAATTTTGTAATTAGCGACGGAATAGTAAATTAAAAATTTTTTCCCGGAGTTTTGTAATGTCCATCAGCGACGGATTCCGTCATGTTCCGTCGCTAATTCCGCTCGGTGGATGATCCAGGTGTCATTTTGTGTCGTTGTCCGTCGCCGATTCCGTCGCTATCGGGTGACTGGAGTTGTTTCCGTCGCTAATTTCCGTCGCTATTTTACAGCTTTGTAGTAGTGTAATTTTTTCCATTTGATACAACAACGATTATCTCAAGTCATTAACTTGCTTATTCTAGGTTATCATTTTTGGAATTCTCCAACAAGGGACTATAAACTTGGTGATATGGTATATTTTGATGGAGGGAATCCAACAAGGACTATAAACTTGGTGATATGGTATATTTTGATGGAGGGAATCAAATTTTTTAGGAAACAAGAGGTGGGTTTTAAAAAATTAAGAGCCTGTTCGTTTCAATTGTTAAAACTAGTGGTTATAGCGTTTATAACGTTTATGAGTCGTTATGAGTCAGTTATGAGTCATTACGAGTCGTTTTGAGTCATTACGAGTCGTTATGAGTTGTTATAATTAGCGATTATAGCTGTTATGGGTTGTATAGCGGTTATAAGTCGCTATAGCGGTTATGAGCGGTTATAAGTCGTTATAATAGTAATAATAATATTAAATAATTAACTTTTTAATAATAATAATAATAATAATAATAATAATAATAATAATAATATTATTATTATTATTATTATTATTTATTTTATTATTATTATTATTATTTTATTGTTATTATTATCATTATTATTATTATTATTATTATTATTATTATTATTATTATTTTATTGTTATTATTATTATTATTTTATTATTATTATTATCATTATTGATATTATCATTATTGATATTATTATTATTGTTATGAAATTTTCGAAAGAGTATTATAACGATGACAATGACGATCATTATAATAACAAGTTACAACGTCGATGATGATAATAACAATAATAATTATAGTAATGATATTACTAAAATTTTAAAATATAATAATATTTTTTAGCAATAACAACAACAACAACAACAACAATAATAATAATAATAATTATTATTATTATTATTATTATTATTATTATTATTATTATTAATATAGCAATAATCATAGTAATAATAGTAGTAGTAGTAATAATAATACTAATAATAGTAATAATAATAATAATTATTATAATTATAATAATAATAGTGCTAGTAGTAGTACCAATAATAATAATAATAATAATAATAATAATAATAATAATAACAACAATAAAATAATAACAATAATGTATTATTATTATTATTATTATTATTATTATTATTATTATTATTATTATTATTATTATTATTATTATTATTATTATTATAGCAGAGTAGTAGTAGTAATAATAATAATAATAATAATAATAATAATAATAATATTATTATTATTATTATTATTAGTAATAATTATTATTATAATTATTTAATTATATTATTATTATTATTGTAAATAATAATAATATGAGTTTATTAGTTGTTATAGTAGATAGCTGTTATAGCGGTTATAACTAGTTGTTATGAGTTGCTATGAGCTGTTATAGCGTTTATGAGCGGTTATGAGCGGTTATGAGCGGTTATGAGCGATTATTAGCGTTTATGAGCGGTTATGAGCGCTTATGAGCGCTTATGAGCGGTTATTAGCGGTTAGCGGTTAAAAAGGCTTTATAAACGCTAATTCGAACAGCCTCTAAAAGAAAGTAACATATATGATAACTTAGCTTTTTAAGCTTGAAATTACGGTATAATTTCTATAATGCTGCATAGTCCTTTGCAGCAGAGTCCCTCAACAAGTACATACTAGTTTTATATATAATTAGTTAGAATCATCTTTGGCCAAAGAACTACTTTCCTTTTTCGATTAGTAATCTGTAGTCTCTCAGACAAGACATATCTAGCCATACATCACAACCAGCCAAATAGTCTTTACAGAAGTTCTAATCACAACAGCTGACTAATCAAATTAAAGCTCCTAGCAACTTCAACACGATAATGAGGAAAAACCCTCATTTTCAATGCGCTGCTCTTTCACAAGCACACTCTACTTTCAATCCCAAGCCTCAGCTGTCATAAAAAAGGAATCATCTTGTACTAGCGAGCCTCGGCACTTTCCTGTAGAATCAACTAATCACTCTTATAATCTGTCGGAGCTTACAATTAATGAACTTAAAATAGCATCAAATTAAAGATCTTATATTAGCTACTGCAAGATATTTAGGTAATATAGGTCAATGGTTTAATATTCAAATTGTGCTGAGAAACCTTATCTGCTTTGGCTGCTTATTGAATGAATTTGCTCACGTGTAACTGTAACGTTGTCAGCACAACGACATAACTTGATCACTATGCAACGATATTTAACCCAAAACCATCATTATATCTCACACAATTATTATATAAGGAGAATATCTGAAGACACCAAAAAGAATGAAAAGCATTACTCCTTTGTCATAATAGAGAGACAACAAACAAATCCAAGGGGAAAAATTTAAAACAAGTTGGCATGAAGAATTAGCTACGATTATCTAAACTGTCAATTAATGTTTCTTTTGTATGAAATAATAGATGATATACTATTTTTATGTTTAGGATCTAACGGATTAATTAAAAATTTGAATGAAATTCAAATAAAGAATTTGGTGGTATAATATGGTAACTGCTCTTTAAACCATCATCTGATTACTTTTGATAGATTAGTGAATAGTCAACGGTTTTCAAATTAAATATCTAATGGAATTTACCTTTCGACAACTTTGTAATTCATGGATAAGACAATTATATACTAGACCTTTTTTCACACCTGGCTAGGTAAGTGTGTATATGGAAGTTTCGCATATTAGAAAAGCTTGTGATAATTTATGGGACTAGTGTTCAGTGTTGAAGTCGTCTTCTGTAATTGTATGCTGCCCAGAAGGGGGCAGAGACATTGCAAATGATATTAGATCCCACCTATGCTGCCAGCTACATAACTAGATAGGAGAGCCTGGGCAGTAACCTAGGGGACAAAGATTCTAGATGGGACTGCAAGTCATAAGAACATGTAAGTCGGTCGTATTATAGAATGTTTCAATCTTCAAATGGGGATGAATGCTATAACCAGAGTATGATTAGAAGTGTGGCTTAAACGATTTGCAATTACTACCTATATTAGCAAAGATATAGCTTCTTTTGTAAAGAGTTTACTCTTAAGAATTCTATAGTAACGCATACTTGCCCTAGAGTGCTTTAGCGATGTCTGACCTTTGGGGAAGGTTTCACAAATAGTGTGCAAATGAAGACAAAAAACACTAAAAATAAAGTCGTTCGCCAATAAACGAGTCGGGTTGTTACATATTTTTTTACATAGGGATTTGGTTTTTCTTTCCTTTCCTTTCCTTCTTTGCGCAAAGGGGAGCACAAAGATTGATCTATGCTAGAGTAATAGTGCAATTGACATTTAACCAAATTTTTATAAGAATTTCAAATTTTTAACCAGTTAAATTAGCATATGTAAATTATTATGGATTTGGATATGGAAATAAAGAATTAGGTATCATGATGAGAAATTCTCTTTCTAGATAAGATGAGTGGGCGAGGGAAGAGAACGCCTTAAATATTTCAGTGGAAATTCGTTCCCACGAGAAATCAAAATGACAGTTACTAAAAGACACAAGTTTTTGAGTGGCACACATGTTCCCCACAATCTCTACTTGATATATGCTTTGAGCCATACCCTTTAGAAAGGGAAGGATCAAGAGAGGAGAAATTAAAAAGATAAAAGAAACAAAGCCCCAAAAAAACATTGAAATTGTAGTTTAATTATGTTCACTTAATCAAGGTGTCAGTTGACACCATATTAAAATAAGAAACAAAGAAGTTGCTACTCATTCCTCATAAAGCACTAAGGAGAATTTTTATCTCTAGCTAGTTTAGTTGTTGGCATTGTCACTGCACTAAGAGCATATATATATATATATATATATATATATATATATATATATATATGAGCAATGCTATCCTACATCACTAATTAGATGAACAATGCTAGATAATCGCTTATTAGTTAAGCCTATCAAATGTATGACAAATTTAAAAACTTTATCACTTAAATTGATGAAATTTGGCATTATTCTAATGAAAAAGTTATGTAAGTACGATAGTTATGATATAATTTAACTTATAATATTTAAAATATATTTACAATCACTTAAATTTTAACACCTAAAATTACCAATATGATCTATAACAAGCTAACTAAATATTCCATTATAAGTTACTACTTCACAAATTAATCAATTATCACAATTTCTCTTTATACTCACAACATTAAATGCTTATAATGAGTTGCTTAAGTGTTTGTAAACCATTGCCACAACTTATTAAATGTTATGAATATTGATATATGTAATGTAACATATGAGAGTGTGGGCATGAAAAATCAATTAATTTTTATTAACTATATCGAAGATTCGTATGGTAACCAACAATTAGTTTAAAATACTTTGTTTCTGTTTTCTGACAGAAAATCTCAAACCGAACTATTTTCATCAGCTCTCAATGTACCATACCTGGGCACAACACTATAAACAATCATGATTGGAGACCCTTTTACTGGTTTCTAGCGACTATGGCCGTTTTTTAAATGAGTGCCATAAAATTCCTCTGTACTATTACTAGTTACTATATAAATTAAATTCTCAACATTTTAAATATATTTTATTAGAAGAATTATATTTAGGGGGGACCAAGACTCATCATTTATATAGAGCAGGCCGACTCCTGATCATAAGTCCTATGACATAGGAAGCCAACTAATTACATTAGTTCAGTTTACTGTGCCTAATAAGAATGGTTAAAATATATGCTTGAGTGTGCCGACTTCATTGCTTGACTTGCACTTTCTTTTTCGGAACAAAAGGGCATAAACATAAGATTAAGGAAATAATTAACATTCTCCTAGAACTAGAAAGTGGTCCTAATAGTTTAATGGACATGGTAAATTGCTTTATCTTTATGCTTGGACAAGATATACTATTTTTTGTAGCTTTTACCTACCAAATTAGTGCAAGAGTTGACATAATCTCCTATCCAAAAGTGATTTGCCATTTTCAAAGGAATCCTGTGTTTATTCTAGGGTCAGTAATCATCATGAATTTTCATTTATTAAAGTAGATTTCACTTATAAATATAAAATTTAAATTCTCTTTAAAGGGTCATTGTGATCTTACAGTCTTTCTATATAAATTTTAAAATTTTAACTTGTTAGAACTATCACCGTTAGTTTTTAAAGATGACTAAAAAAATAATCAATTATAAAATTAGAAGATCGTATGACTCCAAACATAAACAACCCAAAACTATAAATGCATGTGTGTGAATCATTTTGGTGTTCTTCACATAAAATGTGAACACATATAAAAAGGGTAAATTTTCTTCATTTACTATCAAGTCGGAAGGTCAACTAAACTTTGATATATTTTAATTTATTTTATATGTCACCTGAATTCGTGAAAACAATTTGAAATTTTTACCACATTGGATACCATTTCATAATGTTTCGTACTCTCATTGGGTGCTTTGATGAAATTGACAAGAGAAACCAATTGAAGTTTCCCAGCTGCCTTTGCATTTGATTGCCAAAGTTCATTGTTACACAAATATCTTTTTCTGATCACCTTACTTTTACTTTCATGTCTCTTCTCACTGATTCTATTTGGCTAACTGTCATTGTCTACAACATAAACGAACAATTGACCACTTGTCCTAAAAATTACTCAATGTTACACCATCCTGTTGTAGATTGCCTATGTGAGAATTAACCACCTGATACCAACAAGTAATAATTTTTGGTAATAACTTTTACACAGACTTTAGATTATAGTAGTTAACTAAGTGTAATTATTTTGGAAACTAACTCATTGTCTTAATAAAAGTTACGTTTAATTACTTTTTTTCCTTTCTTTTTAGTATCAAAAGATTCATAAAAATCACAAAAAAATTCGGATAAAATAATTGACACTAAAACTTGTAGTTACAATATTTAAAATTGTAATAGAATAGGTTAATGTAATGATATAAATTCACAGAATCCCTTTACATAAGTAAAGATTGTAGATTTTTACAGATAATTGACCTGTAATGTTGGTTACCGATGCTGAGGCAAAAATCTGGGATTATTTTGTATATTTAATTATACATCAGCAAGTAAAAATCTAGTAGACTTGAAGCGCACTCATCGTGAGGTTCATATATACGACTCTCCCATGTGCACCGAGACGACGTGATGATCCTCATGATTAATAGATCACACTGCATTGACAACGGTCCAGAATAATATAAAGCAGTAACTGTACAGTTGGAGCAAAAAAAAAAACAAAAATCACATGAAAGTTCAGATATGGTATCAAAAATGTGCCAAAAAACAAAATAAAAATGGGGAGGCAAAACAGTGCGTTACATTAAAAATTGTAATTTCTTATTTACAGCAGAGGAGGCAAGACAGAGTACATCAAATGTATCAACATTGCCCTTTTTTTTTTTTTTTGGTTCTCCCTTTATCTAATTTACTGCTTCCTATGTAGTGGCAATAGTGCAATATATGCCATGCACACAGCAGTGAAAGAATCAACAGAAAACCAGCTGAGCTTCATTTTCTACCCTATATACCCACAAAGCTTCAAGCTGGTTTCTCAAAACCTTCCACTCTGCCAATTATATATGCTAACAAATTACCCAAAAGAAAGAAAAAAATTAATTCGAGCAAATAATCCCCCTCATAAAAAGGAATTTTGCTCTTTTTGTTAAGGAGTCTCCGGGGACATATCTGCAAATATCCCTCTGGTAGATCTCCTGAAGCCCCAAAAAAAAGGAACCCAAAAAAGTTGTAAACTTATCATATTAACTCATGGGTTAATATGCTTGCCTCTGTAAATCCTTGGCACTGATGAAAGTTCCGTGAAATCCATAAGGAACCCTCGATGGAAGCTTAACTGTTGCAACCAATTCCAAATTTGATGCGTCCACAATCTGCAGCTCCGATTTCCAGTTCTTCTCGTCGTGAACGAATGCCAGAATATACCCATCATCTTCTCTGTCTGATTGCTTGGGGAGAAAGAGGGGCTCTCCGCCGTACTTCTCGTCACCATAGATGAATTTCTTGACTTCGCCGGAGAACAAATCGACTTTGGCAAAACCCGATACCTTGGGCCAGGGCTCGGCAATGGCGAGGTAAGCGAACCGGGTTTTTCGCCCGAGTTTGTTCCGGTTCACCATCCCGGCTTCAAGGTTCACTTGCTCCGCCGGGATGAGGATTTCTCGGCGGACTGACTTCCCGGTCTTCCGGTTGAGCCGGATCTCCGACAAGACGCTGGAGAGATTCTCGTCGCACTCGTTGAAGATTGAGTCGGCTGGGGTCATGCAGGAGCCGATGACGACGACTTCGTCGGTTTCGGGCTCTTCCCAGGCGTTCCAAAGGTGGAAGCAGAAGCAGTCGGGGACCTCAACCCATTGGATTTCATCGGAATTTTTGGCGTATTTAGGGAGGATTCCAAATCGAGAAGTCTTGCTCTTGTCATACACTACAGGGGAGCCGCCTCTGATCATTTCCTGCAATTTGAACACCACCTGACTGTCCGGGATTATGACTGAATTCTCAGTAATGGCGAAATCGTGCATCATAGTTGGGGCATCAAGGTTGATCTCGACGTCGTCGGATTTAGTGCCATCGGCATTGAACCAGAAGTACTTCAAATAGGGCTTCTTTACTACGTCGTAGCTGAGAGCGAACATCTCCCCGGTGACGGGATCAACCTTGGGGTGGGCGATCATGGTGGACTTAAGCTGGCCATTGAAGTCGTACCTCCCCACAGTCTTCAAGTCCCCGGAGGGAGTGACTCGTACGTGGTAAGGAAGGTCGTCTTCCGACATCGCTAGAAGGCGGTTATTGAAGTAGATGAGCCCGGCGTTGGCCACCCCGAGGCCATTGGAGTGGTCAAGAAGCCCGAATAGGCCTCGAGAGTAGAAGAGAAGGAGTCGAGCTATGCCTGAGTGTCCATGGAGCTCCCCGATTGCCTTGGGGAATATTGGCCTGCCCAAGGCCTTCTCTTGAACCAATCGGTTCGTCTCTGTGAACCGGCAGGCATAGCTGGCGGAGCCATCGGAGTGGAACTGAACTGCGTGGATCATCCCATCGCCGTCGAAGAAATGGTGACCGGCTACCGGCTCATAGAGTGGGTTCGCCCCGTTTCTCACGTATACTCCCCGAACACAATCCGGGATTTTCCCTCAACTGGGAGGTTCCTCTTCACCGGCTGTTCCGGTACCGGGGAGAAATTTCCGGCGATTTGGACACGTGGGTCGGCTGTTTTAGGAAGTGGGTTTTTGCTCTCGTGGGCATTCAAGGCTTGCTCCACCATGTCTAAGGCGCCCGCCGCGGCCTTCTGAATTGGGTTCCATTTTTGTGGGGTGTTCAATTGCTTTTGTAGGTCGAATTTGGGCTTCTTTTCTTGGGTAGAAGGTGGAGGAGGGGCAATTATTGATGGTTTTTTGGGTGTTGTTCTTGTTGGGTGGGGTGATGACTTCTTTGGAGAGTCAAGCAAAGGCAATTGGAGGGAGGAGTTTATCTTGGGTTTTCTATTGGCCCAATTGAGAGAATTGTGAGGCTTTACCCATGTGCCAGTGCTACCAGTACTTGCAAAAGCCATTGCTCTCTCTAATTTTTGCAAGTATTTGTTCGATTTAATGAATAAGGAGGAGAGGGGAGAGAGGGGGAAGTGTTGGCAGCTAAAGCGATGGAATTTGGTATGTGTAATTCTGAGTTGAGTGGAGGGGAGAGAGAAGGGAATATATAGGGGAAGGAACAGAAGGGTAGGGCGCATCTTAGGCACGCAAGGAACAAACACGTGTTAGTTTTTGTGGGAAGGATTGTTGATGATACAAGCTAGAGAGGGAGAGAGAGGGAGAGAGAAGAGGGTGGGGGACTAGGGGGCACAAACTGCTTGGATTTTGACACGACTACTCTCTTTCTCTCCTCTCCATCTCTCTCTCTATCTGTTGTTTTTGAATTATTGTTATTTTAATCGCAGCATTAATAAATAATGGGTTTCAATATAAAAAGTTTTGCAATGCCCTTTTTGGTATTGTGTGTTGTAAAAGCAGGTTCAGGAGGCGTTTGTTTATGATAAAATCGCAATAGACAATGGTTTAGGAGGTGGTGTTTCGGCCGAGCTGTTAAGACCGGAACGATGCGGAGAAGATCCGCCTCCAACCACATTCTCTTGTTTTGTTTTGCGTAAGTATGATAGTGAATAATGCCTAATTTCATATTAGCAAGTTACCACTCTTTTATGGTAAGAGAACATATATTATGAGCAGTGTAAGTTGTGTTTTGATTTCCTTTTTCATACATTATTATTTGTCTCATCAATATAAAACTAACTATTAGAACTTTATCTTTACTTTTATTTAGATCATTGAGTAATTAGTTAGGTTGCATTAGAAATCCTGAATTTAAGTATTTTGATTTGACTATACCTGATTGATTGACCATGTAATTGTCAATCTTTGACAATAAATTCAGTTTATCTAGAGCGGTAGTTGCTTGGGACAAGTTTGGGACAAGTTGAAAATTTTCATTTTTGCCTAATTGATCATAGCCTAACTTGGGAAAAGAAAAAAATTCAAAAGAATTTCCTCAAGAAAAAGGTTTCGTAAACATTTGATGGTCAACCTGATAATCAAAATTTAGATTGATTTTTAATGTATTTAATATAAGATTTTTTTAATAAATTAAGTCAAACGGATGATTTTTTTATTTTTAAGCGTGAATGATGCACATGGACTTCATTTTACCTTTTCTAGCATTGGAATATATGAGTGTTGATTATTTATCTTAATATCTATAATCCTAAAGGCAGTAATTAAAAAACTAATTTAAATACAAAGGTAGCTTACTTACCTAAAAATATATAATTTAAAATTATTATAAATAACACGATTAAGGCTCTATTTTATTTTAAGAAAATAAGTTGTAAAGAAAATTTAAATGGAAACAAAGTGATAACGGAAAAAAATTAAGGGGAATTATTTTTTTTTCTTGTGTTTGGTTCAAGGAAAAATAGAGGAAAGAATTATACATTTTCCAACCTTTTACCCATGCACCACATTGTCATGGAGAGGAGAAAGAAAATAGTCAATAACATTGATTAATTGAGATGATTGAGAAAATTCTTAATGGTCTTTCTTAATAAAATTCTTTCTCTTTTCTCCATTTCTCTCTCTTTGTGAATTTTTTCTTCTATTTTCTTCTCAATTTTGGAAGTAAAATATCATTGACTAAATTGACAAAAGTTTCTATGAGTTTTTCCATCAAACTTTTTTTCTCTCCTTTTTCTTCAATTTAAACAAGAAAAAGAAATTCATTTTCCACATTTTTTTCTTTCTTTCTAATTTTCTTAGAATCAAATAGAGTCTAAAATTAAATGATTTGAGTACAATCTAGATCTCTCATGTAATAACAGATAACTACTCTAGTCTTTGGATGGACAAATGCCTCTCCATCAACCCTTTTTTTTCCCCTTTGTTTTTGGAACATTAGGTAACACAAAGAAGATTTAAAAGCATATAATATAAACTCTCTAAACAAACTTACTAAAACATACGCTTTTCTCAATTAAAGCTATGCATATTTTTATTAGATAGTTATTGTATAAACTGTTTTTTAATATTAACAAATATTATAAACATATTTAAAATAGGTAATTTGAACACATTAGAAAATAGATTCGATAAAAGTGACGTAACTTAAACTAATTACTCAAGATCTAAATAGAATATAATCTACTTAGACACTTGAAAAAAGCTAACTCAACGGAACCTCAACTAAATATAACCGAACTCAACCTTAATATTTTCCGCTCAATTGTTTATTTACGTAAAATAAGCTTATACTTGAACTCACCAAATGTCAATTAAGTCAAAGTCAACACAATCTACAATCGACCCTAAATCCACAAACACTCAATTAAATCTTAGTATTCAAATAAACAAACTCAAACTAATAACCTAATATTAACCGAATAATCTTTTTACTGATTCTATTTTTGCCTCCCTTTTGGGTCAGAGCTCAAAATAGAGTACATGACAAATAATAGTCGTGACTGACTGACAAGTGACAAGTGACAACGGTGGTGAGGCTACAATAATTATTTATCACCTGATCACGGAGCTTTTTATCTGAATGGTAAATCTGATATCAAAGGGCAGAAAAGAAAATCACGTGAGTGAATTTCGACGTAAAACAATAGAAAAAGTGCAGAGAGAGAGAGAGAGAGAGAGAGAGAGAGAGAGAGAGAGAGAGAGGAGGGAGCTTTTGTATTGTGGGCAGTAAAAAGTGAGGGAAATGCCGTGCAAAACTAACACCAAAGTTTTTAAGTGGCCAAAACGTAGACGTTAGCATTGGCATAAGCAAACCCCGCGTACAGACCTCTTTGGACTAACTGTTGGGACACGTGGAAGGCCCTTAGTAGCCGCACTCAAGCATGAAAATCTAGGTCGCATCAAAAAAAGTTTTAAGATAAAGATGCCCCACACGCTAAAGCTTCTTTTTGTCCAAATTCTTACTGCCCTCTCCTCCTTCCCCACTCTTTCTCTCTCTAGTAAAAAGCTCACCTCACTTTATCCTCATACCGTCTCTCCTGTTTTCCTGGAGTAGAAACATACAATATCTTTATGACCAAAAAAAAAAAAAAAGAAAAGAAACATGCAATATAATACTCTTCTTTTCTTCAATTAAAAATCATGAGCTTGTATGAATATAATTTGTTGTGGGGTAATGCAGACAATGCAGAATTAATATAATGTGTAGATTTTAAAATTGAGTAATTTATTTTGAAAAGATGATGAGGGTGCTTGATCATTTGTATAAATTAAAATAGTCCACTATCTTCACTTAAAATTAGTAGATATGAATACATGATATGATATCCATATATAGATCCGGGCAATGGGCCGGGCTGGCCCGAGTTAGGCCTGCCCACTTACTTAACTGGCCTGGTGAGTAGCAACTTTTTAAAATGGATCGGGTCGGGTCATGGGTCAAATGACCTGCCCACCCAATTTGAATAATTGAAGCAAATGTTAAACTTTAATGCATAATGTGAAAGGTTTGTGCATCGAAATCCACACAATTTATCATGTCATATACTTGCAACGAGCACCATCGAGTGACTCATTTAGCGCCTGTCTTCAACAACAATAGTATTTTTCTCTCAACCTCCCCCCTTGTGTTCCAACTATATAATCTAATACGTCCGAGTCATGTGCATCTTTCAATTAGTCTCCTAAAGTGAATCATAAGATTTTTAGCAAAATTATCAATGTAATAGTCCAAATGAATGGTACCAATAAGAATTGATATAACAGGCAGATTTCGGAATGGCAAAACATGTAGAGAATTAGACTTATGACCAAGGCTCGATCACAAGAGTTAGTAAAGATAGCGGTCCAAACTACAAGGAGCAAACAAAGACCTCCAAAGTGACGAAAAATGGTAGTCTGTGTGTACAAGTAAAATAAACAATAACCCATATATGTCGACTGTCGCTACAAAATGTAACATCCGTGTGTAGGAGAGACATTACGAAGGTCTATCCGAAGAGACAATCAAAATGGAATGTATTTCTAACAAGACTTAAGGTCTATTTGAAGAAGCCACTACAGGAGAAGCATTATCCACAACATTAATATCGAACTTCCATCCGAGAGTGAAACTCCTGTATCGGTTTATTCAACTGGATATGCAACACTCCAGAATGCCCATATAAAACAAAATGACTAGGCGTCGGCGAGGGCGAAGATCCCGACCCCTGCAAATGGCGAGCAAAGGTAAACATACTGTGAGTCTTCGGTTTTGGCTAGCCAAATTTTAGCACAAACCACATATTATTCACATACGAGATACAAATTTAAATGAAGGAATATGCATACGAGATACAATCACAGCGAGTAAACACAGGCACTATTCGGAGAAGCCTCAAATACCGTAAAAGAATGGTCTGTCTTACTTGCTACTGGGGGCAAAATCTTATCCTATGTACCCCATAGTTCGTGCCACGACTTGGCTTTGGCTCGTTGGGTCGATCCTCTTAAAAGTTTTCCTTGTAAGCTAATTCTTTCAGTTAATTAGGTAGATAAATGAATAAGCTATTTAGTCACTCTGTCAGGCGGTGAGGAGAATTCACTAAACATCAATACAAAGAACACCAAAACCATTATGAAGACGTGCAAATTTCTCTCGGAAAAGAGGATCCGAAAATAGACACAAACTGTAACAATAATTTACGAAAGCTTAGAGTGTTTGAAGGAGTACTGTTATAGTAAATTTAGGGAGTATGGGATTTATATCGAACCATAGCGATGGACTAAATTAAAATAAGTTTGCGAATGCAAGTCGAAGGCTTAAATCTTGAAACTTAAACTAACCTAAACTAAAAACAATTCAGAATTGACCATAAGCCATTAAACTAGACATCGAAGAGCAGAGTGCAAGAAATTATTGCTTAAATCAAAAGAATTGAACTAACAGATGCATGAAACTTCAATAATTAAAGCGTAAAGCTGAAAATAAGCGAGGCAAGAATTAGAAGAATACCAACAATTTGAGTCCAAATTTGAACAATGCCAATTCACAAATCCAAAATCCACGAATTGACAACAATTCAACACCAACATCAACCCAACAATTCGAATCCTTCAAGAGTAATTCAACTAATCTAAACTAAAATCTCAAATCTCAAATTGAAACCTAAAATCGAAATCTCCCTCCCCGGCACCCCCACCCCACCCCACCAAAAACAGAAATTCCCAAGACCTCAAGATTAGAAATTTCTAGACCCGGAGAAACAATTAAGCATCGAAGTTGAGAGAAAGATTTCCAGCACCTCTTTGTGGATAACTAGTGAAGAATCAGTCGAGCAAATGCCAAATTAGGTTTCGGCGGAAGCGAGAGAGAGAGAGAGAGAGAGAGAGAGAGAGAGAGAGAGAGCGGTGATTCACCAACGACGGAAGAAGAGCGACGGTGACGGAAAGGCTTCAGGCTTTAGTTCACCGGCGAGATGGCGGAAGACGACGGCGAGAGAGAGAGAGACAGTGAGGGAGGAGGGGACGATGGAGCAACAAAACACGATGGACGAGAGAGAGAGACAAAGCGCGTGAGAGTGTGAGAGGCTGTGGGAGCAGCAAAAACACGGTGGCCCGGTACCCGCCCGGTCTAGGCCCGAAAATTCACTTAATTGGTGGCCCATTTCATGCCCAATCCATTTAAGTTATCAAATGGGTTTTGACCATATTTTTTCAGCCAACCCAATTAAACCCATTGGACACCCTGTCCAATGCCCGAGTCTATCCATATATTTGGCTAATTCGGTTTTGATGACAATGCCACTTTAAAAGAGAAAAAAATGATTCGTGTATCAATAGTGAATGTCTATTGTTTTTAGATATTAGAAGAACTTTTAGTTTTAGTCTTTTAAAACTCATAATTGTATATTAAATTATACCAATAATTAAGTTTGGTCGTATAAAACTGAATGATAAAATGAAACCAAAGTGAAAAAAATAATTGTATATCATAGCCTTTTTCTTTTACACCAAAAAATAAACCTATTTTGCTATGCTACTAATAGAATTTGGATGATTTAATCATACATAATTTTACTCATTACTAATTTTTGGATAAATAATAATAATAATAATAATAATAATAATAATAATAATAATAATAATAATAATAATAATAATAATATGGATGACTTCGGGTATATTTGGCCCCCTTTCTCTCTCATCCCACTTATCTCTCTCTCTTTCTCCCCTCCATTCTTCTTCCCCCAAATTCCTAAAATGCTCTGCAATGACTCGGATCCCCGCTTTCTTCTTCCTCAACGACTATGGATAACTCCGCCGGCCTTTGCCTTTTCTCTCTCCTCATGCGTCTTTATGCTCACCAACACTCGCACGTCTTGGCATTGGTTTGACTTTGACGCCTTTAGGTACTCATCTCTCTCTCTCTCTCTCTCTCTCTCTCTCTTGCACGTGCGTCTTCGGATCTGAATTTCCTTGCCGAAAAATTTTTCTCTTCCGTTTTCCCTAATCCGATTTCATTGATGAGTTGGAGGCTTGTTTTTTAATTCAATTTTCAGAACTAAATGGGGTGCACTTGGTTCGACTTTGACGCCTTCGGTACTCCTCTCTCTCTCTCTCTCTCTAGATTTCCTCGCCGAAAGATCTTCCTCTTCGTTTTCCCTATTCCGATTTCACCGACGGTTGTAGGCTTTTTTTAATTCAATTTTCACATTTGAATGGGGTGCATGGGTTCAACTTTGACGATGGACCGCTCAAAGAATTGCAGGGGATGGCTCGAGGGTATTTATTCAATTTTCTTGATTTTTTTTTTTTTTTTGTGGTTAGAGCCATTGATGAAAGTGTTTGATTGAATATAGTTTTTCTTTTAGATCTATACCAACACTCGTTAGCTCCGAGGGTATTAAGAAAATTGAATCGGAGAAGAAGATGGACAAGCCTACGATCTGTTAGATCCGTCATGAAAATGTAATTTTTTGTGGTCGAATTGCGGAAGACGATTTTGGATGTTTGAGACTCTTATTTTTTACTTGTGATTTTGTTTATCTCTGATAACTTTAATTTGTCATGCAAATACAACAAATTTGGATGTATTCTCTCTCTGGATGTATTCTCTCCCTCTTTGAGTATATATATTTTAAAAATAATTATAGCTATTACTGCGGTTCTTTCTTCGTAATCGTAGTAATAGTGTAGGTATGACGACGGTTCTTTCGCAGAACCGTAGTAATAGGCTATTACTACGGTTTTGTAGAAAGAACCGTCGTCATAGATCCTCTTTGACTACGGTTTTGAACCGTAGTCAAAGGTGGTACATATAACGACGCCCACATACACGACGCCGGTTAACCGTAGTTAAATGTCATTTTAACCGTAGTTAAAAGTGATTCCTGTAGTAATGTGAACTCTTGAGGTATTAGTCCCCAGAAAAAAGAGTAATTCACATTGTTGATCAATATTACAATTCATGTTATCTTTTGGATAATAGGATGGAATCTAAGAGTTTGAATTTAACTTTGTAATGTTCCGGGCTAGGTCTAGCTGAATAAAACCATTAACCGATGCTTTCGGTTGATGTAACAACCCGACCCCAAATCACTTTATTAATTTTACTAATTACAAAATTTATATAATCGAGCTCGCGCACTTCAATTCGACATTTGGATTACTTTTTTATATGTGTGTTATACAACTAAGGCGACAGAGTGGCCTCCACTCGAAATTTCATAATAACGATTGGAAATTTACGCATATGTTTAAAAGAAAATTTAAAAATTGTTTTAATATTATACATATAAATGCATACTAACTAGGGTAAAAAGATGAAAAATCTAACTAAGGTAGTACCTAAATGCAAACCTAAATGAAGATGATGATCGGTATGTACAACCTAAACTAATATGTACCTAAGTCATCCACCAAAACATGATAACCATCATCCACAAGCGACCCCCCATGCTTAGGACTGTCATTGTCCTCAATGAAATGCAAAACTCGAAAGGAGCAAAGGAGGGAAGGAGGAAACTCACAATGGGGTCACTCGGACCCTAGGTGCGTCGGTGGCGTCCAGTCGGAAGGAGGATACGGCGCCCTATAATGATAGTAGGCGTAATAGGCAAGGTGCTCGAGGTGGCCGACTCTCCCGTCAAGACTCCTAAGGCTCGATGATTCGAGAGAATCATGTCTCGCAGCTCTCCCCGCCCTATATGAAGCTGATCGAGTCGATCCAGGATTGTCCGGAACATGGTGGGCTCAATAGTGGAGGAAGAAGGGGAGACTCCTTGGTGCCGGTGTCCGCAGGCGGTGTGGGTGGTGTAGAAGAGGAGGCGCCCTATGATAGGATGGGCCCGCAACGATGGCCTCGAGAATAGCACCGGTTGTCCATGTTTGTGATGGTAGTGCGCTTCTTATTGGGGAGAGCAAAGAAAGGCCTTTTGTGGTGACGGACCCGATAAGCGCCGTTAATATACTCTAAAATATCCATGTGGACTAAGGCGCGTTCGTCGATGATGGAGCTGCAATGTAAGATAGGAAATACCGAAATGTCAAGCTCTAGACCGACGGCAAGTGCCGTGACCCATCCACCATGAGTAAGGACGGTGCTAGCACTGGAAGTTTGGGACTAGATGTGAACCGGAAGATGGATCCCACGAGTTCATGTGATGACCATGCAGGGATGGCCCAAATCGGAAAAAGTTCATCGCTGCGCACAATGTTGTGGCTATCACCACGGGCATCATAATCTTCCATGCCTTTACCAAGTAAAACCTCGGTAATTGATATTAAGACAACGAACAGAATTCCTTATTGGACATCCCAAAGTCTTGATTAAAAAGACGAAAAGAAACCTCGGGTATGCCCAATTGGCCTTTTCTCCTATCCTCAAACTTGAATGAACTATAAAATTCCTGAACTAACCCCTTGTGGTTTCCCCACCGAATGTCGTTAGCAAACCTAAGTAATCCCAAGACATTAAGCAAATGACACAGGTCATCCCAAAGATCAATAGACTTCAAGAACTCAACATCAAAGTGCCTTGGTGGACTAATGGAACGGGATGCTAACTTCCTATACCGATAAAGGTGAATATCACTCGGAGAAAACTATACCAAAGGGGCTTTAAGAAGTACCTCGGGGTGGAGCACCCCGGCGTGAAGATGACCCGGGTAGCGTTCAAGCCCTCTTTGAAGGAGCCATGACCAATCTTGGAGGTAGGAGAGGGAAGAAGGGAACACTTTTATGAAATTTTCGTAACCTCTGTTTGAGCCCCCAAATGAGTGAAAAAACCGACAAAAATCGAGCAAAAGAGTTGAAATCGGACTCGCCAAAGTCTGCAACAACTTCAAAGGCAAGATTTCCCTCACCTTAAGCTTCAAAAGTGCAACAATGGAGGATGGACTTGAGGAGAGAGAAAATCGAAAAATTGGTGGTGAAGATGGGTGAAACAGGGATGGTTGGGGATGAAATCGTGTGGGGTTGATGATAGAAGGTCGATTGGATGTAATGGAAAAGGGTAGGGTTGAGCGGGATGGGAGGCACGGCGTGGGAGAAGAGGGCGCACGACAGTGCGTAGGGTTTTGAGGAGGAAGAAAGTGAAATAATGGAAAGAGGAGAGAGAGAACCGCGAATTTCAATCCGGGCATACGCCTCGCACGACCGAGTGCTTAACCCGTGCTTAACTTGTGCCGACCCACGACATTTCGGAAAAATTCATTTGGGCAGGCGCACAATCCGTGCGACAACCGTGCTGAACCCGTGCCAGCTCATGACATTTCGGAAAAAGTGCACGGTACGGACCGCATGACCAGTGAGGCAACCGTGCTGAACCCGTGCGACAACCGTGCTAATTTTCACCAACTTTGAGCTCGACGGACCTCTTTAACTCCGCAACACTCAGCCAATTAAGCATCAAAATACCTCAAATTAATCCAATGAACTCTCTCAAACTCACTCTCATCAACCCTACTTAATTTCCTATTCCTCAAACATTTTATTGCACTCTTTTTTTGCGGTTCTTTTTTTTACTCAATTTTTTTCTTTTTTTCTAAATAAAAAGAATCTAAGTTGAAAGCTAGAAAACTTGGCCTGCCTCCCAAGAAGCGCTTGTTTAAGGTCCCGAGCTTGACCAAAATGCCTTAGCCATTTGTAACAAGGGAAAAAGTGCTTGAAACCGTCCCTGAATAGGCTCTCCCGGAGATAGTGCTTGAGTCTTGAGCCATTTACCTTGAACGTATCATTCTCATCACCACAACCTATTTCGATGACCCCAAAAGGATGCATTTTGAAGACTTTGTATGGACTCGACCATCTAGAACGGAGCTTGCCGGAAAAGAGTTTCAATCTGGAATTGAACAAGGGTACCAAATCACCCACATGAAACTCCCGTCTATTGATATTTTTGTCGTGCCATGCCTTCATGCGTTCCTTGTAAATCATAGAGTTATCATAAGCATCCCTCCGAATCTCATTTAGCTCATTGAGTTGGAGCATTCTCTTATCTCTCGCTGCTTTCAAATCAAAGTTGAGACGTCTCACCACCCGATGAGTCTTAAACTCAAGCTCAATGGGGAAGTGGCAAGGCTTCCCATACACCAAACGATAGGGAGTAGTACCAATTGGGGTTTTAAAGGCCGTCCGATAAGCCCAAAGAGCATCATCAAGTTCATCCGCCCAATCCTTCCTAGAACTAACAACCGTTCTCTCCAAAATGTTCTTGATTTCGCGATTGGAAATTTCGACTTGGCCACTAGTTTGTGGATGATAAGCTAAACACCTTTTATGTGACACACCATATTTTGTTAACAAGGCCTCAAATTTCTTCTCAATGAAGTGTGTCCCACTATCACTAATCACTACTCTAGGCACCCCAAATCTAGGAAAGATGATCTTCTTGAAAAACCTAGATACTGCTCGTGCATTATTGGTGGGACTAGCAACGGCTTCAACCCATTTAGATACATAATCCATCGCCACCAGAATAAACTTATTTCCTCTTGAGGAAGGGAATGGTCCCATAAAGTCAATGCCCCAAACATCAAACACCTCAATCTTTAGAATATAATTTAAGGGCATCTCATTCTTAGGGAAATGTTACCCCCTTGTCATCTATCACAGTCCTTCACATAAGAATGAATATCCTTGAACAAGGAGGGCCAATAAAAACCGGCTTGAGGTACCTTAGCAGCAATCCTGGAGGTACTTCCATGCCCACCGCAAGGTTGATCATGACAATGTGAAATGATGCTCAAGACTTCTTCTTGGGAATACACCTTCGAAAAATACCGTCATTGCAAACTCGGAAAAGGTAAGGATCATCCTAAGAGTAAAATCGATGTCGTGGAGGAATTTCTTCTTCCGGTGGTACCCCATGTTGGGTGGCAAAACTCCAACAACGAGATAATTGACGATGTCAGCAAACCAAGGGAGTTCTCCGTTGTGGCCGCCATTAGGTGCTCATCAGGAAACGCATCTTCAATGGGGTAAGCATCGCTTTCAACCAAGAGCTTTGATAAGTGGTCAGCTACCACATTCTGCGCTCCCGCCTTATCTCGTATCTCCGGATCAAATTCTTGTAGGAGAAGGATCAATCGTATGAGACGAGGCTTGCCATCCTTCTTCTCCAAAGCAAATGCTTCAAAGCAGCATGGTCGGTGAAAACAATCACCTCGGAGAAGAGGAGATAGGGCGAAACTTCTCAATAACATACACCACCGCCAACAACTCCTTCTCTGTTGTGGTGTAATTTTGTTGGGCTGCATCAAGTGTCTTTCTTGCATAATAAATGATATGAGGTTTCTTGTCTCTTCGCTGCCCCAAGCATCTGCTCCAACCGCGTGATCACTTGCATCGCACATAATCTCAAATGGGAGATTCCGAGTCCGGCGGTTGGATGATAGGGGTAGAAATCAATGCTTCCTTTATCTTGAGACAAGCCTCATGACATTCATTAGTAAAATCAAACGGGACATCTTTGGTAAGGAGCCGAGTTAGAGGCTTAGCAATTTTGGAGAAGTCCTTGATTAAGCGGCAGTAAAAGCCGGCATGACCAAGGAAACTCCTCACCCCCTTGACAGAATTTAGGGAGGTAGCTTTTCAATAACCTCAATTTTTGCTCGATCGACCTCGATGCCCCGATTAGACACAACATGACCCAAAACAACAACCTCTTGTACCATAAAATGGAACTTTTCCCAATTCAAAACTAGGTTGACTTCTTCACATCTACTTAGCACTTTCTCAAGATTTTACAAACAAATGTCAAAAGTTTTACCGTAAACAGAGAAGTCATCCATGAAAACTTCCATGATGTTTTCTATGAAATCAGAAAAGATAGCCATCATGCATCGTTGGAAAGTGGCCGGGGCATTACATAAACCAAAAGGCATTCTACGGTACACGAAGGTACCATAGGGGCAAGTGAAAGTGGTAGTCTCTTGATCATTTGGATGTACAAGAATTTGGAAAACCGGAAAAACCATCCAAATAACAAAAATATGAATGCCTGGCTAATCTCTCCAACATTTGGTCAATAAATGGGAGGGGGAAATGGTCCTTCTGGTGGGTTGATTCAACCTTCTATAATCTATGCACATGCGCCACCCGGTAACCATCCTAGTGGAAATGAGCTCATTAGCCTCATTCTTGACCATGGTCATACCCCCTTCTTGGGTACTACTTGGATCGGACTTACCCAATCACTACTTGTAATAAGATAGATAATCCCGGCCATAAGCAGCTTGACAACCTCTTACATATTGGGATTCAAGCGCCTTTGAGGTTTCTAGAGGGCTTATGACCTTTGTCAAGATCAATTTTATGCATGTAAAAGGATGGACTAATTCCCTTTAGATTATCGATGCTATAACCAATGGCACCCCTATGCTTTCGAAGCACATTAAGAAGGTTTTCAAGCTGAGTGCCATGTAATTCAGCATTAATAATCACAGGGAATGACTCATTAGGACCAAGAAATTCATATCTGAGATGGGAAGGTAGAGGTTTGAGCTCTACCTTGGTAATATGAATAGTACCGTCTTTAGTGCTCTTGGCCTTCGTGGCTTCTACGGTGCACATGTCTAGGCTCCCATGTTTTGACAAGGATTGGGGAGCAAATCTAACAACTTAGAATAGAGTGCTACCTCTTCAGATTTGCCTTTAGAGTTATCACCCATCAAACATGCCTCTAAAGGGTGCCTCACATACCTTTGTGGTAGCCACTTATCATTGATAGTTTGCTCTAACACATCCACCCTACAACATGTGTCTTTGAGAGCGAGGGTGGACATAGACTTGGTGAGGTTAAACTCCACCTTCTCTCCCCGATATGTAATGATAGCTTGTCATTCTTCACATCTATTAGGGCTCCGGCGGTGGTAAGGAAAGGCCTTCCCAAAATGATAGGAATTTGTGCATCCTTAGCCATTTCCATTACCACAAAGTCACATGGGATAAAGAGTTTCCCGACTTGGAGTGGCACATCTTCTAGAATTCCAATGGGGAACTTGACGGATCGATCCGCCAACCGAAGAGAGATGGTGGTTGGCTTCAACTCTCCTATTTGAAGCCACTTGTAAATGGAGTAGGGCATGAGGCTAACACTTGCTCCAATATCACATAATGCCTTACTAATGGCTATATCTCCCACAGAGCATGGTATGGAAAAACTACCCGGATCGTAAAGCTTTGGGGGTAGCTCGTTTTGAATGATTGCACTCGCACTCCTCGGTGAGAGAAACGGTAGCATGTTCTAACAATTTCCCTTTGTTAAAAAGCATCTCCTTCAAAAATTTTGCATATGATGGCATATTAGTGATAGCTTCTAAAAAGGGAATATTGATATGCAGCTTCTTCAACATCTCAATAAATCTGAAAATTTCTTTTCCTCCTTAGCCTTCATAAGCCGTTGTGGAAATGGAATAGGAGGCTTGTAAGGTTTAGGTGAAGGCATGGATGAACTCTTAATCAAAATTTTCTCTTTTCACTCTCCTTAGCACTACCCTCAATAACACCTTCCTTTGCAACATCATGCACATCCTCACTCTTCTTCTCCTTCCCCGTCCGACTCACCTTAGGGCCCTCTAACTCCTTCCCGCTCCTCAAGATAATGGCATTGATGTGCCCTTTAGGATTTGACTCGGGTTATGCTGGCAACTTCCCTTGGGATTGGGTAAGGTGGTTGACTTGTTGAGCAATTTGTGCAATTTGGGTCTCTAACATCTTTTGATGACTGGACAATTGCTCATTGGTCTTTGTTTGGGCTTGGATGAAACCTTCCATAAGAGTTTCAAGGTTAGATTTATGTGGAGGTGGAGGAGGATTGTATGGAATGGAAGGTCGGTTTTATGG
Source organism: Talinum fruticosum (assembly GCA_021018815.1). NCBI lineage: Eukaryota > Viridiplantae > Streptophyta > Magnoliopsida > Caryophyllales > Talinaceae > Talinum > Talinum fruticosum. The sequence goes on from JAITYX010000018.1 coordinate 3,524,661, forward strand.
TGGTGGATGGAAATCGGGTGGTTGAGATGGATTTTGGTGGGGATGAGGATTGTTGTTGTGGTAGGAGAAATTGGGATGATTTTTCCAATCGGGGTTATAGGTTTGAGAGTAAGGGTTGTTCTGTGGTGGTGGCCTAGGAGGGAAGTTGTGGAGAGCATTAGCTTGCTCGGATGTAGAGAGGCTAGAATGACACTCCAAATGGGGATGTGAGCCGTCACATGCTTCACAAGAATAACCCATCTCTTGAGCAAGTGGACGAAGAGGAACTGCTAATGGAAGGGTTTGCCACAAATTTCTCCATTTTCAATGTGAGAGCTTCCACCTTGTTGGCCAAAAGAGCCACTGCATCCACATTATACTTTACACACTCTCAATCATCTCTTCCAACGCCCTAATTGTAGGCATTGGAAGCCATCTCCTCTAACAGAGCATCAGCTTGCTCGTTGTCTTCTTTATGAAGGTGCCCCCGAAGCATTGTCCATAGATAGACGCACCGAATCGAAAGCCTCGTCATAAAAATTTGAATGAGCATCCATGGTTGAATACCATGATGAGGGCACTCTCGCTGCATCCCTTTGAATCACTCCTATGCTTCAAATAGAGACTCCCCGGATGTTGCTTGAACTGGATGATGTCAAGTCTTAACTTGGATGCCTTGCCTCGGTGGAAAGAATCGATTGAGAAAGGCAAGGTTCAACTCATCCCATGTGCGGAAAGAGTTGGGAGCATAATTCTCGAGCCAGTTCTTTACCTTATTAGTGAGGGAAAAAGGAAAGAACTTCAATCTGATGTACTCGTCATTTACTCCCGCCATCTTGATCATTCCACACCGCTCAAGAAATGAGTTGATGTGCTTGACGGGGTTCTCCGCAAGTGATCCTCTAAACTAGTTCTCGCTCAATGAGATTTATGAAACCGGGCTTGAAATCAAAGTTGGTTGCCTCTAGTAGATCGGGCAACACAATAGCGGAGCCTCCCGTATCCTTGGTAGGAGCTGAGTAGGATTGAAGGGTACGAGGTGGGGGTGGATTTCTAGCCATATTTTGCTTCTTTCTTCACCTACGAGCTACACTACTTATGCACCTGACAGTTGCTTCAATTTCGGGATCAAGAGGTGCTAATTCTTCACCTCTATGATTCCTCCTAAGCATACACTCAAGAAACTATACCAAGCGTAAGTAGGCTCAAGGAAAGATAAAAGCAAAAAGGAAGAAGAAAAATAAAGAAAAATAAAAAGCTCAATTCAAAAGTGTAACGTTACTTAAACTAGGGAGTGGTGCTAGCTCCCAAGCAACGGCGCCATTTTGTTGTTTACTATAGAGAGTACGGTTGTCGGTCTCGGGGAGCTAGGTCTCATAAAAGTCTAAGGTCAATGTCCTTTTGAACTAAGCAAAAGAACAGTTCAAATTGGTTGGTAACGTAAACACTTAAAGACCGAAATGAAATCGGATAAAGAAAACCTTAGGCGAGGATTTTCCAAGCTAACATGCCAACAATCTTAATTACATGCTTCTACACTATTCACAACTAAGATGAATTAGGGAATCGATGCAGTTCAAACCACCCAAGCCTTCTCTCGAAGGTCATTAAGGTAACTCAATTGAATTAATTGTCTGTTCTCACACAATAAAAACCAAAGAATTACATGATTATCGACTCTTCCCTTAATAACAACCTAAATTATTCTCATATCTAAGTTGTAATCATCTAACAAGTTGAAGTAGAACTAAGCCTCTTCTCTCGAAGTCTACTCAATTCCCAAAAACAATAAAGGCAGAATTCTCTCAAACCTCACACCAATTCAATAAGAATCAACAAGTCGAAATTCATCAAACAATTGCAAATTAGCATCAAAGTATAAATTACGATTAAACTAGCATCTTAGTGACAAATCCCCAACCTAAGTTGAAATATTAGCCACACATATTCATGGCATATGATAGCAAATTGAGGAATGAACACTAAAAAGAATGAAAGATAAAAGTAGAGAGAAGAATAATAATACCGTAAACTTGAATTAAATTGCGATTAGTTGAAAATAACTCCAAGCTTTGATCTCTTAACAATGGAGATAAATGCTTACAAGTAGAGAGAAAACTAGCCTAGAAACACAACATAAAAGTCTACTGCAGAAAAATAACAGTTTCTGGACTAAAAGAGGCCGAAAAACGAAATCGCCGATTGGCACCGGTAGTGCTCGAAACCGTGCTTAACCCGTGCAAGCTCACGGCGTCAATAATTAAATTCCCGAATTCCTAGCATGGCCTATGCTGACTTTGGCATTGCTTGTGCTGACCTCTTCGGCTTTAGCACAGCTCGTGCTAGGTCTTCTTTTCCTTCTTTCCTTCAAGCACAACCAGTGCTACGCACTGTGCTCGACTTGGCTTGATCTCTTTCTTCACTCTCCAACCTTCTATGGCTTTCCACTCTTTTCCGTAGCACTTTGAAAGATGTATTCTTCATCATAAAAGGCGGGATTACCTAAAAACATAGAAATTCGCATAGTTTAATCATAAATGAAGAAAGTAAGCGAAATCAAATAAGAATTTAGGTGAGAAGGCCTTTGAAATGTCGAAATTAGCTAATAAGAGAACGTAAAAGAACGTAAAATTCCGGTTTATCATTTTTCCACGTTAAAATCTTGTGTCCCATGTTGTTATTTCTTTTGTTCCTTTTTTGTTTTTTTTGAGTAAGCTGCTGATCGTAACTAGTCAATCACATCATTAAGGTTATAAAGACGTTGCCAAAAATTCATCCTTATCCCTTAATTATGCTGGTGCATATATGCCTGATATAATTGAGTTTTGTAAATTAGAAGGATCGTGGACAAGCACATGAATGACTTTATTTTCTTTAAGAACAATCGAAGCAAGAATATTATAGTTATTCCATAACACCGCAATGCCTCTAGAATGGTTAATGAGGTTCACAAAGTTGAAGCAATTGAATCCCAAAGATAGAAGAGTCTTCCTAATATTATTTTCATAAAGTGTTGTTTTGAGAAGAAAAGTTAGGTCTGGTTTATATGTTCGACTAAGAAATTTTATCTCTTGTAAGACATGTTGGTTTTTAATGCCCTGAATATTCCAAATTATATACATTATCATGACCATCCTATATAAAATAAAGCCACATAAGTCACACAATATTGTAGATCTTTTCTTTGTAAAAAAAAAAAAAAAAAAAAAAAACTCTTGCATCACAAGTAGATGAAAGTTCAACTGACATTTCTTGAAAATGTGATAGTTTTACAAAGTTGTTTTATTCTACCTAGTCGTATCCCTTTCTTTTGTGGTATAAGTTGATTTTAGATTTTCTAATTCCCGTTTTCAAGGCTCTGCTCTACACAATTGATATAATACTTTGTAGGTTATCATTGTAGTTGTGTTAATAGCAAACCCCAATCTTTTCCTTATTTATATTTTTCGTAGTATTTTTCTCCTAAATAAATTCTCTCTCTAGTTTTAAGGATGACCTCTTCATATATCCTTTTGGTGGGTAGTAATTTCTCTCGCTGATGGAGCATTTCTATAAATTTAGTTGTGTACTTATTTAGTTGCATGGGATTCGGTTATGGATTGATTGCAACATGGATTTATAATTGTTAGGAAATATGCTCCACTCTAAATCGCATTTGTTAGGCGAAGTTAGAGCAATGATGTAGAAGCATAATATGATGACAAAAACAATACCAAGAATTTAGATGGAGATAAAAAACAGGAACAAGAGAAGGATTTAACGTGGAAAATCCAAATGGGGAAAAACCACGGGTGGCTCGAGCACAAACAAATTCACTATTATTAGAGAGTACAAGAACGATCTCAAACCCCGAGACCTTTCCCCGAACCTACGATATATCCCAATCTCATACCACTCTCCTTATAATAGTTCTCTATCATCCAGCTAGGATAGCCATGGGATGCCCCCAAGGGCTCCTACTCGGGTGATTCCCTTACCCCCACTTTGTTCACTCACACTCCACACCATCATAAGGTGTACATAAGCGCTCCTTTTATAGGAGTAGAAACCCTAATAATAACCTCCCAACAAAATCTCCTAAACTTACCAAAACTCTTAATCCTAATTCTAATAGATAACAATTACCTAATATAAATAGGATACAAATTCTTATCTAAAAATAATTAGGTTTAGGATTCTTTCCTAAAACCAAATCAAGTAGATGTGGACAACCGACCACTTTGGGCTTTAATCGGGAAGTGTCAATTGGGCTTGAACACAAGATTTTGAGACACCACCCAATAAGCTCCGCCTTGGACAAAAATTCTCGAAACTTGTCTCTACCAATCGGACTCCACCGTAAGGCCATTGATCTTACCATTAAACTTCTCGATATCAAACTTGGTGACGGATGTCATCCTAGAACCCGGGTTCTAATACAACTTTTTAGGAATGAAAACCCACTCTAAATCTAGAACCCGGGCTCTAATACCACCTGTTATGAATTAAGTTAGAGCAATGATGCAAAATCGTAATACGATGACAAAAACAACATCAAGAATTTAGATGGAAATAAAAATTAGGAACGAGACAAGGATTTAATATGGAAAACCCAAACCACCGGCGACTCAAGCACAAACAAATCCACTTTTATAAGTGAGTACAAGAACGATCTCAAACACGAGACCTTTTGCTGAACTCGAGATATATCCCAATCTTACACCACTCTCCTTACAATAGCACTTTATCATCTACCTAGGATAGCCATGGGACACCCCTAAGGGCTTCCACTCGGGTGGTTTCATTACCCCCACTTTATTCGCTCACACCCTCCACCATCACAAGGTATATATAAACCCTCCTTTTATAGGAGTACGAACCCTAATAACAACCTCCCAACAAAGTCTCCTAAACCTACCAAAACTTTTACTCCTAATTCTAATAGGTAACAATTGTCTAATACAAATAGGAAACAAACTTTTATCAAATATAATTAGGTTTAGGATTCTTTCTTAAAACCGAATCAAGTAGACCCGGACAGTCGATCATTTTGGTTTCAATCTGGAAGTGTCAACTAGGCTTAAACATAAGATTTTGGGACACCAACCAACAATCTCCACCTTGGACCAAAATCCTCGAATTTGTCTCTACTAATCGGACTCACTGTAAGGCCATTGATCTTGCCATTAAACATCTCAATATCAAATTTGGTGACGAATGTCATCCTAGAACTTGGGCTCGATACCACTTATTAGGAATTGAAGCCCACTCTAAATCTAGAACATGAGCTCTAATACCACTTGTTAGCAATAGTAATGATGTAGAATCATAATACGATGACAAAAACAATATCAAGAATTTAGATGGAGATAAAAAATAGGAACGAGACAAGGATTTAACGTGGAAAATCCAAACCACGAGCGACTCGTGTACAAACAAATCCACTGTTATAAGAGAGTACAAGAATGATCTCAAAACCCGAGACTTTTCCCCGAAACCGAGATATTTCCCAATCTTACGCCACTCTCCTCACAATAGCACTCTATTATCTAGCTAGGATAGTTATGGGACGCCCCCAAGGGCTCCCACTCGGGTGGTTCCATTACCCCCACTTTGTTCGTTCACACCCTACACCATCACAAGGTGTACATAAGCCCTCCTTTTATAGGAGTACAAACCCTAATAATAACCTCCCAACAAAATCTCTTAAACCTACTCGAAACTCTTACTCGTAATTTTAATAGGTAACAATTACCTAATACAAATAGGAAACAAACTCTTGTCTTTTTTTTTTTTTTTTTTTTTGAAGTGAAACAAACTCTTATCTAAATACAATCAGGTTTAAGGATTCTTTCCTAAAGTTGAACTAAGTACACGCGGATAACTCGACCACTTTGGGTTTTAACTTGGAAGTGTCGGCTTGGCTTGAACACGAGATTTTTGGATACTACCCAACAGCAATGGATATCAACTCTTCAAGTTTGGGCTATAATAGCAAGTAATTTTTCCCGTCAAAAAAACTATACAATTTTTAGGGATCTCGTTATTGAAGGGTGTATCATAAAATATGCTTAAGTGAGCATTTATAAGTGTACAAATTAGTTTATTTTAGAATAATTTATTTTATTATTTAGTAATGTACTCGTTTGTCAAAACTTATGGAAGATGCCAAATGACTTTAAATTAGTGAATTTATCCTTTATCTTTAAAAAAATTTAAATATAAATGTTAATTTAAAAAATGGTTAGTCTATAGTCATAAGTTCAATTTTTTTTCCCGTGAGATATAATCATTAGTTAAGATAATATGTGCTGATAATGTACAAACTAAAATAAGTTTTACTGGAAGTATAACAAATGAGCAAAACTCAAATTAATTTAGGGATGAGTTTATCTTATTAAAAACACACAAAAAAAAAAAAAATATAATTTATTAGTTATATATTTTAAAAGTAGTAGTAAATAGTATTTTTATCACAAATAATAGTCAATAGTTGAAGTTACATGATTAATTCGTGTATTATGCAAATCAAAAGCTAATTATCCTACAACTATTTTTAATAACCCATGTGATTTATGAGATTTATAATTATGTTTATTTTAATTTAAAAACTATGTGTAGCTCCTACTCATTAAAAAGTGGATAATTATGTGAAAACTATATCAATGTTTTCTAAGTTGTGTCCATCATATAATAATTTTAGTTGTATATAAGCAGTCAAAAATTGTTTAATAGTACATTTTTGCAATTGGCAACATGTCCAGAGGCATTTCTCACCTAATACTGTCCAAAAATATGCCTAATATGATATTTTTGCCCATTCCAAATTTTTGATAATTTAGAAAATCAGAAAATTTTCTTTTGATCATTACTTTTTTAAAAAAATAAAAAGCCAAATATAATAACATTGAAATGGCCAAAAAGAAATCAAAATAATATTTAAAGAATCTTCTAATAATGCTAATGAAAAAGTATCTAAAAAAAGGCTAATTATATTTGTGAAAATGATATATGAGAATTGGATAAGAATTATCATTTTGTTTTAATATATTGATATATAGATGACACTTTTTTTTTTTGACCTATGTAGATGATAAAAGTTGATAGTTGAGGATCTGCATTTGGGCTCAGACAAATTCAGTCCTTGTTTTGGTTTTATGGTTAAGGTGCTCACATTGCATTCTTATGCTTATGGATTCATATGTGATTGTACTAATTGCAAAGAACCTGTAGCTGGTTATGATTGTGTATATAGCGAAGTAATTGTGGAAGTTTCTCCAAACAAAGTGTTTTTTTAAGAATAGTTTGTCACGGAATTTAGTTGTATGGAATTTAGTTGTATGGAATTTTACTTTGTTTTTCATAATCAAATGGTGCTTATGGTTCTCATTAACTACAGAACTTAAAAATTAAATGATATTAAGTGTACTAATGATTAAATAGAAAGCTTTCCCAGCACGGTGACGTCATGGCCACATGTTTAACTCCATCCGATATCATTTATTTTTTTTTTTGGAAAGAAAAGGAAAGCATAACATTAAACAGGAATGGTCCAAGTACAAACCAAGATTAGCATTGTCAAACCCATGGGCCACACAAGCAGCAAAAAGGCGTATGCCTTAAAACCACCAGCAATACACCATGCAGTAAGAAAAGAAAATCATCTTACTAATACTAAGAAAAGAAAATCATCTTCCTAATACAAACACTAGCCATTAATGTCCTCCAACAAATAGCTTTGTAAGCAGTCATACATGTTCAGGGGTTTGGCATCAGTTTCAAGGATCCATTTGGCTTGAGGAGGCGAAATCGTGTAGATGCGTACCGGTTCCATTTGATCAACATTCAAGCGAGCAAGGACAAAGGCAACCAGGTTCACCTAATGGATAATGTGATTGAACTTGACGCTCCACTTCTTCTGCAGAATCTTCTTCACTTGTTCAACCACATAGGCAATAGGCTCCAAGGTAATACATATCATTTATTGGAGACCTTGATGTTCTCCTGATTGGGATTTTCCCAGGACTTACAAATTGTCATTATTTGAACATTTCGCTTATAATTTGGTATTACTAAACATGAGTTTATATAATTGGAATAGAGAAAGCTAAAATTAAGAAATTTATTGATCAAACATTAACGGTAATAAAACCAAATTTAATTGGTTGAATTGAAACACAATTTTTCTTTAATTAAACAGTTTTAATTATCTTATCCTTGTTTATTGCATAGAAAAAACGATTGTCTTTTTCTCTAGGTGATGTGATTCTTATATGTCCATATAAAATGTCCGTATATGTTGGGTTGTGGAGCCTAACAGGTGTTTGGCTCGAGAAATTGCGGTTCATGACTTAGAACTCGTTGACATGACCTGTGGGCAAGGAAGCATGATCGTTTTGATTGGACAGAAGAATGAAGGGACGACTAGTGCCCGAGCCGTGTAAGGTAGCACGGCCATGTCGGTCGTGTCTCTTCATTTGCTATCGATTTTTGTCTATAATTGTTGTATTTAATCTGGGGTTTTGTCTACATAATTACCGAGAGACCTCCATTGTTAGGTGTAGTTAGCAAAGTATCAACCTTTTGTAAAGCTATCAAAATCTAGTAGATCATTCGTGGTTTTTTTTTTCCTATTTTTGAGTTTTCTACGTAAAATTCTTGTGTCTCGTTTCAATTCTTTTCTTCTTGTTCTTGTTTATTGTTTGTGAGCGTGAGACTCGCCGATTCTAACAAGTAGTATAAGAGCGGGAGATTTTTTTGTGAGTGAAGACTCGGGTATGATTAATCGACTCCTTATTTTGAATTAAGGACATTCATCTAAATTTAGGATTAACCAAGAAGCATCCTAAAAAAATTTTCCAAGATAAATTCATTTTATATAACAATCATTTTACATGACTTATACATAACTGACCCAAGATGTAGATATTAAAAGAATACGTAGAAAGGTCTTAGACTCAATTCTACTTTAGAAACACTACAAAAAACATGAAAATATCGACAGAATTTCTCCGACGACGACTTCCTGTCGGACATTCCGACGGGGATTACGACGGGTCTCGTTGGAATTTTTTTGGACCTTCGATGGAATTCCCGTCGGAAGTCCGATGGGAATACCCGTTGGAATTCCGTTCGTCGAAGGGGAATTCTCGACGACTTTTCCGTCGAAATTTCGAAATTTCATCGGAAAACCCGTTGGAATTCCCATCACTATTTTCCTTTTTTTTTTGTTGTGAAAGTAGAAACCGACTCAGTATGACTCGGATATTAAGTTTTTCAAATCAATTTCACATTTAATACATCACTTGGAATATGACATTCTTCCTAAAATGAATGAAAAATTAACTATTTTAATTTTACTTGAGCCCGATTCATTGCACTATAATTATTTAATTTAAAAATATTGAAAATGTCTAAACAACTCATGTACCCATTAAGGTTGAACTTATTATTTATGAGTTTGGACACGTCTAGAACATAAGCATATTGAATATTAGACTTGAAAATATTAGACTTGAAAATTTTCAAATTAATAGATTAAGGATAATTGGTCTTTAAATGCTTTGTTTAAACTAATTCTAATCTAATCATGGACCAAAGTATTTTGAGAATCATTATCTAAGTCGCTTTTGCAGGTTTCCTAAAGCTAAATTATCTCCAAAAAATGAAAAACAAAGGCTTAATAATCGTTAAAAATCTGCAAAAGAAAATACGAAAAAGCCGAAAAACTCAAGCTAAGTTGTCAAGCTGGTTTCTTTCTCGCTTTTGGTAATTTCTCATTTATGAGTCTAACAAGTTTTTCTACCTGAATTTTGATTTTCCTAGAGTTGGTAGAGCAACCTTTAGAAGCTAGGAGTTAGGTTCAATGGCTAATTCAAAGATGGCCTAGACACTAAGTCCTCGGATTATCCGTTGCAACGGCTAGCTAACCTAATTCTTCTAAGTCTGTAGACGATATATAAAAGCCTTGGTACAAGATTTTCTCATGCAGTTGGAGATGAAAAATGCAAAAGCTTAACTACTTATACATTTCTAGCTTACAACTCATACTTTGTAATCTTACTCTTTCCGTATTGTAACAACCTACCGAGAAATATTGTAATCTCTATATTATTCAAACACTTTTCTAGTATTCCCTTGACTGAGTTGATAGCATAACTTCAACTCAGTTGTCTCAAGTTATCAAGGAAACTTCAACTTGGAAGTATTAGGTTAGATAAGAGACTTTCTGTTCTCGAAAAATTTGTGATAGATTTGTCTAAGGGAATAAAGGTGGGTAGTCATTCAAGTGTATTTGAGGATTCAAATAGTGAATTTTGATGCTTGGATTAGCTTTGTCTGGTGTTCTTCCCCAGGAGAGTTTTTCTTGAAACTAGTTCTCTTGGATAAGAGACTTTCCCCAGGAGGATTTTTCTTTCCGAGTAGAAAGTTCATCTCGAACTTCAAATGTCCGTAGAAATCTTTCAGCACTCTATTCACCGCCCTTTAGGGTGATTTACATCTTCTATTGAACTTTCAATTGGTATCAAAGCCTAACTTTCTCTAAAGGAACTAACACTCTAAAGGTTTAAAGAGTATGGCTCATCTTAGAGAAGAGTTCTATGAAGGAAGGTATTTCGAAGGCCACCAAAGTTGAAGGGCTCCAACTTCAAGGACCAAGATAAAGATGTACAAGACATAATTAGGGACGAAAACTATGTCCAATTGAAGCAAAATAGCAATAAAGCAATGCCAAAGTTGAAGACAAAGTACACGATAGACGAAAGAGAAAAGCACAAGAAGAACTACGGAGCTATAAATATCTTAATATGCACGTTAAACTTGTCCGAGTTTAACGAGTCTCAACTCTGTGACACAGCAAAAGTAGTGTGTGACACTTGGTGACCACCTATGAAGGAACAAGTAAGGTAAGGCAGACCACAATAGGTTAGTACCTCCACAAGTATGAGCTATTCAAAATGGAAGCTAATGAACGGATCATCGAGATGTATGGAAATTTTAGTGAGATAATAAATAACCTAAAATCTCTTGGTAAGAAGATGTCCAATGAAGAAGTGGCCAGAAAACTTCTCAGATGTCTTCACAAGAAGAAGTGACAACCATTAAAGAAGCTCAGGATCTAAGCAGTTATACATGTTCGGGGTTCGACATCAGTTTCAAGGATTCATTTGGCTTGAGGAGGCGAAAGCGTATGGATGAGTACAGGTTCCACTTGATCAACATTCAAGCGGGCAAGGACAAAGGCAGCAAGGTTCACCTACTGGATAATGTGATTGAACTTGATGCTCTACTTCTTTTGCAAAATGTTCTTCACTTGTTCAACCACATAGGCAATAGGTTTCATGGTAATAGATATCATTTATTGGAGACCTTGATGTTGTTCCGATTGGGAGTTTTCCAGAACTTACAAATTGTCTTTATTTGAACATTTCGCTTATAATTTAGTATTATCAAACATGAGTTTATATGATTAGAATAGAGAAAGATGAAATTAATAAATTTATTGATCAAACATTAACCGTAATAAAACCAAATTGAATTGGTTCAAGTGAAACACAATTTTGCTTTAGTTAACTAGTTTTAATTATCTTATCCTTGTTTATTGTATAGAAAAAATGATTGTCTTTTTCTCTAGGCTATGTGAGTCTTATATGTCCATATAAAATGTCCTGTATATGTTGGGTTTTGGAGCCTAACAGGTGTTTGGCTTGAGAAATGGCGGTTCATGACATAGAACAGTTGAGATGACTCGTGGGCAAGGAGGCATGATCATTTTGATTGGACAGAAGAATGAAGGCATGACCATCGCATGAGCTATGTCAAGTAGCACGGCCATGTTGGCCGTGTCTCTTCATTTGCTACCAATTTTTGTCTATAATTATGGTATTTAATCCGAGGCTTTTGTCTATATAATTACCGAGACACCTCAATTGTTAGATGTAGCTTGCAAAGTATCAACCTCTTGTAAAGCTATCAAAATCTAGTAGATCATTCGTGGTTTTTTTTTTCCTGTTTTTGAGTTTTCCACTTAAAATTCTTGTGTCTTGTTTCAATTCTTTTCTTCTTATTCTTATTTATTGTTTGTGAGCGTGAGACTCCCGATTCTAACAACTAGTATAAGAGTGATTGGACAGAAGAATGAAGGGACAACCGAGTGCCTGAGCCGTGTAAGGCAAGCACGACCATGTCGGTCGTGTCTTTTCATTTGCTATCGATTTTTGTCTATAATTGTTGTATTTAATCTGGGGTTTTGTCTACATAATTCCCGAGAGACCTCCATTGTTAGGTGTAGTTAGCAAAGTATCAACCTCTTATAAAGCTATCAAAATCTAGTAGATCATTCGTGGTTTTTTTTTTCCTATTTTTTAGTTTTCTACGTAAAATTCTTGTGTCTCATTTCAATTCTTTTCTTCTTGTTCTTGTTTATTGTTTGTGAGTGTGAGACTACCGATTCTAACAAGTAGTATAAGAGTAGGAGATTTTTTTGTAAGTGAAGACTCGGGTATGATTAACTCGACTCTTTGCTTGTTTTGAATTAAGGACATTCATCTAAATTTAGGATTAACCAAGAAACATCCTAAAAGAAATTTCCAAGATAAAGCCATTTCGTATAACAATCATTTTAGATGACTTATACATGACTGACCCTAGATATTAAAAGAATACGTAGAAAGGTCTTAGACTTAGTTCTACTTTAGAAAGTAGAAAATGACTCAGTATGACTCGGATATTAAATTTTCCGAAGCAATTTCGCATTTAATACATCACTTTAAATATGACATTCTTCATAAAATGAATGAAGAATTAATTATTTAATTTTACTTGAGCTCGATTCATTGCACTATATTTATTTAATTTGAAAAAACTTAAAATGTCTAAATAACTCATGTACCCATTAAGGTTGAACTTATTATTTATGAGTTTGGAAACATCTCGGAACATAAACATATTGAATATTAGACTTGAAAATTTTCAGATTAATAGATTAAGGATAATTGGTCTTTAAATGCTTTATTTAAACTAATCCTAATCTAATCATGGACCAAATTATTTTGAGAACCATTATCTAAGTCACTTTTGAAGGTTTCATAAAGCTAAATTATCTAAAAAATAATGAAAAACAAAGGCTTAATAATCGTTGAAGATCTCGCGAATGAAAAGACCAAAATTCGAAACAACTCAAAGTAAGTTGTCGGACCGGTTTGTTTTTATTTTTGGATAATTTCTCATTTATGAGTCTAACGAGTTTTTCTACCTGATTTGAGTTTCCTAGAGTTGGTAGAACAACCTTTAGAAGCTAGGAGTTAGGTTCAACGGCTAATTCAAAGATGGTCCAGACATTGAGTCCTCAAACTATCCGTTGCAATGGCTAGCCGACCTAAGTCTTTTAAGCCGTACACTCGTACATAAAAGCCTTGGTACAAGATTTTCTCATCCAGTTAGAGATGAAAAATGCAAAAGCTTAACTATTTATACGTTTCTAGCTTACAACTCATACTTTGTAATCTTACTCTTTCCGTGTTGTAACAACCTACCGAGAAAAGATTGTAATCTCTTCATATTATTCAAACACTTTCCTAGCCTTCCCTTAACTGAGTTGATAGCATAACTTCAACTCTGTTGCCTCAAGTTGTCAAGGAAACTTCAACTTGGAAGTACTAGGTCAAATAAGAGACTTTCCGTCCTCGAAAAAATTTGTGATAGATTTGTCTAAGGAAACAAATGTGGGTAGTCATATTCATTGTATTTGAGGATTCAAATAATGAATTTGATGCTTGGATCAGGTTTGTCCGGTTTTCTTCCCCAGGAGGGTTTCCTCTTGAAACTAGTTCTCTTGTATTTAATCTCATTTCTAAGTCATTATAGACTAAGTTTTTCTTTACGAGTAGTAAATTCATCCGAAATTCAAATGTCCGTAAAAATCCTTTAATGCCCTATTCACCGCCCTTTAGGGTGATTTACATCTTCTATTGAACTTTCAATTGGTATCAAGTCCTAGCCTTCTCTAAAGGATCTAACACTCCAAAGGTTTAAAGATTATGGCTCATCTTAGAGGAGAGTTCTATGAAGGAAGGTCTTTCGAAGGCCACCAAAGTTGAAGCGCTCCAACTTCAAGGACCAAGATAAAGATGTATGACACATAACAAGGGATGGAAACTATGTCCAATTGAAGCAAATTAGCAATGAAACAATACAAAAGTTGAAAACAAAGTACATAATAGACGAAAGATAAAAACATAAGAAGAACTACGGAGCTATAAATATCTTAATGTGTGCGTTAGACTCATCCAAGTTTAACAGAGTCTCAACTTGTGACACAACTAAAGAAGTGTGTGACACTTGGTGACCAACTATGAAGGAACAAGTAAGGTAAGGCAGACCACAATAAATGAGTACCTCCACAAGTATGAGTTATTCAAAATAGAAGCTAATGAAAGGATCATCGAGATGTATGGAAAGTTTATTGAGATTGTAAATAACCTAAAATCTCTTGGTAAGAAGATGTCCAATAAAGAAGTGGCCAGAAAACTTCTAAGATGTCTTCACAAGAAGAAGTGACAACCATTGAAGAAGCTGAGGACCTCAGCAAGTTAAAGCTTGACAAGGTCATTGGGAAACTACCGAACAATGAGCTACATCTTCAAGGGGTGGAATTTGAGGTTAGCATAAGATGGAATGTTGCCTTGAAAGCCTTAGAAGATGCATGACCAAGTCCAAGCAGCTCAGATTTAGAAGAACATCCTATGGTACTTCTCATCGGAGGCTTCAAAAGAATGATGAAAGACAAGAAGTGGAAGAAGAAGCCGAGGAACAAGGTCTTTAGAAATGATAGGAAAGGTAAATCCTCTCTCTCTCCAATGCTTCTACTAAAAACTCTAGGTGTTTTGAGTGTGGCAGCAAAGAACATATGTTCAAACACGGCCCAAAGAGAAAGAACAATTACGAGAAGAAGAGAGCAATGGTGACTACATGGAGTGAAGATGAATTAGATGATGAGGACGGCACTAAGGATGAATCCAAGTGTCTGATGGCAATGGCTACCTTAGACGAAGAAACTAAGTCGAGTACACGACTCATCTTATTCTAAGGAAATTGATCCTCAATAGGTAATTGATTATTTCCTTAAGTTCTCAAGGAAGATCTTGCTAAATATATTTTTACCTTAGAGGAAAAGTCTAATTTTTATTATTCTCTCTTTCAAGAAAAAGTTCAATCTTTAGAAACCGAGAACAACATTTTGAAAAATGATTTAGAAAAACTTAAACTTAACAGGAAGGTACTTGAGACGAACTCATAAGATAATGAGACTGAGTATGAGGGTCTTAATGTTGTAAATGTGCTTCTCAAGAAAAAGGTAAATGAGTCTCGGAACCTAGTTTTAAAACTCACTCAAGGTAAAAAAACCATGATCTACTTCGGAGTTTTTACCGTATCTCTTTTAGAAAAGAAGGTTTGTGTTTCAACTTTTAACAGAAGGATAATGTTTGGCCTAAATATTACGTTATTTACACCCTTGTTTATCTAATTTTGGTTTTAATATTTGAGTTTACTTGAGCATTCTAGACTAGGCTTTTAATTTTTTAAAAATCCAAAAACAATTAAAAAAATAAAAAGAAATCAAAAAATTAAAAACATGTCTACTTACCATTATCCGTGGCATGAGCATGAATTGTTTTATCATTACTTTGGTCGACTTAATGTTTTTCTTGGTCTTTCCGATAACTGTTTGGAAAAATGGGAAGTATTGAATATTGTCTACGAGGGTGTGAATAGTGAAACCCGTGTTCTTTTAGAGCATTGGGATTTTTATGCTAAAAGTGTTAATGAAGATTGGGATTTGATTGAATGGATTGCTTGGGATACTTGTGAATTTGAAAAGGCTTGTACTAATTCTGGATTTTCATGCCCCGACCCTTGTGCTTATCATGCTAGATTTTAACATTCAATCCCCTTGTATTCCCGATCCTACCCTTCTTTGGTGTGAAAAGTATAACTTTTCTGATCATGATACTAGGTCTTGTCCTTATTATGATATTTCATGTCATGAATGCTATGTTATTTGTTATAAAATCATAAGGGCTATGGATGAACAAAATGAGAAATTTGCATGTTTTACTAAAATTAGGGAGTTTGACCTATCTCATGAAACCGACCTTAGTCTTTATTCTAATAAAATTGAGGCATTTTTCTATGATGACAATGATGATGAGTCTTCCTTTCCTTTAGAGTCCGGACTAGAGGAAGAGATTGACCCTCCCTTGACTACATTGCCCATTGTTGCTCCATCCTTACTTAGAACACATAAGGACAACATTGAGGTTGCCTTTGATGTTGATAGTAGTTTAGTTGGTGAGGATGATTTATATCATGAGTTAAAAGAAGCTTTAGTTAAGGTGTTTGATCGGGAGACTCCTTTAGGGGAGTAATGTGAGGTAGTTGTGGTCGAGGCATCGCCTACTAGTCTTGATGTTGATGATCATGTGTCCCCGACCCACTTACTTTAATCCCTACTTCTCCTATTTGTTCATCACCCTTCCCTTCCCCGAGTATCATTTCTCTTAGTCCATTACCTATTTGATTTGTGATTTTGATTTGGATGGGGGCCATGTGGATAACTCATTTGATATATTTGAGGGGGATGTGGTTGACAATATTTGTCCTTAGGTACTTTTGGAGGTTATGTTCCCTCATTTGACCCTTTTCATGCTTACCTACAGGACATGCCTCAAAAAATCATGTAGACTAGCTTCTTTGATCATTTTTTTAATTTTTCTAGTGCTTCGATAAATTGAAGAGGCACTGAGTATCACCGACATATTCGTTATTGTGTTCTCATACTTATATTCATCCGAGTTTCATGCTCAAGTATTTGATAAGCTCCTCGGACCTCCGACAACATCCGAGTTGGAGCTTAAACTTAAGATAAGGAGGAGTGGCTGATGTTCCTTGAGCCTTTTTTTTTTTTTTTTTTTTGGTGCGGAAGAGGGTCAAACCCCTAAAGTAACTTTATTAATGATTAACAAGTCTTGCCAAGTGGCACCTACATTATTTGTAAACAACATCTCCCTAACTTCTCTAATGGGAACTTGAAAATAATGATATCCCGAGTTCCATACACAGACCGACATTAGCTAGTTTATCGGCAACTTGGCCTCCCTATAGCAGTGAGTAATCTTAATTTCCCAGTCATTTATCTCCATCAGCAATTTACATTGGGATATAATTGGAGTAAATTGGGTCCCCCAATCTTCCTCAGCATCCCGAGTAACTAAAATTGAATTTAGTTGAAGCCATATTCGAGGTAGCCCCAAATTACGAGCAACTCATAAACCCCTCTCGAGCCGCTTTAAGTTCAACCATAACCGATGTACACCACCCAAAATTTTCAGTAAAATCGCCAAGCCATTCTCCTTTGTCCCCTCTAATGACTCCTCCCCAGTAGTAGGACCTGGATTACCTTTAGCGGCTCTATCCGTGTTCGGAATAACCCACCCCACTAGAGGAAATTCCCATCTTATCGGTTCCACCGATTTAGATGGTACATAATGTACTAGGGAATCCGAATCATTATGCAGATGCTTTAATAACCTCATCAAATCTAGAGAAAAGGAGGTCTCCTTTATTTCTTCGTAAAGTTGCTTCATCGAGCAAAGCAATGTGAATTTGTCCATTTCCGGAGATACCACATGGTCGGTAGAAATTTCGTCTCCTAATTCGAGTCAAATGTATTATTAGTCGATTTACCAATATCCAAGTCCTTAAACGATAGGGAATTAGATCCTACATCAAAACCTTTTGAGTTTAGGAGACTCCATATGACGATAGCATGGGGACAGAACCGAACGATATGTTTAGTGTCTTCCACAAAACATCCACAAATTTTGCAACTAGGATCATTCGTCGACCCTCTCCTCTCGCCTTAATCTGTCATAGAGGAGGAGCCAAAGGAACATACGAGACTCTTTGTGGGACTCGAGTTTTCCAAACCCACTTCCAACTTTCAAGTTCGGGTTAGCTTGCGCATTTTGGATGATGGAGATAGTAGATTTAATCGAAACTTTACCTGAAGATGAATCGTTCCAGTAGATGTTGTCATCTATTCCTTCCTCCGCCACTTCGACCGAGGCTATTTTCATGAGCATACTAGGTGGGAGGAGATTAGAAAATTTATCCCATAGCCAGGTATTGTCTGCATCCCACATTTCGCACACCGTGGCATCAAGAATTGCTTCCGAATTGGCAAGATGGCGCTGTCTATAAGTGGACGTTTATCTACCCATCTATCTAACCAGAATCCGGTTCGGCGACCATCCCCGATAGATGAACCGATGCCTTGCATTAGCGAGTGAAAAATGCTCTGCTAAGCCTCTCCAAGAGTTCGAAGAAGAAGCATGGAAATGGTTGTGAGTTAGCGTTAGAAGGTCTTGCCCTCTATAATATTTGTACTTGAAAAATTTGGGCCCAAATTGTATCAAGCTCATTCGAGTAACGCCATCCTAACTTCATTAAATTAGCACTATTGAGCTGTCTCATGGCTCTAATACCTAGCCCACCTCCTTCTTTTGACTTAATTATAGTGTTCCAGTGCCACCAAATGGATCTTCCTTTCCGAAGCGAGTGCCACCCCATAAAAAGCATCCGATTTTCCTATCGAGGTCATCGCAGATTGATCCGGGAGTCCGATCTGTATGCATAATATACGCCGGGATGGTACAAATGGTAGATTGTACTAAAGTAGCTTTTCCTGCTAAAGAGAGGCATTTCCATCCCGATAACCGCTTATCAACTCTATCAATGACAGATTGGAACATAGCTTTAGTTGCTCCGCCATTAATGGTCCGAACTCCTAAGTAATTTCCCAAATCACTCGTTTGTGGCATTTGAAGTGCTTCACAGATCTCGAAACCAATGAAGCATCATAGTTGGGAGAGAAATATACACTTGATATTGCAGCATTAACCTTCGACCGGAAGCCATACAAAACCTTGATAGGCAACTATTGATTATATTGGCTTGTTCCATACTTGCTTTCGCAAAAAGAACCACATCGTCCGCAAAGAATAGACTTGAGATTTTGGGACCACCTTTACAGGTAGGGAAAGGGATCCATTTACCACAAGAGACGTCTTCGGCTATTAAGTGGTAGAGTCTTTTAATACCGGCCACAAACAAGTACAACGATAATGAGTCTCTTTGGCGTATTCCCTAGTAGGCTGAAAGCTTCCCGTTGGCTCTCCATTCTAAAGTACGTTCATAGTACAGGAGGTTACACAATTCATGATAATTTCAATCATTAGTTGAGGGAGACACATATCCATAAATGTTTCCCTAATGAATGACCAACGGAATGGATAATTTCAATCATCGATCGAGATCAAGCTTAATTGCCATCCATCCCCTAGCTCCGGTTTTTTCCTCATGGAATGTAGAACTTCTTGCATCACAATAATATTATCATTTATTTGCCTCTTAGTGACAAAGCTAGCTTGAAAAGGAGATATCAACGAAGGAAGCACAAACTTCGATCGGTTAACTAAGCACTTTGTGACCAACTTATAACTTACATTACGAAGCTAATGGGGCGAAATTGAGTTACGACTTGGGGATGGTATAAGCGAGAGGAACGTTTCATTAATACCTTCAGTCATTTGTTCACCTCGCCGAATATTCGAAGCGCCTTAGAGACGTCATCCCCGACTAAGTCCCAAAATTTTTGGTAGAAGAAAGCTTGATAACCATCGGGTCCAGGTGCCTTGAGGGGTGCCATATGCTTTAGAGCTAAGTAGACTTCATTGGCATTAAACGGCTTATCCAAGAGTATTTTGGTTGGCTCATCAATTTGAGGGAAGGTTGGCGGGGAGTAAATACCTTCCTTGAGAAGGATTAGGATCATAGAATAAATTGGAGAAATAATCAATGACTATTCTCTTAATTGCTGTGGGGTCCGAGACCCAGTTCCCACTATCATCTTGTATAGCTTCAATCCTATTGATCCTTCTCCGAATAATAGTATTGGTATGATAGTACTTGGTGTTGCGATCTCCATCTCTAATAGCTTCGGTACGAGCTTTTTGTAGCCAAAGAAATTCTATTTGCTTGTAATACTTCATTAAGCTCTTGTCTCGATCGGATTTCTCGATTTAGCAGGTGTTGATGGCAATGTTCTTCCATCTTTCTCTCGAATGCCATCCAATCGGCCCAAATAGTCCTTTTTCGTCTAAACAGATTGCCAAAACTTCTTTGTTCCATTGGCACAAATCGGATGCCAACGAATTAAGAGCTGGAGCCGGGCGAATGCTTGAATTCCATTTGTCTGTGAATATAATTACCAAATTGATTATGAATTGTCCAGGCAATCTGAAATCGAAACAGCTTTAATAGATGTCGATCGATGAGTAAAACCCGAGAGGCTAATTAAGAGAGGAGAGTGATCCGAATAGCTCCGAGTTAGGTGTCCGACTCCTCCTTTTGAAATCGGGTTCTCCATCGAAGGTTACAAATAGTTCTATCCAGCCTTGTGCACTTTCTAGATTCACTCCAATTACCCCCGCACCAAGTAAATTTTGGTCTCGAGAAACCCATATCTATAAAGCCATTGTTCCGTATCCAACTTTTGAATTTAGCACATCTGCAAGCCATATCCGCACTACCATGGTTACGTTCATTTAAGCTGATTGTCTCATTAAAATCTCCTGCAATCATCCAAGGTAAGGTGACGGTACTTGCAAAGTCGAAAGCTCTCTCCATACAACTTCCCTTAGGTGTGCATGAGGATTAGCATAAACAGCAGAGAAAGCCAGGTTGGAGAATCATGGATTTTTATCTCTACTGTGATGAATTAATCATGCATACGTAGGACATTGACAAAGAATTCGTCCGATTTCCGGAGCAACCAAATACCTCCTTGAAAACCAGTAGCTTCAACTCGAATAAATTTATCGAAATTACTTTGGTTACGAGACTTGTTCAGCTCTATCCCCGCTAATATGTGTTTCAAGAAGGACCAACAATTGAGGTTTGTGGATCCTAATTAGTTCTTTTAACACATTTCGGAAATTGACACTTCCAGCTCCTCTAACATTCCAAACTAGAAATTGGGTATCATTAAGTGTGCCATGGGCATGGGAATAACCTACATCAATACTTCGATTCCGATCCATAAATCATATCTATGAGGAGCACCTAAAAGGTGTTTGAACTCTCCGAATGGGACTGGAGGGCTCTTATCCGGATACTCCATTATCAATTATATTCTCCATACAAGAGAAGCTATTGTTTTCTCTTGCCCCATGAGAAGCACTTCAGTCCTCAAGGGACTCCCGGATAAGAGGAAGGTTACAGCCTACATGAGTGGCCGATTCCTTCCCGAACAGCCCACTCGACCCGAACTCAGCACTGAATTACGAGAGGGAGGGGCCGACGGGCTAGCCGCTGGTCTATGACCGAGGGTTGATGAAGGAACGGTAATGGATTGAGGCCCATCGTGGTTTGCGGACCGGATAGGTAGAATTCCCTTGGTAGGTAATCTAGATGGGGAAGTGGCCCCATGAATTCTCCTTGGGCTTTTGGTGGGCTTAAGGCCTGCTCGCCTTACCTTGACCTCTCGTAGTTGCTTTGGTGGTTTTCTTTTCCACCGTTTTCCTTTTCCATATCTTGAACAGAATCTTCTATAATATCTAAAGTAGTTTAACCTTGGCAATTAATATCTTCAGCCATATTGTTTTCACACTGGCTATCTAATGACTCCATTGAATTTTCCTTATTTACAAGGATTTCTTCTTCAACTGCGGCCTCATTCACCGTATCGGCTAAAGCTCGAATCTTGACCCAAGGTTAGACTCTTGGATATTCGGTTCTCCTCTTGGATTATTTTCCTTGTCATGATTTTCCTTATTCGACTTCATAACTGTTTCTCCGGTTTGGTTCAGGTTATGTTGTGGGTTTGCTTGTTCCACCGGTTCGAGTAGTCCGGCTTAATCCAACTCTATCTCCCATTCGTGAACTTCCTGCCGCTGTTTGCTTTTCCATCTTCTGCCGTATCGGTTTCTTTACCAAGCATCCAACCGCCATAGTCGGCGTTTTCTTCAGGCCTATTCATCCTGTTTTCATTGTGGACATCGGAATTCGTCCGGATATTTGTGTTGGTGATATCAGCTTGTATTAAAGGGCATGCTTCCTCTTTGTGTCCCTGTTTACCACGGTGAAAGCATATCATTTGGAGTCCTTCGTATTGGATACGCCGGATACGACCATTAAGTCGGAACTTAGAAAGCAACAGTTTAGTCAAGTCCACCTCAACACTCAATCTAGTACATTGTCCCCTTTCTACATTTGTCTGTAGTGTTGTCTATTCGGAAAACTTTTCCGATCTTGCTCGCCTATCTTATGGAGCAAAATTGTTTTTATTAAAGTACTCCACTCCCAACTTAGGGATTCTCACCCACGCCATGAGTTTAGTGATTTTGTCGTCTTCGGGCAAGAAATTTGGGACCCATTCCCTAATAACCAAGTAATTGTCTCCAATCATCCATGGTCCACTAGTCATCACGTGTTCATAGTCGGCCATGTTAGTGAATCCGGTGACATAATAATCTTGGCCAATATCAATAAGGGAGAAATCACCCTGTAGAGCCCATTTCTTTGTGAGTCCCTTCTTTAATTGCATATATCCTATCCCTTTGTCGAACATTTTGATGATAAGGGAATTCTTCCATGGCTCCCTTAAAATTTTCTTCTCTCGCTGCCGACAGTAAAATTGTGGGACAGGTTTGGATCATCCATCTTAGGCGGTTCGTCATCTTTGCAAACATAAAAGATTCATTTAATCCCCGGATGGGATTATCCCTCATCTCCATATTCGATTTGGATTATTTCTCCGGAGGGTGTCTCTATAGGAAAATCTTTGGTCAAATCGTTGCTTGGTTATCTCGTAGGCGGCATTTCCTATACTTTGGGGGAGCCCAAATCTATGCCATCGAATTCATCCGCTTCATTAATCTCTAGATCTTGATGTAGATTTCCAGATGTTCTTTTCATTTTTTTGTAGATCTATCCAATTGATCGATCGCTTTGATTCAGTGTCCTCGAGCCTTCTTAGTATTATTTTAGGAGACATTAATTTAGGTGCACCTAACACCTAACATGGTATACTCGTTCCCTCTCTTTCTCTTTTTCTTATATTTTTTTTCTTCTTTCTTTCTTTATATATTTTTTTCCTATTTTTAGTTGTGGATATTTAGGTTTGTGTTTTTGTTTTTGCTACTAGTTGTTGATATTTACCATTGTGCTTTTAGGGGATGATCCTTTTGAGGATAAATTTTGGATGTTGTCGCACTATCTTGGCCATGATCACCCATATGTATATATTCATGTTTTGTATTTGCTTTTATTTTTTCTTTTTGTTGTAGTGTTTTTGTATATAATCGAGTCTCTTTTGTTGGTGTGGTTGCTCCTAGGCTCCCAATGAGGACATTGTGAGATCTAGGTGTGGGGGCCGAGGAGAAGCCATACTTCAATATTTTGAAAAAGAAAAAAAAAAAGAGGAAAATTTTCGACATTAGGAAAAAGATTTTGTTTTTAAAAATTATTTTTGAGGAGTTTGTGGCATTTTGATTAGCTTTGACCCCTTGTTACTCGGCTATTAGATTGTATATTTATATATATGATGTACACGATAGAATTTGATCCAAAATGTCTCTCTATGTCCCATTTGAATCCCGACATTTAATTTTTCAGCTACTTTGACGTTGATAGAAGAACCCGAGAGAATTTGAGCTTTAAAGACTAATTTATCAATTTTATTCTTATATTTCATTTCATGTGTCTTCCTTATGCATTTCCTCTAGAACTTGTTCTATCTCTCTTTAAGATCACATTTGGCATATGTATTATGTAATATGATAGAGGCATTCATTCATTTTTAAACTACTTGAGCCAAAAAGCCACCCTACTATATATACTCTTTTTGCTAGCCTTTTGAGCTTTAACCTATTATTTGTTATGCCTACATCCACTTTACCCTTGGCCTATATATATTTCCTATACCTAAGCCATGTCCAGTGGAGCAACACTTCCTGAGTTCGGCAGTTTTGAGTTGTATAGAGATGGTGTTTTATTTGGTTTTGTAGTTTAAAATTAGGATCTCTATTGAAAAAATAATTGATTAGTCCCTTATTAGACCATTTGGAATTGAATTGTGTTCATAATTCCCATGCCAATAGTATTTGTTCAAGAAAAATAAAAAAAGAGAAACATTAAAAAGAAAAAGAAAAAGTGATTGGCATGACAAAAAATTAAAAAATAAAAATGCTCATTCCTTAAGCTCTCTCGGGCTTGTTTGTGCTTAAAAAGGTGATTTAGGGGATAAGTTTTTAGTCTTTAGGCTTTGGATATTAACTCCACATTTCTAAAATTAATTCCCTTTCTTACCTATGAACCTTAGCCCCATTACAACCAGTAAAAAGTCCTCTTGATTACATTTTGCATTTTTGCCTACATAGTGGTGGAGATGGAGAGTATGACTAAGCCTATGGTAGGGTGCACTATTGGAATGAGTTTTGAGTTAACCCTTATTATATTTTCTAAACAAATGAGTGAGAGTGATCCACTTTAATCTAAAGTGAGGTTCTACCAGTCTAACCTACTCATTATTTACTTGTTTGGGGTGAAAAATTGGTATGTGGATGTTATCAATAGAGGATCAAGTGTCTTGATGTGTGCATTGTCTTTATATGCATGTTAATATTCGACGTATAAGGGTGATATGGTTGATTAAAATGTGTATAATTCCTTCCCACTTTGTAGATATGCTTATGAAAATTTTTGAAAAGCCAAAAAGATTTCTATTTTCTCTTTCTCTTTTCTTTCTCTTTTTTTTTTTATAGATTTTGTGGTTATATCTTCTAAAAACCCTCATGAGACCTCACTCGTCCACTTGGGCTACCAAGGGGTTTAAAGGGCTTGTTGCACACTAAGTGCAATCGCGATTCCTGCGAAAGTGATTTAGGTTTTATTTATTTTTTATTTTGCTCGAACGAGCAAAAGCTAGGTGTGAGGGTATTTGTTCGATCCAAATATTATGTTACTTATACCCTTATTTACTTAGTTTTTTTACTTGTAAAATAATATATTTCGAGGATTTTTATTTGGTTTATTTACTTTTGTAGGCAATAAGTTGAAATCGAGCTAATAGGAAAAAGTTTGAGCAAAAAGGAAGCAAAACGAGGAAGTAATGGTGTGCACAAGCAGCGAGTGCAACTTCTGCACAACCGTGTAGGATTGCACGAGTACCGATGCGTGAACTTGCACGGCTGTGCGACTCGACAAAAAATTAGTGTAGAGTTTTGTATAAAATTTTGGATTCAAACCTTCAATTTCAATTCGAAGCATAAGTTTTCTCTTTCACTATTCCTCTTTACTTCAAGCTTATTACTTTGGCTGTTCAATTTCATTTAAAGATTTGACTTTTATGAGTCTATATGTTAAATTATATTTAGATTGATTGCTTTTTTACTTGTTTGAGTTTTATTAATTAGTTTATGTTCTTATTCACGCCGGTTTATGCTAGTTTGTTCTTTAGTTTAGTTTTCGAGTTATTTTATGCTTTTGTTTTAATTGGTTGTTAAAGTTTTTTTAATTATGATTAGCTTTGTAATGGATAATTAATCTCGTTTACGCCTTAACCCAACTAGTTTATGCTTGCTATTTGGGATTGTTTCTCGTGCCCACCACGTGTTCGATGAAATGCCCGGAAGGGATTTTCATCTTGATTTTTAGGTGATTGGTATATTACTGAAAGGTGAAGTCAATTTACTAGCGTGGGTATGTAGAATAGTCGGAATTTTAGCAAGAAAATAGACCGAATCCTAGCTAGGTCCATAGATTGCTACTCTTGTAGTCTAATTGGGCTAAACCCAGGAAACTCGGTGGTTAGAACAATTAGATTAGCTCATGACCCTCGAAAGTGTAGCTTGAGTGGCCTTTGATGGTTCAACCGACCACTCCTAAATGCTTCCATAGACTTGGTTAGGTTTAGGCTTGATTAGTTAGTTTATTAACTGGTAAAATCACAACCCGAGCATTATTTTATTGCTTTCTAGGATTACATTAGTCATCATAGCTCTGCTGATTCCCCTAAACAGAAAGTTTAAAACAACTTTGATATTTCAAACACAACTTCCTGTAGACACGAATCATGCTTGCTGGCTAGCTACAACTATGACGTACGGTTATAATTTTAAGACTTAATTCTTCCTAACGGATAACTCCTGTAAGAGTCTTTTAAAAACGATTCTTCAAAAATCAATTTTAAAAAACCTAAGCATGGTCCAACCCAATTAATGAGAAAAAGGACTGAGGAAGAAAATTTTATCGAAAAAGTCTCCCTAGACTTCCTACAAAAGAAAAGATTTTAAGAGATTTAAGACTCAATTTCAAAGAAGAAAGGTTAGAATCATACTAGACCTAAGATTATTCAAATTTGGTTTCCCAATAGTTATCTTCCTCCAAAATTGACCTCAGTAAGGACAATTACTGGGTTTGTTAGAGGAAGTGAAAAAGGTTAGTTTGTTTTTCTTTTGCGAAAATGTCACAAAGAGAAGAAAGACCATTGGTACCTAGACAGTGGATGTTCAAGACACATGACATGAAATTCAGGACTCTTCACGAAGAAGATGGATGGTGATAGAGTCACCTTTGTAGATAATAACAAAGGTAAAATTGTTGGGATTGGAAGAGTTAGATATGGAGACAACTCGGTCAATCCAGTCTACCTCATTGAAGGATCGAAGTACAATCTTCTAAGTATATCTCAATTATGTGACAAAGGTCAAGAGGTAACGTTCACTCGGATCAGCTGTTTCATCTCATATGCAACAACCTATGAAATCAAGCTTTCTAATATGAGATCAAGTAACACCTATTCTATCTCCGTAAGAAATTTCACTCGAATTGATCTTGGCTTAAAGTTGTAGTCAATGATGATTCATGGACATGTCATCGTAGATTATGTCATATTAGCATGCATATCATTATAAAATTATTTTAACATGGGTTAGTATGAGGATTCCCTAAATGTACATTTAACAAATATAAAATTTGTGATGCATGTGTAAATAGGAAACAAGTTATGTCATCATTTGAACCACTTAAAATAATTTCCATATCTAAAGTGCTTGAACTAATTAGATGGATTTATGTAGGGAAATTTCGTAAAAAAACCTAACAGGTAAATCATATGTGCTTGTTATTATTGATGATTATTTAAGATTTACTTGAGTGTGTTTTCTTAAGAACAGAAAGGAAGCTTTCAAGGACTTCTCCAAAGTTTACAAACAGATACAAGTTGAATTTGGAACTCGGATCATAAGAGTTAAAACCGACCATGGAAGAGAATTCGACTACTTTGAGTTTGTAGATTTTTGTGATAAATCATGGATCTTTCATAACTTCTCAACACCAAGAACAGACTCAACAAAACAAAGTTGCAGAAATAAAGAACAGAACCCTTGAGGAGATTGGTAGGACAATGATGATCGAGAACGATCTACCACACTACTTATGGGTTGAGGTAGTGAACACCGCCAACCATACTTTGAATCGGTGTCTCATTTGCACAATCCTCAAGAAAACACCATATGAGCTCTACAAAATCAAGAAACCCAACATTTCCTACTTCAAGACCTTTGAACGCAAATGTTTTGTTCACAATAATGGTAAGGATTATTTAACTAAATTTGATGCTAGATCGGATGAAGGTATTTTTCCTAATTATTCTACTTATAGTAAAGCTTATCATATTTTTAACATGACGATTAACAAAGTGGAAGAAAGTATTCTCATTGTCTTTGATGAAGCTTATTGTGACAAGATAAGTGAGTCAACTTTCTTAGATCTCAAGCTAAGCAGAGATAATGATGAATTGATTAAAGTTGAGCTCGAAGCGATGAAAACAAAAGAACCGAGTCCCTAACTCGACCTAATTCAACAAATATAGCAACTTAGTCTTGAAGGGAACTTAGGTACAATTCTAGTCAAGAAGAAATTGAGATTCCACCAATTGAGGAAACAAGCATTTATGATCCTAATTTGGTAAATCAAATGGTCCGGAAGAGCACTTAGGTATAATTCTAGTCAACCCCCCGAGAACATGATTTTAGATATCAATTCGGATGAACAAACTCGTTCTTCTCTTTATAGTTTTTATGCATTTAATGCTTTCATTTCCATGATTGAATCTAAAAATGTGGTAGAATCCTTACTTGAACCCAAGTAGGTAGAGGCCATGCAAAAGGAACTTTCTCAATTGGAGAAAAACCGAGTTTAGACCTTGATTGACCGACCAACTGACCACCCAATTATAAGTACCAAATAGGTTTTCAAAAACAAACTAGATGAAGAGGGTTTGGTAGTTAGAAATAAGGCCACACTAGTTGCTCAAGGGTGCAATAAAAAGAAGGTATTGATTATAGGAACGCCTTTGCACTATAGTTGTTAGAATTGAAGCCATAAGAATCCTACTTATATTTTCATCTAGCATGAACATCAAATTTTATCAAATAGATGTCAAATGTGCTTTACTTGAATGGTTTTATTCAAGAAGAAGTTTACGATGAGAAACCCCCTGGATTTGAAAATCCTCATTTTCCAAATTATGGTTTGAAACAAGCTTCTAGAGCTTGGTATGAAAGGTTAAGTAGTTTCTTAGTTGATAATGATTTTAAAAGAGGTTTGACTAACAAAACCTTATTTATAAAAACCAAGGGGAATGATTTAATTATTATCCAGATTTTTGTTGATGATATTGTATTTGGTTCTACTAATGAAACCCTTTGCCAAGAATTTTCCGAGTTGATGAGGCAGGAATTCCAAATAAGTATAAATTGGATTGCAAATCAAACAAGAGAAGGATTGAATCTATATTCATCAGTCAAGTATATAAAAGAGTTGCTAAAGAAATACAAGCTTCAAGATGAAAAACCAATAGCTACACCAATGGCCAACAACACAAAACTGGACTTACATAGAATGGGTAAGTGAGTAGATCAAAAAATTTACATAGGTATGATTAGATCTCTACTTTACCTAACTTCCAGTGAGGTTAGACATTATCTTCAAAGCATGCCTTTGTGCAAGATTTCAAGTTAACCTAAAGGAATCTCATCTCACTACAGATAAAGAGAATATTTTAATATCTTGCAGACACTCAGTCACTTGGTCCCTAGTATTCCAAAGACTAAGGTTTGACCTTAGTGGCTACTCGGATGCTAATTATGCTGGTTAAGGTTGATAATAAGAGTACATTAGGAGTATGTCAATTTCTTGAACACTCTTTGATCTCTTGGCATTCCAAGAAGTAGAACTGTTGAAGCCGAGTACATAGCTACAGGAGCTAGCTATGCTTAGTTGTTGTGGACCAAGCGATACTTTAAAAGATCTTAGATCGACCTTCTTAGCCATCCCTATCAAATATGATAACCAGAGTGCAATAAGCACAACAAAGAATCCACTTTAGCACTCAAAGACAAAGCACATTGAGGTCGGGTATCATTTTTTTCAGAGATCATGCTGAGAAAGGTGATATTGTCGTAGAATTTATTCCTACTAAGCTTCAATTAGCTGATATTTTCACTACGTCTTTAAGTGAAGATCAATTATGTTTTATTAGATGAGTTTGGTATTATGAATGCATGATCATGTGATTACTTAATTGATTTATTATATGTTTATTTAGTTAAACATGTTTTTAGTATGAAAAATCTAATAGATTAGTAGTTTAGTTAATAACTCATGAAACCGAGCCTCATTCATTGGTTATCTTAGTCTTATCTAAGCAATCGGATCACTCATTGAGTTGGATTCATTTCTAATTAAAATGGACATTCAATTATCCGAGGACATCTTTAATTAATAGAAAATCTTGGATACTTGTTTTTGCAACCGCTTTACTTTATCCCCTCATGTTTTTGAATGAAAAACTAACCGTCAGGACTCTTGACTCATCACTCTGCTGGGAACTAGCCATTGCAGTTCTAGCCGTTAGAGAGCACTTATACTCAAATAGTCTTTCTAGCCGTTTGAGAGTCTTCTTCTATAAATACTCTTCATTATCACTCATTTCTCAATTTGCAATCTTATTCTCATCACCTACTCATAATTACTCGTATACTCACTCAAATCTACTATCTCTCTCTCTCTCCCCTATGTCTCTCTCTCTCTCTCTCACTCACTCAGTCAGTCTTCATTCTTAGTTTTTATTCTTTCTCTTTTACTCGGACTTCTACTCCTTTTGTTCTTCCTTTCTCTCATTCAAACATGACAAAGAGAAATCCTAAGGTTGAGCCTGCCTTTATAACTAAAAAAGCTTAAAACCTCTTCTAGACTCACCTTATAAATCTTTAAGCTCGAGGCCTCGGAACGTGAGACCTCGGAATAGAAACAAGGATCCTCCTTATAGCTAAGAAAATTAGTTTCTCCATAAGACTGTCCGGACGATAAATTATTCCTTGCTACCAAAATCTCGTAGGTTTACAACCTAGATTCCATAAAATTATTCGGCCTTCTAACTTTCTATGACTATGTTTACCTTGAATTAGCATTAAATTTTATCAAAATCTCACCTTTACTCGACTAGATTCTAATCTCCCGAGTTCAATGGAAAAAGATTGTCATCAATCTTGCCCTTTTCCACAAAATTTTTAACATTGACTATCTCTTCGTCAACTGCAATACTGAACAATTTGTTAAGGTTTTAGATGATTTCTATGCTAAATATTCTAGATTCAAACCAAACGTTTGAAAGAACTTTTCTATCACTAAGTTGAAGTATAAACACGGACTTCTCTATTTTCTTCTAATAAGGATTGTGTTCTCTTTATTTTCTTCCGAAGAGAACCCAAATAACTCTATTCTCAAAGTCATATATGATATCATGGAAGGCTTTGAAATTAATTTGTTCCCTTTCATTCTTCAACAAACTAGTTCTATCCTCTTAGACACCAAAAACCTCCCTCTCGCCATTTAAAGCTCTTATCTCCAAAGTCTTTTCTTATTCCGAGCTTAAGCTCTAAAAAAATTTATCCCTTTTATTGTTATGATCGGGAAGAATGAGTTAGTGAATCTAGGATACTAGGAAACTTCACCTGGGGTCCGGACTCACCGATCCGAGGATTGCTTAGCCATCTCCTCTACCTCTTCGTCCGACCCCAGGTCCTTTTAAGCACAGTTCTTCTATTCAAAAATTTAAAAAACTACCTTCTCACTTTTCTTCTCTTACCAAAGAATTCAAGGATACCTTGGATTGATTCAAAAGCTTTATCCCTCTCCTCGTCAAATACAAGCTACTCTTCGAAAAGAGTTAGTTAAGGATAAAGCTCTCACGATACAACCGACAAAAATGTCCCAGGGTGCTCAAATCACCCTCAAGTAGCCTTTGCAGCAGGAGAAAGAAGAAGAAGAAGAAGAAGAAGAAGAAGATGAAGAAGAAGAAGAAGAAGAAGAAGAAGAAGTTGGCACTCGTGAGACTCGGAGGGAAAAGAGAAAGCAAGCTCAAATAGAACTTTAAAGGCTTTTAAATTGGAAAAAGTTAAGGACTCAGCTCAAAAGGTTGGTGAAGCCAAAGAAGAGCAAGATCAATTAGTTTGTCGTCCAAGCAGCCAAACTCAATCCTTACAAAGAGCCTCCTTCTCTTAACCACCTCCCTACTAATTTTTTTGTTCAACATTTTCTTTCTCTCATTTTTTTAATGAAATGCATTAGGGGAGAAGATTATGGATTTTAGAGAACTTAGGGAAGTTCACATGTTTAGGGAGCAATTTTTTTTATGCCTTGTATATATATTTCCTTTCAATGAATGAAGTGTTTAATTTGTTTATTCATGTCTGTTAATCACTTTGCCACTAATTATTTTTGTCAATATTGCTCCGATGTTCAAAGTTATTGACTTTGCTTTGATACTTAGAATTTTTTTTTCTAATCTAACTCGTGATACTTAGACTTTGCATACTCATATTTGATATTCAGTCTTCACCTTAATATCTTACTTTATGTAAAACTCATAATATAATTTCAAATTTACTATGATATTTAGGTTCTAGATTTCGCTCTAATGCATAGAAAATTTCTACAATTATTGATATTTCATGAATTTCTTTAAGTTATTATTTAGATTGAATGCCTTTAATAAAAAGGGAGATATTGAAGACTAAGGTATGATTAACTAACCCCATACTTGTTCTAAATTGAGGATATTAATCTAAATTTAGGATTAATCAAGAAACATCCTAAAAATATTCACAAGATAAAGTCATTTGCTATAACAAAAATTTTATATGACTCACACATGATCGACCCAAGACTTAGATATTAAAAGAATACTTAGAAAGTCTTGGACTCGGTTCTACTTCAAAAAGTAGAAGTTGACTCAATCATATTAACCGAGCCTGACTTAGCTACTAGATTCTCAAAAACTTTCCCACTTATTATGACTCAAATATTAAGTTTGCCAAAATAACTTCATTTTTAATACATTTGAATATGACATTCTATTAAATGAACTAAAAATAACTATTTTAATTCTACTTAAGCCTAATTCATTTTATTGTGATTATTCAACTTAAAAAATTAAAAATGTCTAAATAATTCATGTACCCATTAAGGTTGAACTTATTATTTATGAGTATGGACATATTTGGAGAATGAAAATATTGAATATAGACTTGACAAATTTGAGACTAATAGATTAAGAAAAATTGATCTTTAAATGCTTTATTTAGACTAATTCTAATCTAATCATGGACCAAAGTAGTTTGAGAACCATTATCTAAGTTCTTTTTGTAGGTTTTCTAGAGCTGAATTATCTCAAAGAAAAGAAAAAATAAAGGCTTAATAATTGTTGAAGATTTGCAGAAAGAAAAGTTGGAAAACCTAGAACAACTCGGACTAAGCCGACAGGCTTGTTTGTTATTGTTTTGGGTAATTTCTCATTTATGAGTCTAACGAGTTTTTCTACTTGAATTTTTTGTTTCCTAGAGTTGGTAGAAGAACTTTTGGAAGATAGGAGATGGGCTCAATGGCTAATTAAAAGATGGTCCAGAAACTAAGTCCTTAGACTATATGTTGCAACAGACTAGCTGAACCGGTTCTTCCATGCTGAAGATTTAATGGCTTTCTCTGAAAGTAGACTATATATAGATTTTCTCACACACTTAGAGATAAAAATGCACGATCTTTACTATTTATACACTTCTAGCTTACAACCGATACTTTTTGAGTTGTAACACCTAGTGAGCAGAGCTTGTAATCTCTTTCTATTCTTCAAATACTTTTCTAGTATTCCCTTGACTGAGTGGATAACATAACTTCAACTCAGCTTGTCTCAAGTTGATAAGGGAACTTCAACTTGGAAGTACTAGGTCAGATAAGGTACTTTTTGGGTATGGAAAATTTCTAATAGATTTGACTATCGGAAAAAATGTGGGTAGTCATATTCATTGTATTTGAGGATTCAAATAGTTAATTTTGATACTTGGATTAGCACTGGTCGAGATTCTACCCAAGGAGGGTTTCCTCTTAAAACTATTTATCTTCTATTTGATCTCCTTCTACGTCATTCTAGACTAAGTTTTTCTTTCTAAGTAATCAGCTCACTTGAACTTTAAATTTTCGCTAAAAACCTTCAACATCCTATTCACCCCTCTCTAAGGTAATTTATGTATTTGATTGAACTTTTAATTAGCATCGAGCCCAGCCTTCTCCAACGGAATTAACACTATAAAGGTTTAAAGATTATAGCTCATCTCAATAGAGAGTTCTATGAAGGAAGGTTTTTCATAAGGCCATCGAAGTTCAAGGGCTCCAACTTCGCCCATTAGAAGAAGTTGATGGAATACTTTGTACAAGACCAAGATAAAGATTTATAGGGTATAATCGAGGGTAAAAACTTTGTCACAATGAAGCAAATTGGAAACAAAACAATTCCAAAATTGAAGACAGAGTACATGACAGACAAATGAGAAAAGCACAAGAACCACGAGCTATCAATATCTTAATGTGCGCGTTATACTCATCTCGGCTTAACAGAGTCTCAGCCTATAACACGGCCAAAGAAGTGTGCAACATGTTGGCGACCAGCTATTAAGGAAAAAGTTAGGTGAGATAGACCAAAATCAGCCAGTACCACCACAAGCATAAGTTATTCAAAATTGAGGCTTATGAATGGATCACCCAAATGTATGTAAGGTTTACCGAGATAGTAAATGACCTAAAATATCTTAGTAAGAAGATTTCCATTGAAGATGTGGTCAAAAACTTCTAAGATGTCTTCCCAAGAAGAAGTAGGGTGCAAAGGTAACAACAATTAAAGAAGCTCAGGACCTCGGAAAGTTAAACCTTGATTAGCTCATTGGGAAACTACTAACCCATGAGCTACATTTTCAAGAGGAGGAAGAGGTTAGCACAAGACGAAATGTTGCCTTGAAAGCCTCAAAAGATGTTGGACCAAGTCCAAGTAGCTCGGATTCAGAAGAAGATCTATGGTACTTCTTGCTAGAGGCTCCAAAAGAATGATGAAACACAAGAAGTTGAAGAAGAAGCCAAGGAACTAGGTCTTCGAAAAAATAGGAAAGCTAAATCCTCTTTCTCTCCAAATGCTTCTACTAAAAACTGGGTGTTTTGAGTGTGACAACAAAGAAGATATAATCTAACAATTTCGAAAGAGAAAGAAATATTACAACAAGAAGAAAGTCGTGATAGCTACATGGAGTTAACATGAATCGGATGATGAGGATAACATTGAGGATGAATCTAAGTGTCCGATGGCAATGGCTAACTCGGACGAAGAAAGATAAGACTCATCTTATTATAAGAAAACTGATCCTCCGGAGGTAATTAATTATTTCCTTAAGTTCCTAAAGAGAGATATTGCTAAATATATTTTTACCTTAGAGAAAAAGTCCAATTCCGATTCTTCTTTCTTTCAAGATAAGAGACTTTCCGGGTCTAGGAAAATGTGTAATAGATTTATTTGAATATAGGTAGTCATATTCATTGTATTTGAGGATTCAAATAGTGGATTTGACTTGGTTCTTTGATTGGCATTGTTCGAGGTTCTTTGCCTTAGGAGGGTTTCCTCGTAAAATTTTTTGTCTTCTATTTCATCTCCTTTAAAAGTCATTTTAGACTCAGCTTTGGTTTCGAGTTGTCAATTCATCTCGAACTTCAAATTTTCGCGAAAATCCTTCAACGCCCTATTCACCCCTTTCTAGGGTGATTTACAACTACGATTAAACTTTCAGTTTAATGGTAAGGATTTTTCATTTTGAAAGATAGAGATAGAGGATCTACTCTTTCCGAAAATGTATATCTATCTTTGGTAGAGAAACCAAGCAACCATGGACCTAAAGGATTGGGATATCCTTGATCAAGAATGGTTGTAAACAATAAGATTCACGCTGGCAAAGAACATCGTTATCAAGGAATGTCGCCTTTAATGTGATGCATCAAAAGACAACGAAGGGGCTGCTTGAAGCTCTATCAAATATGTATGTGAAGTCTTCCACCATGAACGAGGTATATTTGATGTGTCATTTGTTTGATCTTAAGATGGTTGATTCCACTAGTGTTATGAATCATATTAACAATTTTAATATATTAATTTCAAAACTTGCTTTGGTGAAAATCAATTTTAATGATAAGTTAAGGCCTTGATTTTGCTATCTTCTTTGCTCGATGAAGGTTTTCTCTCGAAGAGGTTAAGGCACCCTAGAGGGGGTGAATAGCATGATAGAAGATTTTTGAGAAATATCAAAAAATTTGGCATAGATAAAAAACGAAACCGATTCTATGTCTAGATTAGACTCGGAAAGTCAAACACTCGGAAATTCGTGGGAACCCTTATGGAGCAGAAAACCATAGACAAGTGCTAATCCAAGCACCAATTCAAATCCACTAATTGAATCCTTAGTTACAAAGGACTGACTCTAACCGAGTTGCTCCCTTAGATAATTCCTTTACAAGTTTTCCTAGACTCAAAAGTTTTCCAATATGATTTAGTACTTCCTGATCGAAATAACCCTTATAGTAAGGGACAACCGAGCTAAGTTAGCCCGTACAACTCAATCAAGAGACTTACAAAGAAAGTAAAGAGTAGAAGTGATTACAAGACTTTCTTTACAACTCAAAAAGTAAGAGATTACATATTTGGAGTTGTAAAAGCTAGAAGATTGAGTAAGAGTAGAATGTGTTCGGTTCCAACAATCTTCAAGTCTTGTGGAGTGGCTTCTATTTATAAGCACAAAGGCGGAATGACCATTGAGAGTTGTTCTGGACTTGTGAGCTTTAATAGCCATTGTAATGGCTAGTCCGAGTCACTCGAAAAGGATCCGTTGAGATATGATCATTGGGTGGTGGTCCTTGGCTCAAAAAGTAGTCCAACTCTCTGGTTGTGACTAAGATCCGGGGTGGAAACAACCGTTAGAGCCAAAGTTGCTGATTACCAGATTTGGCAACAAACAACCCCGACATGGCGTCTAAGCCATATCCAGAAATAGTCGTTTTCTATCTGCTGGTGTTTAACGACTAAAAACCGGTTGCTTTTGCTTTTCAAAAACAGATTAAACTTCTTTAATCAACCTACAAAAGCAAATCAAAAGTGGTACTCAAAGTATAAAAATACTTTGGTCTAAGATTAGGCAAAGATAATAATTAAATTAAAGTAATTAAGCACTTAATTATCTTCAGCCTAAAAGAATGGAATTTTCTTACTCTAATATCCATTTGGTTCAGATTCCATCTTGAGTCAATCCTTAAAAATGATCAAGTTAGAAAGAATAAATAATCAGAATAAATGCACTTGATCAAGTAAATAATTCTCAATAAATAAACTCGACTTAGAATAAAGAATTAACAATGTAATTCATTTTCACTTGAAACACAAAGTTAGTACTCAGAATAAAAGTGTTAGAGAAATTATTTATTCATAATTGTTTTGAGTTGCGTTTGAGTGGGTCGAAACATAGTTAAGAAATGTTATGCTTCAAGGATGGTTTCTAAGTGGGTCGGAACAAGATGAAGCTTAGGTATGAGTTTCTATAAAGATTAGAATGACTTAGAAGCAAAACCTAAATGAGATAGAGAGTTATACCCGAGTCTTCACCTAAGTCTTAGGACACTATAGTATCTTATGTGAGTACTGCTAGAGAGTCTAATACACTAAAATATGACAAAATTTATGACGTAATTTTGAGTGAAACCATTTGCAAGAAAGATTTGGAGGAGTCTTCGGGAGTGCATTAAGTGTTTGAGAAAGGGGAAACATGAGAATCAAAATAACTTTAGAGGCCGATCAAAGTTTGTCCCAAAACCCGGAAGAGGTTGTGTGTTGGGGCTTTAGTGAAAAAGGACATTTTAAGAAAAAATGTCCTAAAAGGAATAGTAATCAAGATTTTATGAATTCCGTTAATGATGTCGGTGATTCTCTTGTTTTGGCTGTTGAAAGTCCTATTAAGCCTTGAATTGTTGACCTTGGTGCATCGTTTCATTCCTTATCTATTAGAAACTTGTTTCACAACTACAAGTAACCTTCTTTTACTACAGTTCACAAAGACCTTTCCCTACGGTTAGAAAGTGTTGTGTATGTTAGTATAGTAGTAGATGAACATCTTTTACTACAGTTCAAAATCATAGTAAAAGACAACCTATTACTATGGTTCATTTAAAGATCCATAGTAGTAGGTTACTATTACTATAGTTCCGGAGAAAGAACTGTAGTAATAGGTTGTCTTTAACTACGGTTCTTTCTCCGAACCGTAGTAATAGATCAAGGTCCAGTCCACCCCTTTTGACCAAAATTTTGGGGGTAGGGTTGATCTATTACTGAAAACCATAATAATACGTGTATTTCGGATCTATTACCACGGTTCTTTGGTAACAAACGTCGTAATAAGTCTTAATTTTTCTTATAATTTTATTTATTTTTCATGTCCTCTCGTACAATTATACAAACAAAATATATACAACCATTTACAGTAACATACACAACTATTTCAAAATCTATACAACCAGAATATATACAACCAACAACTTGACTTATTCCACAAGTAATTCGTATTTCATAGAATATATATATATATATATATATATATATATATATATATATATATATATATATATATATATATATATATATATATATATATACAATTAAAAAATCACAAAAGTTACCAATTAAATAATGAAGAAACAATTATTTCTAAATATATACCTATATATGTATAATTACACGTTCATACACAAATTGGGCCCAACCCTCTCTAAGCTCATCTAACGTAACTTGTGTATAAGGGGTCATGGTGAACTTCTTTCCTGGAAATACTGTGACTAATATTGTAAAAGTAATTTTACATATATTTACGTCAAATGCAAGCACTAATTAAGATGAAAAGAACATCAAAAAGTTAAATTAAATTTTCATAAACAAATATAACAAGTGCAAGTGCAAGTACCTTTGTGAGATTAAATTTGGGATCATCGAACACCAAGTGGGTCACAATCTTTTTCATGTATTGGAGAATGTAAAAGCTGCACTCCATGTTCCCCGATTGTTTATGGTACTACAATAATCAAAATAGATTTCCAACACATGTAAAATTAATTAGTAGTTATGTAGCTAGTAATTTGCCGAATGAAAACTAATTTAACGCTAAGAGAACTTGACCTTTACATCCACAACACTTGGGAGTTTTGCCTTATGTGAGCCTCTCGAGCCTCCTAAATAGCCATACACTCGAGAGCACTATTTTTCAATAAGATGAAAACAAAATTCAAATAAAGATTGCGTATTGTTCAAATATATCATGAAGGCGTGCATACAACATACAACTCAAAAGAATACTTAACAAAAGCAATGAAAATGAGTATGTACTGAACTCACATGTCGAGCACTATTATGATATTTTTCCTCATGGTATAACCCGGAGGATCGAGCCGATACGCAACGTTACTCCTCGGATGTATAGCAGCAAACATCCCGTGGGCGCTACACAACATATATAAAAATGTAATTATCAAACCATTAGAACTCCATTTAAGCTATTTGTACAGTTACCCCTCACCGAACGGTGCCAAGTAACATGCTTTTGGCGTCATGGTCATGAGGTTTGAGACAGATTTGGATCGGTCCTATACTGATTGCCTATTTGCTTGAATGGCCTTAGGATTGATAAACCGAACAAACTCAAGTCCTATGGAACAAGCCATCTCGTGGAGCAACCTATTACATATTAGTTGTACATATATAGTTAGAAATAAAAATTAATAGTTAAATAAAGTTATATATAGCATCTCACATCATGCCAAGCATAACGCAATTGCGCCGATCTCTTGCATCAGCATAAATTGAAGTATGTCATCCAAGAAAATCAGTAAGCTAATCTCATTGTCCCAATGTAACCCCCACACATGACTTTGCATTGTGATTTGGAGTACTCTGTTTGAGGGAAAAGCATCGAAAACTTTCTAGATGAGTACTCTACTTCGAGGTGAGTCGTCAATGGGTTAAAGAGGGGAGTACACTGGACGATGATGGGGTGTCGTTGAGTGCTTGGTGGGGCGAACTCGTGGACTTGGGAGTGCCCTTCTTTCCACTCTCGGCTCCGGCTAAGACATTGTAGTTCTAGGAGGATGATAATACATGAATTAGAAATATATATATGTGATATTAACAATCGATCTAATATTTTTAAATAAAATACCTTCGATGTAGAGAGGATGACCAAACTCTTAGGCCAAGAAACAAAACTGTTGACTCGCTTTGTTAACAGTATGGAGGTGCGGTGGTTGGATTGATTACTCACAGGTGCATTTCCCTTGCATAACTTCTACCACCCTTACCTTCACTTGATCCTCTAAGAGCGATCCCCCATGAATGATGACACCTGGCTGCATGGGGTAAACAAAACCCATTACCGTAAAGTAATATAGAAGAGGGTGATGAGAAGCTAGCATGCACTACACCGACTACATAAGAATTAAGCATAAGAATTAAAATTACAAGATAACGATTGAGAGACAACTTAAACTATCAAGAATCCTGGAAAAAACGGACAGAGTTTCTCATTAAAAGTCAACATTTTCCGAGGATAACAAACCTCATTCGAAAGAACAACAACAAACAACAACGTATTACCCAACGGCTAAACATCGAGTT
This sequence comes from Talinum fruticosum, assembly GCA_021018815.1. NCBI lineage: Eukaryota > Viridiplantae > Streptophyta > Magnoliopsida > Caryophyllales > Talinaceae > Talinum > Talinum fruticosum. The sequence continues at coordinate 3,564,820 of JAITYX010000018.1, forward strand.
CTACAACAACCAAAGTATATACACAATTTATTGGTTAGCAAAATCAATAATTAGTCAAAATAAAAAATGCATTCTCATTAGATAGCGAAATCTTAATTACATCGGATATATCTTTGAATTGGTCGAAGGGTGAGCTTGCTTTCGCGCTCACCGGTGTCCGGGGTGAGAATTGATCTTCTACATCATGTGACTTTTCTATGTTGGGTGTCGAGATGTCTATCTTGGTAAAGTACGCCATGAATCGGGTTGTCACTCTTTCTTCCACCTACACCACTTGGGAAGCCAATCGAGACTCCACTTGAGAAAGCATTGCCATGATATCCAGTTGCTCGGAAGAGACAGGGCGCTTATTTCTAACCTCGAAGTGCTCAATTATCCCCACCTTCCCACCCACACCTAGAACACGACCGAGATGCCTATCTCTTTTTAGGGCTAAGGCTAACTTGTTCCTCCTCCTGGTGGTGTCGGTGACTTCGAAGTCGAGGTATATGACAAAAATTCATGTAAGAAGGAAATAGATTATCATTGGGCAATTCATATATTAACCGATAAGTTCTTAAAATAAATAAAGGAATAGTCAAACTCACGAGTCACTGCATAATAGATTGGAATTATGTTGTAGTTAAGGTGCAATGTTTCTTCTTTTTCCTTCGACCCACGACTCATCTCTCTTGATAGTGATGTGCAAAGGATCTATGATGGCACCTTCATTGGATTCGCTTTCGATCGTTGAAGCTTTTGCTTGTATAACTTCTCCTTCACCTTCCTGTATCCCCCACGAGACATCGTATGGGGATATGCATTGCTCTTAATCCTCTTTCGGTTGGCATCATTTCATGCCTGCACAAGTAATTCGGACAATAAAATATCCGTAAATAAGACTACAAATGTTAAATTCTAAAGAAATTCTAAAGAAGTATCTGTAAATAAGACTTATAAAAACAAGAGAACAAATGTTAAATTACCTTGTATTTCGGAGTGTAAACATGCTTCAAACTTCTTCAAATCCTCTTCGGTTATGAAGTTGTAGACCCCCATGGTCTACCTTCTGCCTTGATGTCCCTTGTCTTGTAGATCCAAACAATGGCAATGTGAGACTTCTAAATTTCTTTGCCGTTGACATGAAGGTTTTGTGTTTCGCTAACGGGAGATTTGATTCTTTAACGTTTAAGTTGAACTTTTTCGAAACACAAAAACAACATGCATTAATATTAACCATTTACATTAAGTTGCAATTCTAAGTTGTAGTACTGCATTTACCTATATATCAATCCAAAAGGTTTTCCTTAACCAATTCTGGGATCTGTGCTCCAATGGGTGTAGTTGATGTTCACGTATGTGCAGGCTGCCAAACCAACATAGCTCATGAAGCAAGTTGCGCACTCACCTACCGAGTTATGGTGCTCATCAAATTGGACCCGGGTAAGGAGAGTTGGATCTTGTCTAATACATGCCAACTTCTCCTTGTTCATCATTGTTCACCCCTAGTGTTCTTTGTAACTCTAGAAGGATCATGTTGCTCCATTTTATAACGACTTGTAAGAAGGAAAAACATAAACATTGTTAACTAAACAACACTTCGTCTTTTCTACCCTAAAAAGAAACATACTTAGGGCATATGTTTAACTTTGATATGATGACATATTTCTAACTAATGTGAGTTATACATGATTAATTAAGCCCTCTTGTCCTCATAATTTATATAACACAATATAGCCCACAATGGCGACTAATTAGGATACACCCATCATTACATAAGCAAATCCATAATAGTAACAATAATTTTATGTATATAAAGGAAAACACTGTCACACAATTTTTCTTCTATTTCATCCTAAACCCTAAATTATAAATCTTTCTATTTTCCTAAACCTTAAACCATATATCTTTTTATTTCCCTAAATCTTTAACCATAAATCTTTTCATTTCCCTAAATCCTTAACCATAAATCTCTCCATTTTCCTAAACCCTAAACCCTATTCCATTTCAATAAACCCTAAACCATAAAGCATATATCATTCCATTTCCGTAAATACTAAACCTTAAACCCTAAACCCATTTGTCAAAATCTCAAATATTTCAAGAATTCCTAACTTCACAAACTAAACAAATACATTCAACATTCAACCATATTCTCAATCATTTCAAAAATCTCAACATTCAACTAACGAATTTTACAAATACCTTCAACATTCAACATTACCCACATTCAATATTAATCATTTCAAAAATATCAAACATTACCCATATTCTCAACATTCAACTAAGTATCAAACACATTCAATATTCAACTAACCAATTTTGTAAATAACTTAAAGCAAAAAAATAAGAGAGGGAGGGAAAGTTGCGTACCGATAGCGACGATGGCGAGAGTGAGCAAGAGGCAAGAGTGAGAAGCAACCATACAACAATGAGAGGCGAGAGTGAGAGGCGAAGAGAGTGACGTCGAAAATGAGTGGAAGGTACAATGATGGCACGGAGAGGGAGAGGGAGAGCAAGGAGTGGATGCAGTGATGACGGCGAGGAGAGCGAGAGTAAAGAGTAGAGAGTAGAGTGGGCCTGGGTAGGCAACGGTTATTGTGTTAGTTGTTTTGATAGACTTTTTATTACAGTTCAATGAAAGAACCATAGTAATAGAGCACATATTATTATGATTCTTTCATTGAACCATAGTAAAAAGTCGACATATTGGCATATTACTACGGTTCAATTAAAGAACCATAGTAATAGGTGAAATTAAAGAATGATTATTTACAAAAATGATACGACCTCATTTTTTAGTACTGTTTTTGTTTTTAACCATGTAAAGGCTCATAATAAAAATTCAATTATGTAGTTGTGCTTGTTTCACCAAGCCTTTCGCTACGGTTCATCCAAAAAGCTGTATTGAAAACCACCTACCCGAACAGTAGTAAAAGGTTAGTTTGACTAAGCCTTTAATTACCGTTCGTTGAAAGAACTGTAGTGAAAATTATCCACCCCGCCCCCACATAAAAGTTTCAGCTCAAACAACACAAACAGTCCCTAAAGTTCTAAAATTCACCAAAACATCATTCAACAAAAATAAATCATTCCAAACAGAGCCACCATAATAGCAATGCTAGATCGAAGTAGAGAAAACAAGAAACCCTAATTAAAATGGATTGATAGAGACAGAAAAAGGAAAAAATGGGTATGGATCTAAACTTATTGGAATTCCTCTCGGACAACCTCGTTCACCGAAGACCTGAAAGGATTTCCACTCCAACGACTGTGATGGTGCTGCTGACACTTCGCACCTCATCCTCCTCTTTTGCCTCCATTGCCACCGTTCGTGACCAAGCTTCTCTCTTACTCTTTTCTTTCTCTCGTGCCCATTTTCATAGGATAAAAATCCATATCTAAAATAGGAAAATGGAAACAAAATGAATTTTATAGATATGAAATAACATAAAGAGGCTAAGAAATTTATGAAAGAAAATCATTAGAGACATGAGAAGACAAATGTAAACAAAATGTCCCCCAAAATTCTGTCGAGGTCGAGTGATTCGCCATCATTTTACGTCATTCTAATGGTGCTCGATCGTGTCGCTTATCGTGGACGAAGTTTCTCCCTTCCTCCCTTTCTCTCTCCCTTGTCCGTGGGTGTTTTATGTGTGGGTTTTGGGAAGGGGGAAGGGGGAAAGGGGGAGGGGAAGGGTATAAGAATAAGATATCTCGCTGGAGAGGGTCGGAGATAAGATTGGAAATCAAGAGGATTGAGAGGGCGGGATTTTCGCCATCCCTCCCTGTTGCGGATAAACTAAAGAAGGGGGTTAAATTTTTAAAAATCGAGATTGAGAGGATGATGATAGAGGATGGATGATGGAGGTGGAGATCAATATGGATACAATGAAGATGAATAGGATTGAGAGGGATTGAAAGAGAGAGAGAGAAGATAAAGAAAATTGAGTGGATAGAGAAGGAGAGAGCATTGATGATGAACCGAGATAGATTTTTAAAGAGAGAAAGAGGGAGAGCGAGAGAGATGGAATTTTCTATTACTATAGTTGGTCGTCCTTAGCTTGACCTATTATCACAGTTCTTTCTATACCGTAGTCAAGGTTTAAAAATTATTACAAAAATGTCATCGCCTTATTTTTAGTATGATTTTGTTAATAACCGTTGTTAAAGGCATATGTGAAAAAGTGATTATTGTACTAGTAGATGAAATTTGTAGTGCGCGTGTGTGTGTGTGTGCTATACACACACACACACGCACTGCACGCTAGCGTACGCGTGCACTCACACGCGCACCTTACTTATCTTCCTTTGTTTTCCGATTTTTTCATTCTTTTGTTTTGGGGGTCGGGATTAACTAAATACACTTGAAATATATTAACCTTATATATATATATATATATATATATATATATATATATATATATATATATATATATTCAAATGGCTTCCTTTCTACACTTGAAAACATTGTTTCTTCAATAGTTGGTAAACCTATAAACAGAGGTAATGTGAGTAGCTCATATAATTAAGTACACTTGAATGGATCCCTTGGATTAACCTTAACCTCGCCCAAAATACGAAGTAGGTCAATGTTTTCCTCATCATCTGTTGGTCTCTATGGAACTACGGAAATAGATGTGTTTTCTCTAATGTGTGTAAAAGAACGGAATCCTTCGGCAAAGTATTAAGTTCTTGATTCTCCAAACTAATGATGTGCTGAGATTGCAGGGGCTGGATTTCTTGAAGAACACACCAACCATCCTTTGGACCCCTTCGATTGAAGCACACTTCAAGCTCAATATTGGCTATTATTGGCGGGAGGAGAGGAACAGATACCTAGTGGCAGGAGTTATGAGAACCGCAAGCAATCTTTGGTTTTTGGCATAATAGTTGTTGTCTATGCATGAGATAAGGTCATGGCTATCCTTGAAGGGTTGAAAGAATCCCTCACTAAGGCTTGGGAGTATGGCATACCGAAAATTAAGGTTGACCTAGAGGTTGAGGCTATCTAGCGGTTGAGCCAGGAAGGGGAGTCCGATGAACGCTGAACCTATTGCATATGTTGTTGCCCAAGTTAGGAAACTTCTTGAGTATAATACGAATATAAGCTTCAATCACGTTATCAAATAGGTTAATCTTGCACCTTCGGTCCTTGCCAGGCTCAATGTTGATCAAGCTGGAACCCATTCGGATTCATACTCTCCCTCCTCCCCAAGCGAAGTGGATTCTTGAAGTTGATGTAGAGGCTCTTAAGATGTATGACTGTCTACAACAGGATATGTTGGAGACCATTCATAACTAATTGTACTAGGACCTGTAGGGTATTTTCTTCTACTCATCTCTCTATGATGATTGATAGATAGTAGGGTGTGATATGTTGTTTTTGGTACCCCTACTGCTTGATGGCTTTGCCTGAACTATGACGTTGCTTACATTACCTTTTATGCTATGCATCTTTCTTCTTCCAAAAAATAAAAAATGATTAAGTACACTTGAAAACATATGTACCAACTGGTCTTGGCTTCTAACGCCACCTAAAGCATATGATATGGGGTGCATGCCCATGGTTGATGCTTTCGGGCCCATGCAACATACAATATAAGCCTTTGGAACTTTCGTCTCTTTCTCTTTCTCTTTCTCTCTCTGTCTCCCACATGAATATATGCCTTACAGATGATCCTATTGCCTATTTGTTAGGTGCAACATGAATAAACTATCTTCACACTTGTCTGCTTAACCATATCTCCAACAGAAATAGCATAGATTTTTTCTCCTATAACTAAACCTTAATGTTTTCTTTTCCCCATATAAAAACAACTTATATAGTAATATATCATATTACTCGTTTGTTTATTCATGCCAAATATTATTATTTTTCAAGCTAAAGATTCCTTTCATCCTTGTTGCTGCACCCTCTCATCATCGTGCGCCACAAGATCGTCATCTCACGAATACATATTTCTGTTGTGCAGTTGTAATTTATCTCCAATCATAGAGCAACAGCAAAATCCTACCGTTGAATTTTTTAGGCTTGATTATTGATCAATATAGTTTTTCCTTTACGTTGCATGTGTACCAAATCATCAAACTGCCGTTTGATGCCGCGTTCAGTCATCATCACTGACAGCAACAAATTCAATATGATATTCTTCGAGTCACGTACATGTCCCCCGTGGAGTTTGTTTATCATAATGTGCTTACTTCTTTTGTTCCGTAGAACAGTAAACATGCTTACAAAAGGATCGGACATATATAAAACCACGAAAAAGACTGAATTACTTATCCTGTACATTATATAGCAAAGAAAGTGATTGATTCTATCTATATTTATGCCGATCATATGAACTAAATAAGCATATGCTGTGACTACAAGGCTTCGAAAATATTTTCGATGTTTTTATGCTGCTACAGCATGAAGATATTTTAGCTATCTAATTGCTTCAGGGAGGGAACAAAAGGAGGATCATTCGAGGGTGAGAATCATTAATTGAATTAGCTTGTGTTTCCATTCGTGCATACAAGTGGATTATTTGGCTAGACTAGCTTGTTGAGGTGGTTTATCTAAGTAAATTCATATTTATGCCATGTTTGACTCAATGTTGGCATAGAATAATCTCAACAGCTGCCAGAGAGGCACATTCACATCTAAGGATGATATGATTCTTAAAATATCTATAGTAATCATAACTCATGAGCCATGTGTTGAGCTTGTCGTACAAGCAACAAATCAAACCACTATTTAAACTTATAATAAACAATATAGCAAGGGCAAGTAGGGATCGAATCCACGAGGAAAGATATAATAACATGCAAGTTTTAATCTAATTAAATTTACTACTCTTAAAACCAAAATAGAAAATATAAATTAAAATCAATAACTAAAATTCATAGAAAATTATCTAATAACTAAATAAATAATTTATACAGAATAATAAAACTACAATAACCCAGAAATATTTTTGTATATTTTTAGAATAATTAAAACAGAAAACTAAAGCAGAAAATAAACAAATTCTAAAACAGAAAATTAAATAAGTAAAATTCTGCACTAAAATAATTACGAAAATAAATACTAAAATTACCCAGAATAATAATACTAATTTTCTAAACCTAACCAGACCCTAAAAATATAAAAACAAAATTTAAAATCTAATTTACGAATTTATTTTATTAAAAACCTGCAGTAATTAAATTCAAGACTTAAATCTGAAAAAATATCAAATTAATTCGAAAAATTCTAAAATTTAATCACAGCAAACTAGGACTCTATCTAAACCCTAAAAGAAAATAAAACATGAAAAATAACAAAAGAAACTATTTTTAAACTAATTTCTAACAAACTGACTCAAAAATAATAAAAACTAACAGAAAATTAAATCTGAAAATTAAAATATATAATGACTCAAAGTTAAATTAAAATAAAATTACTAAAACTAACCTAAAATACTGATCTTTAGGGGTTTAATGAAATTGATAATAAAAGACTATAACTTTATGAATAAAAATTAATAAACTCAAGAAAATAACTAAAAGGCAAGCAAGTAATTATCAAAGATATCAAATTTATAAAAACACTTAGTATAATCTATATCCACCATGCAAATTATTATTTATCATTAACACACAAATTGATCTACCCATGAGCTAAACTGTAGAAGACAACCACTAGCGGATCTTCCCCGTTTTTCCTTAGTTATTAGTTTACTTAGGCCTAGCCCTAATATAAACCCTACTAATATTGATAACCCTAGCACTAGCACTAGAATTTAATCAAATTAGAGCATTAAGTATTAGAAAAACATCATCTACCACCTAATAACCAATCTACTAGCAAATTGATTTAAGAAGGATCTATGATAATTTCCTAATTAAAAGAGATGGGTATGAGCCATCCATGATTAACTAGGGTGATACTTATGTCTAAAAGATCAAGCAATTACGTACTTAAACCCTCTAAACTATCACATGAATTTATATAAAACTAAATAGCGTGCACTCTAATTAATTAGACATAAATTCATAAACATTAAACACAAATTATCATAGAATCATGGATCAAATCAATAAGACAATAAAAATCAAAACTTTGTTTCAAAATAAATAATTTAACATGGCTTCAATGAGATTATACTAAGTATAAGAAAAAGTACTCACACATCATGTAATTTAAAACATGTAAACTAAATAAAACTAGCATCTTTAGTATTAATCTATCAATAAAAACTCAATCTTTTCTAATAAAAATTACAAAACTAAATTATACTACCGATATTAGTTTCTTTGACCCGGGAAGATGAAGAAGATGATGATGGATGGTGGCTGGCTGGGCAGCGGACAGCAGTGGCCAGCAAGGTGCAGCAGCAGCAGTACGATGCAGCCAGGAACAAGCAGCAGCGGCAGCAAGCAGTGGTGGCTGGGCGGCTGCACTGGTGGACCGCAGCAAGTGCAGGCCGGCTGGGCAGCAGGTGCAGGCGGCTGGGTGCCGTGGACAGCAAAAGGCAGGTGGTGATTGTGTGTGGCTAGCTTCCTAGGTCTCCCTCTCCATGATGATAATAAGTAGTATATATAGGGTGAAAGAGTTAGGGTTTATTTCTCTTTCTTCTCTTCTAAGTTTCCTTTTCTATTCCAATTAGGATTTCCTAAAATATAATATCATAAAATAAATATTTTATTACATATTATATTTATGGACCGACTTCATATATTTTCTTGGATGCTTGTCGGTAGCTAAAAATCCACTTTTAACTACTTTTCTTCTCTTCCCCACTTTATTCGATAATTACCTATAAATAGACAAAATAGAATAAATTAGATAAAATAAACTATATAATATAAACTCAATAACTACTAAAAATACGTATAAAATACGACTTAACACCATGTTGAGAGGGACATCAAAGATAGTTTGTATAATAGTCCCTAAACTATTATACGTAGTAGTTGATCAGGTGGCCACATCAGCCAAGGATTGGTTGTAATCGCCTAGCCTGGAGTTTGCTCAAACTCGAGCCTGGCCTAGTTGAACATCAACTGCAGGTTGACAAGCCCGATATGTCAAGAAATGTGATTCAGTTTGGGTTTGCATCGACACACAATTACGTTGCTAAACCTGACGCACCACCTATGAACCAAATCTGCATAAACCGTCAAAATATTAACAAAAAAGTAGAATTATGCATTCACCAAAATATGTATAATTAATTAAGCAAAATGATATGCATACTGTTACAAGATACCACTGTCTCCTCTTGACTTATATGTTATATTATCATATACTAAATTGAAAAAAATGACATAACTGAAGATTGTAATAAGACTTATAATGTGTAAAATGAGCTTTTTATACATAATTTTTCTAAATTATAGAATCGCGTGTATGATACGTTATTGCGGATAGGATTGATCCAATTAAGATATCATTTTGGTCTCATTTGTGTAATTGATGGATAGAAAAACATTATATCTAATAACATTAACATATTTATTTAGATTGAAGCAAGACATTGAGGTTTTAATACAAAAAATTTATCATCTTGCAATTATTGATAGGTTTTAAACTATTTAAGAGTTTTGAAGAATATTGACATTAAACATTAAAAAACTAAAAATGGAAGAGGCGATTTAGATAAATCCACTACTACCTCAACCATTAAGCCAACGAGTCTAGCTTGTATCAATTATGCATTAGTATGGGTTCAAGAAACACAATTAGGTTGTAGCATTAGTCCGTTCCACGCTTAAGATCCAATGGACTAATCTTACTCAATAAATCCACATCCTATACATTATGAAAAGAGAAGACATGAATTTACAAACATCAATCCCAAAACCTTCTTCATATTACTCTTTTGGTGAAACACTCGTACTTGACTTATCTCTTCTCTTTACTCCCAAGAAAGGGGAGAATATTACTATTTTGGTGAAACACCAATCACAAAACCGCCTCTATATTTCCATAGCAAGATCCAGTGATTCTCCTTGACCGTGGAGTCTTTGTATACTCTATCTCATATCCAACCCCTGAATTGAGTGTTAGAGAGGCGTTCCACGTAATCCACCCTCAAGTTTGCCTCTTTTTGCAGGATTGGAAACTATTGAGATGAAGTCCGAAGATCTGAATCCATCCATTGGAAGCTATGACGTAAGTCCATTGTCTCTAATTCGTCATCCACACCATCCTTAAAGTTTCTCCGCAAACATATTTGCGCCGTTTGTGGAGAGAGTGGTGGTCAAAGCTCACAACCCCGCATACTACTTGGACCTCTTCCGCAACTCACAATAGGCGATCCTTTAAAAATTGAAGCGGATATGATTTGCGAATCAAGAAGGCACTTTGCACCCAAATAAGGAATGCAAATCCTAAGGAAGTGGGCGATTAGTCAACATAACACGTTCACTCACTCATGGCGATGGCATGGTCTTAATCTATCCCGAAGATTCCCATAGGTGAGACCAAGAGCAAGTATGCCATATGGTAGTGTAAGTGATTAGTTGATAGGGCCTAATAGTTATCAAAAATGAAAATCACGAGCAATCGAAAAAAGCAAGGTGGATCCCCTCGGTTGGAGTAGAGGAAAAGCCTATCCTTGATAGAAGTTCGAGTGGTTCCACCTTATGATATCCCATAATTGGATCGGTCGCGTGTCCAACTCCACCTACATTTACTACTCCTTTATCAAAGAAGGTCATGAACGTGCCACATCTCAAGAAAATAAGAGTGCTAAACATAGATCCTTACGATGGAACTACTAATCCGAGAAGATCATCTTTCCTATTAAAGTGACACATGTACGTCGAAGACAGAGATGACACTACATATTACCTATAAGTTCTCACCACCTTGAAGGGAGTCACACAAAAGTGGTTTAATGGTCTTCCCAATGGGAACATCTCCTCTTTCGAGGGATAGTATGAGAAGTTTGTGGGACAATTTGTTGCAAGTTACAAGTAGTACAGAGCAAGCATTCATCCAAAGTTAAGTAAGAAAAACTAAACCCCACAAGGAGTATGTCCGAAGGTTTTCCATGGAGAAGCCATCCTTATCTCGGACCTAGAAAATAGATTAGCCTATACTTCAATAGAGTTAAAGGCGAAAGATTACGGTTTTCCTCGGTCGAGAAGTATGTATGCACCTTGGTTGAGGAACTTCAACAAGAGGCATACGTTATCCAAGTCCTAGAAATTTTCCGAGAAGAAGTCAAGAAGGAGGGAATGGGCGGAAAGCCTAACCAAAGATCCAATAAGAAAACCAAGGATAAAGACATTGATCATCGGTTTAATGTCGACTCGAGAATCATTTTGATGGAGATCAAGGATCAACCTATATTAAGGAAGCAAGCTACTATAAGAACTCCATACAACTTGTGAAATTCCAACAAATATTGCAAATACTATAAGCAAACATGGCATGATATTATTGAGTATCAAGTGTTGAAAAGAGCTTGAGGAGCTTCCAATCTCAAGAGAGACCCAAAAGTAATGCAAATGGGGCTCCTCAAATTGCAAGGACAAATGGCAAGATAAGGATGACTCTATCAAGGTTATCACTACTATTTCTATGAGCATCATGGATGGTCTCACTCCATCTCATGGAAGGATTATCTTCAAAGTGCGTAACGATTCATAATAACTGGAAAAACCTTCATCCTTGAAAATGCTGACTGTGCCATTCGATGAGCAAGACTTGAAGGGAATGGCACCCCCATGATGACCCGATGGCCATCAAATTGAAGATCTCCACACCATAATAAGGAGAACCCTCTTGGATAAGGGGAGTTACGTGCATACTGTTACCATGGAATGCTTGGGCCAATTGAAGTATTCCGCACAAGACCATATCAATCTTGTCAATCCCATCCCCGGATTAGGAGGAAAACAGTCCATCCTATATGCATAATACTTTGACCTATTCGAATTAGAAAAAGGTTATGAATAAAAACACAAAAGTGCACTTCTTAGTGGCGGACATTCTTTCGGTATATAATGTCATCATGGGATGTCCAACACTTCATAAGATCAAAGCCTTCATCATGCTCTACCTCTTGTTCATGCAATGATCTATTGAGACTAGAAGACTATGTGTAAATGCTACTATATAAGCCTTAAGCCCTTGATAGAAAGGCAAAGAGATGTTGAAAAGGTCTCAAATGACTCCAAAGCAAAATGGCCTAGGGTTGAACTTCCAACAAAGGTCCCGAGACAATAATGATATGCTTTTCCACCACTGAAGATCATGGAAGCATTTGCCCTAAGCCCTCTAAGACATTAAACTCATTCTCTTGGGGGAAGAATACCTTTATCGGTGCGTGCAAGTGGACAACGACCTAGAGGAACGGATCAAGAAATTTCTTGTCCAAATCCTAAAAGAGTACAAAGACATCTTTGTTTTCACACCCAATGAGATGTTTGGATTAAGTTCCAAAATCATGTAGTATCAAGCGAAATATAGATCCTTCATATAAGCTAGTCATCTATAAATAGAGACATTTGAGAATGGAGCATCACACCACCATAGTTGATGAAGTGAAGAAACTAATAGACATTGGATTCATCCGGGAGTCCCAATACCCCGAGTGGATCGCCAATGTTGTCTTGGTAAAAAGGCAAATGACATATGGAGAACGTGGGTTGATTTTATCGACCAAAACAAGGTTTGCCCTAAAGATAGGTATCCTTAGCTAGAAATCGACAAACTTGTAGATGCTAATGCAGGGCATTCCTTTTAGAGATTTATAGATGCTTTCTCCGAGTACCATCAAATCCCTCTAAGGAAGGACGATCAAGAAAAGACAACCTTTATCACCGAACAAGGCCTGTTTTATTACAATGTCATTCCCTTTGACCTTAAAAATGTTAGGGGACTTACCGAATATTAGTGAACATGATCTTCGCTTCTCATTTAGTAAACCATGGAAGTCTATGTTGACAACATCATCATTAAAAGAAAACAAGACCCTAACCACATGTCAATCTCAAGAAGACATTTGATGTTCTTAAAAAGTATAGGTGAAGCTTAATCCCAAGAACTGCATTTGAGGTCAAGTTATTCCTAGGATTCATGATAAACCAACAAGGGATTGAAGCCAACCATGACAAGGTTCATGATATTATGGATATTAAGTCCCCTTGGGATGTTAAAGAACTCTAGTAACTCATGGGGTGTGTGGTTGCTTGGGAAGTTTCTTATCAAGATTAGCGAACAAGTGTTGGTCATTCTTTAAAGTTCTTAAGAAGAAAGTCAAATTTAAATGGAACACCGAGGTAGAAGACATATTTAATAACCTAAATTCCAACCTTGCATAATGACCCAAATTGTGAGTCTAACATGATGAGCCTTACTCTTGTACTTGGTCATTTCAGTTCAAGCTATTAGTGATGTGTTGCCGGTAGAACGATATAAGGAGTATACTTTAGTGTATTACGTGAGCCATACATTGGCAAGAGCAAAGCTAAAGTACCCCATCATTAAGAAGTTCGCTTATGTCTGTCTTCTTGGATAGACAAAAGCTACATCCTTATTATAAAGTACATAAAGTACTAGTTTTAATCGAGAAACCACTAAAGAATGTCAAGTAAAAACTAGAAACTTATGGAAGAATGTTGAAATGGGCCATTAAGTTAGTGCCATATAGCTTGGAACTTGAACCTCGTCGAGTCATCAAGGTAGAAGATTTGGCTAATTTTATTGTAGGATGCTCACACATGATGAAGTCCAACCACCTCAAAATTGCTCTTGGATTCTTTATGTTTACGGCTCCTCCAACAAATATGGAAGATTTGGCTAAGCGAATCATGTCTAGTTTATGATAATGTATAATACATCAAAATTGGAAGCAGAAAGGAAACCATATACATAATATTTACATAAACAATTGGAAGCAAAAAATTTCTTATTTGAATGGTAAGAGGGGTAGAGGCTTTATTGAGGGAGTTGGTAATAATAATTCTTTGACTTAACTCTTTCCTTTGATCATAGGTGAAAATTAGTTACGGAGCACTTCCCGATGGAGTACGAGAAATTGTGCCAATGCTTCAATAAGGACCGTGTCGAGCAAGCTGTTGTTGTCAATTGCTGCCCGTCCCTCATTGCGAAGACATTCTACAACCTTCCGATTGATGATGCTATGGAGCTGGATTTTGTAGACTTTGACGAAGCTCATGCTCTAAAACAAGTTTTGTTGTGTTTCGGCTTGGACCTCCTTCAAGCCCGGGTAGAGCGCCACTTTGACCAACTTGTAAAAATCTAGGCAAGCAATTCGCACTCAATAGCAAGTGCTGCGGTGGGCGGAGGCGCCACTTCAAGCATGGGTCATCATCCGGTCCTCCCTAGAGAGCAGTGAATCAATGAAGGACCCTTTCTCTCATTCTTCTCCTGTCCGAAGGAACTTACCGAAGGAGAAGAGGAGAAACATCGCTAAGGAAAAGAAGAGGAACCTCCCTAATAAGAAGTGAGGTTGTCCACCTCTACCCCTGCACAAACTCCAAGGAAGAAAACAAAAGACTAGGCTCTCCAATGGCGGGCTAGACGATCATCATTCGATGAGGGTCAAAAGAAATAAGCTCCTGAATGTTACCTTTGTCCCTGATTTTCTCATTGCATTTTCTAACAAGTGAGACAGTTTACCTTGGAGGAGTAATGAGCTCACCCTTGATAGGTTCGTGGGCGAGATCATTGAGTTTTTATGTTGTCCACCTCTTTGTGTATTTCTTTTCTTGAAACTTTGTGGTTTAAATGATATCAATATTTATGACAAAATGTTCATCTCTATTTTCCTAAAGAGATGCTTTTTAGTAGATTTAGTTATGTGTTTGTCTTTATGACTATATTGCTTGCTTGGAGTTTGTGTAGAGGTAGCGTGGTCTGCAAATATGATGTATATATATGTTGTCCAGGCTACCTTTACAACAACTCTAAGCAAGCAATATCGTCATAAAGATAATGATATAACTAAATCTACTACCAAAGCATCACTTTGGGTAAATAGAGATGAACTTTTCACATAAATAATGAATGAGTAATATTTGTATTATAATTTCACATCATTGTAATATAGTCAGTGCTGTAACTTATTGTGAAAATTTATTGAATTGTGCTCTCGAACTTGTTCAATAGAACTTCTTGCGGTTGTAGTAAGTGGGAAATTTTTGTATATATTTAGAAAATTGCGACTGTTGGTTGTTGTTGTTTAAGTTGTGATGTATTTGTAAGTTGTGATGTATTTTTTATTGTATTTTGCATGTGGGTACGGAAAAACAAAAAAAAACTCCAAAAAGAATTGTAACCTATGACGACGGTTCTTACATTAGAACCGTCGTCATATGCCCTACCTAGAACAATGTCTTTTTTGTGTAGTACCTATGACAACAGCTTCTAATATAATAACTCGTCCTCACATGTCACCTCTCCGGAATACATGGTAATTTATCATCATCATTTGTTATCTATTTTTCGATTTAAGTCTTATGCACTCGATATTTTCGTTATCTTAATTACTTACACAGGCGATAGGTGAAGCCAACTGGAAGAGGATTAAGAATAGTGCATATCCTCATGTGATGTCCCGTGGGGATACGCGAATTTAGAGGAAAGGTTGTACAAACACAAGCTTGAACAACTTCAATCCATCTCCAGTGAAGGTTCCATCGTAGATGCTTCACAACTTGTTATCGATAGGAACGAGCTATAGGCTGAAGGAAGAAAGAAGAAACATGGAACCTTCACTACTGCCGAAGTAGAATCTATTACGCAAGCAACTCTTGAGTCTTTTTACTATTTCCTTTATTTATTTTAAGAACTTATCGGTTTTAATATTTATGAATCATCAAATTATAGTTCTTTTTTCTTCTTACAGGAGCCTTTAATAAACATCGACTTCATAAGTTGTTGACACCACCGGGAGGAGGGACAAGTTAGCCTTGGTCGTACAACGAGATGAGCATCCCGATCGTGTTTGAGCCGTCGTTGGGAGGGTTGGGATAGTTGAGCACTTTGAGGCTAGGAAGAAGCTCGCCGTCTCTTCTAGCCAAACACATATGGAGGCCCAAATGGCCCAAGTGCAGTCCCAAATGGAGTCCCAATAGTCTCAAATGGAGTCCAAAATGACCCAAATGGTTGCAAAGATGGAAGAGATGAGGGCGCACATGTGGGCAGAGATGTAGGCCCACATGAGGTCGTACTTCACCAAGATAGGTATGCCATTACCTAGCAACTTTGATGATGTACGTCTATTCTCACCCCACACACCGTCCAGCAAGAACGCGAACTCACCTGTCGAGCAATTCGAAGTTCTAACGGAGGTAATACAAATTTTGCAACCTAATTCACCAATATATTTATATTTTGACTAATAGGTGCATAATCTTGTTGAATGAATGGTGTATATTGTGTGGTTGTTGTGGAACTCGGCGTGTGGTCTGTTGAGTAATTACTTATATAGTATGTTTTTGTTGTTTGGGATGAGTGCCAGTTATTTACATGCATGTTTATATATTTTGACTAATATGTGTATAATCTTGTTGAATGAATAGTGTATATTGTGTGGTTGTTGCGTAACTCCGCTGTGTGCTCGTTGAGTACTTACTTTTTATATAACATTTTGTTGTTTTGGATGAGAGCCGTTTTCCTGGAAAATGTTTACTTTTAAGGGAAAACTATGCCTCGTTTATTTTCGGGATTTTTAGGTTGTTTAACTTTTATGTCAAAGGTTATTGTTAGCTTGTCGTACGACTACAAATTTAACCACTACTTAGGCTGATAATAAATAATATAGTGTAGGAAAGTACGGATCGAATCCACGAGGAAAGATAATATAAAAATCAAAATTTCAATCCAATTAAACTTACTACTCTAGTTATTTTATTTATTTATCTTGTAAAAACTCAAACAAATCAAACTAAACTACTAAAATTTCAAAAATTTAATTTTGAGAAAGACTTCTAAAATTATGCAAGTTCATTATGATAATCTAAATTTGACAAAACTATCCTAATTAGTTATGGAAAATTCAAAACAGAAAATCAAAGAAAAACTTAAACAGAAAATCAAAACAGAGAATAAACTCGGAATTTAATAGCTAAAAATAACAGAAAATTATCTAACAATATAAATAAATAATCTACACAGAATATAAAAATTATAATAACCCATAATTATTTTCTATAATAATTAAAACAGAAAACTAAGGCATACAATAAACATGTTCTAAAATAGAAAATTAACTAACTAAAATTCTACACTAAATTAATTACGAAAATAAATACTAAATTTACCCAAAATATTAACAATAACTTTCCAGACCTAAACAAACCCTCAAAATCTAAAATTAAAATTTAAAAACGAATTTAGGAAATTATTAGACTAAAACCTACAGTAATTAATTTCAAGAATTAATTCTGAAAAATTATCAAATCAATTCCGAAAACTATAAAATTTAATTACAATAGACAATGACTCTATCTAAACCCTAATAACATATAAAACACAAAAAATAATAAAAGAAACTATTTTTAACCTAATTTCTAACGGACTGACTCAAAAATAACAAAATTGACAGAAAAATAATATGAAAATTAAAATATATAAAGACTTAAAATTAATGTAAACTAATACTATTAAAACTAACCTAAAATACTGATCTTTAAGGAGGGGGTGACAAAATTAATAATAAAAGACTATAAATTCGTAAAAAGAAATTGGTAAACTAAAGAAAACTATTAAAGAGCAAATAAATAATTATCACGGATAAAAAATTTATAAACACTTAGTATAATCTATATCCACCATTCAAAATATTATTTATCATTAACACACAAATGGATCTACCCATGAGCTAAATTGTAGAAGACAACCACTAGCGGATCTTCCCCATTTGTCCATAGTTATTAGTTTACTTAGGCCTAACCCTAATATAAATCCTACTAATATTGATAACCGTAACACTAGCACTAGAATTTACTAAAATTAGAGAATTAAGGAATAGAAAAACATCATCTAGCATTTAGTAACCAATCTACTACCAAATTGATTTAAAAAGGATCTATGATAATTTCCTAACTAAAAGAGATGGGTATGAGTCATCCATGATTAATTAGGGTGATACTTATGTCTAAAAGACCAAGAGATTACGTATCGAAGACCTTTAAATTATCATATGAATTTATATAAAATTAATTAGCGTACACTCTAAGTAATTAAACATAAATTATCGTAGAATCATGGACAAAATCAATAAGACAATAAAGATCGAAACTTTGTTTCAAAATAACTAATTTAATATGGTTTCAAGTACATTATAGTAAGTATAAAAAACTATTCACACATAATGTAGTTTAGGACACGTAAATTAAAAAGTAACATTACTATTATAAAAATAGTCTTGAAATAATAATAATAATAATAATAATAATAATAATAATAATAATAATAATAATAATAATAATAATAATTATTATTATTATTATTATTATTATTATTTTCTCGGATGTGGAACGACAATGTTGATGACGATCAAGAGCATAGGTGATGAAGGGAAACCAAGAGATGGCGGATGTTGGTGATGTAGCTTGAGGGAGGGGATGATTAAGATTATAAGAGGTGGTGTGAAGTGGTGTGATGGAGTGATATGGGGGTTATAGTGATGATGAGGAGATAATGGTGATTGGCGTTTGATGAAGAAGAAGGGGGAGGGATCGAGAGGTGAGTGAGGGGCTGCGTGAGGTGAAGAGGGGGAGAGGATGATATGCGTTGATGAGGGTGATGAACGGCTGCGTGAGGTGGAGAGAAAAGAGACGCCGCCCTAATAATTCAGCCGAGAGGGGGATTATATGGAATTTTATGAGGATCCTCCCTTCCTTACCTTCAAAGTCTCCTCTTCAAATAAAACTTCCTAAAATAAATTCTCATAAAATAAATATTTTATGAGTCATTATTTTTGGACTGACTTCATATCTTTTCTTGAACGCTTATTGCTAGCTAAAAATCCACTTTTAACGTCTCTTCTTCTCTTGCCCACTTTATTCGATAATTACCTTAAAATAAAGAAAATAGAATAATTTAGATAAAATAAACTATATAATATAACTAAATAAGTACTTAAAGTACCTACAAAATATGACTTAACAGTTATCCCATGATTGTAGTTGTTATACTTATTCTTATGTAGCGGGCGAAGTGCAAGCTAACTTCTCATTACCCTCCCCTAGAGCATGTTGTGGCATTGGCTGTTGTTTTCCCGTGGAGGTCACAAACTGTCTTTCCCTGGACACCCCTTGCAGTTGATGAGGTGAGGGTTATAGTGAAAGAGGTCATGCACGGGAAAGGCGAGTGTGAGTTGCTGATTCGGATACCAAAGCTCCACACTGTTAACAATGCAGTCAAGGGTTTTCTTCGTTGGCCCAAGAGTTTGGTCATCCTCTATACGGTAATTCATTTTTATTTAAAATATTAGATTTAGCTATTGTTAATATCGCATATATATATATTCCTCATTTTTGTATTGATTATTCGCTAGGATATCGGGAACAGCTTCCGAGAGTGGGATGAAGGGCTCTAGTGGCACAAGCAAACGTTTAGTGGCGCTCATTAGTCGCCGAAGAAGTCTCCTCTCCTATCTATTGAGGAGTCCCGCACGGATTGGTGTGCTGCTCCGGAAAGTTATGTGCGGACTCTTTCGATGAGTCGAGGAACTATTCGTCTATAATGCGCCGAGTCACGTGTTTGGGCAACGTGAAGAGGAGAATTAGGACATGACATTATATGTCTTCCGGGACGACATAATGCAATTTTTGTAGATGCAAGAGATTAGCGCATCCGCTGTTATGCTTGCCATTATGTGAGTTAATATATTCATAATAAGTTCTTTTTTTACTATTAATTTCATCAATAACCGCATGCATTGCACGTCGGATGTGAAGAAGTAGACCATTATCTCAAAATAATGAGCCAAGCTAGTATTTGCAGGTGAATCCACCTGTTAAGTAGTCATGCATTACAATAGGGGCACCCAATTTTCTGGCAAATAGAGCCCTTTTTATCATTTCTTCGCACAATTTCTAACTACATATATATAATTAATATGTAACGTGGCTGCACGAGATTGGAAAGTTAGACTTCGTTCGGGTTCTCAACCCAAATTCCATTAAAGGATTAGGGCGGACAACCGATGAACGAGCCGACTATATCATCAAAGTCATGAAACATAATGCGCATAATAAAACATTGTACTCAGCGCCATTCAATAAGAGGTAAGTGTGCAAATAAACTAATTAACATAAGTTTTTATGGTGTATACATACTTATATAAATGTGTTATTTATGGTTGTGCGGACACCATTGGATGCTTGCTTCCATATATCTAAAATATAATATCGCGTAATGGTTTGATCTTCTAGGTCATACCGTGAGGGAAGAAATCCAGAATGTAGTCGAGTCGTGAGTTCATACTTTAATCATTTTATGTTATTTTGTTGATTCGTATTCGTTAAATGGTATGTCTAATTTGAATTTTATTTTTCCGATTGAAAAATAGTTCTCTATCACGTTATTTTTATGGCGGTGGCTCGAAAAACAAACGAGCGAAATGAAAGCCACTAATAGTCCCCGTCAAGGTGAGATTCTATTGGTTATTAGAGTCTACTTGAATTGTTTTTCATTTCATATTACTTGCTATAGCTACATAAAGTACTAATTAATTCTCTATGTGTTGGGAATCTATTTATTATTATGGTGCCATATACAACCGGGAAATGTGGAGTGTGGCTTCTACATCCTCCAATACATGAAAGAGATTGTGATCGAACTCGATTTAAATTCTAGTCCCAAAGAGGTATACTTGCACTTGTAATTGATTATATTCTTTTTTCATCTTGATTAACACTTATGCTTGATCTAATTAATATGTCTTTTACACCATTGGTTACAATATTTCCTGGAAAGAAGCCACCCACTCCCTATACGGATGAAGTGCTTAACAAGTTAAAACAAGGTTGCACATAATTTGTATATAACCGTATAAAGAAACATGTATATATTTACACTTATTCTTCATTATTTGGTTGGTCATGTTTGTGATTTTAATAGTCAAATAGTTATAGGTGTATTTGCACATAGGTATATATATTCATACACTCTCTTGTACCATATAGAAAATGTGATAAATATGCTATTTTGAATATATTCTCACTGAAGAGTGTATTGGATTGTGGTTTGTATATTCTGAATGTGTAGGGTTGTATATGATTTGTACTGTATAGAGGGCAAGTAAGCACGAGAAAGATTATAAACAAATAAATCGGACTTATTACTACGATTCTTAAGTAAGAATTGTAGTAAATGGTCCAGATTGAAGGCCTATGACTACGTTTCTTCGCCAGAGCCACAGTCATAGGCTTATCTATGACGACGGTTCTTCATTTGAATCGTCGTCATAGGTGCTCTGTAATAATTTTTTGAACTACAAAAGAACGCCTATGACGATGGTTGAGATGAAGAACCCGTCGTCATAGAGTGACCTATGACTACGGTTTTCCATCCGAATTGTCGTCATATAGTGACCTATTATTATGATTTTGAACCATAGTAAAAGATGCTACATACAACGACGACCACATACACGACGGCGATTAACCGTACTTAAATGTCATTTTTAACCATAGTTAAAAGTGGTTTTATAGTAATCACACACACACACACACACACGAACACACACACATACATACACACACACACACATACATACAATATCAATATATATATATATATATATATATATATATATATATATATATATATATATATATATATATATAAATGAACTTATGTATAGTAAGTTATATGCCGAGCATAAGAGCGTTTGCGCTGATCTCCCGCATCTTTAAGAAATGTAATATATCCTTCGGATAGATTGCTAAGCCCTTTTCAACATCACCATCATACCCGAACACGTGTTCATATTGTCCGAAACCGAATCCTTAACGGGTTCTTGGTTTCATTGACTTTCTGCTGAGGATGATCGGTAGTTGATTACTTCGTTTGATGATTGTCAACTGACTTGATAGTCTTCTTCCCACTAGCAGCTCTTCCGAGGTCCTAATTCACATAGGACGATAATATACAACTTATCCAAAAGTGGTCAAGTTAATCACTTGTAAATATTAGATTAATTGAGATAATGGTTTTATATATTCGAAACATGCCGTCAAATGCTTAAGGTTTACAAACTCTTCATCTAAGCAATAAAACCGTTGATTGCTTCATTAATAACATGAAAATGTGCTCGAAGGGATCAACAATTATGACCTTTCCACTCCATTGCTTCTTTGACCATCACATTCTTATTATCCTCCGTGAGTGCTGCCCTATGAATGAGGGCACGTGGCTAGAATTTTTGAACACAAAGCTTTTCCATAATGCGATTGAGGGAAGGCTATGAGAAGCTACCATGCACTCAATCGATCGCATAAGAATTAGTATAACAAATAACAACATGCATCACATGTCTTATCAATTCATACATTGACCACATATCCTAAACAACAAAAACAAATAACTTCAACTAACACAATGGCCGAGTGCTTGAGAGAAAACTTAAACTATGAAGAATCCTAGAAAAAACGGACAAAGCTTTCCCTAAAAACTCAACATTTTCCTAGGATAGCGACCCTCTTCAGGAAACAAACACCAATAATATCTACTCACTCAACAACCATAAGTGGGTGTTCCACAACAACCCAATGCATATACAACATTTATTCAACAATTATACTAATTATCGAAAGAAAAATATGCATCACATGTCATAGCAATTCATACCTCGACCATATATCAAACTTATATATACCATTCACAAAATGGCCATATACCTGGAGTTTCACAACAACCATTCAAAGTTAAACTTAGTTGAAAGACAAAATCAAAATTTCAAGTATACAATATTCATTCAATAAGTATTCCAGTTAGTTCAATAAAAAACATGCATTAGATAGCAAATCATACCTAGACTATTGATTCGAACTATCGCCGGGTGAGCTTGCTTTCCCGTTCACCAATATATGGGATGGGTGTTGACCCTCATATAGCTCTTCTAAGTTGGGTGTCACAATGTCCATCTTGGAGAAGTATGTCATGGATCAGGCCATCACATTCTCTTCCACCTTGGTTGTCACTTGAGAAATGGCTTTCCCAACGTCGACTTCGTTGGAAGAGACGAGGCGTTTCTTTTAGCCCCAAAGTGCTCCATTATCCTCAAGTTGTCACCTATGGCTCGAAGGCAATTAGGATGCTCATCTCTTTGTAGCGCCAAGGCTAGCTTATCTTTCCTCTTGGTGATGTCATCGACCCATGACTTGTTCCTCTCAATAAAAAACGACTCTTGTAAGAAGAAAATAAATTGTCAAACGATAATTGCTATTAACTAATAATAGCATGAAAATAATTAATTATTCATGAAACTCACAATTCATTAAACAAAAGCTTCGATTTATTTTGTCATGAAGTTGCCATCTTTCCTCTTTCTTCCTTTGACCCATGACTCGTCCCACTCAATACTTAAACTATGAAGGACCCATGATTGTAGTTTCACCAGCTTCATCTCGAAGTTTTGAAGCTTTTGCGTCAACAACTTCTCCCTAACCTTGACGTAACCCCAACGGGACATCATATGGGGATACACATTAGAATTAATCCTCTTTTGGTTGGCTTCACTTAGGGCCCGCGCAAGTAAACATTTTAAAAATACAATAATATATGGTACTCTAATCTTTTAACAAGTCGGAAGAAATAGTATTTTCATAATTATACATTGATACTTAAAATATTTATTAGACAAAATCTAAATGGTATTTTCATATTACAACTTTCACCTACTTATTTGATTACTGCAATTTAAATGACATAGAGCGCAATTCTTGAGTCTAAACTAAATTATAAACTATAAAAAAATTCAACAAAATTCTATGTTTAAAAAAAAACTCTTGGATTAAGATCTTAGCATGGGTATGGGCTGCCGCTCCAATAATATATGGTACTCTCCACGCGTTCTTCAGTAATTAGCTATTAGATTGAGTTGAAAGCCTACCAAGGCATAAAGGTTCTGATTTCGAGCGAGATCCCGAACGAACGCGTAACGTGATTTCATCTTGATTGAAAGCTCCATCGATGTTTTCATTTTGTAAAGAGGTAGTTCACATTTAGGACATTTATGTTTATCCGCTTGTTCTTTTCAATACAATATACAATAATTAGGGCAGATGTGTATGTTCTTATAACATATGCGCACAGGACATAACATCTTCTTTGACTCATATGTGTGGCTAGGAAGTAAATTTCCTTTTGAAAGTATGTCTTCAACACATTGAGGAAGTCGATAAAAACTTTTGTCATTCCAGCCATCAGCTACTTTCGGGTTGAACAACTTCAACACAGTACGATAAACGCGTAAAGTTTTTATACCCTAGATGTAGAGGCTTCTCCAAATTAGCTAATAATCTCTCCAGT
This sequence comes from Talinum fruticosum, assembly GCA_021018815.1. Classification (NCBI taxonomy): domain Eukaryota; kingdom Viridiplantae; phylum Streptophyta; class Magnoliopsida; order Caryophyllales; family Talinaceae; genus Talinum; species Talinum fruticosum. The sequence goes on from JAITYX010000018.1 coordinate 3,589,292, forward strand.
ACATGTGGTTTATCAACTAAATCACCTTTCGTGTCATGACCTATATAACATTATGCCAAATAGTATGACGTGAAATGCATACAATAATTTTGAAAGCATACGTTGGTAAGAAAAATAAGCATGAAATACGCAAGTAAGCATGGCATAATCAAACTTTGCAATCACATGAAATCAACTTTACATCCCTTAATTCTTCCCATTTCACTAATATTTCACCCACAATTTAGTCATCCATGAAATCAATGCCTTGCCTACGAATCTCGAACTTAAACAACCCAATACATTTGATAAACAAATCTTTAAAAAAAAATTAACTTCAATTTTGCAAATAATTTAAAGCAATAAACAAAATATGGACAGACAAGGCTAATAAAAAGAACATGGCTGAGAGAGGGAGAGAGAGAGAGAGAAAGGCAACTGAGTGACAAGAGGCGGCATCATCGACAATGCTCAATAATAGAGGCTAGAGTGTTTGTGAGAGGAGAACCGAGACAGAGCAAGAATGTATTACAACGCGACCTTGCTGATTTATAGTTCTAGTCATGACTTTAAATATTTCGGGAATTACTTTTCACTACGGTTCCTGGAAAGAACTGCATCTGGAAAGGCAAGGTTGAACCTATGACTACAATTTTATCTAATTGTAGAAATAGGTCTAGCATTGACTTTCAAAGTTAATTTTTGTGGATCTCAAGGAGAATAGGTTGTATGTGTGGAGTACATAGATGAGTTCTCCACTGGCTGTTAGAATCTCTTTCCAAAAGCTTATCTTTTCCCGGTGAAAATGAGTTCGACCCTAGTTTTAACAAGGCTACAAAAGGTTCATCTACCACTTCATGCACTCCCGCTTGCAAGAGGAACTTGCCTAAAGGGAAGAAGTATAAGATGGCAATTACTTAAAGAAGATTTATTTACTAGACTTTTTATCCTTCTTCAAGGATCTCTTTTGTGAAAATTGAGCTCGAGTAAGAAAAGACTTTTTAGCAACATGAGTTCAATAGATGAGTTTTTGCAGTTTCTCTACTCATTGCTCACATATTATCTCGTGTATTGCGTAGTTGCCTTATTTTGATGCTTTGATGTATTCACTTTGATTATATGTTTTATTGAAGAAATAGAGAGACTTTAAACTCCTATGTCTGCATCAAGGAAGTTCCTATCTTTCTTTCTTTTTCTAGAATTGTTTCTTCGTCTTTCAATGAATATATACTTTAAGCCTTTTTATGCCCTTAAATCCTCTATTTGCTTTAAAGTTTCCATTCTCTTTATGTCCAGAATTTCGTTCTTCTTCACAAGCTCATCCTTTTCTTAGGTGATTCTCATCACTAGTTCAAAATGGACATTAACGTTCTTTTATAGCTTGTTGATACTTTCATCTTTTTGAATCATAATTTTCAAAAGTTTCTTTATATCAACCTCAAATAATGTCATAGTCTGCTTTATCAAGCCTCTACTTCTTAGACTACGATTCCTATAAAAAACTTAGTAATATGTCAAGTCATCCTAAAAGACTAGAGAGGTTGTAAATTTATGGAACACTAGACCTATTACTATGTTGTTACCCAGAATCATAGTGTAAATTCATTCCTATTACAGTTCTCAAACGGAACTATAGTAACAAGTCCAACCTTGACTTTTTATTGAGGTTTTGTTCAGGAAACATAGTTAAAAGTTGTTTTTTTCCCTAATTTTTATGAAATTCCTCCGGCTCATTTTTCTACTATGATTTTCTTCATAACCGCAATAATATTCCCATAGTGAAAAGTTATTCTTGTAGTAGACAAGGCTAGCTCATAAGCCTTGAAAAACGAGTTGAGTGAACTTGAATGGCCCAACCAATAATTGTTATTTTCTTAAGTGAGTTGGATAGGTGAGTCCTCATCTTGAGTCATTAGTTTATTAATTGGTCAAATCACCGCTGAGCGTGCTTTTCATTTTTCTTTCAATTGATTTTTCAATTAAAAATCCTTTTGATTTACCAAACTTAACTTGCCAGAGGTAACCGTAGCACTTGGAAACACAACCCTGTGAACATGCCCTGTACTTCCCGATTTCTAGCTACAAGTATGCCGTGTTCTTGTAGAGATAATAAAACCTAAACCTCCAACAATTACTTTAATAAGATCTTGTTCAATTGAAATTAGAAGGTGAAGAAATACCTTTTCTGGAGTTTGTTGCTCTAGGCTGTTATCATGGCTTCTTTATCTTTGTGATTCTTATATTCAACATATATGTAATCATTGCAATAGAATACTCATAGATCCTTCATTTTTTCTCTTAGGCTTTTAGACTATCAAAGACTTTATATGTTGCACTCACCTCGATGCTCCTCGGATCTGATTATCACATATCTCATAAGCTTGGGTTGTGCTTTTATATTTGGTCACTGAAGTTTCCTTTGCTTCTCGTTTTGTTTTGCATGATGAACATGATCAACCATCTTAGAATGTAAAATAGAAAACATATTTTTGAGGCCTTTTGCTATTACACAATAGTGTTGTATTTTGCTGTTGTTACTTTTTCCTTTTAGCCTTAACTATTTCCTCATTGAGTGAACACAATTGTTCCTTATGCAATAATCTTCTAAATTTCATAGTCTTACTCCTTAATGAATATTTGTATAAGCTTATTCCAATAAGTTAAGTCTGTTTCGACAAAGCAAGCAGATGTCTAGTGAAAGGCGAAGCTTAATCAAATCCAACATGTTCAAAAGAAGCCATTGACCTTTTCTCACTCTGATAATTAAGTTAGTGATGGAGAGAGATACTATATCTAATACCTACAATCGGTCCAAAAGGCCAGGTTCTGGTCACTCCATAGGGGGCGGGTGAATAAGGTGAGACACAATTTTCAACTAACTTTGCATTTTGAGATTTGGAATATGACAATTTAAAAATATGAATTGTTGTGAAGGACTATAGGTGTAAATAGGATCATGCATTGAATGGCGAATTTAAATTAAGATGTGCGCCCAGAGATTATGGGCTATGCATATAAATAAAAATAAATGATTCACACGATGATTTTACAAAGTTCACCTTGCCCAACAAGCTATGTCTTTGTCTAAAACTTCTCTTTAGGATTTGAATACACGCATTAACTCCTTCGAGTTACAATGTAATAGTTACTCTCCTTGCCTCCATTTCTATCACTTTCAAGGTCTTTTGAACACCTAAACCAGCCACCTATAATAGTTTTTCCAAGATCTCTAACAAATTTTATTTTGTCACGGAACAATCTTAGTCCCTTGACCTCATATCTTTTTCACATTACTTCATCTATGAGTTTTTATTACTGGTGTTTTACTACGGTTAAAAATAAAATCGTCCTAAAAAATGAGGCAATGGAATTTTTATAAATAAGCGATCTTTTATTACATCTATTACTATGGTTCAATGAAGGTCAATTTGTCGACCTTTTACTACGGTTCAATGACGAAACGTAGTAATATGTGCTTTATTATTATGGTTCTTTTGTTGAATTGTAGTAAAAAGTCTTTCGAAGAAAATCTAGAATCGATAACACTGCTTGTAGACACCTAAACATGTCATTCTTATCTCTTTTATTTATGTATTTTATTTTGTTAGCTCGGTAATGAAATCCCAATCCTGTTTGCAGATTTGGATCTCGGTCGGAGCATGATTGGCATGACAAAAGCTAGTGAACCTCAAAAACCCTCCAGCAGCAAAAAATGAACCTTATTTGCTTTAGACCAGTCCAAAACCCATTTCATTCGGATGGTCCAACCTTGGCCGGCGCTCCGCATCAGGCTACGCTACACACAAAACGTGCGTATAATCTTCAGCGTCTAACCGAGACACGTAGCTAATTTCGTTTATACTACGTCGCATTGACCGGTGCCGCATTTCATGGAACATATCGCTAAAACGTTAGGTTTTTCTCCAAGCGTCCAATTGAGACACGGAGCTCACTATAACGCCCCCAATCACCATTACTTAATAATCCCGTATTTCGAGAATATTAGGTATGGTTGTAGCAAAAGCTAACGACTGAAGGCGTTACCGCCGCCCTAAGAATAGGACAAGGCTAAAATAAAATACCATAATAACTTCGTGTCCATCGAGTCATGGTTAAGTAAGTCTAGAAAGCATTAAATGTTACGTCGCAGGGAGTCAAGCCCGACAACTTAAATAAACCAATCCCAAAGTACGGTTCTGCTACATCTTTATAGATATTAACAAGCCAATACAATAGTCTGCGACAGAAAATATGCAATATGTCATTACATTCCGGTCAAAACCAATATTAGATGTTGAGGAGAATCACTGTGAGCATCTAACCCATTATAGAACAATGATAACGAAGTATCCAACTAGGTCTTGCTTCCATGAGGCTTTTTAGGCAAGGGACTGTTCACATATGCTTTTCCTAAAAACAAAAACATTAAAATAATTCGAAGAATGAGTCGAAACTCAGTACGAACATTCCTGTACAGATCAAATAATTTTGAAACACCTTGATTGAGTGTGCGCCATTTCAATTCATTTTAGTTTGAAATCGGGGGAGAGAATATGTGTAAAACTTGCTTGCCGGTTATTATCTAAAAGTGGAACCCCTTGTATAATTGATGCGATATTTGAATAAGGTGCACACCTCCCGGCCGATCGAGAACCCGAGTTGAAACCGCGCGGTGGAATTGAAGGGCGTAAGCCCCGATAATTGATAATTGATAATTGATCGGGGACCACTTAATTAGGTGACAAAACTTGATTTGCAAATGATTCATTATTAGTTATTCATTTAAGAAATGTTGAGATTTACTTGAAATATGTGAATTTTTGAAAGGTACGAGGCAATGAACGTAGTTGAATTGAACCTTTGTTTCTCCCCTTTTTAGAAATTTAAGTTATTAGCTAATCGGCAACGGAAGTGGCCTCAATTTTATTTCAATATATTTTTGTTGTTAATAATGTTTCTCTTGAGTTTTCAGTAATTGAATTTGTATAAGCGTTGACAATTTATTTCATTTTCTATATTTATTACGTAATCAGTTAAACTACATTTTTCTTACACAACTTTACTACATTAATTCCGTTTCGAACATTGACTACAACGCATATTAATTAAAGAAGTTGATTAGGCTAATCAGATAACCAATGATATCTATGTAATTCAATTCATTAGTTGACTTGGATTGAAAAGGTATATATATATATATATATATATATATATATATATATATAATCAATCACTTATCTTGGTTATTATATTCATTAAAAACACGTGAAGTATGCTCCTAATAGTTCTTATTATTGTTACCCACATTGTTGTTGTCATTCTTATTATCATCATTATTATTACCATTAGCTATGACTAATCCGATTAATTTGCTAAGCCTAACTTATTTTTCAATCCTTGTCCCTAGCCTAACTTCTTACTTATCAGTTCATTGCATTCAAAACCCATAGTTAAGTAATTAATTAATGCCTCAAATGCCTTTCCATGGGAAGGTTTCACAATTTACCGAATTACTCAAAATTCATACATACACCATTTTAAGGTCATAAGCATTATTCTCTCAACAAAAATTCACATTCACAACCACATTAGGTATACTTAATACTCAAATTCTTTTTCACATCTCTACACTTATACATTATCTAATTTCAACTTGCACATACACATTCCCCTTCGTTTGCTCAATATAACCATTTCCAAAATATAACAAATCCATCAACTTACTCAATTCTATAACAAAACATCCCCAATCTCATTAACTAAATCATAATTTTCCAAAAGAAATCACATTCATTCACATTCATACACAATCAATCCACCAAAATACCAAACCTCAATCATCCACACCAATTCGAATTTTCCCAAATCAACCTTTATATTCACTCCGCAAACATATTTCTAAATCAGATGATTCAATTTACGATTACAATTACTAAGTAAATAAATAAGTGTGCAAATATGAATTTTAGGGTTTTACCTTCAAAACCCAAGAGATGGAGTCAAGGAGGGAAAGCAGGGGTGGTGGTGCGTGGCGGCTGCACCGGCGACCACGGGGTAGGGAACGACGACTAGCTTCGGTGGTTGCTGCGGCCGGTGGTCGGGTCTGTAGGTGGGCCGCGGCGGGGAGCAGGCAACACACCGCGGAGAGAGAGAATGAGGGAGAGCGAGAGCGCGATAGAGAGAGAGGGAAGAAGGAAGGCCGGCACCAGTCTTCTAGCCGGTATCGGTCGTGCTTGGTGGTGGCTGGAGGAGGCGACAACAACGAGGAGGGGGAGGCAGGGGAGGGGAACGCAGAACACGGGAGCGAGAGAGAGGCGTGGAAGAATGAAAATTGCCGGATCGCTTGTATCCATTTTTATTTATTTGTCTTTTTTTTATTATAAAAATTCCGGATAAATCCATTCCGGAATTTTCTTTCAAAAATCTGATTAGTTTATCATATATTTATTTATTTATTTTTATTGTTACTTTTAAATTTTATTTTAATAATGATGTTTATAAGTTATAAATATAATGGTTCACTTGCGATATAATATTAACGACCTTATAATCACATACCATTACATTTATACTTCAATATACGTATGTGTAAAATTTTAAATTACCTCTTTTAAACATATACGTAAATTATAATCATTATTATGAAATTTTCATTAGGGCTACTTTGTTGCCTTAGCCGCATAACACATATATATATAAATAATTTAAATATAAAATATCGAATTGAAGTACACGCGCTCAATTATATAAATCTTAGAATTAATAAAATAAATAATGTGGTTTAGGGTCGGGTTGTTACACTCACTTTTACAAACAACGCCGTTTTTTACCGTCACCGCATTTTAGGGGTGTTTCCCCATACGTTGCGTTTTACTCCATAGTTTAGCTGCAACATGGAAGGATGGTTGGACTGTACGACGCCGCTTCTTTACCAGCATTGCTTATGTCGGCGTTATCCTTAGGATCCCGGTTCGGGGAAGATTTGGTCTATTTTTTTATTTTTTCTAGCCGGTTTGCTGCTTGATTTTGACGACTATTTTAGTTGTACCCTAGGTCATTTTGTGACGTAATCCTCCACTATAAATAGAGAGCTTAGGCTCTTATTTTTGAGATGGACATTTCCTATGTGTTATTTTGCCAAACTTTGCTTGAAATCTAAGTAAGAGTTATTAAATGCTTTACGTATTCCGATCTTTTGGTTTCCTTTAAACTAATCCTCACTACATTGCCGAAATTAGATCCTTAATACTTCATTAGTTACAAACATCTTGAAGACTCATGTATAAATCTCTATCTCTCTTACGTTTTGATTCTAAGTCACTCTGCGCATTATAGAAACTCTTATCTAAGTTTTCATTCCGTGATGACTGACTCGAAAGCGCTTTATTGCATATCTCCTACATTGGAATTTCTTACTCACTCGGACATCACTCAGAACCATCGCATGCTCAAATAATTTTTCTAACACTTTTATTACGTGCACTTGACTTTGTATTCCAATGCAAAGTGTATTACAACGTTAATTCTCTATTCCAAGTCGAGTTTATTTCCTTGAAAATTATTTGACTAGATCTAGTTCTTATTATACTCGATATTTTATTCTTTCTAACTTGATCATTTTAGGATTGATTCAAGATAGAATTTGAACATATTGAATATAGGATTGAGAAAATTTCATTCTTTTAGGCCAAAGATAATTAAGCATTCAAATGAGGCTTTTACACTTTAAAAACTAATGTGATTTGCTTTTATAGGTTATTTAAATGAGGCTAATCTATTTTTGAATTTCAAAAGCAAGCGGCTTTTAGTCGTTAAACACCAGACAAACAAGTTTTAGCTACTTCTAGACATGGGTCGGACACCATGCCAGGGTTGTTTGTTTCCAAAAATGGAAAACTCCTACTCTAGGCCTAACGCTTGTTTCTACCTCGGTTTCAGTCAACACCAAGTGATTGGACCATCTTTTGGAGCCAAGAGCCGTTGCACATTGTTCACATCCCAACAAATCTTTTCCGAGTGACTCAAAATAGTCATTACAACGGCAAGTGAAGATTTCGATCCAGAACCAAGCCTCAATGGTCACTCTATCTGGTTGCCTATAAATAGAAGCAACTTCACAAGACTAAAATATTGCTTGAACACATTGCTGCACCTATTATTGAACACTTATTAAGTGCACACTCGATCAATCTTCTTCTTACAACTCCAAATCTGTATGTAATATTCTCCGAGTTGTAAAGAAAGTCTTGTAATCAATTATATACTTCTCTTACTTTACGAGTAAGTCCCTTGACCGAGATGTAATGGTTAACTAAGCTTAGTTGTCCCTAATTGTAAAGGTTAGCTCGATCCGGAAGTACTAGATTAGATACGGGAACTTCGAATCTATTGTAAGGAATTGTTTAAGGGACCAATTTTGGTTGAGTCAATCCTTTGTATTTTGTGGATTCAAAATAGCGGATTTGACTTGGTGCTTGGATTAGCACTGTCCATGGTTTTCTGCCCCAGGAGGGTTTCCACGTATTTCGGTGTTATTGTCTTTACGAGTCCAATCTAGACTTAAAATCTACTTTTGGTTTGTGTTGGTGCAAAAATTATTTAATTTTCTTCGTCACCCTATTCACCCCCTCTAGGGTGACTTTCTCCAAGTGCAAATCTTCAATTGGTATTAGAGACTTGTCTTTCAAGAGGATCTCACCATCCAAAGGTATAAAGATCGAGATGGTTTAGAAAAATGGAGAGTTCGATGAAGGAAGATCATCCACAAGACCACCAAAGTTCAAAGGGTCAAACTTTGCACATTGGAAGAAGATGATGGAGTGTTTCCCGATGGACAACGATGAAGATGTTTGGAACATCATCCAAGCGAGCAACTACATTCCAATGAAGACGGAGAATGGAACTACTTTGCACGAAGCCAAATCTCAGTACACCATCGAAGAGAGCGACAAGTTCACAAAGACCATCAAAGCTATTAACACACTCGATTTGTGCTATTAGCTTAGAAGAATACAATAGGGTCTTAACCTATGACACAGCTAAAGAGGTGTCGGACACTTTTGTCAACATCTATGAAGGAACAATTATGGGAAGTCTACCAAAGAGGAGATGGGGTCCCCGGGTAACGGCCATTGAAGAAGTTCAAAACCTCTTTCAACTAAGACTAGACGAGTTTATTGGGAAGTTACTTACCCACGAGATTCATCCGGAAGAAGAGGACGCCAAGGTGAGCACTAAAAGCAACATTGCACTGAAGGCCTCGGAAAACGGACATGAAAGTCCGAGCTCCCGAGAATCGAAGAGGATCCTATGACACGTATAGCCCGCGGCTTCAAGAGAATGATGAAATACAAGAAGTGGGAAAAGGGGCCAAAGGACGAGTTCTACAAGAAAGATAAGAAAGACAAAAAGGTAAATTTTCATCCCCTTCAAAGTTATCTTTAAGTAAGAACTCTGGTTGCTTTGAATGTGGCAGCAAGGAGCACATAGTCAAAGATTGTCCCAAAAGGAAGAAGGATAGAAAGAAGAAGGCTATGATGGCTACTTGGAGTGATGACGACACATCCGAAGAAGATGATTCTCACCACTCAAAGTGTATTATGGCACTTACAAACTCGAAGCTAAATCCCAGTCACACAATGACAACTCGGATATTGAGGAGGTAATTGAATACTTTCTTAAATTCTAAAAAGTTGATTTGGCTAGATATATTTATACTTTAGAAGAAAAGTCCAATTCGACTATTCACAGTTCAAAAAAATTTGAGTCTCTTACCGCTGAGAGCAACGTTTTGAAAAAGAGTTAGAAAACCTCGGATAAAATCTGAAGCTACTTAAGACCGAGTGCTCAAGAAAATGAGACCGAGTCGAGTCACTCGAACAGAGAATGAGCAAGCGAAAAGGAAGCTCAATGAGTCTCAAGAGCTTGTTTTGAAACTCACTCAAGGTTAGAAAAACCTTGATCTTTTACTTGGCTCTCGGTGTGTCTCATTCAGGAAAGAAGGACTTGGTTACAATGCTTGAAGAGGAATCTAATTCCTATTCAAATCTCTTCAAGACTTATTCTAGAACTATAAAGTTCGGGAAGGCTGAGCATGGTCCCATTCATAGGAATGAAAAGAGGACTGAGCCCGGACTAGTTGACAGGAAAAAACCTTGTAAACCTATTTACAAAAGATTAAATTTTCAAAAGAAGGAGACACATACTCGGTTTTTAGAAGGAAGACTTAGAATCGGACTTAAATTTATTCAAATCTACGTTCCTAAGAGTGCTTTTCCTCAAGGAAAGACCACAACAAAAGCTAGGTTTGTGAGAGGAAGTGAGAAGGGTTAGTTCGTTTCTGTTTTGCAGGTAACTTATAAGAAGAAAGGTCATTGGGACTTAGACAGGTGGTTGCTCATGCCACATGTCGGGAGACTCAAGACACTTTTCCGAGTTAGAAATGAGGAAATGAGGAAAAGTCACATTTGGAGACAATAGAAAAGGCAAGATATTAGGGATTGACAAAATTGGTGATGGAAACAACTCAGTTAGTCCAATCTATCTTGTCAAAGAGCTGAAATACAATCTCCTAAGCATTTCTTAGCTGTGTGAAAAAGGCCAAGAGGTAACGTTCACTAAGACAAACTGCTACATTTTCGATGCGAGTTACTGAAGGAGACTAAGCTCTCGAGTCTAAGGTTAGGTAACACCTATACTATCTCTTTCTCATATTCTAGTTAGAATTTATC